>JAGTTD010000013.1:11321236-12521236 GCA_018398585.1 Simmondsia chinensis
TAATTGTCAATAGAAAATTACGAGATCCATAACCTTACATATTTGATAAGACATAAAGTAGATACATTAGTAGGAAGTAAACCAAGTTTTTTTTGCTGACCAATATATCAGTTATGAGCATTTCATAACCCCCAAGTAATACAACATTTCTAACCCCATATTGGGGTAAAGCTTTTTACAAGGTAAAATTTAAAGTAAAACCATATGTGATTATAAGGGGTTAGAAATTACCCCATAGACTTTAGCTTGTTTATTCAAAAACTAAATTTGCCCAAAAAGTCTTCCATCTCAAGGTGAATCAATGACAAGAGTGCACTAAACTGACATTTTTGTGTTCATTGTTAAAGCCTGAAGCTGATTCAATCTCTCTAATCCTCCGCTATGGACCCTGCTTTCTTTTTTTTTTTTTTTTTTGTCCTCAGTTACACTTTGCGACTTGTTTCAATTCCATCAAGAATTTTGCTTTATCTTGTTGAAACTATAAATTTGATTCAGTAGACGTATTGGTGGAGAAAAGCAGCGCACATTTTGTATTCGTGCATATGAAATAAGTATTGAAAAAACAAGTATCCTAAGTAAGAAAAGTCATGTGTTGACATGCATGAATACTGTGATCCATCTCAGAGAGTGTATCAAGAAATCATGAGGGAGCTATAATAATTACTTCCTTAGTATAGCCACCAAGTTCTTAAACCTAGCTATAAAACTACATTGAAATGAAAATCAACAGCAAAAGAATCTACAAAATGGGTCTCTCTTCATTTCCCTCCTTTTTTCTTGTATTGAGATATTTCAATAACAAGTTGAAGCAAGATGAAATGAGATGGTTTCCCTGTGCCTTTGATTAAACTTTCAATCAATATCCCAAGCTCTTGATTGATTTAAATGCATTTACTTATGCACTCATATTCTAGATCCTGCTCAGACGGGAGCTCTGAGGGCACTGGGTTTGTTGTTATACCTGTGCACCTATATGAAAGTGAGGAAGTTATCTATTTGGAGAACCTAGAAGGCAGGAGTAGACTGGGATCAGGAATCCATGAAACTCACAACACTATTCCTCATCTTTGTACCAGTTTGCTACTCTACATTTTGTTATTGGGTAAAAAGTTGACAATGAAAGAAAAATTAGAGAAGACAATAGTAACTAGTAATGCAAGTTGATACGAGATGGAACTACAGCTCGATAAAGAACTAACCTTTTTTTCTTTACTAGACTAAACTCATTTAGACAACAAATCAATTATATAAAATGTATGTTTTGGCAATGGTTGTATAGGGGCACCAACTCTCTATAATATAAAAGTTTCATGATTGCTTAATGCTGAAGATCCAAAGGTCGAATCAACAATTGATCCAGGTGATTCGACGACAATATCACTCGTCTACCTTCAAAAACTGTCCTAAGTTCGCACACCACCTTCAACCATTTGTCCAGTGTATCATGTGACCCAACCACTGCACCCATGGGATGAACATTTTTTATACTCTTTTGAACTCCTATTGAGTGAATGAACATATTTTTCACATAATTCATCTGCAAAGAACCAGTCCATCCTACTAGTTCTAGATGTGACAATTTTACTAGCAAATTGGTTGCTGAAAATTGCTCCCTCAAAAGACAACACAATTAGATATTTGCCATTTTTGGAAATATGTATAAGCAAGTAAGGCCTCATATTTTTTGATTTACTTGGAAATATTAAAGACCGTCTGAGGTATAATTGTAGCCATTACTTTATCCAATAAAATAGGATTGTAAACATGGCTATTATATGAAACATATTTATAGTGCATGCTTGTAATCTTCTTTATTGGATAATCTCTAATCTCTATGGTTTCAAATCCCTCCTATTGTGAGGGCATTACCTGAGTCTTTATTAGAAGTAGTTAACAAATGACTGGTGAAAAAAAAATCATATGCTATTCCTCTAGTTTCACAAGCACAGTTTGACGTAAAGCCCTTGATAACTAATTGTTTAGGCAAATGATTGAAGTTCTTATGTTCAAAAATTTGCCACTGAGGTTGTTAGTTCTATAGAGCAATCTTACAGGCAATCAAAGGAACATGATAAACATAATACTTTTCTTTTAATATGCGGTACATCCTTTTCTTATAAACCTGCATATGCACATGACCGCATACCCCTCACCCAACAATTTGCAAGTGTGCAAGGATAATAAGGTACTATTAACATAAGTGTTCTTCATTGGGCTAGTTAAATTGACATCCTTGTAAAATAATTTTTTAATTTTTAATTAAGGTGCTCTGAGCTTGACCAAAACCACCTGAATACCCTAAAGTTTGATGGATAAATTTACCTTAGTTTCATACAAAACCAACAAATGAAACAAAGACAATGACAATAAATCTTTGAAAGTACAAAAACTCTCTCCTTAATGCAACACAAAAGATGTGATCTAATAATTTTAAAAGATATGATATTTAAGTAATATCTTACAGGATTTTTGGTAAGGGTTAGGACAAAATCTATTAATTATCCTTATTTTAGTTTATAGAATAAAATAATTCTTTTTTATTTTAAGTAGTAGCACTATTGTTTATTTGATATTATTTTCTTATTTCTAATAAAGTAGTTCTTTATTTAATTTAATATTGATCCCCTTAGTTTTCCCACTTAATTTGCATTCCCTTATAAATATAGTATTTTATTTAATTTAATCTTGATCCCCTTATTTTTCCCACATAATTTGCATTTCCTTATAAATATAGCTTTTTAGTCATTATTTTTTGTTTTGGGGAAATATTATGGAGTTTAGTTTAACCCGTGAGTTTTACAACAATCCTGGAGCCGCTTTAGTCATTGCCAGAGTGCCGCGACTTATGCTCCAATACTATCATTGAGCAATATTTCTTCTCTGCCACTGCAAGGGTGTAGTGTGCATTTATCCTTTAGGATAAACTCATACCAAAATTTAGTCATCACCACCCCTTTTCAAGTGATATATCAATGTGGCTCTAAAAAGGGGGGATGAGGGGAGGATTACTTTTCAATCTGAGAGCTGGATTGGATTGAGTCAAATAATAATGGCCCATATAACAAATATAACTCAACCCATCCCTACAATATATGAGAATTTGTTTGTCGTGCAATTTTATTCAAGATATTATCCCACACCATACGCTATTACATATCTCCACTTAAGGATAAATTATATATGCTTCTATTAGACAAGGCCAGAGTATCATCTAATGCAACCATCCCAATTTACTCATACCCGACTAAAGATCTTTCATACAATCAAGATCCAAAATAGTACCTCTCCCTAGTTACTATCATCCAAGGAAGTAAAGGAACAGAGTAAGTTGAAGAGTAAGATGAAGCACAGGAAGATTAGGAAGAGGAGGAAGGCAAAGTGAAAGCAGAATAGGAAGTGGAGGAAGATGAGGGGAAGGAAGTACAATAAGATTGCAATCAATCCCATCATGTTCAACTACCTAAAAATAAAGATGATGTATAGCCTTAAGATATTATTGATTTCACTAATACTTGAAGAATTATAATTCTACCCTAGTGGAAAAAGTTTCACGCTCTATCAAGGAGCCAAAAACAGAAACCAAGACACATTACGCATTATTTCTTATTTGTTTGTTCATAACTCGAGGTTGAGTTTTTTTTCCAAACAAAGGGGAAATTGATGCAGCATATAAGAATGGTTTGATGATTATAGGAGATATGAATCATATTTGGCCCTATGATAAAATGAATTTAATGATAGAAGAAGAGGTCGAAGATAGGATGGAGAGGTAGGAGGTAGGGGAAATTAATGCATGCCCTTAGGAAAAGATAGATTGGGAATGGGTTTGTGAAGTTGTGGAAGAGTGATGGAGTTATGTAGCACAACTTTTCACTCGAAACTCACAAACAATAAAGTACAAAGTCACATTTATAGGAAAAGAACCCTAATTATGAGATAATATTGGATAACTAAGAAAATAAATGCTAGATTAACTATAAAACTATTTGCCTAACCAAATCTAACATGATACAACTTGAATTATTTCAATATTCACTTTCTGATGCAAACTCAGAGATTAGGAGAGTAAGAAAGCTCCAGATAGCAGACACTTTTACAGTCACCTTAGCTTTCAGTAGTTAACTAGAATTATCACTCTTGCTGGAAGCAAAGAATGTCAAACTTGAAACAAGTACCTCTACTTACATTATTTTTCAATTCATTCATGCCTGCCCCATGATGATCAAAAGTAACATCTGCCAACAAGAGTTGGAGCAGCAACAATAAGGCCAATTATGTAGAGATTAATAGCTCCCACAATACACAATTTCTTCCATTACAAGGAAGATCAAACTTACCTCCTTTGAATACATTGAACTCTAATCATTTGATCCCAATAGCTCATCCCTGATGAAGACTATATATTTGAAGTTCAAGAAAATACAACCAATGAAGAAACATCATCTGAATCAAGTGAAGATCTATGTCCCTGTAAAATCAAATCAATCAACGTATTAACAAGAGCAAATAAAGAAGATCTCTTAGATATGGTAGAAAAAATTCAAGATCAAGAAATAAGAAAAGAATACCTTCTCAAACTAAAAAAAATTATATTCAAAGAACAAGAAATAACTCGACCAAGACAACCCAAATCTTTAGAACAAATATTTGAAACTTATCCTACACCAAATATATTTAGGCAAATTTCAACAAGAGACTTACAAAAAGAGATCAATGAATTAAAAGGATAAATTAAACATTTACAAACAGAATTAATAACACTACAATATCGAGATCTAGAGACAAAATCAAAACTATCTCTTTTAGAATCAAAAGACTCACAATTAGAATCAAGAATATCATACATAGAATGCAAGACAAATGATCCAATAGAAACTCAAATAGAAAATATTAATCTTCAAATACCATATAAACCAATTTCAAATGACAAATATCTTCAAATAATAGAAAGAATAGAATATCAAAAATGGTATGTCTATATAACTCTCCATATTTCAAAAGACTATAAAATTCAAACTCAAGCCCTATTGGATTCAGGAGCTGACCTCAATTGCATCCAAGAAGGACTTGTTCCATCAAAATATTATGAAAAAAACATTAGAAAGTCTCCACATAGTCAGTGGAAATAAAATGAATATCAAATACAAACTTTCAAATTCGTATATTTGCAATAATGGAATCTGTTTCAAAACACCATTCATTTTAGTCAAGGATCTTCAACAACAAATTATATTAGGAACCCCTTTCATAAGTCAAATATATCCTTTTACGGTCACAAAGGAAGGAATTCATACTCATATCATGGACACAAAAAAAAACATTTCAATTCTTAAATCCAATCCACCAAAGAGATATAAATCTCATACAATAAACAATATTCAGACAAATAAACCTAATTAGTAACAAGAAAACCCATATTCAATATCTTCAAAAAGAAATAGAATATCAAAGAATTGAAAAACAACTAGCCCGGTCAAATAAAAAAATAATTTAGCTAAACAGCAAAATAATTAAAGAAGTATGCTCTGATCTTCCTAATGCTTTTTGGGAAAGAAAAAGGCATATAATTCAATTACCTTATGCAAAGAATTTTAATGAAAAAAATATCCCAACAAAAGCCAGACCTATTCAAATGAACAAAGAATTATTAAAACATTGCAAAAATGAAATTCAAATGCTTCTAGACAAAAAATTAATAAGACCATCAAAATCTCCTGGGAGCTGTTCTGCATTTTATGTTAACAAACAGGCAGAACTAGAAAGAGAAGTCACAAGATTAGTTATCAATTACAAACCACTAAACAAAGTTCTCCAATAGATAAGATAAACAATTCCAAACAAAAGAGACCTATTAAACAGGTTACATGATTCAAATATATTTTCAAATTTTGATTTGAAAAGTGGTTTTTGGCAAATTTAAATTGATGAAAAAGATCGTTACAAAACAGCATTCACAGTCTCATTTGGTCACTATGATTGGAATGTAATGCTATTTGGACTCAAAAACGCTCCATCAGAATTTCAAAATATCATGAATGACATTTTTACTCAATATACGGATTTCATCATTGTTTACAGTGATGACATCTTAGTTTTCTCGAAAAATGTTGACCAACATTTCGAACATTTAAATATCCTTATCAATACTATCAAAAGAAATGGTTTAGTTGTTTCAGCTCCAAAAATAAAATTATTTCAAACCAAAGTAAGATTTCTAGGACATGATATTTTTCAAGGAACCATAAAACCTATTGCAAGAGCAATAGAGTTTGCTGACAAATTTCCAAATGAATTAAAAGAGAAAACTCAATTACAAAGGTTTTTGGGGTGTTTAAATTACGTTGCCGATTTCTTCCCTAACCTTCGCAATATGTGTCAACCAATATACCAAAGGCTTCAAAAAAAACTTTTTCCTTGGACAGAAAATCATACTAAGATTGTACAAACCCTAAATCAAAGAGTCAAAAATCTTCCATGCCTAGCCCTTCCAAATCCAAAAGCATTTCTCATAGTAGAAACAGATGCGTCGAATATAGGTTATGGTGGTATACTCAAACAAAAAGTGGATTCCAACCCTGAGCAAATAATCAGATTTCATTCAGGACTTTCGCTTGGAGCCCAAAAAAATTATTCAACAATTAAAAAGGAATTTTTATCTATTATTTTATGTATTTCAAAATTTCAAGATGATTTATATAACAAAACTATCCTCTTAAGAATTGATAGCAAATCTGCAAAAGAAGTTTTACAAAATGATGTAAAAAATATAGTTTCAAAACAAATTGTGCAAGATGGCAAGCTATCCTTTCTGTATTTGATTTTCAAATTGAATTTATAAGAGGAGAAAATAACTCATTACCAGACTTCCTCTCGAGAGAATTTCTTCAGAACCGTAATACGATTCAATTACTTTCCCAGGAAAATGTCAAAAGACAAAGGGAAAGGAAAGATTCAATCAGCTGAGGACTATGCAATGACCTTCAAACCCCATCCTCAATATTCTTCAATTAATGTCCCAACTCAAAACCCTTTCGAAATTCTAAATGAAGACTTTCCCTCAATCTCCTACTCTGCAACCGTTTCAAGACCTCCAAATCCTCTCTCAATTAGGCCTCCGGCTCTTCCTCAATCTCTTAATCATCAAAGACTCCAAAATACTTGACCCTCTCAAACAAATCAATAGTTTCCAAAGCCTCAACTTGAACATCTTTTCCTTACCAAACAAAAGGAACCTCTCCCTTTAATCGGAATTCAAAATTTAGTCAAAGCAACTTTTCCTAACAATTTTCAATGGCTTCCAGGTGATATTCAAAGAACCCAAAAGTTTTATGAATTCGTTTTGGTGGATTTAGGTTCTGCCCTTATTAAACATGAAAAATGTGAGAAGGGACAAACTCAATATTCAAAGTGCAAAATTTTAAATATCTGGGATATCAAAGATTTTGGTTATACTGCTTATACTTCAAAACAATTTTCTCAAACCTTTATTCCAACTGGTTATACTTATCAAGATTGCAAAATGGCTTGGTTTAGAACTTTTCTATTCCGACCTTTTGATCATTCTTGGTTCTTTCAATTCTAGAAAAAATCGAGAACTTTTCCCTCATGCTTTTATGAATGGTGGCACTTTTTTGGAAGCACTACTTATATTTTCCCTACTAATGCCCAAGCCTTATTCAACAATTATTCAAAACACTCAGAGGATGATCCTCTAAATGCAATTATAAATTTTCAGATTCCTTGGATACTTTGTTGGTCTTTCAAGACAGCTCAATTTCTAGAACAACTGTATCTTTATCTCTGGTACGAGAATTCAAAATAAAATGGTGGAATAAATACGTTCTTGAACGTGATTGCACCACTGATTCTTTATCAAAAATTTTCAAAAATAAAAATAAGAGCATTCAAATTTTCAGTCATGATTCTCAAGGCATCCTTAAAACCCCTTCAAAATCTCATCCTAAAAGGCGTCACCCTCAAATTCTTCTACAAAATCCAAATCCAAAGCAAAAATTTCAAAAGAACTTCTGGCTCAACTCCTTCAGCAAATTCAAAATTCTTCCTCTGAAGATGAAGATGAAGATGTTCCAGTCAGAGTGATCCATTCAATTTATTTTGATAATTCAAGACCTCCCTACCAAATTCAATACAGGACAGGCACTACGTGACAAAAGAGGCATAGCAAGCTCATATAATTCAATCAAAGAATGGATGGAAAAAATTCAAAAGTTGCACAGTACTGCTCAATTTTTTTAAAAGATGACAAAGGACATATGCTCATTTTCAAGATTGATTTATTGTCGGTCACTGTTCGGAATTCCAAATTTCCATTTCAATTCCGGGGTTACGGATTTCAATTCGTAACTGGTTGCTGCTTCGCCTATAAATGGAGACGTTCCAGCTTCGTTCAAGGCAGAGCCAATTAGAGAGCCAATTCAAGAGCGAAAATTACTAACACAATACAAGAAGAATTTATTTTATTTTCAAGTATTGTACTCCTGCTTGCTCAATCTGTAAGTTTCATATGTATTTCAATCTTATGTTTTTATTTTCAATTTTCGTTTTGTACTCAAGCTATGTTTAAGGTTTTCAATTAATAGTTCCCTCTCAGTTCCAGTCAGAGTGATCCGTTCAATTTATTTTGATAATTCAAGACTTCCCTACCAAATTCAATACAGGACAGCCACTAAGTGACAAAAGAGGCGCAGTAAGCTCATATAATTCAATCAAAGGACGGATGGCAAAAATTTAAAAGTTGCACAGTACTGCTCAATTATTTCAAAAGATGACAAAGGACATATGCTCATTTTCAAGACTGATTTATTGTCGGTCACTGTTCGGAATTCAAAATTTCCATTTCAATTCTGGGGTTACGGATTTCAATTCGCATCCGGTTGCTGTTTCGCCTATAAATGGAGACGTTCCAGCTTCGTTCAAGGCAGAGCCAATTGGAGAGCCAATTCAAGAGCAAAAATTACCAACACAATACAAGAAGAATTAGAGCAAAAAATTTTCCTCTCCTTTGTAATTTTATTTTCAAGAATTGTACTCCAGTTTGCTCAATCTAGAAGTTTCATATGTATTTCAATCTTATGTTTGTATTTTCAATTTCCGTTTTGTACTCAAGCTATGTTTAAGGTTTTCAATTAATAGATCCCTCTCAGTTCCAGTCAGAGTGATCCGTTCAATTTATTTTGATAATTCAAGACTTCCCTACCAAATTCAATACAGGACAGGCACTACGAGACAAAAGAGGCATAATAAGCTCATATAATTCAATCAAAGGATGGATGGCAAAAATTCAAAAGTTGTACAGTACAACTCAATTATTTTAAAAGATGACAAAGGACATATGCTCATTTTCAAGACTGATTTATTGTCGGTCACTGTTCGGAATTCAAAATTTCCATTTCAATTCCGGGGTTACGGATTTCAATTCGCACCCAGTTGCTGCTTCGCCTATAAATGGAGATGTTCCAGCTTCGTTCAAGGCAGAGCCAATTGGAGAGCCAATTCAAGAGCGAAAATTACCAACACAATACAAGAAGAATTAGAGCAAAAAATTTTCCTCTCCTTTGTAAGTATTGTACTCCAGCTTACTCAATCTATAAGTTTCATATGTATTTCAATCTTATGTTTGTATTTTCAATTTCCGTTTTGTACTCAAGCTATGTTTAAGGTTTTCAATTAATAGTTCCTTCTTTCTCATCTTCTTCTGTCTATTAAATGGACTATGATTTATGAACCATCATAATTTATACAATCTACTTTTTTTTGGCTCGTAAATGTCTGACTTCACATATGACAAGAGCCCATCAAAAAGAAGTTGCTAGTTTGATGTTCAAAACTTATTCACCATATAACATGGTTGAGAAGTAAACAAGTAATTTCATTTGACCTCTTCAATCATAGCCAATGTGTTATTTTGATAATCCAGCCAAAGAAAGGAAAAGAGGGATGGGGATGGTTTCTGTTCATGTCATTGAAACTATAAGCGACTTTATTGTCATTCTTTGAGTTAACTGTGTTTTGGTATTAGAAAACAGAGAAAAATATAGGAGACAACATTCCTCTCCCTACCTAACTTAAAACAAAAGAAACACAAACCGGCAAAAATTAGTATGCTGATTCTGCTAAATATCACTTTTGTTTCTTTTCTTTTCTTTTTTTTTTTTTTTTTGCATGTTCATTATGTCTAATACACAAAAATGTATTACCACCAAAAATGTACAAGCAAAGCTCTTGGATTTCACTTTCTGATGCAGACTCAGGGATTAGGAGAGTAAGAAAGCTCTAGATAGCAGACACTTTTACAGTCACCTTAGCTTTCAATGGTTAACTAGAATTATCACTCTTACTGGAAGCAAAGAATGTCAAACTTGAAACAAGTACCTCTACTTACATTATTTTTCAATTCATTCTTGCCAGCTCGATGATGATCAAAAGTAACATTTTCCAACAAGGGTTGGAGCAGCAACAATATGGTCAATTATGCAGAGATTAATAGCTCCGACAATGCACAATTGCTTCCATTACAAGGAAGATCAAACTTACCTCCTTTGAATACATTGAACTCTGATCATTTGATGCCAATATCTCATCCCATTCAAGAGTCTTGATTTCCTGAAATCTCATCTCATGAAGTCCGATGTTGAAACTGTCACCAGAATCTGTTGTTTTCACCATATCAAAAGGTCAATGGCAAGAAGGCACTGCTCACTTCATTTTACTTATGTATAAATCATAAACTCTACCTCTTCCTTGCTTAATGCCACCACAATATGAGGGACAAGTCTCATCATCATCTTTTGCGAACAAAATCTGCGGAGCTGAAGGCTGAAGGAAATCCCAACTCGAGTTCAAGTTCACTGGAGTGACTGGAGATCCCTGTACCAACCATGTTGCAAAATATGGCAAACTTCTTAATGATACTGAAGTTTTCTTGTAAATGCAGAGTTGAAAAAGATGGTGTGCCATATTTCAATTGAATGGAAAAGATTAACCAAGATTTATTGTACAAAAAATGCAAATATTATTGATCTCAAAACTTATTAAAGGGTGTACTAAAATCAAATATTATGTCCCTGATTTAGGTTAGGCTTCTCAGAGACAAAAATTTGTCACTAACACCATTCTTTTTTCTTTTCTTTTGGTATAAACATATATGAATCAAAATCTACACAGAAAGATGCCTTTTTTTTTTGGGGGGGGGGGGGGGGGGGGGTTGACTAAACATGGCAAAAGGCCTATAGTCACGAAAATTAAAACATAACACAAGGCAAAAAATGATAAAATCAAACTAATACCATTCTGCATAACTAATTTTTCAAATATCCAAGATAAGTAATTTACTATATTTTATATGACAAACATTGATTCAATGTGGCCTGATATTGCAAAAAACACCCTAGATTCTTGAGGATACAAAAGGAAAAGCCACTTCTGAAAAGTAAGCCTAGTAATAAGCCAACTTCATAAAAATTGTATGAAACATGCACCAATAGTTTGGATTCACGAAGTTCAATTTTAATGCACGTACAATCATTTTAGGACTTTTCACTCATCAATGTCCATTTAATACACACAAAATATTGAATTGATGCCAGCTAGTATCATCAGCTTGCACATTTAGCCAAAAAAATGAGACTAGAAAGTCATGTCCTTGCTGTTAAATGGACTATGATTTCTGAACCATCATAATTTATACAATCTACTTTTTTTTGGCTCGTAAATGTCTGACTTCACATATGACAAGAGCCCATCAAAAAGAAGTTGTTAGTTTGATGTTCAAAACTTATTCACCATATAACATGGTTGAGAAGTAAACAAGTAATTTCATTTGACCTCTTCAATCATAGCCAATGTGTTATTTTGATAATCCAACCAAAGAAAGAAAAAGAGGGATGGGGATGGTTTCTATTCATGTCATGGAAACTATCGGCAACTTTATTGTCATTCTTTGAGTTAACTGTGTTTTGGTTTTAGAAAACAGAGAAAAATATAGGAGACAACAATCCTCTCCCTACCTAACTTAAAACAAAAGACACACAAACCAGTAGAAATTAGTATGTTGATTCTGCTAAATATCACTTCTGTTTCTTTTTTTT
This sequence comes from Simmondsia chinensis, assembly GCA_018398585.1. Classification (NCBI taxonomy): domain Eukaryota; kingdom Viridiplantae; phylum Streptophyta; class Magnoliopsida; order Caryophyllales; family Simmondsiaceae; genus Simmondsia; species Simmondsia chinensis. The sequence goes on from JAGTTD010000013.1 coordinate 11,333,344, forward strand.
TTTTTTTTCATGTTCATTATATCTAATACACAAAAATGTATTACCTCCAAAAATGTACAAGCAAAGCTCTTGGATTTCAGGCTAACCAAACATGTCCAAGCCATTAGATTATCAACTATATGAAGGTCTATCAAGCCAACCTCTTGGATTTCAGGGTAGTGAACAAGGACTATATGCTCCAAAGCTCTGCAAAGATGGAAAGCACAAAATGAGTTGTTCATATCCAGAAAAGCATATCGAGTGTAAGGCTTAAAATTCGCATAGAACACTTCCTAGAATATATTAAGCTCATTAGCTAGACTTTCAAATCATGAAAGTATTAAGTGTTTGTCCCATGACATACTTATCAAGCAACCAATAACACCAGCGAACAAAGCTTGGGTTATCTTCACCATATGCATAATATACGTGCACTATTTCTTCAGAACCAAGTTGTAATATAAAATGGAAGACACACACAGCAGTAGAGCCTCAAATTTTAAGAAGAAAAATTGAATAAATAAAAGAGCTCCGGCTAGTGTTTAACGGCAGAGTAGGGAAACTATAATCTATGTAAGTAGAGAAAGTGGATGGAAACAAGTCTCCATCTCTTAAGAATTACTAGACATCCCAAACTAATACCGCGACAAAGTTGAATTGAGTAACTAAATTACAATCAGATCATAGAGCATCTGTACTTTAAAGCATTTTTAATGATAATAATGTCAATTGAATAGATATTGCAATGATTTGTTCGTATTTCTATAGCTTTAACCATAAGTTTGATTATATTATATTGAATTCAAGCTAGGAGATGAAAAGTTTTCAGTAAAATGCTGAAAATTGGTATCGAAGCTAAGTATTTCATTATTAGTACTTCAAACACTCATGATTCTCTGAAACAAGTATTTCACTCATGATTCTCTGAAACAAGTATTTAGATCTGGGCCAAACTAGCCCATCCAAATAGTCATACGATCTACAAGAACTCCTTCAATGACAAGTTTTCGTGGTCGGTGTCAAAGGTCCCGAATCTGTAGTCTCCATTCCATTTCCTGTCGTATCGTTCTTTGAAGCTTTGGTGGTAGTTTGATTGTCGCCATTCTGCTCCTCTAGCGCCACTAGAGATAGATCGTGCATCTTTACCTTGATTTCGGTCTGAAGCGGTGGCTCTGATGCGTCATCAGGCCTGATGTTCTTGTCTGTGGCCTCGTACAAATTATCCATCATCACCGATTAGGTAATTTGCTTCAATTTAACACAATTTCTAGCACGCTCTTGCATCTTCTCTAATTGTGCCATTATCTTTGCAAATTCCGGTTGTACTTTTGCAATTGCAATCAGATCAAATGCCATTTTTGGCTCGGATTCAATCACCCATACTTAAAGGATCACAACTCTGATACCAATGGTGCAGTTAAACCATATTTTATCTAGAATTTAGGGAGATAGAAGAGGAAATTAAGGGAGAAATAGAGAGAATACTAAGGGACAGAGAGTGTTTGATTAAATATTCCAAAATTATGCCTCTCAACACAACCTAATGGGCATATTTATAGATGGGGAGGGGAATAAAGAACTAATATTTTAATTACATAATAAAAGAGAAAATAACCTAGATTATTACTAAATAAAACTATTTATTAAAATGCTATTTAATCACATGTCTAACACATGATTAACTTATTTTTCCTATATTAGAAGAAGGATAGATAGACAACCACGAAGAGTGATAGGATCCAAGATAGAATCCTATCCAGTGAATCTATCCAACACTCCAATCAATCAATCCAACATTCAATCAAGTCAATACTCACAATCAAAACACACAATTGATCACAAATCCAACACAAGATCAATACTAAGGCCTACGGGATAGCTAGATTGCTATCCCATTGTATATATATTGGATAGTATAAAATAAATACAAGTATATAGAAAGGATGAGAGATTCAAGAAGAAGGTAGGGGTAAAAAAGAGAGAGAACCGGGGGAGAGAGAGAAGGAAATTACACACTCATCAAGCATATGCCTTCTCCCTAAGGCTAACTACTTATTTAGAGTGGTGGGAGTCAGTTATGTTATGGCTGAGGTGGCTGTGAAGGGGTTGTCAGGTCGGATTGGCCCCATAGGTTAATGGTGGGCGGGGCCCATTCGTAACCATACCTCCTGGACATGACCCTTGTCCGCAAGGGTCAAACTGCGGAAAACGGAGCTGTAGGTCATAGAGGAATTCCCAGGTGGAGTCTTTAATAGGTTGTCCCGCCCATTGAACCAACACTTGGGTAGCAATAAGACGCCTACGGCAAACTACCTGGCAATCAAGGATGCACGCAGGTTGAGGCGCAACCGGGATTGTTGGCCACTCAGCATGAAGTGGTGTAGAGTTGGCGGGGATATTAATACAACGTTTGAGAAATGAAAACGTGCACAGTATGATGGATGGTGCCACGAGCAGGCAAATCAAGCATGTAGGCAACTGGCACTATGCCGTTGATGATACAAAAAGGTCCAAAGAATCTCAGGGCAAGCCTGTGATATTGGCGGTTGGCAACACTGCGTTGTCGGTAGGATTGAAGCTTTAACCACACGCAGTCACCAATCTAGAACTCGCGTATAGAACGGTGATGATCGGCTTGTTGCTTCATGCCGTTTTGGGCGCAATGAAGGTTGTGTTTGAGACAGCTTATAGACTCTTCTCCAGCAGTGAGGTTGCGATCCACCATGTCAACAGCAGATTCGCCGAGTAGATGAGGAAGGTGGACTAGCGGAGTTTGTCCATAGAGGATCTCATATGGAGTTGCTTGAGTAGCGGAGTAAAAGGTGGTGTTGTACCACCGTTTGGCTAAGGGAAGCCAGCATCGCCAATCTTGTGGGCACTCGCCAACCATACATCGCAAGTACATTTCCAGGCATTTGTTGAGCACCTCCGTCTGACCATTGGATTGCGGATGATAAGAAGAAGAGAGATTCAACTGAGTGTCGAGGTGAGAGGAGTTCTTGCCACATAGTACTGATGAAGATCGGATCAAGGTCACTGACTAACAAATCTGGTAGACTGTGCAGCCGACAAATCTGTTCTAAGAAAAAGATGTGGAACATCAGCAGCTGAACACAGATGACGGAAAGCATGGAAGTGGGCATCTTTGCTTAGGCGATCTACAATTACTGGAGTAACCGTGTACCCGAAAGAAGGTGGAAGGCCATCTATGAAGTCTAGAGAGATGCCACTCCAAACAGTACTCGGGCTCGATAATTGCTACAGCAATCCTGGTACGGCAACAGTGTCGTATTTGTTTTGTTGGCAAACGGCGCAGTTATGAACATACTCTTGGATATCTTGTTTAAGGCCAGGCCAATAAAAGAGCGCTTGGGCTCGCCTGTAAGTTGCCTCCATGCCGACATGTCCCCCATGTGGGGAATCATGCATCCAGAGTGGCATGGTACAACATAAAAAGGGATTGACACCAACGACAAGTCGCCCAAGATGGCGGAGCAGATCTTGGTGCCAAGTGAAGCGGGGATGTGATAATGGTTCCGCCAGCTTGTCATTGATAATTTGGCAGAGCGCCTGGTCTTCACGCCAAGAAGCCTGTAAAGCCGCATAGAAATCTGATGATATGGCGGATAGCGCCATGCATAATACCTCCGAGCTTGATAGGTAGGGTAAGTCTTCAGCAGCCTGGTTTTTAGTCTCTTTTTAACACGATGTCGTAATCGAAGTCGATCAAACTTGCAAGTTATAAGAATTGGAGAGAAGTTGACAGATGTTGCTCTGAACTTAAGACTCTGCTGATTTGTGCGAATGATGAAGTGGCAACCTGTGAGGTATTGTTAACACTTTTCTACTACAAAGACTACAGCGAGAAGTTCGCGTTCATATACAAATAAACATTGATGCCTTGGAGATAATGTTCTGCAGATGAAAGAAATGGGGCGCTCTTCCTACAGAAGTATGGCACCAATTCCAACTCCCGTGGCATCAATCTCGATTACAAATGTTTTTTCAAAATCTGGGAGTGCCAAAATTGGAGCCGAAGTGAGGGCATGCTTGGGATGCTCAGAGGCGAATTCAGCTTCCGGATTCCACCCGAAATTATTCTTCTTGAGCAACTCGGTCAAAGGGCGGGTGATGATTCCATATTGTGTAATAAAAAGCCTTGCGTATCCTGAGAGGCCCAAGAATCCATGGAGCTACTCGATTGTAGTTGGGCGAGGTCATCTGGCTACTGCCGCTAACTTTTTCAGATCTACGGCTACTCCGTCGCCTAACAAAAAATGGCCGAGATATTCGATGCGTCGAGAGCCGAAGTTGCACTTCACCTTGTTAGCTACAAGGCAATGTTGGCCTAGTATACTAGCACTGAATGAATATGTTCCAAGTGTTGAGGCCATGTAGCACTGTAGATAAGTATATTGTCGAAGAAGACGAGTACATAGTGATGAAGGAGAGGGCGGAATATGTCGTTCATAAGACTTAAAAATGTAGTTGGCGCATTGGACAGACGGAAGGGCATAATGGTGAACTCATAATGGCTTGAGTGGGTCTGAAATGCTGTCATGTAAATGTCATTGACTGCCATACGAATCTGCCAGTAACCGGACTTGAGGTCCAACTTAGTGAAGTATGAGGCCCCTCCAAGTTCATTGAGTAGTTCCTTCACAACATGAATCGAAAACTTGTCTTTAATCATCATTTTGTTTAGAGCACAATAATCAATGTATAGTCACCAAGTTCCTTCCTTCTTCTTCACCAATACAACAGGTAAGGTACTGTTGCGAATGATGCCCGATGTCAACATTTCTTGAATTAAGGTGTCAATGACATTCTTCTGAAATATCGAGTACCGGTACAGCCAAATGTTAACAAGATTACTACCCTCTTTGGGTGGTATGCGATGATTAAAGTCGGTTTCGGATGGCGGAGCCTCATTGCTTGGTTGAAAAACATCAGTAAACTTTTCTAACAGTAACTGAAGGGCGAGTGGATCCTCAACTGAGACAGGCACGGCAGTACGTAAGCTGAGAAGAGAGGGCTGATCTGGATGATCCACTATTAAGGCGAAGAATGAAGTCTCTTAAGAAAGGAGCATTGAGATGGTGTTCTCCGAGATCGCCTTAAGACCTGTGTTTCGAATCCCGTGAAGGGTGTACTTCTGACCTGCCAAGCAGAATTTCTTAACCAAAGCGTTGATCTTTCAATAAACTTCCTCTAAAGTATGAAGCCATTCGATCCCTAAGACCATGTCACAACCCGATAGAGGTATCAACAACACATCCGAAGAAAATTGGGCACTCAACGAAACCCACGACAAACACCCACACATGATATTTGTTTACCATCAGCTACGATGACGAAAGTTTGATGATCACTGTCAATCAAGCAGCCCAAGCTCCGACCCAGATTAATGTCAAGAAAATTATGGGTACTCCCACTATCCACGAGAATACTCAAGGTCCTCTTGCCATAGAGGCCTTGTACCCACTTGGTTTGACACTAGGCCATTCCATGAAGGGCATGAATGGATATGTGGGGATCCAGGGCGGGTTTCAGGTCAGGCTCTAATGGTTCAAGACCTGGTTCATCATCTGATGCCTCGATTAAAACATTTAAACTTGGCGCCGCATGGGGCACACATGACTAGGCATGAAGGATTCCTAACAATTGAAACAGAGATTGCGGGCTCTAAGGTCACCAAGGTCAGCAAGTAACAGTCCTCGCACAGGGCGGGCTATTGGTGGATTCCGAGTTGGTGGTGCTGTCAAAGCGAAAGGCATATTTGGCGAGTTCCGTATTGTCGGGTTAGGGGTTACCCTTGCAGAATTACTCGGTAACTGCAATAGCAGTGCTGTTTTGGTGGGGTTTGTTTTTTTTCCATTACCCGCTCAATGTATTCATAGTTCTTTTCTTGAAACTATGCTAGGGTGACGGCCTCTTGCAGAATGCTCGACTTCAACAATTTAAACCATCCCACCAAGTCCTCACATAGGCCACCCATAAATATGCCAACCCTTTGCTCTTCGTGGAGCCTACTACGGCTAGCTAGGGGCTCAAACGCGGTTAGGTACTCATCAAGGGTACCGATTTGTTTGAGCTTAGTAAGCTCAGTAAGGGGGTTTTGGGCGGCTTTAGAGAACCTCTTCTGGATTTCAGCCGAACACACATCCCAAGGGATAGTGACGCCAAAAGGCCATGATTGTTGGTAGGCGTTATTCCAACCAAGGACAGCGCCTTCCAAAGCAACACTGGCGAGCATGGATTTCAATTGATCTAGTGTTTGATTGAGAATAAAATAGCGTCCACACTACTAAATCTAGTCCCCACTTCACTCCGATTAAACCTAAGGAAGTCTATCTTTGTAAGGCGAGTAGGGAACTTATAGTTACCTCTCCAATGGTGACAATTGGGTACCGGGGATAGAGATCTATGCTCCGATCCTTGATCCCCACTTCGCCGGGATGGCGGAGCTGGCAAATCTGGCCTGGCGTTATGCATTCTGATGATTGTTCTCATCTAAAGAGACATCCCATTCATCATCTACCTCATCTCAGTGATATCGTCTACCAGGTCATCAGAGCGCCGGTCAAGTTTTTCTTCCAGCTTCCTCATCGACATCTGCTGTCGAGTTCCCTCCGCCATTAAATCCGGTCGAGCTGACTCGGATGAACTTGTTCACCACCAACTGAGCTAAATTCGTGGAGCGGCTGCTCTGATACCAATTGATAGGATCCGAGATAGGATCCTATCCAATGAATCAATCCAACACTCCCATCAATAAATCCAGCATTCAATCAAATCAATACTCACAATCTAAACACACAATTGATCACAAATCCAACACGAGATCAATACCAAGGCCTACGGGATAGCTAGATTACTATTCCATTATGTATATATTGGATAGTATAAAATAGATACAAGTATAGAGAAAGGGGGAGAGATTGAAGAAGAAGATAGGGGGAGAAAAGAGAGAGAACCGGGGGAGAAAGAGAAGGAGATAATATATTCATCAAGCATGCCTTCTCCTTAAAGCTAACTACTTATTTATAGTAGTGGGAGTTTGTTATATTAAGGCTGAGGTGGCTAGGAAGGGGTTGCCGAGTCGGGTTGGTGCCATAGGTTAACAGGTGGGCTGGGCCCATTCGTAACAAAGAGGTCGGGCACAGTGCCACCACCACTGTTGTATTCGCTCTTTACTGGGGTGAGCACATGAGCCACCATTGTTGATATTCGGGGTGCAGTGACCGAACTAATAGAGGACAAGAAGGATGTCGCGCCACTGTCTCCACCACCACTGAGGGCCCAACCTTGACCAAGCAAGGGTGACGCCAGTGCTGGGGTGGCCAATTGTTGGGTGGTTGGTTGGGAAGAGGCCGGGTTATGGGGCACCATAAGAAAGTTTGGGGTTTAGGGTTATATTTTTGTCTAATTACTATTTTGCCCCTACAGTTTGACCCAGTAGGATTACTAACTTGGGTATCAATGCTTTAATCCTTGAGGACTAGAGTCTTTAACAGGGGGAAGGTATTGATATCGTCAGCTAAGTGATGGGTTATTTAAGTATTAATAAATAGGTTAAGTCTTTATTCCAACTATACCTCTCCCCTAACTCTATATATAGAGGACTTGGACCTTGGTGTAGAGTAAGAGTATAGATGAATGATGTTGAATCTCTATCTGCTTCTTTCTCTAGGTCTTTCCCTCCCCCTCTCTCTTTCTAGTCTCTCTCTTCCCCTGCTTTTACCTATCATATACCCACATTTGTAAATCTTTTTCTTATACTGAATATATACAAATATACTACTTTAATTCGTGGATTTGTTGATCGATTTGGTTTATTCCTTGATTAGATTGATATGGCTCGTATCATTGAGTGATGTGATTTTAAAGTGTATTTTAAAACCGTCTACTCGCAAGCGTACGAGATCATCGTAGCTTTATCGGGTATACGGGTCGTATCTACAGGGAGTCGTGTTAAGTTAGATTTAGAGATTACGAATGGTTTGAATTTTTGGGTTTTTATTGTTTGAATAATTTGTTGGCTAAATTAATAAACTAAATATAAAGTAAATGTGTTGATTCAATTGAGGTTAGTTTAGGGAGTGAATTTAGGGTAGCTTAACATGTATCCCGTCATTATATTTTATTTAGGACAATGATTTGAAGGACTTAGGCTACAAGCTCTAAGCCTGGATTAATCTATAAATTAGGGCTTAGGGTAACGAACTAGTCTAAAGGTATAACCTATCTTAGCACTCTAAAAGTAGCACAGGTTATCTCATTAGCACTACTTAATTCCTTTGTTACTCCTAATTCAATATTAATATATATAGAAGATTAGGTTCAGGGTTGGGTACAACCTTAACCCTGAACACGCGTGAATTCCTGTTATGTTATGGTCTAGGCTACAAGCACAAGACTAATCGCTGTAGAGTTAGAGATCTAGTCATGGCTACAAGCACACATAAAAAATATCCAACAATCATGAAGAACTCTCCACAGGGGTGCGAATATAACATAACTAAATCAATTGTTAAAAGTGTAATATAAATCCGGGAATACGGGCGGCTACCCGCCCTTCATCCCTAAACTAAGAAAGTTTACTCATCCATGGGAGTTTTACACATCATAAACCTTAAAGAAAGGACGACAATGTGCATAAAAATAAACAAAAGAATAAACTCCATCAATCTTCATGTTGATGCTAGTCCGAGCCTGAATTCTCCTAGTATTTCAACTACTTGCGCTTCGGCTTTTGAGAACCTGTAGATCTCGTAGCGGCTTCGGGTTTGAGAGGAAGGGGAGGACGTGCAGCCAAGATAAAGCGTGGAAAAGGCTGACCTTTCCTTCTCTATTTATAGGTGCAGGGGTAGATGGAACCCTCCCGATTGATCGGCAAAAAGCGTCGATCGATCGGTGGGCTCGCGCAAAGCTCTCGATCGATCGGTGGTTTTGGCCGATCGATCGGCAGGCTCTCAGTTAGTTTTTCTAACTGCGAGCTGCTGATCGATCGGTTCTCCGAGCCCCTTTGCTCGATTAAGCACCAAAGCGCTCTGGGATGTACTCGGTTCACCGAATTATGACCCGACGGGTCTTTCTTTTGCACAAGTGGTTTGGGTTTCTCCAATTAGTCTTCAAATATGCTTCAATAATGCTTGATTTTGCCGAAATTATTCTTTCGTGCGCTCTGATGTGTTCCACATGGAAAATGTACCTAAATAACAGCCAAACACATATGTAGAGGCCGAATATATGGTAGGAATGGGAAATAAAATATGTAAAAAAACAAGCGCATCAACATCCCCAAACCCACACCTTGCTTGTCCTCAAGCAAGATTCAATTTAAACTAGCTACTGAAGGAAAAGGTGAGTCAGGCATTTAACCGCAAATGTCACTTCTGAAATTTATTGTTCAATCATATTTGAGAGTGTATTTGAGAGTAGCGAATCCTTATGTGAAGTTATTATTACACTAGTTCTAACTTAAGTCTCCATCATTAAGGTCTTTTTACTGGTGAGTGATCTTAGAACTTCTTTCCCCTTCATCTTACTTCAAAACCCTCCGACTTTAAGAAGACATAAAGGTAATAAGTAAAGGAACAAGTTATCTTAACCCTTCACTGCTAATCAATAGTGAAATCAAAAGACTTCTCTTTTCTCTCTTGTTTTCCCTCTTCTTTTTTTATTTTATTTTTTTTTTTCACTCAGTTAGGCGTGTCTCTCTCAGACCCATGTAGCAAGTTTTCGGCCGAAAGCTCCTGATCCAGTTGGCTTAAGGTACCAGATTTTAAGAGACCCCTGTGAACCTAATGGCTCGAGTCTTAACGATCCACAACCTAATCCGTTAGCACACGTCTTTTTTTTAGGTATTAGTGCTTATTTTAGTAACTACAAAGTTGATTCTTCTTAAGCTTTTCCTGTGGCCCATGTAGCAAGCTTTCAACCGGTAGCTCCCGACCCAGTTGGCTCAAGGTACCAAGTTTTTAGATACCCCTACGGGCTTACTTGCTCGAGACATAGGGGCTACAAAAACCAACCAGTCACTTTTTTTCCTTTTTTTTTTTAGGGTTACTCAAGATAAAGAAATGTACAATTGATTTCAATATTGTTGAAGGTAGAATAGTAGATTCCTATTCCTAAAGTTATTACCATTATTTCGACCCAAACAGTAGGATATGTCATAAGATTAAGGGTGAAAATTAATAATCTCACTAACGAGTTAAAAGACAAAAACATGGATTCGAAAGTTTGATCCAGCAATAATCTCATCTCATAAACATTCTAATCATTAAAGTCCATCTCAGAACTGGTCTACAATAAGGGTCACAAACAACCTTATTCTCATTTATGCCTTCAAAAGTGTAGCTAATTTATGCCAAATTAAGCTCAAAGGACAAACAAAGTTGGCTCTCATCTGCCATCCCCAAACCCAAACCTTGCATTGTCCTCAATGCACCAGAATTAAAATAGAGACAAAGAAAGGAGAGAGATGACCCGAGATCATGCATAGGCAGCCACACATGTCGAGCGAATACCAAAAGTTGAATGCAGACAATAGCAAGCTACATTAAAAAAATAATAAAAAAAAAGAACAGAGAAGGCCGGGTCATCCTTCATGTCCGACTCCTCCCTGCGCATGTCAGCCAAGGCAAGGGAAAGGAAGGTATGACGATGCTGGGTGGGATCAAAGTGGCGGAGCGGTGCACAAGCTCGGTCAGGAGCGACCGGTATGTACACCTAAGCACGCCGTACAAGCCTCGTAATAAATGAGGAAAGTACAGAGCACCACCGCCAACAGAGAACCGTTGAAGCCGGTGGCGGATAGCAGTAAAACTCTGTAAGTAAGTCGCCCCCACATCCACCCATACAACACAGTAGAACTTCGAAGAGGTTCTAGAATAGGGCCAGTGCGCTCCTGGGCATGACCGATAGGCCATAGATTGGCCTTAAGAATGGTGTTCAGGTGCCACATATGCGAAAGGAAGGGTAGAGTGGAACGTGGTGGATGTACGATCCGTCGCACATTGGCTGCCACATAGCTCAACGATAATGTCCACGGCCTTTGGTGGGTTAACGGGAGGGTGCCAAACAGATTTGTCAACATACAAGGGATAACGTATAGCCTCAGTGACGTCCATGGCATCACATGAATAGTGACATCACCATAGGTCCGACCCCCATTTCTGATAAAGAGCATAAGAGGAATAAAATTCCCTCACTAAAAAAGGAAAAATATGGTCTCCCTCCATCTCTCTACCAAGAAGGTAGGTAAGATCCCTATGTTGGCAAAAGAGAATGGCCCAAGCACCCTCCCTCTCATCTTTAAGATTCTCACCATACACCGTCTCCCCAGATATAGGGGCAGCCCTGATTCGAGCAAGAATGTCAGTCTGTTGGGAGCTGCTGCCCTCCTCAGTGCGACTCCGCTTGGCACGCGACATAATCTAGAAATAAGAACAAGAGCAGATGAATACAAAGATAAAGGAAAGAAAGAAACATAAAAAAAACTAAAGGAGGAAAATAAAACACATCTAATAGAAAAACAAATTACAAGAACAACACCCCAATCTCGACCTGCAGTCTAAAACCACGACGAAAGAAGAAAAAAGAGAAAAAAAAAAAAACAAATACCCCAAAACCCTATATCGGAAAAAGCATATCCCAAACACATAAAACCAGCAACCAAAAGTATCAAAGGGCTAAATCCAGTCACTGAAAACCTATATAAACATGGTTCATGAACAAAGGTGCAAACATGGCACAATATCAAGAAATTCAAACTTTATTCATAACTAAAACATAAATCAAGACTAAGCCACTTTAATAAAGCAAGAAAACAATCAAAGAACGGCCTAAACATGCTCTCTTGAAGTAGAAACAAGGTAAAATGAAAGGTAAAAGAAGGGAGGAACACATACCTTACGATAGAGGGGAAAACCAAAGAGAACGAGTGGCGGAGTACCGGCGCCGGGGTCGTCGGTGGTGGCCGGAAACAGCAGTGGTTGGAGGTGGTGGGAGGGGGCCGTGGGTCAGGGTTTGGGGTGGGGGAAATAAAAGTGAGGTCAGGGGCGAGGGATCGCGGGGGTTTTAAAACAAGGGGGTCGTACCGAGGGCACCTCAATCGATCTGGTAATATCGATCGATCGGGGTTGCAAGGTGGAAAGCCCCAAGCCGTAGTGCTCTCGATGGATCGGGCTCAAAGCCGATTGATTGGGGAGGCCGCGGTATGTCCCATACTAAAAATTCTTTGTTTTGAAAACTTTCAATTGAAAAAAAATAAACTACGAAACATGAAATAAATTGGGTTGCCTCCCAAAAGCGCTAAGTTTAACGTCTTCAGCCGAATATGGTATTTTCTTCGACGCTAGGCTGATCTCGGCATAGGGTCCCGAAGATGAATTTCTTCAAACTCGTGTGGTCAATCCTCTAACCCAATAGCGTGTTTAAGACGATGGCCATTGACTGTGAGCAAGCGACCATCATTGATGTCTTGAATTTTAATTGCCCCAGAAGGGTATGCGTGGACCACTTCGTAAGGTCCTTCCCATCATGAACGTAGTTTCCCAGGAAAGAACTGAAGTTTGGAGTTGTAAAGCCAAACTTTTTGACTAACTTCTAAACTTTTGCACGAAATTATTTTGTCATGAAAAGCTTTGGTTCTTTCTTTGTATAGTTTTGCGTTTTCATATGACTCCTATCGCATCTCATCCAACTTGCTGAGTTGAAGTCGTCGGTGCGACCCGATATTGTGCTTGTCATGATTAAATTGCTTAATGGCCCAATATGCATGGTGCTCAAGCTCTATTGGCAAATGGCATACCTTCCCAAAAACTAAGTGATAGGGAGACATGCCTATTAATGTCTTGAGGCTGTACGATAAGCCCAAAGAGTGTCGTTCAACCTTAAAGACCAATCTTTGCGATCCGGTCTAATGGTCTTCGCAAGGATAGACTTTATTTCCCGGTTCGAGACTTCTACTTGGCCGCTAGTTTGAGGGTGCTATGGGCAGCTAATTTGTGAGTGATTGAGTACTTTCTAAGAAGTGACTCAACCGAAAGATGGGTGAAGTGTGTCCCCTAATCACTAATTATCGCTCTAGGAACACCGAAAGGTGAGAAAATATTATCTTTAACAAACTCAATAACCACCTTGTGGTCATTTGTCCTAGTTGCAATGGCCTCGACCCATTTTGAAACATAATCAACAGCTACTAGAATATAAACACAGCCGTGTGAATTAGGATACGAACCCATGAAATCAATGTTAGGAACAGTGTCCTGAAATTCAGATTTATTCTGAATATATTATTTTAATTAATAAATAAAATTGAAGTTCCAGTCTTTTCCTAGTTAAATTTGTGTATGTGAGCATTTATACTGCATGTGGTTTTCTTTTGGAAACATCCATGAGATGGGTGCAATCCTCATACTACAATTTACACGTTTGTTCCAAGTGGTTTATGATACTAAGCCATAGATAGACTTAGAACAAATGGTATGGATTGTTGTTTAAAAAACTTGTAGTCGAAGACAAGTTTGGACCACTTGTATGTTAAGACTATAACTGACACTTTAGATAACTTGTCTTAGTCATGTGGATGGAGATCCAAAAGTGTTAGGTTAGTGTGTTTAATGAGATTGACACACTGATTTGGACCATGTATATTACTTATTTTATTAATTAATTTCCTTTGAGATTGAGATTCTAAATTAGATTATATGATAATCTAAGTTGTGAATCATTACTAGTTTTAAATAAAAGTTTTTTTATATTAGTCTTAGAATAAGATTCTAAAATAGACTATTAGATAATCTTAATCGTTAACTTTATTTTTAAAATAGAAGTTAAATTTTATAAATTACATTTTACAATAAGATTCTGAACTAGACTATTTGAAAGTCTAAGCTTATTTAACTCTTGGAATGAGATTCTAAAGTAGACTATGTGATAGTCAAAATTTTAAAAAGTTACCGATTTTAAATAAAATTAATTTTATTAATTAAATTAATTTTAAAATTAGATTCTAAAATTAGATTATGAGATAATCTAAATTTTAGTATTATTTTAAATTAAAAAAATTAATTTATATTAATTTATTTAGTTTTTCGAATGGGATTCTAAATAAAAGGTTACAAGATAATCTATAGTACCGTTTTTAAATGTAAAATTAATTAATTAATTTTATTGAATAAATTTAGAATGAGATTCTAAAGCAAGATTATGACATAATCGATATTGTAAAATGATAATTTTTAGAATTAATTAATTAATTAATTAATTAATTTTGGTTAATTTTAGAATAAGATTCTAAAAGGGGTTATGAGATAATCCGGGTTGTAAATGCATGTTAATTAAAAAAATCACTAGTTATAACAATCAAGTGGGAGAGAGGTTTCAATTGTTGTAACCTCACGACCTCCATTACCGGTCCAGCAGTATAATAGATTGATAGACCTCCCTGCGGAGGATGTCGGTTTTCAGATTATGAGGTTAGACTTCTCTTGTGATAAACCAAAGTGCAAAGGAGCGATGCGACCACGCTACCGTGCAGTATTTCATGTATTTATATGGAGGTTTAGGTAATGGTTTACACTTGACTAGCGTGATGCATTAGCCTCCCCGAGGAGGTCTGTTGTGTCATGTTAGAGACTAAGGTAAAGTGGTGAGTTAATCATGTTTAGTAAGAGTTACAAGAAAACAGGTTAATTGAGAATAGTTCTCTCCTGAACGAGCTTCGTACGACCCCGCTGCCGGGTAGTAAGAAGTGGTGTGTTTGGGTCATCATTGTATGAATGATAGTACAGTTTGGTGGATATTTAACTTATTATGTATGCTAAATTGAAAGAATATATATCACTGCATTATACATGACTCGTATAAGGTAGTTACACGATTGTTTGCATTTACAATATTTTTGAAATGGCTGCGACTGGTGCTCTTCATTCAATTCTGAAAGATAATTCCTTAACTGGATCGAATTACTTCACATGAAAAATGAACCTGGACATATTATTAATTCATGAGGGTCATAAGTTTGTTTTTACTGAAGCTCGACCTATGGTGCCCGCTAATAATTCTGCAGATACTATTAAAGAGCGTTATGAACACTGGAATAAGCCTAATGAGTTAGCCAGATGCTACATTTTGGCATCCGTGACCTATGTACTTAAGCATCAGATGCTTGAGATGGAAACAACAGCTGAGATGATCAAACATTTGAAGGAGATGTTTGGTAGTCAAGATAGGGCAGCTAGGCAAGAGCTGATGAGGAAGCTTTTGAACATGAGGATGTTAGAAGGGTCCCCAGTTCAAGAGCACATCATGAAAATGGTGGCATGCTTGTCTGAGTTGGAGATTCTAGGTGCTAAGATTGATAATCAGTCTCAGCAGGACATCATTCTCAGCTCTCTGTCCAGCTCTTTTACTTAGTTCAAGCTCAACTATACAGTGAATAAAAAGGATTATTCATTGCCTAAGATGATAAAGGAGCTACAGGTAGCAGAGGGCATTATGTGAGCCAAGGGGAGTGTCCGCTTGACTTAGGTATCAAGGGTTAGTGTGAGAAAACTCAACAAGGGAATGACTGGAAAGAAAGGCAAAGGCAAGGTTGCTAGTGTAGTGACTAATACTAACAAAAGGCCAACAAAAGGAAAGTGTTACTTTTTCGGAAAGATGGGCCACTGGAAGACAAACTGCGTAAAGTATATGGCTACTCTTCCTGCAAAGACTGTTAAGCCATCTGGTGAAGGTATGTTGATATCTCACTGATTTGAGTCTTGCGTAGTTGTGAGTCCACCAGATTCCTGGTGTGTGGACTCAGGTTCAACTGATCAACTCTGTAATATGTTACTGGGGCTTAGGCCAACCAGAAGGCAACATGATGGGAGCTGTACCTAACAGCTGAAGGTGGTACAAGAGTAGCAGTCTTAGTAGTAGGAAGCGATAGCTTAGGTTTTAGACTTAGAATTTTGTTTTTGTTTCTTAAAAATTCTTATTGATTTGTACCTGCGTTGAATAGGAATTTGATTTATGTAATTTGAAGAATAATTGTTATTCAGTTTGAATATGGTTGTGAACCTTTATTACAAGAAATAAAATTTTTATTTACTAAGGAACATGTGTTTATAATTTATTCATGTTGTTCTCCTTATATACGTGAAAAATACGAAATACATATAGAAGAATTTTGCAAGTAAACTACAAAAGCAAAAACAAAATAGCATTAAAAGGAAAATGACAATAATTCTAAACAGCTAGACACAACTTAAGACATAGTGGACTCAGTAGATACATCTATTGATAAGAATGAGAATGTTCCAGGTACACTAGAGCTTAGGTGTCATGGAAGGATTGTCAGGACACCTGACAGGTTTTATAGCGGGAGCCTTAGTGGTTGACCGTGGCATTGAATCTGATCCTTTTAGCCACAATGAAGCAATTAAGTCTTCTAGTTTGGTGCAATCAGTTGCTCGAACCATGCGTGTACATATGACATTAAGAGAAAGTAGTGACTTTCTTAGTGTTATATGTCAACTATATACTACTCATTGAGAATAATGTAGGGGTGTCATTAGCTGTAACGGTTTGTTTGTCAAGAAAGCTCAATATAAAGGACATGGGAGAAGCCAACTCTATCTTAGATTAAGCTTCTGCACGATCGTAAGAGTAGGATGTTGGATCTCTCTCTAGCCACTTATATTGACAAAATGTTGTCAAGGTATAGCATGGAGTTCCTCTCTCTTTTGATTAGTGTTCTAGGACACCTCAAGAGGAGGAGCAATTGAGGGATATTCCATATGCTTTGGTAGTGGGAACCTCAGGTATGCCATGTTGTGCACGAGACTTGATGTTTGCTATGCTATGGTATAGTAAGCAGGTATTAGTCTAACCTGGGTTCAATGGACTAGGTGGTAGTCAAGTGTTTTCTCTAGTTCTTGATAAGAACTAGAGATCCTATGCTGATCTTTCAAAGTGACGAGCTAGTTCCAGTTAGATACATTGTTTTAAGACTTCCAGTCACATTAAAATGATAGACGTTCGACATCTAAGCATGTCTTTACCCTTTGAGTGGGAGCCATTAGTGAGAGGAATGTCAAGCAGTATTGTATTGTTGACTTCACAATAGAGTAATTGAGCTCACTAAGAGTTAGGCTTAGTAGACATTTGGTTCAAAGTTAAAAGGGGTGAGTATGGACTTGGTAATAAATTGGATTTAGGATAAGTGGAAAATTGTGAGGAACAGTGTCCTCAAATCCACATTTATTCTAGATATATTATTTTAATTAATAAATAAAATTAAAGTTTCAGTCCTTTCCTAGTTAAATTTGTGTAAGTGAGCATTTATACTACATGTGCTTTTCTTTCTGAAACATCCATGAGATGGGTGTAGTTCTCATACTACAATTTACATGTTTATTCTAAGTGGTTTATAAGACTAAGCCACAAATAGACTGGGAACAAATGGTATGGATTGTTGTTTGAAAGACTCGTAGTCGAAGACAAGTTTGGACCACTTGTATGTTAAGACTATAACGTGACACTTCAGATGACTTGTCTTGGTCACGTGGATCGAGATCCAATAGTGTAAGGTTAGTGTGTTTAATAAGATTGACACACTGAGTTGGACCATATGGATTACTTATTTCTAGACTACTATTGGAGATAAGTGATTCATATTATACTGTTTGAACGATGACTCTAAATCCTGAGAGTATTCTGGACTTGTACATGGAGTGTTAGTTACTTTAGTGTACTATAATTAAGGTCTAAACGAATTACTGAAATCCCACATACATTGGGTAGCGGCGTGAAGTGTGACAAGGATTCGGTATTCAACAGTGAATCTATAGTCTCTTATGAGATATAGGTGTCCCCTTAGTTGATTCACAAATATTTGAATAGTTTGGAAACTTTGGCCAAAGTATTCCAAGTGTTTGACATTTCAAATTTATACCATGAATGTGTTCAAGTATAAATGAATTATTCAGTGAAGGGCGAGTCAGTAACTAATGAAGAAGCTGTGAGAAGGATAATGGTAGTAGTTATATTTATCCTTTGTCATGAACATCAAGTGGAGGGTTTTTTGTCATCAATACAGTCTATTAGGGAGATATCGAATAAATAATTTAAGTATGGAGTGCAGTGACATTTATTTAGTGGAATTAAGTCTCATTAAATGGTAATTAAATTTTTTCATGAGATGATTAATTTAACTCATTTGGAGCTAGATTCAAATTGTTACTGAGGTCCCTGCGCAAGCCTCTGTATTTATTGCCATCAGAAAAATATTAAATAATTCATGAAATGAATTATTATCCATGAGATGGGTAAAGTTAATTTTGCCAAACATTATTCATGAGATGAATAAAACTGAAAATTATAAAATAAAATAATTCTAGGTAATTAAAATATATAAGGTTAATTTTTACATGTGGAAAACAAAGCAAAAAAAAAAAAAAAAATCAAAATCGCATTAAAACAGTGGCAATCCGCATACTTAGCTGGCAGCCAATCAGCACGCAACACATGTCGTGCGTTGAAGCTTCCTAAGGGGGGATGATCCGCGCCTTTGGGCACGGACCAATAGCGTGTTGACACGTCGCACGCATTTTGAATTAAATAAACGCGCGATTTGATCTAGGTTTGAAACAATGCATTTTACCTCTTTTTGGCTATGAAATGACGCGTTTTGTTTTTAACTGGACAATCCCACATCGAAAAAATTGAATTTTTTTGCTATGGTATACTCCTATAGACAGATGTGCTTATTCCAAGGTTTGGGAATCAGTTTTGAAACAAGTTTTATGGTTTCAGATAATAGTTTCAGAGACCTAATTGGAGAGAAAAATTTCCTTTGAAAATTTTCTTTCCTCAGTTTAATATTTTTAGGAGCCCACCCTCTAGGCAGTTTGAGGTCATTGCATTGAAGATCGCAGGTCTTGATTTTCTTGGTATTCTTTATAATTGGAGCAATTTCAGGTATGTTCTTCTTTCCCTCTTTTTTGGTTTCACTTTTCTATTTATATATAGTATTCGTTATTATGCCAGTTTAAGTTTATGTATTATTATGAATGTATTAGAGTAAAAGGCTTATAGATCTAAGTTAAGAATTTAGATCTGCAAATTTAAATTATGAATTTAAATTTGTAGATTTAAAATTAGGAATTTTAAATCAACCCTAGGTTTAGAATTACGAATTCTAAACCCGTTCCGCTGCGTAAACTTTATAAAATTAAAGAGAATTTTTGAAATTCATCCCAACAACCGGTATTAGGGAAAAGGGCTTCTAGAGATAAACCTATTCCCAGGAACTCTCACACGTGAGCTGTCATGAATCGTGACTCTCCGACCAGGGGACTTAAGTAGAGAGAAGAGTCTCCTACTCTAAGTGATCTAATAGGTGCCTACTGTTGTGACCATAGTTGAGAACTGTAAACCCAATAGTCGGCATCAGAGTTTATTTTTCCCGCAAAATTAATTATTTTTCCCAACAATCAATGCCCCAAACGTCAAAAATTTCACAAACTAAAATGGGGTGCTGAGGCATCTCATCATATTTTGTGAAGGCACCTGTGCGTTGACAGCGATCGCACACCCTACAAAAATCACGAGCTTCTCAGAAAAGAGTCGACCAAAAGAAGCCACTTTGAAGGACTTTCGCAGCTGTGCATCGTCCCCCAAAGTTTCCCCCACCGGCTAAACTATGATGAAATCACAATACACTCTCATGCTCATTTTCCGGCTTACAACTACGTACTACCTTATCAGAACATACCTTAAACAAATCCGGATCATCCCAAAAAAAATGCCTTGCTTGAGAAAGGAAGCGGTCTTGCTCTTGTTTCAACCAATGAGTAAGCAGCTTCCCCGTCACCAAGCAGTTAACGATGTGGGCATACCATAGGGGTCGACTTCCTGCAATAGAAAATAACTGTTCGTCACGAAAACAGTCTTCAATGGGACTAGTAGTGGCATCGGATGGGAAAACAATCCGTGAAAGGTGATCGGCCACGATGTTATCCGAACCTTTCCCATCTTGGATTTCCAAGTTAAATTCCTGAAGTAATAAAACCCAGTGAATTAACCTAGGTTTCGTTTCCTTCTTAATAAGAAGAAAACGAATGGCAGCATGGTCAGAAAAGACTACTACTTTCGAGCCCAAAACATAAGGTCGAAACTTGTCAAGTGCGAAAACTATAGCTAGTAGTTCCTTTTCAGTGGTGGTATAATTCTTTTGGGCTTCATCCAAAGATTTACTAGCATAGTAAACAACGACAAGTTTACGATCCTTCCGTTGACCAAGCACAGCTCCTACAGCATATTTAGAGGCGTCACACATGATTCCAAAAGGTAGTGAGTAGTCGGGAGGTTGAATAATGGGAGCTGTAGACAATAATGTTTTTAACTTAGTAAAGGCTTCTAAACAATCATTATCAAAAATGAAAGGTACATCTTTAGCAAGAAAATTTGACAATAGTTTAGCAATTTTACTGAAGTTGGCAATGAAATGCTGGTAGAATCTAGCGTGGCCAAGGAAAGATCGAACTTCCTTCACCGAGGTCGGTGGAGGGAGTTTTGCAATTAATTCCATCTTGGCCTTGTTTACGGTAATACCCTCTTTAGATACTACATGTCCTAAGACTATGCCCTGCTGAACCATAAAATGGCTATTCTCCCAACTGAGTACCAAATTGTACTCCTCGCAGCACTGTAAAACAAGATCTAAGTGATATAAGCAGTCATCAAAAGATGATCTAAACACAAAAAAATCATCCGTAAGCACTTCTAGGTAGTCTCCAACATGTCCGCAAAAATGGAAATCATACACCGCTAGAATGCAGTAGGTGCGTTGCACAGACCGAAGGGCATCCTTTGGTATGCAAACGTACCAAAGGGATAAGTAAATGTTGTTTTCTCTTGGTCCTCGGGGTGAACTAAGACTAGGTTATACCCTGAGTAGCCATCCAGAAAATAATAGTACGCTTGACCTGCTACTTTGTCCAGGATCTGGTCTAAAAAGGGTAAGGGGAAATGGTCCTTGCACGTTATAGAGTTCAACTTATGATAATCGATGCACACTCTCCACCCTGTAGTAGCTCGTGTTGGGACCAATTCACATTGGGCATTCGCAACGATCATGATTCTTGACTTCTTAGGAACCGCCTGAACCGGACTGACCTAGGGGCTATCAAAGATGGGGTATATAATACCCGCATCTAGCAACTTCATGAACTCTTTATTAACTACTTCCCTCATGTTAGGGTTAAGCCTCCCTTGCATTTTCCTAGAAGGCTTAACATTGTCCTCTAAATGTATTCTATGCAGGCACACAGAGGGGTTAATTCCTTTCAGATTAGCAACCAACCACCCTATGGCTCGTTTGTGTTTTTGTAGGAAAACGAACAACCTAGATTCCTAAGTCTCAGTTAGGTAAGACGCGATAATCATAGAAAGGGTGTCATTTGGTCCTAAAAATGCATATTTTAGGGTGGTCGGGAGAGGTTTGAGCTCCAACATCGATGGACACTCAATAAATGGTTTAGCAAACTCACTAAGTAGGCCAGTTAGGGGTTCAAACATCGGACCCCTAGCCTCAATTCTTATTAGCTCCTGCATGTCAAGCAAATCATCAGCATCAGTACTCACATCAAAATCAGCAAAAGTGAGCCAATCAGACAGTTCGTCTTCTTTGATTAAGTCAGAAGACACTAACTCAACCAAAGATCAATAGCATCAACCACGAAGCAATTAAGGTCATCCTCATTAACAGGGAACTTAGCAGCATTTCACACATTCAATTTAACCTTAAGATTCCCAAATGACACTTCTAACACCCCAGTTGACAATGAATCATAGCATCGGCTGTTGCCAAGAACGGTCGTCCTAAAATGACTGGGGTGCGGTTCCTTTGATGAGGGGTAGGATCTATGTCTAACATGATAAAATCGACGGGGAAGATGAACTTATCAACTTTGACAAGAATGCCTTTCAACATACCTCTAGGTAAACGCTCTAATCTATCGGCCAACTGTAGGGTAACACTAGTTGGTTTGAGATCTCCCATCCCCAATTCCTGAAAAATTGAGCATGGGATGAGGTTCACGCTTGCACCTAAATCCAAAAGAGCCCAAATTGTATAGCTCTCTCCTATGACGCACGGGACTGTAAAAGCTCCTGGATCTCCACACTTAGGTGGGATGCCTGACATTAAGATGCTGCTCACTTTTTCAATGAGTCAGACCTTCCTCGGGACGTGAGCTTGTGCTCTCTTTTTTCTAGCGCACAGGGCCTTAAGAAATTTAGCATACATGGGGGCGTGTTTAATGGCGTCAATCAGTGGCAGGCTAATCTTGACATCCTTAAACAAGTTTAGTAACTCATATCTCATTGGGTCGTCCTTCCCTTTTGGTCCTAAAAGGGCCATAGGAAAAGGACCAATTGGATCGGGTAGTGAGCCCAGTGAAGGCGTAGGCACTTCATCCTATCAGCAATGGAGTGTGGAGTCCTATCCTCCCACTTCTCTCAAATCATCCTCTCCCATGGCTAAAACAACCTTAGCCTGCTCATAAGTGACCTAGCTAAGGTTAGGATTCATTGCTTCTCTGGGGTTAGCGAGAGGTTGGGAGGGTAACCTCCCTTCCACTCTCCTGTTCATGACCTGAGCTAACTGTCCTAGTTGGTTCTCTAACTTAGGTGAATGAGAGTGGACCAACTGTTGGTTTTCCTTCATAAAGCGGAGCATACATTCCTCAATCTAGGATGTGCAGCTTGGAGGTTGGGGTGGTGGATTAGCTTTAAGAAAACGGAGCATGAGAAGAAGAGCCATACCTTTGCCATCCATGGAATCCAGAAGGGTGTGCCTTACCTGCAAATCTTGGCAATTGTTGTCTTATGGCTGGGTTCTGATTTGTGTTCTGCTTCCATGAGAAATTGGGATGGTTGCACCACCCTGGATTATAGGTCTACGAGTACGAATTGTTGTTCCTCAAGTACTCCTCCGCTGCATAAACCTGGTCCTGCATATACTTGGGAAACTGTGACGCATATAAATACTCAAAAACAGAATGATCCTCACCTGAATAAATACTGCACAGAGTAATACCCTGAGATGATGATTCGACTACATTAACTAGATTCACATGAGTGGGATTTGCATTTAAACTCATCATCGTATCCCTCTTTCTGCTAAGTGCATCTAATCTTAAATTAACCACCATCTTGGGGTGCTACGTCATAGACACCATGCGTGTTTCCCCTAACCACCCTCGCATAAGAGGCTTGGTCAAGGGAATGTTCATTTAGGCGCTCGAAAAGTGTCCAGGCCTCGTCCTCTCCTTGCTGGTTAAATGCTCCCCCGCATGAAGCGTTTACCATTTGCTTGTTTGACGCACTAAGACCATCATAGAAGTTTTAGACAAGAGCCCACTTGGGTGACCCATGGTGGGGATAGCTTCTAAGAAGTTCCTTGAACCTATCCCAACACTCGTGAAATTGCTCCTGGTCGTTTTGGTCAAAACTATTTGTAGCGCGCCTATTAGCCAATGTTTTAGCTTTAGGAAAACACTTGACTAGGAAGCGTTGTTGAAGGTCATTACAAGTGGTGATTTCGCCCCTGGGTAGGGAGTGAAACCACCTCTTAGCTACGTCTTTTAAGGAGAATGGAAAAAGACATAGTCTAATCGCATCATTCAAGACACCCTGATAATGACAGGTTTCACAGATTTCGAGGAATGCATCAAGGTGCTCGTATGGACTCTCAATCGGCTTCCCATAGAATGTGGGAAGCATGTTGATAATCCCAGGCTTAAGTTCAAAGTTAGTGTTACCCATAGCAGGTAACATAACTTCGGCGGGTGCAATATACGTTTGGGGAATGAAGTGATCCCCAATCGTACATGGTTCGTTATTAGCCATGGTTCATGGTGTACTCTCTCTAGCTTCTAATCGCCTCATGGTAGACAACGTCCACTCAATTTCTAGAATGTAAGGTAACAATTCAGGACCGAGCGAACGTCTACCGTGCATGCAGTATTGAAGCTGGGATGAATCCACGCTGACCACGACTAATGAATAAGGCAAAAGAAAAACTATGAAAAATTAACTCAAAACAATAAACAAAGAGCAAACAAAATAAAGTTCGTTAATCTTAAATTCCAACTTAGCAAACCGACTCCCCGGTAATGGCGCCAAAAATTTGATGTGATTTTAAAGTGTGTTTTAAAACTATCTACTCGCAAGCGTGCAAGATCATCGTAGCTTTGTCGGGTATACGTGTCATATCCACACGGAGTCGTGTTAAGTTAGACTTAGTGATTAACGAGCGGTTTGAATTTTTGGATTTTGTTGTTTGAATAAATTATTGTCTAATTAATAAACTAAATATAAAGTAAATGTGTTAATTCAATTGAGGTTAGTTTAGGGAGTGAATTTAGGGTAGCCTAACACGTATCCCGTCATTATATTTTACTTAGGACGATGATTTGAAGGACTTAGGCTACAAGCTCTAAGCCTGGGTTAATCGATAAATTAGGGTTTAGGGTAATGAACTAGTCTAAAGGCATAAACTATCTTAGCACTCTAAATGTATATATATAGAAGATTGGGTTCAGGGTTGGGTACAACCTCAACCCTGACCATTTGTGAATTCCTATTATGTTATGGTTTAGGCTACAAGCACAAGATTAATCGCTGCAACGTTAGAGATCTAGTCATGGGTTCAAGCACACATAAAAAAAATATCCAACAATCATGAAGAACTCCCCACAAGGGCGTGAATATAACATAACTAAATCAATCGTCAAAAGTATAATATAAATCTGGGATACGGGCAGCTACCTGCCTTTCATCCCTAAACTAAGAAAGTTTACTCCTCCATGGGAGTTTTATACATCATAAAACTTAAAGAAAGGACGACAATATGCGTAAAAATAAACAAAAGAATAAACTCCTTCAATCTTCATGTTGATGCTAATCCAAGCCTGAATTCTCCCAGTATTCCAACCACTTGCGCTTCGGCTTTCGAGAACCTGTAGATCTCATAGAAGCTTCGGGTTTGAGAGGAAGGGGAGGACGTGCGACCAAGATAAAGCGTGGAAAAGGCTGACCTCGCCTTCCCTATTTATAGGCACAGGGGCGGTTAGGGTTCCATAAGAAACCCTCCCGATCGATCGAGAATTAGGCCTGATCAATTGTTGAGCTCACGCAAAGCTCCCAATCGATTGGTGCTTTTAGCAGATCAATCGGCAGGTTTTCGGTTAGTTTCTAACCGCGAGCTACTGATTGATCGGTTCTCTAAGCCCCTTTGCTTAATTAAGCACCGAAGTGCTATGGAATGTGCCCGGTTCATCGAATTATGACCCAATGGGTCTTTTTTTGCCCAAGTGGTTGGGTTTCTCCAATTAATCTTCTAATATGCTTCAATAATGCTTGATTTTGTCGGAATTCTTCTTTCGTGCGCTTTAATGTGTTCGACATGAAAAATGTACCTAAATAACAACCAAACACACATGTAGAGGCCGAATATACAGTAGGAATGGGAAATAAAATATGTAAAAATTAAGCGCATTATTGAGTCATGAACTAAGTTTCTTTTTCCATGGCTGAAATGTAACCATAGTTGTACAATATGACTTTCTTTAATTTAAAGTATTATTTGTCATTGATTATATTATTGAATTGTTTATTATTGTCTTCATCCTTTTTGCATGCTTTATTACTTTTCAGAATTTCTAAAATTCATAATGAGTTTGAGATAAGATTTATGATGATTGTAGAAGTAATAAATGCCACAAATTAAGCGAATGCTAAAGATGGGTTAACACGATTTCTGTGGTCTTGCATGTGAAAACAAAGGATCTTCATAACTCTTTTCTTATGTAAATTCATGTAGGAGATTGATTATTAATAGGTGATAGATTATGTTGGATATTGCTTAAGAGAGAATATAAAGTAAATTAGGGTTTTTGACCATCAACATAGATAAATAACTTAAATACCAATAGTTACAGATTGTAATGATTAGCTTTTCTCTCTCTTGTAAATCACGCGTAACACCTCGGGAGGGGGGGGGGGGCGCCCCTTCATCTTCCCCTCCCCCCACCGTGGTCCACAGCCTCCGCCGCCGTCTTCTGCCGTCCATTGCACCGAGGTGCCTATGTCCTCCGCCTCCATCTCCACCGCGCCCAGGTGCCTACGTCCTCCCTCACCTCCGTCCCCCTCCATCTCTGTCCACCTCCATCTCTGTCCACCACCATATCCATCCTCTGTCCCCATCCACCTCCATCTTCGTCCTTTGCCTCCGTCCAGCTCCACCTCCGTCCTCCACCTCCATATCCGGGTCCCAGCTCCATCTCCAGTTCCGGGAAACTCTTCGTCTTGCCCCTGCATCCGCTGCCGTCCTATCTCCACATCGCACCGCTCCGGCTCTCCTACTCATCGTCTCCACCGCCATGAACCCATGCCGGCCCCCCCCCCCCCCCCCCCCGGGGTTATGTTCTAGTTTTTTTCTTTTTTTTTTTTCCTTGTATCCATGGGTTCCCCTTAATGAACCCATTTCCCCCGGACCAAACAAACCCTCCTGAGACAGCACCTCTCCTATGCTAGTGCACGCTCTAGCAGCAAATCCAGTCAAGCTGGGTTCAAATTTTGTTTCATTAATGTGAAGCACCTGCCTCACCAACAATTGACACTCCCAGATGATTTATTTCCTCGAGAGGCCTCCAGGCGACTCGTCGTCTCTCACCCGTATTTCTAGATTCTCTTTCCCCTTTCCTATGTTGTGAGCTCGGTACCCCTCCTGTCTGCTCCTACCTAGTACCTTGCTCGCACCGCGAGAGGGGGAGGGATTTTCCCTTCCTGTCCTCCACCCTCTTCGAGGTCTTCTTTTCGTCTCCTGTGTGGTGTTTCTGGGTGCATTTCTGCCTCGGCTCCATCCGTTACCCTGCTCGTTCTGGTCTCTCCCTGTGTTTGTGTTGTTTTCCCGATGTTGTTGTTTTTTGGGGCCTATTATTTTTCCTATTTGTTGTAGTCTTTTTTGTACCCACTACCGTTTACGGGGTGGTTATGGCCTCGCCTTGTCGAGTTTCCTGTATGTACTACGGCTATGCCGATAATTATCGGAAAAAAGAGATTGTAACGATGCAACTAGGTGAAATAGATTGCATTGAACTTAAAGTCAGTCAAATTGACGCCAAAATCTATAAGCTTTCCATAATCTTCAATTCTTTTTAATTTTACATTCAAATTTCAAACATTCGGTCGTTCACATAGAACTAAATTACCAATTTCGATAATCAATCAATAGAACAATCCTCATATGAATCATACTTTATTATTTGAAACTACTTATTATGCTTGCATCATGTTTTTGGCGTCATTGTCCGAGATTGCTTTTATTCAATTGATATCAATACCACCTAGTTTTAATACTAATTTAAATTTATTTTCGTTGTAGTTTCTATTTTGTGTTTTATTTTCAATTTGAAACTTCATTGTTGGTTTTGAATCATTAGGAGTCACCTATCTCCTAATTGCAAGTAGTTCTATTATTTTTCTTTTTTAAATCATATCTAGTATATTTAGTTTGTAGGATAGAATTGCAAAATTAGCTAGAGTTTCCTAATCTAGATAGAGTCTTCCCTACCTCTCAAGATTTATTTTTAATGCATATACTAGTAGTTTTTAAAGTTAATCACAACTTCAACAAATTAAATTTAGTTCAGGAAATTTTAGGTAAATATTGGTCATTATATATATATACACACACACTATGGTCTAGTTCAAGTAGCAATCGTTCCTCTTTCAAGAATGGGACATAACCAACCGGTTATGTTTGCTTTAAGAGATTCAGCATTTTTAAAATTTGAAGAATCCCTTTTAGCAATTGTTCAAACTAATTTACACAATGGCCCAATCTATTTCAACTATTATCCAAATTTTTTAGTAGATTTTCAAGATTCCACAATCATGGATACTCTAACTTTAGATATCCACATGCCAAATATCGAGATCAAAGAAAACAAAAAATTTTTTGCTTTGATCTATAGGATTTATTTTACACTCTTAGGAAGTCAATTAAATCCAAGATGTCTCAAACAATCTCCACCTGGAGAAACATTATTGTTAGAAGTTCAAGCTGATCATGCAGCAACTTACATTCCAAGATGTCTGAAATGGAGTGAAATAACCATTCCAGACACTTGTAGGATTGAGAACCCTCAACCTCCAAGAAACATCACTCAAAGACAAGTTCAACGAATCATAGAAGAACCTGATGGTAAAATTACCATACAATTTGAATCAGGTAAGCAAACAATAATTTCAAATACAACTTACGATCAATCTTCAAGACATTCAACTTCTTCTTGACCTACTCAAAGGGAAGAAGATAACCAATCAAATATCAACACAACAAGATTTAGAGGAATTCGTTTTAATCCTCCTCTTGCTGAACCAATTTTCCAAACTGATTTCTCTTTAAACTCTTTTTCAAGTCCAAACTCTCCAACTGCTTCTCAAATGTGTCCACCTTCAATAAATGTTTTGACAAAAGACTTTACAATTAACAAAGAATTTTTAAGCAATGATTTCGGATACTTGTCTTTGCTACAGTGATTTGTCGGGGAATCACATCAGCCTTGAATTATTGAAGAAAGTTGCTTTCCATCTGAAAAAAATTTTGAGTGTGAGGTGGAATTTTTTGTATTGAGTGTAAGATGGAATTTGTTGTATTGATATTATATTGCTACAGTGATTTGTCGGGGAATCACCTCAGCCTTCAATATAAAGAAGACGAGAAAGATGGAAAGATTGAAATTATATTGATATTATAACATTGATGATTAGATCCTGGCATGTGGAATTTGATTTTAAGCAAAATTTGTCAAGGTGTTTATGTTGATCACCCAGATTTTTTGAGTAAGTATTGAAATAAGCTTGAACATTGGCAGGATAGATGGTCTAAGAAGGACCGAAAAACTGCCACCATTCAAGAAACCAGGTTGGGAGGCTTCTTGGCTTTTTTGAAAATTGAAAGAACCAACAATGATCAAGTGGTCTTATTAGAAAACATCTAAACTGAGCCATTTTATAATCTTGGTAAGTATAACCAGGTGGTTGGAATGGTTGAGAAAATTGTTTTGAAGTCAAAGGGTTGAATCCGAAATCGGTTCGGTTGCAAACAATGAGTATTTTACAAGTTGAAAAAGTGATAGGTCCGTTAGTTGAATTATTTTTGTGCTTGATTTGAATAGATTTTGAATCAATCAGAATGAACTAGTAAAATCTTCGAGTTCGATTGAGATCTTCCGGAATCCATTGAAAATCTTTTGGAAAGGTTGAATCCACAGATTTTTGAATATCACTGACAGAGAGTGGTTCATATTGTCCTGTTAAATAAATATGTTGAGAGGAAGAGGAATCTTGGAAATTTTTATTTGAGGGTTGAAGAGGAGGTTGTAAAGGAAATGGGTTTTGAGGGGATTTTGAGGTTGCTGCTGAATAAGAAATTGGAGGAATTCTTGTTCAAGGATTGAATATGGATTTTGAGTTCGAATTTGAATTGAAGAAGATTGGGGTTGGATCTTCATTACGTAGTCTTTCGGTTGTTGAAATTCTTCTTCTTTGAGTTTTGGTTTTCCTTTATCTTTAGACATGATCCTAAAGGAGATGATGGGGTAACGTCATGTCCTTGTAAAAATTCTCTTGAGAGGAAATTCGGGGGACAATTATTTTCTCCTTTGATGAATTCAATTTGAAAATCGAATACTAATAAAACTGCTTGCCATCTAGCAAAAAATTGTTTTGAGACTAGATTTTTGACATCGTTTTGTAAAACTTCTTTTGCGGGTTGACAATCAGCTCGTAGAAGAAAGGTTTTGTTGTACAGATCATCTTGAAATTTTTAAGTATTTAAAACAATTGACAAAAATTTTTTTTTGATGGTTGAATAATTTTTTGAGGTCCTATCCATAAACCTGAATGGAATCTAACTATTTGTTATGGTGTTGTTTCTAGCTTTTGTTTGAGTACTCCTCCATACCCAATATTTGAAGCGTCAGTTTCAACAATTAAAAATGCTTATGGGTTTGGAAGTGCTAGACATGGAAGACTTTTGACTCTTTCCTTAAGGGTTTGTACTATTGCTGTATGTTCCTCTGTCCAAGGAAGAGGGCTCTTGTTGAGTCTTTGGTATAATGGTTGACACAGGTTTCTAAGGTTGGGAAAGAAGTTTGATACATAGTTAAGACATCCCAAAAATCTTTGTAATTGAGTTTTATCTTTTAATTCATTTGGAAATTTATTTGCAAACTCAATTGCTCTATCAATTGGTTTTATAGTTCCTTGGAAAATATCATGGCCAAGAAATCTAATTTTCGTTTGAAATAGTTTCATTTTTGAAGCTGATAGAGCTAAACCATTTTTGTTGATGATAAATAGGAGAATATTTAGGTGTTTGAAATGTTGATCTATATTATTTGAGAAAACAAGGATATCATCAATGTATACAATGATAAAATCTGTATATTGAGTAAAGATATCATTCATGATATTTTGAAATTCAGATGGAGCATTTTTGAGTCCAAAAGGCATCACATTCCATTCGTAATGTCCAAATGGTACTGTAAATGCCATTTTGGAGCGATCTTTTTCATTTACTAGAATTTGCCAAAAACCACTTTTCAAATCGAATTTTGAAAATATTTTTGCATTATATAGTCTATTAAGCAAGTCCTTTTTTATATGGAATTGGATATCTTATCCATTGGAGAACTTTGTTGAGTGGTTTATAGTTGATTACTATCTTAGAACTCCTAGTTCCTTTTCAGCTTGATTATTGACATAAAAGACGGAGCAGCTCTATGGAGATTTTGAAGGTCTTATTAATTTCTTATCTAGAAGGGATTGAATTTCTTTTTTACAATGTTCTAGTAATTCTTTGTTCATTTGAATAGGTTTGGCTTTAGTAGGGATATTTCTTTCATTGAAATCTTTTTCATATGGAAGTTGAATAATGTGTTGCTTTCTATTCCAGAAAGCATTTCGAAGATCAGAGCAAACTTCTCTAATTATTTTATTGTTTAATTGATCAATTTTTCTTTGAATGTTAGGTTGAATAAGTTGTTTTTCAATCTTTTGATATTCTATTTCCTTTTAAAGATGTTGAATATGATTTTTCTTATTATGTATTAAATTTATTTGTTTGAATATTGTCGTTGATTGTAAGAGATTTAGATCTCTTTGTGGAATTGGATTAATGAATTGGAAAGTTATTGGAATATCTCTGAATTTTGTGTGAACTCCTTCTTTAGTAACTGTAAATGGATATATTTGACTAATGAAGGGAGTTCCTAGTATAATTTGTTGTTAAAGATCATTGACTAATATAAATGGAGTTTAAAAACATATGCCATCATTGCAAATGTAAGAGTTTGATAGTTTGTATTTGATATTCATTCTATCACCACTCGCAGTATGAAGGCATTCAAGTGTTTTTTCATAAACTTTGAGGGAATGAGTCCTTCTTGAATACAATTGAGATCTGCACCTGAATCTAACTGGGCTTGAGTTTGGATGTTAAAATCCTTTGAAATATGGAGTGTTATGTGAATATGCCACTTTTGATATTCTATTCTTTCTATTAATTAAAGAAATTTATCATTTGAGGTAGGTTCTTCAGGTATTTGAATGTTTTCGAATTGGGTTGAATTAGACACGTTATTTGAATTGTCTAGTTTGGATTCTAGATATGTTATTCTAGCTTCTAATTCTAGGCCTTTTGATTCTGTAAGAGATTGTTTTGATTTTGATTCTAAATCTTGATATTGTATTGTTATTAATTTAGTTTGAAGATGTTGAATTTGTTTCTTTAGATCATTGATTTCTTTTTGTAAATCACTTGTTGAAATTTGTCGAAAGAAATTTGGTGCAGGATATCTTTCAAATATTTGTTCTAGAGATGTGGGTTGTTTTGGTTTATTGATTTCTTGTTTTTTGAATATGATTTCTTTTATTTTGAGAAGATATTCTTTTCTTAAATTTTGATCTTGAATTTTTTTAACAATATCTAATAAGTCTTCTTTGTTTGTTCTTGTCAGAATGTTGAGAGTTTTGAATTTGCAAGAATAGGGTTCTTGTATTGATTCAGATGATGAATCTTCATCACTTGAATTTTCTTGAACTTCGAAGATGTAATCTTCATTTTCTGAACTTGAATTGGATAGAAGAAGATTCATTAATTTGTTTTTTAATTCTCTGTCCTCTATCTCATTGATTTTTTGTTTCATTTTGCAGTCATTTTGATAATGTCTAGGTTTTTTGCATTTGTAGCATATTGGAATCCTGTTTGATTTCTTCTTTGATTATTTTCTTTTATTGTTATAGTTTTGAGGAAAAGTTTGACGTTTGTATTTGTTTCTTCTTGATTGTTTATATTGTTCTTTTTGAAATCGTTTCTTTTGGTATCTTTTTGAAGGAGGTTTGAATTCATGGATATTGTATTGAGCGCAAAAGTAGCCTAATTCCTTTTTTGTTTGAAATTTTTTGAGGTTGTTACGAAGCTTTTGTTCTTGGTATAATTGAAGTGCTTCCTTTTTGACGAAGGCAAATAATTTACCATAAGTTATATTTTGCCATGGGATTGTTTGAGTGCCACAAACATCTTGAATCTTTGTCATTATTCTTTCTGCAAATAATTTTGGAAGTCCAGTGACAAATCTTTCTTTCCAAAATGGTTGATTGTTATCATTTCTTTTTAGTACATGAGTTAAAAACATGTCCTTATACCATCTAAAATCCTGTAAAGACGGGCATCTTAGATTGGTTAAGAATAGTTTTGTTGATTCTTGTTCTTCTGTTGCACTACCAAGGAAGGCAACAGTAATTGTCTGTATTAATGTTTCGACGGCATCTTCAATTTCTTCCTCTATGTAAGGAGAATTGACATCATCTGGATCAAGTCGTCTTCTTTGAGTATGGGTATGATTCAGTATTGCATGTCTATCATGGTGTTGTAATGTGTTGGACTACCATGATTGTAATTGTCCCATCAATCCAGCAACAATCATTTGAGCAGCTATGTGATTTGTGTTGGCAGGATTGACTATCTCATAGGCTATTGAAGCCGTGGTCATTTGTTGGAGAGTATTTTTTTTTTATTTCATACTTTATTTTTCATCTCTATTCCATTCATGGATGTCATTTCCATTGAATGACACAGACGTGAATTGATTTCTTTCTTCGTATTGAATATCAGGTGGAGTTGGCCTTGGATAATAGTTTTTTGTTGATTGATTTCTCCAATTAGTTTTGCTTCTATTCATTGAAGGTTCATTGTTTTCAATTGTATTAATATTGAATTATCGTTCTGTTTCTTGAATTTCATTTTCACTTAAGGATATTGATGAAGTGGTTTCACTTGTAATATTTTCGTTGTCCTTTATAATTGTTTGAATTGTTGGGTTACTAGTTGTTGGGTTATTTGTTAATTTGAGTTTTTGAGTGATTCTTCAATAATATCATCATCAAAATTTTTTGACTTTTTGAGCTTTATTTGCTCTTTATCTTGTTGAGTTAAATTAAAAGGTTGGAATGGAGGTTGTTGTATATTTTAGAAAAATGGATTTGTTTGTGGTTGTGGAAGGGGAAAGTGTTGGTGTTGTTGAATTAAGTTAGCTTGTGGTATTGGTAATGGAATTCTTAGTTGAGGAATTTGTTTGATTATAGGAGCTTGTTCAATCTTGTCTTTGTTTGTTAGGTTATTATGTATTGTATTTAATTGTTCAGAAATTGTTTTGAGATTTAAAGATTGAAAATTATTGGAGTGGCTTGAATATTTTAGATTGTGAACATTAATGATTAGATCCTTTGTGGGCGGATGAATTATTTGACCATCTGTTGTGAGCCATTTTGTTGTTGGGTTTGTATTGACATTTATGGAACTTTGAATGAATGGATTTGGAATTTGATTTCTGAAAGTAAATGATTTGAACCATTGACAAAATGGAATGTTGCACTTTAATTGATTTAATTCTTTGTAGTAGGTTTCTCGTATTTTGATCGTGCTTTCTTTTGTGAAAGTTTGGAAAAACCATTGTCTTTGATTTTCATTTTGTTTAGAATCAAAATCATTGCTTAAAAATTCTTTGTTAATTGTAAAGTCTTTGTTAAAACATTTATTGAAGGTGGACGCATTTGAGAAGCAGTTGGAGAGTTTGGACTTGAAAAAGAGTTTGAAAAGAAATCAGTTTGGAAAATTGGTTCAGCAAGAGGAGGATTAAAACGAATTCCTGTAAATCTTGTTGTGTTAATATTTGATTGGTTATCTTCTTCCCTTTGAGTAGGTCAAGAATAAGTTGAATGTCTTGAAGATTGATCGTAAGTTGTATTTGAAATTATTGTTTGCGTACCTGATTCAAATTGTATGGTAATTTTACCATCAGGTTCTTCTATGATTCGTTGAACTTGTCTTTGAGCGATGTTTCTTGGAGGTTGAGGGTTCTCAATCCTCCAAGTGTCTGGAATGGTTATTTCACTCCATTTCAGACGTCTTGGAATGTAAGTTGCTGCATGATCAGCTTGAACTTCTAACAATAATGTTTCTCCGGGTGGAGATTGTTTGAGACATCTTGGATTTAATTGACTTCCTAAGAGTCTAAAATAAATCCTATAGATCAAAGCAAAAAATTTTTTGTTTTCTTTGATCTCGATATTTGGCATGTGGATATCTAAAGTTAGAGTATCCATGATTGCGGAATCATGAAAATCTACTAAAAAATTTGGATAACAGTTGAAATAGTTTGGGCCATTGTGTAAATTTGTTTGAACAATTGCTAAAAGGGATTCTTCAAATTTAAAAAATGTTGAATCTCTTAAAGCTAACATAACCGGTTTATGTCCCAGTCTTGAATGAGGAACGATTGCTACTTGAACTAGACCATGGTGTATATATTGAAAACCTTTTGAAATATATTTTTGAAGAGATAAGTTTGAAAGTAATTGAACTACTTGAGCTTCCTTTTCAATTGACATTCATTGTTCGTAAGTTTTGCAAGAAAAAGCCATTTTGAAATCAAAATGTCCAATTTGATAAATTGATTCGAAATTTCCACTTGGAATGCTCTAATTGATCATTTCTTTTGGGTTTGAAACTTCTTTTGAAATTTCTTTTGAATTAATTGTTCTATGAAAGTTTGAAGAGTTTGAACTAGTGCTGGGTTGGTTTGAAAATAGTCTTCTGAAAGACCCTGCAACTCTTGACCTAGACATGGCTAGAACTGTAGTTGGACGGATTTCAATAATTATTTAGCAGTCTTACTATTTAACACTGTTGAGAATGATTTTACTATTTAACACTATTGAGAACGGGAACACAAGGGCAATAATAACGGGAACACCCAACGGGAACACCTACCACGGCTTACCAACGCTTTCAGGGCTTACCAACGCTACACC
This sequence comes from Simmondsia chinensis, assembly GCA_018398585.1. Classification (NCBI taxonomy): domain Eukaryota; kingdom Viridiplantae; phylum Streptophyta; class Magnoliopsida; order Caryophyllales; family Simmondsiaceae; genus Simmondsia; species Simmondsia chinensis. The sequence goes on from JAGTTD010000013.1 coordinate 11,368,771, forward strand.
CAAACTTACCAATGCTCCTAATAGGTGCTTTAACAGCAAAATTGTTCCTACTAGGTGCTTAATAGTATTTCTGTGAAATTACTGTTGAAAGCTCCTTGAACTTGGCTTTGATACCAGGAAGGAAGGACCGAGGGAGCAGGGACACAGAAGAAGACAAGAAAGATGGAAAGATTGAAATTATATTGATATTATAACAAATTGAAATGCAGAATTGAAATACAAGACAAACTTACAGATTATAGGTTGAGATTAAAGACTTGAATTGAAAGCTTAAAATTACAAGAGAAAATAAAGAGAGAAATTTTTTGTGATCTCTTGATCTTTGCCTCTCTAATTCGCTCGGTAATTAGCTCTACCTTGAAATGAACTTCTGATGCTCCTTAAATAGCTGGAGAATTGAAGCGAAATTGAGAAAATTTTGAAATCCGGGACACCTTTCTTCAATAATTGCACTTGCCACAGTGAACTTGAATGATTGCAACAGTAACTGGACAGCTCGTTGTCCTTGCTACAGTCACTGCTACAGTGATTTTGACTTTGCTACAAAGATTTGTCGGGGAATCCCATCAGCCTTGAATTATTGAAGAAAGTTGAAGGGGTCAGTCTGGGATGAGCTGGCATCATCGCTTTTGTCATCGTCAGTAGAATCTTGAATTTGTTGAAGAAGCTAGGCTAAGAGTTTTTTTGAAATTTTCTTTTTAGATTTGGATTTTGAAGAAGAGCTTGAGTTTGAAGTTTTGATTGGTTGGGTTTTTGAAGGTGTTGAGGATTCTTGAGGGAGGAATTGAAAATTTTTGGTTTTTGATTCTTTGAAAAATTTTGAAAGTATTTCAGTAGAAACAATCTTGTTCTACACCGTATTTATCCCACCATTTGATCTTGTATTCACGTACAAATTATAAAGGGTAGGGATGTTCAAAATATTGAGTATGTGAGCAGGGCCAACATAAAATCCAGGGGATTTGGAAGTTTGAATGAAAGCTTGTATATTTGTCCAGGGGATTATTTTGATCACCCAGATTTTTTGAGTAAGCATTGAAATAAGCTTGAACATTGGCAGGATATATAGTCTGAGAAGGACCAAAAAGCCTCCACCATTCAAGAAACCAGGTTGGGAGGCTTTTTGGCTTTTTTGAAAATTGAAAGAACTAAGAATGACCAAATGGTCAAATTAGAAAATATCTAAACCAAGCCATTTTATAATCTTGGTAAGTATAACCAGGTGGTTGGAATGGTTGAGAAATTTGTTTTGAAAGTAAAAGGGTTGAATCTGAAATCGGTTCGGTTGCAAACATTGAGTATTTTACAAGTTGAAAAAGTGATAGGTCCGTTAGTTGAATTATTTTTGTGCTTGATTTGAACATATTTTGAATCAATCAGAATGAACTCGTATAATTTTGGAAAGGTTGAATCCACAGATTTTTGAATATCATTTACAGAGAGTGGTTCATATTGTCCTGTTAAATAAATATGTTGAGAGGAAGAGGAATCCTGGAAATTTTTATTTGAGGGTTGAAGAGGAGGTCGTAAAGGAAATGGGTTTTGAGGGGATTTTGAGGTTGCTACTGCATAAGAAATTGGAGGGAATTCTTGTTCAAGAATTGAATTTGGATTTTGAGTTCGAATTTGCTAGGACAGGGTTCTTATATTGATTCAGATGATGAATCCTCATCACTTGAATTTTTTTGAACTTCGAAGATGTAATCTTCATTTTCTGAACTTGAATTGGATAGAAAAGATTCATTAATTTGTTTTTTAACTCTTCATCTTCTATCTCATTGATTTTTTGTTTCATTTTGCAGTTATTTTGATAATGTCCAGGTTTTTTGCATTTGTAGCATATTGGAATCCTGTTTGATTTCTTCTTTGAATATTTTCTTTTATTGTTATAGTATTGAGGAAAAGTTTCACGTTTGTATTTGTTTCTTCTTGATTGTTTATATTGTTCTTGTTGAAATCGTTTCTTTTGGTATCTTTTTGAAGGAGGTTTGAATTCATGGATATTGTATTGAGCACAAAAGGAGCCTAATTCCTTTTTTGTTTGAAATTTTTTAAGGTTGTTACAAAGCTTTTGTTCTTGGCATAATTAAAGTGCTTCCTTTTTGACGAAGGCAAATAATTTACCATAAGTTATATTTTGCAATGGGATTGTTTGAGTGCCACAAATATCTTGAATCTTTGTCATTATTCTTTCTGCAAATAAGTTTGGAAGTCCAGTGACAAATCTTTCTTTCCAAAATGGTTGATTGTTATCGTCTCTTTTGAGTACATGAGTTAAAAACATATCCTTATACCATCTAAAATCCTGTAAAGACGGGCATCTTAGATTGGTTAAGAATAGTTTTGTTGATTCTTGTTCTTCTGTTGCACTACCAAGGAAGGCAACAGTAATTGTCCATATTAATGTTTCGACGGCATCTTCAACTTCTTCCTCTATGTAAGGAGAATTGACATCATCTGGATCAAGTCGTCTTCTTTGAGTATGGGTATGATTCTGTATTGCATGTCTATCATGGTGTTGTAATATGTTGGACCACCATGATTGTAATTGTCCCCTAAATTCGGCTACAATCATTTGTGCAGCTATGTGATTTGTGTTGGCAAGATTGACAATCTCATAGGCTGTTGAAGCCATGGTCATTTGTTCGAGAGTATTTTTTATTTCATACTCTTATTTTTCATCTATATTCCATTCATGGATGTCATTTCCATTGAATGACACAGACGTGAATTGATTTCTTTCTTCGCATTGAATATCAGGTGGAGTTGGCCTTGGATAATAGTTTTTTGTTGATTCATTTCTCCAATTGTTTTTGATTCTATTCATTGAAGGTTCATTGTTTTCAATTGTATTAATATTGAATTGTCGTTCTGCTTCTTGAATTTCATTTTCACTTGAGGATATTGATGAAGCGGTTTCACTTGAAATATTTTCGTTGTCTTTTGTAATTGTTTGAATTTTTGGGTTGCTAGTTGTTGGGTTATTTGTTAATTTGAATTTTTGAGTGATTCTTTCAATAATAGCATCCTCAAAATTTTTTGACTTTTTGAGCTTTATTTGTTCTTTATCTTGTTGAATTAAATTGAAAGGTTGGAATGGAGGGTGTTGTATATTTTGGAAAAATGGATTTGTTTGTGGTTGTGGAAGGGAAAAGTGTTGGTGTTGTTGAATTAAGTTATCTTGTGGTATTGGTAATGGAATTGTTAGTTGAGGAATTTGTTTGATTACAGGAGGTTGTTCGATCATGTATTTGCTTGTTATGTTATTACGTATTGTATTTAATTGTTCAGAAATTGTTTTGAGATTTAAAGATTTAAAATTATTTTGACCATAGATTTTATTTATAACTTGAATTGAAAGCGTTGGTAAGCCGTGGTAGGTGTTCCCGTTGCGTGTTCCCATTACTATTGCCCTTGTGTTCCCGTTCTCAACAGTAATTGTTCTAAAATCACCGAATTACACGATTTTTTATATATGTATTTTCCTGATTAGTTTGTCCTTAATTCGTATTTAATTTTTCTTAGGAATTAACTTACGCAGCATTTACATTTAATTATATTGCTAGTAATTAGATTTTATTTTTTTTTTGCGCGCTTTAGGGCACGCAGCATGAGCAGCCGATCGAGTTTTAAGGTGTTTTAAAATTGTCTACTGGCAAGTGTACGAGATTAGCATAACTTAGTCGGGTATACGAGCGTCGTATCCATGAGGAATTAGTGTTAAGCTGAATTCAGTTATTAAGGAGTAGTTTGACTTGGTGTTTGGTTCGTTGGTTGAACAATTAGTATAAACAAAGTAATAAAGCAGTAATTAAGAAGACAATCAAATTAAAGGTAGGAGCAGCAATGAGAGTGATGCTGAGAGTGATGCTTAGCACAAAGCAAAAAAAGTTGAAAGCCAAACAAAACTAATGTTGAGAGTGATGCTGAGCACGACGAAGCGTAGAAGCAGCAATGAGACAACTGCGGGCCAATCCTATGATCTCCACTGTAACAACTAAAGAATGTCTAGACTGAGAGCGCTAAATCTTCAGGTTACACTCATACCAGAAGATATAGACCGTCGCAGAGAGGCAAAGGTGGGCCAGAACATGATCTACCCCACAACCATGGAGTCGAGAAGCAGCCTAGGGGATAAACTCACGCCAAGGGAGCGCAGGCCAAGCGAAAGTTGTGCGCAAAGACACTCTAACCCAAATAGTAGCCGAGAAACTACGGGTGAAGAAAAGAAGGCTATGGGACTCATCATCTAAACCACACAGCACAAATGAAGCACAGGAACCCTGAACCTAATATCTCAGCAGTCTGTCATGAGTCCAAAGTTGCTCACAAGAGGCAAGCCAGAGGATGAAAGAGTTCCTCGGGATGTGCAACGGAAACCAAAGGAGATGATGGATATAAGCACTAAACAACATCAAACAACAACAACAACAAACTCAGTGCCTGCAAGGGCTCCCGCAAAAGCAGGGTCGGGGGGGGGGGGGGGGGGGGGGGGGGGCGGGGGGATGAACGTAGCCTTCCCCCTTCATGGGGCTACCCTGAAGAGAGGCTGTTTCAGAGGACCCCCAACCTGAGAGGCTGGTCCGCAGCATAGAGGATATAAGCACTAAGCCTAGGTTAATATTTAAACTAAGAATTAGGGTAATGAAATAGTATAAAGGTATAACCTATCTTATTACCCTAAGTTTAGCACAGGTTGTCCCATTAGCACTACTTAATTTTTTTTCTTGCTCCCAATTTAGTATTAACTTATATAAAAGATTGTGTTCAGGGTTTGGTATAACCTCGATCCTGACCACGCTTGAAAACCTATTATGTTATGGCTAAGCTACAAGCCCATAGACAAAATGCAAATAAATTGAAAATCTAAATATGGCTAGAAGCACATCCAAAGAAAACCAATCACAATAATAAATTCCCCATAGGGGTGCGATAATAACATAATACAATCATTATCAAAAGTAAAATATAAAAGCGGGATATGGAAGGCTACCTGTTCTTCACTCCTAAACTATAAGTCTACTCCTTCATAGGAGTTCTACACATCATTAAATCTAGAAGAGAAAAACAATGAATAAAACTAAGAATCAAAAACTCCCTCAATTGACGTTGACATTGATCCTTTTTAATCCCCCGGCACTCCAACCATCTACCCTTTGGCGTTTGAGAACCCTTAGATCCCGTGGCAGCTTCAAAAAGGAGAGAAGGAGAGGAGACGAGGAGAAAAGATGCAAAAAATAGGTCTCACCCACTCTATTTATGCCCGCGGCGTGACCTAGGGTCCGCTGCGAGTCTGGCCGATCGATCGGCACTACTGGCCGATTGATCAGCTAACTTGCTATAAGCTGCCGATCGATCGGCACTGTTGGTGAATTGATCGGCAGTCCCACCGTAGAATTCGTCCTACTCTGGGCTGCTGACCGATCGGTACTCGGTGCCGATTGGTCATTTGGTACCTAAAACTCTACGAGATCTATTTGAGTTACCAAATTACAACTCGATTGGTTTTTATTTTACACACGTGGTCAGGTATCTCAAAATTGTCTTCAAATATGCCTAAGTTATGCCTGATTTTGCCACTTTTCAATATTTGTTTGTTTCGATGCCCTCCAAACGAAAATGTGTCTAGATTACAGCAAAACATACATATAAAAGTCGAATATATTGCAAGAATGAGAAATAATATATATAAAAATAAGGCATATCAGCAACTAGGGGTGTCTATTGGTCTAACCCCGAACCGGGCCTGACCGAAGATCGAAACAGGCAACTTTTCATGACCGAAGACCGGACCAAATTTAACCAGTTCGATTCAAGACCGGACCGATTACCTCGTGGACCAGACTGGACTGGACCAGTTATCATTTCTTTCTTTATTAATATAAGTTGAATTTACATTTTTATCAATTTTGGACAACTTTAAATATCTAATAGGAAAAAAGAATAAAAAATAAACAATAGAAAATATAGGAATACTGAATGATCACTCACTATATACAAACAACTTATGTTTACTAAACTTGACCCCGAAAATGTAGCATTTTTTATGTGATTCACATTTCTCGATTCTCCGCTAACAAGTAACGAAATTCTTCACAAATTAACTAGAAATAATTTTTTTGAACAAACAACTAGAAATAATTTTGCATAGCAATATACATAATGCAATAGTTTATCCTTAACACCAATAAGATAATTTAATATAGGTGTTTATGGGCTATTTTTAAACTAATTGTACGCCCAAATGTTACAAGTATAAATTAGTCTACTAATAATCTAATAAAAGATATATGAGACCCAACAAAATCGATTGGGTTTTCGGTCTAGTCTCGGGTTTTTCGGGTTTGGACCGGAATGGACCAAAACCTAAAATAAGGTTAACTTCAGGACTGAGGACTGGACGAAAATTGAATTGGTCCAGTCCGGTCCCTTTTTTGGTCCGGATCAATATTTGAACACCCTTATCAGCAGCCGATCAAGTGGCTGCATATAGAGGCCAAGGAACTTGCTGGCTGATCAATCGGCTTCTAATTAGCTGAACTAGAGACTTAAAGCGCATAACACAAAAAGTCAAATCTTAACCCTATGGATCCCTTTTGCAAACGTGGTCAAGTTTCTTCAAGTTGTTCCATTTTCGTCCAATTTTTAACACTTTCCAAGTTGTTCTTGGTCCAACACGTCCCAAGCCTAAATACAAATAAGTCGTGCCATAACGCACATGTAATAATTGAAAGTATCATAGGGATGAGGTATAAACATACAAAATATGAGATACACCAAAATGGAAATGTATCAAAATTGATTCAAGCGGGATTCAATGGAATTAGAAATTGTAGTGAAATTTTGCTTAATTAAGGTTAGAATGAAATGCAATTGTGGTTAAAATGTGTTACTGAACCAGAATTGTATTTAAAATTTGTTCAATTAGGATTTGATTGAATTAGATGGTAGCCAAAATTGATTCAATTAGGATTTTATTGAACCGGAATTGTGGTGAAAATTGGTTCAAGTTTGGTTTAATTTAATTAGAATTTGTAGCAAAAAGTGATTCAATCGGGGTTTGATTGAACTAGAATTGTAATGAAAACTGATTCAATCAAGGTTGAGTTGGGGTGAATTCCTTCGCAGAATATTGGACATACGAGAAAGTCCCAGGTGATGAGGATGGTGTATGGCGGGTAGCAAAAGTGATGACAGAAGTTGGCACATAGCCATGGGCATGATCGAGGTTAACAGGTCAAAGAGGTGGAGTGTGGTGCTCGACACATAGAGCAGTAGGTCCGTTGTGGTCGGCGCATAAAGCATCGGGCATGTGGTGATCTGCATCTGGTGGAGGTTGACGTGTAGCTCCGTCTGTGATGGAGGTGGCATGTAACGTGGTGGACATGTGGTGGTTGGCATGTAACCAAGGCGGTGGAATTGAGCAGGACATGGCGGAGACTATGGTTGGCATGTAGATAGACCCTTCAATTTAAAATAAGCATAACTTTAGGCTAGGGTTGCAAATGAGCCGAGCCGAGCCGAGCTGAGCTGAGCCGAACCACCGCTTGCTCGGCTCGTCAACTAAATGAGACCAGCTCGGTATCGGTATCATTTTTCTAATTGAGCCACATATCTATGCTCAGCTCAACTCGTTTACTAAATGAGATCGGCTCGATATCGGTATCATTTAGGCTTCATTATTTGGTGAGCTGGCTCGTTGAGTTTTGCTGGCTCATTGCGCTCATTTATCAAGCTCGTTAAGCTCATTTATTAGGCTTATTAAACTATTATTGTTACTTAAAATAAAATAAATCGTGTATGAAAACTGAAAATAAAAAAATACATGTAACTCAATTCCACGATGTAGACATACTAGCCAACAATCGAGCCGACTCATGTGCCCATAAACGAGACGACTCGTGAGCCTTTCGAGCCGAGCCAGACTCGATTTGATTTGGCTCATTTATTTAACCGAGCTTCCCTTCAACGAGTCAAGCAGGCTCTTGAGTCGGCTTAGACGAACCCAAGCCGAGCCTTTAACGAGCTAAGTCAAACCAACTCAAGAGGCGGCTTGGCTCATTTGTAGCCTTATAGGGAACAAGCCAAATCAAAAATACATAAAAAAAAAAATAAAATAAACTGCCAAACATAATAATTAGTAGTTTTTAAATCAAATTTTTAGAGTTGAGTTATTTTTAAATTAATTTTAGAGTTAGGTTATTTTTGGTAAAAAAGTTAGAGTTCGGTTTTATTTTGGTGGAAATGTTATAGTTCGATTATTTTTTGGTTAAAAAATACAGTTGGGTTATTTTTTGGCATAATGAGCCTACTTTTAAATTAATTATTGTTTTTAATTTTATTCTTTCTTCTTAAAGCAGGTAGATTGGGTATACTTTTTGCTAAAGAAATATGTGTTATTATGATTTTTTTTTTTTTCCTTTATGATATAAAATATATTGTAAACTATAGATTTGAAAAGTGGTGAAATGAACTTATAAGTGACAACTTTATGATTTTAAATGTTTAAATGAAAAATGAGTATATATATATATATATATATTCTCATTTTTCAATGTAAAAAAATATACATTTGTGGGGTTTTATGTATTGAGCTTAGGAATACAATCTCTAATTTTAATTAAAATTCAATACATCAAATTATACAAATTTACCTCTCAATTTTTCTATCTTTCTTTCTTTTCTTCTCCGCGTCTTTTTTTTTTTTTTTTTTTCCGTAGAAAAATGTAACCCCCTCCCTATATTCAAGTTTCCTTTTCTTTTTTTCTATTTTCCTTTTTGTTATTATTTTTCTTTTCTTTTCTTTTTTCCTTTAACTTGACAAAATAAAAATAACACTAAATAAAATATATGAGTTTTACCCCCTTCAGGGTAGCATCCTAAAGGGGGAAGGCAGCATACATCCACCCCAAGACCTTGCGTATGCCGGGGCCCTTGTAGCACTAGGACTGTTGTTGTTGAAAATATATGGGTTTTACCCAACGATTCTCCCCATCCAACCATATGAAAAACCTTTGGAACGCTAACGCATAATGAACGCCTCTCCAATGTTGGCCAATCGAACCCTCTTGGAACCCGATCTTGGTGGCTAGCCGTGCAGAAGCTACATTGAAGAAGATTGATGACTTGCCATGCAAATGTTACACTTTGAGAGAGTTGGTGGCTCACCGTGCAGCAGCTAAACTTTGAGAGGGTTGGTGACTCATGGTGCAGCAGTTACACTTGGAGAGGGTTTGTGACTTACCGTGCAATAGTGACACTGATGTTGATGATTGATATCGTTGATGTTTGTATGCAGTTGGGGCTATAATTAGAGATTGTAATCCTTGATTTCATAGTGGGGTGAGGCACTCGTTGGGTCCCGTGGGTTTTCCTTCTAGTTGAGAGAGGGTTTCCACGTAAATATTGGTGTCTTGTTTCAATGTTGTTTTTATGATTTTACGCTTCCGTTTGTGCTTGAATGTGAATTTTCCCAACTATTTGTTAGGATATTATTTATCTCAAGATTAATATTAATCTAATTTAATTTAGATATGATTTGCAATGGTATTTTAGTATTTTAATTTTCTTTTGTTGTTGTTGTTTGGGTGGACATGCAAGCACCAAATCCCATTAGAACTACGAAATTAAGCGTGCATGGGCAAGGGTAGTATCAAGATGGGTGACCTCTTGGGATGTCCTCGTGTTGCACCCCTCAGGTTGGGCGTTCTTTGGAAAAAAAGAAAAAGAAAATATATGTTCTTATTGAAATTAATATTAATTTTCAAATAAGGGAGAGAATTATTAAGTTATTATTTTTTCTCAAAATTACTATTAATCTGATTTGATTTATATATAATTTAGGAGGATAATTGATATATCATTTAGTTACTTAATCCGATTATGATTACGATCGAGTGACTCAATAATAAATAGAGGTTGAGGGTTATTGTTTTAGATAGAGAAAAAGGAGAGGAAAGATGTGAGAGTTCAAGGGTTTTGTAAAGAGGTGCTCAGCAAGGGGAGAGATGTTTGATTAAGAGTTGAGAGAGTTTTTATAACTTCCTCTTTCCAAAGTTAAGTGAGAGCTAGGCCAAAAAAACTGAACTAATATAAAAATGTGAAAAAAAGGAACTAATATAAGACATAAATGGTACATATAAAATAACGTAATTAACAAAAACAATAGCGAAAGCTAGACAAAAAAAAAAGAACTAATATAATGTAGCAAACATCGAAACAAAAAAAAAAAGGGAAATTATAAAATCATAGTCCGTTTCATGTTTAGAAATAAGGGAAGATATGAGATAAAAAGGCCACAAATAATGAGTTAATTAAAGGATAAGGATATTAGTTTGTTCTATTCCAATTAATTGCTCAATAATATATATTAAATTAAGAAATATTCGAAAAGTACATCCCAAATAAGAATCAAACAATAACATTGTAAAAAATATGCCAATGAAAAATAGGGAAAGATTCCTACCTTTAATATTGATAATAAACTCGTAATGTTTGTTTGAATTTCTTATTTTTATGGGCATTTTAGAGTCTTTCAAGTTTCTCCTTCTTGAGTTTTGATAGACATATTAATAAATTGTTGTATTTTTAGAGTTTTTGCTAATAATGTTTTTAATGGGTCAATTATCAAAAAAAATATATATTTTTAATGGGTTCAAGAGGTATTGATAAATTGTGAAAATTTTATATTGAATAAGGTTTAACAATTTGTAAATATAATGATTAATGATTAAGTATTTAAATAAGATTTTTGTAGCACTAAGTATTTAAATAAGATTAGTTATAGACTTTTTGATCTATTTTATTTTATTATAATCTATATTCTTAATTATCTATAATTCATGTTTGTATGTTAATTTTTTCAAATTATAGTGCACAGTTTAAATTTTTTTAATTTTCTATTTGCCATTTTTGAGGTAATGTCATTTGGGAGAAAGGAGGGAAGAATAGGAGAGGAATAAATTGTAAAATTATACAATAGTTGAATAATTTAGAGATTGTGTTCTTTATTTTGTTGTTTAAATCCCTATTTGTCTAAATTGTCAACTTTTTTGATCAGTTAGATTTTTTAGTGATATTTAATTTTTAATTAATATATGTCTTTTTCTATCCTCGCTTTTATAGAATTAAAAATTCTAAGTTGCGTCTTGTTTGATTATTAAATAATTTTAATCATAATTTTAATAGTATATGTTTCTAATTTTAATTTTTGAAATATTAAATGCTAATATCACTTTTTTTTTTTTTTTTGATAATTGACCCATCGTGGGATTTTATTAAAAGTAAGAGAGGTACAAATACATTCCAGTCAGAAAATTCAAAGTACAAACGATTCAAACACCCAAAAAAAACCAAACCAAAACCCCCAAAACACCCCAACAAAAAACCCCAAACACACCAACAGCACACCAACAAACACCCAAAAACCCAGCAAGAATCCAACAAAAGCCAAAAAACACCCCAAAACACCCAAAAAACATGGAAGCGCAAACAATCTCAAGACTAAGAAGGCAAAAGAACCAATCAAACCAAGCGGAGACCTCAACCCAATCCACGCCATTCAGACGGGATCAAAAAGGGAGAGCACCGCACGGACGCGGAAGCAGAAAAGGCAATCAGTGACAGGGGGGCAACCGGAGGCATGATCAAGCAACAGAAAAGCAGGGGCCCAAAGCAAGAGGAACGAGGGGGACAGGATCCCGACGGCAGCGAAACACCCCGAAACACAACCAAACCAACACCAACCGAAGAGGTTCCACCCCCAAGACCCAACGCCCAAGCACACCAAGCCCACGACCCGAAGACCCGACAACGCCAACCCGGATTCACGAACCCAGACCCCAAACCACGAACACCCATCAACAACCGCGACCTGAAGCAAGAGGCAACAGACAGGGAAGCAACATCAGAAAAGGGCGAGGGAGCAAAATGGAACCCGAACCTGACTCCAAGCTCAGCAAACCATCTCCAGAGGAGGACCACCCAAACGAATGTGATCCCGAGCAGGTCGGAGAGAAACACAAAGAGAGCAAAGACTCAAGAATCGGACCTCATCTCGACCCACAAACATCAATGAACGAACGCTTCCGAGACCTCAAGGCAAAACATCAACGGGGAAAGCCGGCGGCGCAGGGAGTAGAGCGGAACGAAGCGGGGACTCAGTGAAGGAAAGTCGAGCAACTGGGAGGCACTGCAGGACCGCTGTGAATGGACACGGCGTGAGCACGAGCGAAAACCCTCACATGACACGGTCCGACACCGAAAACACCATACCCCACCCAACACTCAACACCCGAACCCAGACACCACAACAATCGAACACCCACCGCCAAGCACCACCGGTGAAGCCACCGAAGAGCACACCAATGACGGGCCAGGAAAAAAGGGAAAGAAAACCCCGGCAGAAGCAGCCGGGGTAGGGGGGGGGGGGGGGGGGAGGGGGGAAGACGGAGGGTCCCCCCCCAGGGATTGTCAGGGAATCACCCTTTGTCAGAGCGAAGGAGGGGACAAAGGCGATTCCCTATACAAATGCTAATATCCCTTATCTCTCATGTTTATAATTTTTCCTAAATTAGTGTATTGAATAGATTTTTTCCCTATATGATATAACGTAATAATAATTATTATTTTGAGAATGTATAAAATTTTTCAATAGACATTTAAATCATATTATTTTGTTACTAATGTCATGCATGTATCGCGAGTAAATAGAGGTAAAGATTTTCGCCTTTAAAATTGAAATTAAATTTGTGCGTGTTTGCTTAGATTTCTCATACTTGGAGTGTTCTGGCATTTTTGGAGTTACTCCTTTTAAGGGGTTCGTGATAGATTGAGCTTCTGAAAGGAGCTTAAGGCAATTGAAAGTAACTGAAGTTATTTAATGAGGCTTTAAAGTTTTTGAAATAATAGTTAAGTTAAATAAGGGTTTAGTATTTTTAAGATAATTATTACGTATTTATATGGAATCAATTTTGATTCCTATTAATAATGGATTCATACTCAACCAAATTTCATAAATATTATTCCTTTATTTTATTTTATTCTACTTTATATAACTTCATATACAAATTTTATTTCTGAGATCTTAAATGTTTGGATATATAACTTTTTAACCGATTCTATTTTATTCTAGTTTATCTAGTTTTCCTATAAGTTATTTAAATTTTTTTCATTTATATATTTTGATATATTTGTGGTATATTGAATCCTAGCTCTATTTTACAGGTTTTTATTTTTTGTAATATGTTGGACTTTTTTATATTTTTTTTCTTTTATTTTATAGAGTCTTTTTTTATTTTTGTAATGTTTTGCTTATTTTTATCTTTTTAGAATTGATGGTATATCCTATTTTATTTTCATTTATATTTTTACTGATTTTTCAATTATTATTCTCTTTATTTAACATTTTTTAGTATTTTATGATTTTTTTTTATTTTTTGGTGTTTTAAGTAACTAACTACTATTATAAAATAGGTTTGGCATAATAATTTTCTAAAAATTTGTTTTTCGGAAGATCCGAACAAAAATATTTTAGTTTTATATATTTTTAGAAACTAAATACTTTGAGAGCCCACACTCCGAATGTTGTAAAGGTCGTTGTAGAGAAGACCTTGAGGTGTCATGAGCTTCTCCTTCAAAATTTAGATATTCAAATTTAGAATTGATTTCACGCTCCAGGTATGTTGTTTAAAGTTTTACTTTTAATGTTTTCCTTTATTTTTTTTACATGGCGTATCTATATTTGTTTTATTAAATATTTATGTCATTATGAAACTATTAGAGTACAGATTAATAATTCAATTAATATATTTAATTAGCACAAACCTTCAATTTAAATTAAAAATTTTAATTTTCTATTCTGCTACACCGTTCTAATTAGTTTTCATGAATTATTTTAAAACAAATTTCCAACAATTTATCATGTGGAACTACACAATTTTTTTAATCAAATGTGGAACTACATATTGACAATGATCTATTACAGTAATTCCAATCCAATGGTGACAATCAGAGGTTTAAGGGAGAAGAGAAAGGATATTAGAGATTTAAGGGAGAAGAGAATTGAAATTGAGGGAGAGAAAGAGAGAATAATAAGGGGGAGAGAGAGTATTGTTAACATTCCGAAAACTATAATCTTATTACAAGGCTAATGCTCTCTATTAAAATATTAGTTAATCACTAGTCTAACACATAATTAACTTATTTATCATATCAATACCTTCCTCTTATAAAGATCCTTGTCCTCGAGAATTAAGGTATTGATATCCAAATTTATAACCCTCTCGGATCAAATACTAAAATATTTAAGTATAAAGTAGGGGCAAAATTGTAATTATTATAGCCAATGCCCAAATCTAACTTTCCCTTCTCCTTTCTCTACGAAGGCACCCAACAGCCTCAAACCCTAACTCCACGGGACCACCGAAGCGGCAGTTTTCAGAGGGAGGTTGGGGGAGTGATGCCACGGTGGCGGCAGCGAGGTAGGTGCGATGCTGGTTGGAGGTGGGCATGGGCCTCAATCTTCTCGATGACAACGTGATGTACCTCTTCGATTTCTCCGATCTTCAGCTTGCGAACTTGGCTCTTGTCACTGCTGAAGTGCCTCTCTATTGGTGGTGGTGGTTCCTTGTCAGTGGCTCATGGTCCTCCACTTCTAATGTCACTGCTAGCGGCTTCTTTGACTCCGACAATTCTGGTGACACATCGATCATTTCCACCTCGATTTCGGTCAGAGACGTTGGCTTTGGCTCGTGGTTGTATTTCTCAGCAATTGTCGGTGGTTTTGAAACCTCGGCGGTGACCGAATTTTCACCTTTCTCGTCCAACAGAATCAGAATTGTCATGGCTTGCTTCGTTAGGGTTCGTCTTCTCGATCCTTTTAAGAGTTTCATTGCCTAGTTCATAAATTTTTCTTGAGAACTTGGCCACTCTTTTCATCTATGGATCCATTTTCGAATCCTCCAAATCCATTCTACGAAATTGTTCAACAATTTCAGCTCCTTTGCGTCTCAGATCTTCGAGTATTCGATTTTTTTGCTCCAAACTCAAATCCATGGCACATCTTTTCCACAGGTCAACAAGATCGCTGACTTCTGATACCATTCTTATAGATATTCCAATTCAATAATACCAATTTCAATCAAGAACCAAGTACATCAGAGTTCTAGGGAGAAGAGAAGTGAAATTGAGGGAGAGTTAGTGAGAATAGTAAGGGAGAGAGAAAAAGATTTGATTAACATTTCAGAAGATCCGAAAGAAAAATTTTAGTTTTATATGTTTTTAGAAACTAAATACTTTGAGAGCCCACACTTCGAATGTTGTCAAGGTCGTTACAGAGAAGACTTTAAGGTGTCATGAGCTTCTTCTTCAAAGTTCAGGTATTGAAATTTAGAATTGATTTCACGCTCCAGGTATATTGTTTAAAGTTTTACTTTTATTGTTTTTCCTTTATTATTATGTTTTTTTTACATAGCTTACTTATATTTGTTTTATTAAATATTTGTATGTTATTATGAAATTATTGGAGTAGAGATTAATAATTCAATTAAATATATTTTAATAAGCACAAAACCTTTAATTTAAATTAAAATTTTAAATTATATATTCTGTTGCGTCGTTCTGATTAGTTTTAGTGAATAATTTTAAAAAAAATTTAAACAATTTATCATGTGGAACTACACAATTTTTTTAATCGAATGTGGAACTACATAGTTATAATGATCTGTTACAGTAATTCTAATGCAGTAGTGACAATTAGAGGTTTAAGGGAGAAGAGAAGTGAAATTGAGGGAGAGATAGAGAGAATAGTAAGGAAGAGAGAGAATATTATTAACATTCCGAAAACTATAATCTTATTACAAGCCTAATGCCCTCTATTAAAATATTAGTTAATCACTTATTTAACACGTGATTAACTTATTTGCCCTATATCAATATCTTCTCCTTATAAAGATCCTTGTCCTCAAGAATCAAGGTATTGATATCTAAATTGATAACCCTCTAGGGTCAAATACTTAAATATTTAAGTGTAAAGTTGAGGCAAAATTGTAATTATTATAACCAATGCCCAAACCTAACTTTCCCTTCTCCTTTCTCTACGAAGGTACCCAACAGCCCCAAACCCTAACTCCACAGGGCCACCGCAGCGGCGGCTTTTGGAGGGCGGTAGGGCGAGCGATGCCACGGCGGTGGCAGCGAGGGAGGTGCGACACTGGTTGGAGGTGGGGATGGGCCTCAATCTTCTCGGTGACATCATGGTGTACCTCTTCGACTTTTCCAATCTTCGCCTGGCAAACGTGGCTCTCGTCACTACTGAAGTGTCTCTCGGTTGGTGGTGGTGGTTCCTCGTCGATGGCTTCATTGTCCTCCACTTCTAGTGTCACTGCTAGTGGCTTCTTTAACTCCGACGATTCTGGTGACACGTCGATAACTTCCACCTCGATTTCGGTCGGAGATGGTGGCTCCAGCTCATGGCTGTATTTCTCAGCCATTGTCGGTGTTCTGACACCTCGGCGATGATCGGATTTTCACCTTTCTCGTCCAACAGAATCAGATTGTCATGGCTTGCTTCGTTAGGGTTCATCTTCTCGATCCTTTTAAGAGGTTTATTGCCTAGTTCATTAATTTTTATTGAGAACTTGGTCACTCTTTTCATCCATGGATCCATTTTTGGATCCTCCAAATCCATTCAACAAAATTATTCAACGATTTCAGCTCCTTTGCGTCTCAGATCTTCGAGTATTCCGTTTTTTTCCTCCAAACTCAAATCCATGGCACGTCTTTTCCACAGGTCAAGAGGATCGCTAAGCTCTGATACCGTTGCTACAGATAGTCCAATTCAATAATACCGAGAAGTGAAATTGAGGGAGAGACAGAGAGAATAGTAAGGGGGAGAGAGAGATTTGATTAACATTTCAATTATGATTCTATTATAAGCCTAATGCCCTCTATTTATAGAAGGGGAGGAGAAAATACTAACTAATACTAATACTATCTTAATTGCATAATAAAAAAAATAAAATTACCTATATTATTATTAATATAAGACTATCTACTAAAATACTAGTTAATCACATGTCTAACACGTGATTAACTTATTTATAATGTATCATGATCCATGTACAACAAATAACATCTTGATAAAACATTATAGAAAGAGTGGATAACTGATTATATGAGACGCATATAAATTGGATAAACAATCATAATGAGGCAACATTTTTTTCATCTATTGAAAGAACTTTTTCTATGAATAATGATATGATTACCTCTATCCTAATTCTTGACTATGCAAAATTTTTGCAATTATGTTTGGATAACAAAAATACTATATATTTTTGGTATATAAGCGTGCTTCATAATACAATTTTTTAAAGTATATATGTGCTATGAGATGGATGTTGTTCATTCTGACATATCAGCATTTGATTTTAGTCGTGAATGAGATTGGACCATAAAGGGAATTAAGTACTACCAAGGATGGTACACAAACGGATATACAAAATCATTAACCGTGACTATATTCCTTCAGCTTGCTCATTTTGTGAGCTTCAAATGATCCGTCTTTTGCTCGATCAGATGAGATCTAATTGTTTTCAATCAATTTCATAAAGTATGCCCAATTATTTGAAAATTTTTCCTAGCGAACATTTTGGCTTCTTTTAGAACACTTTATGGGACTTTACTAGACAAAATGTCACATTTTCCACTTAGACTCATCTCAGATGGAATCTACATGATTATCTAAAGAAGCGCGGCACTCAAAACTACAAGCATGACTGATAGGATTACAACGGTCAATGCTCAAATGGAAATCATTATCCAGGGCTATGTGGCGGGATGAAACAATGAAAGACACCAACTTGAATGACCACTGCAAAAACACACATTTCACCGCAAATGCAAAATATACTAGACTTTGCCGCGTCTTGATATTCTTGATGAAAGAATCCAATCATTAATAATCTGAAACAACCAATACTTAATTGTCAATAGAAAAATTACGAGATCCATAACCTCACATATTTGATAAGACAGAAAGTAGATACATTAGTAGGAAGCAAACAAAGTTTTTTTTGCTGACCAATATATCAGTTATGAGCATTTCATAACCCCCAAGTAATACAACATTTCTAACCCCATATTGGGGTAAAGCTTTTTACAAGGTAAAATTTAAAGTAAAACCATATGTGATTATAAGGGGTTAGAAATTACCCCATAGACTTGCTTGTTTATTCAAAAACTAAATTTGCCCAATAAGTCTTCCATCTCAAGGTGAATCAATAACAAGAGTGCACTAAACTGATTTTTTTGTGTTCATTGTTAAAGCCTGAAGCTGATTCAATCTCTCTAATCCTCCGCTATGGGCCCTGCTTTCTTTTTTTTTTTTTTTTTTTGTCCTCAGTTACACTTTGCGACTTGGTTCAATTCCATAAAGAACTTTGCTTTATCTTGTTGAAACTATAAATTTGATTGAGTAGACGTATTGGTGGAGAAAAGCAGCGCACATTTTGTATTCGTGCATATGAAATAAGTATTGAAAAAACAAGTATCATAAGTAAGAAAAGTCATGTGTTGACATGCATGAATACTTTGATCCATCTCAGAGAGTGTATCAAGAAATCATGAGGGAGCTATAATAATGACTTCCTTAGTCAAGCCACCAAGTTCTTAAACCTAGCTATAAAACTACATTGAAATGAAAATCAATAGCAAAAGAATCTACAAAATGGGTCTCTCTTCATTTTCCTCCTTTTTTCTTGTATTGAGATATTTCAATAACAAGTTGAAGCAAGATGAAATGAGATGGTTTCACTGTGCCTTTGATTACACTTTCAATCAATATCCCAAGCTCTTGACTGATTTAAATGCATTTACTTATGCACCCATATCCTAGATCCTGCTTAGACGGGAGCTCTTAGTGCACTGGGTTTGTTGTTATACTTGTGCACCTGTATGAAAGTGAGGAAGTTATCTATTTGGAGAAACTAGAAGGCAGGAGTAGAGTGGGATCAGGAATCCACGAAACTCACAACACTATTCCTCATCTTTGTACCAGTTTGCTACTCTACATTTTGTTATTGGGCAAAAAGTTGACTATGAAAGAAAAATTAGAGAAGACAACGGCAACTAGTAATGCAAGTTGATACGAGATGGAACTACAGCTCGGTAAAGAACTAACCTTTTTTTCTTTAGTAGACTAAACTCATTTAGACAACAGATCAATTATATAAAATGTATGTTTTGGCAATACCAAAGAAGGCACCAACACACCGTCACCGGATCCCATTAGAACTCCGAAGTTAAGCGTGCTTGGGCGAGAGTAGTACCGAGATGGGTGACCTCTGGGGAAGTCCTCACCCTCAGGTTGGGTGCGTAGGGAAATAGCCTCTCTTCAGGTTAACCCCCTGAAAGGGGAAGGCTGTGTACATCGGCGCCCCCCAGACCCTGCGTAGGCGAGAGCCCTTGAGGCACTGGGTATGTTCCTTTTTTTTTCCTTTTTTAGGTTTTGGCAATGGCTGTATAGGGGCAGCAACTCCCTATGATATAAAAGTTCCATGATTGCTTAATGCTGAAGATCCAAAGGTCGAATCATCAATTGATCCAAGTGATTCGTCTACCTTCAAAAACTGTCCTAAGTTCGCACACCACCTTTAACCATATTGCCCAATGTATCATGTGACCCAGCCACTACACCCATGGGATGAACATTTTTTATACTCTTTTGATCTCCTATTGGGTGAACGAACATATTTTCCACGTAATTCTTTGCAAAGAACCAGTCCATCCTACTGGTTCTAGAGTGGCATTTTTGCTAGCAAATTGCTTGCTAAAAATTGCTCCCTCAAAAGACAACACATTTAGATATCTGCCTTTTTCAAAAATATGAATGCTTACACAAGTAAGGCCTTATATTTTTTGATTTACTTGGAAATATTAATAACCATCTGAGGTCTAATTGTAGCCATTACTTTATCTAATAAGATAGGATGGTAAACATGGCTATTATATGAAACATATTTATAGTGCATGCTTGTAATCTTCTTTATTGGGTAATCTCTAATCTCTATGGTTTCAAATCCCTCCTATTGTGTGGGCTTTACCTAAGTCTTTATTAGAACTAATTAATAAATGACTAGTGAAGGAAAAGTCATATGCCATTCCTCTAGTTTCACAAGCACAGTTTGATGTAAAGCCCTTGATAGCTAATTGTTTAGCCAAACGATTGAAGCTCTTATGGTCAAAAATTTTCCACTGAGGTTGTTAGTTCTATACAGTAATCTTACAGGCAATCAAAGGAACATGATAAAAATAATACTTTTCTTTTAATATGCGGTACATACTTTTCTTTCACCCTTCCTAGATATAAAATTGCATATGCACATGACCACATAACCCTCACCCAACAATTTGCGAGTGGGCAAGGATAATAAGGTACTATTACATAAGTGTTCTTCATTGGGCTCGCTAAATTGAGACCCTTGTAAAATATTTTTTTAATTTTTAATTAAGGTGCTCTAAGCTTGACCAAAACTACCTGAATACCCTAAAGTTTGATGGATAAATTCACCTTAGTTTCATACAAAACCAACAAATGAAACAAAAGACAATAACAATAAATCTTTTATAGTACAAAAACTCTCTCATTAATGCAGCACATAAGATGTGATCTAATAATTTTAAAAGATATGATATTTAAGTAATATCTTACGGGATTTTTGGTAAGGATTAGGACAAAATCTATCAGTTATCCTTATTTTAGTTTATAGAATAAAATAGTTCTTTTATTTTAGGTAGTAGCACTATTGTTTATTTAATATCATTTTCTTATTTCTAGTAAAGTAGTTCTTTATTTAATTTAATATTGATCCTCTTAGTTTTTCCACTTAATTTGCATTCCGTTATAAATATAGTTGCTTATTTAATTTAATCTTGATCCCCTTATTTTTCCTACTTAATTTGTGATTCCTTATAAATATAGCTTTTTAGTCATTATTTTTTGTTTTAGGGAAATACTATTGAGTTTAGTTTAAACCGTGAGTTTTACTACAATCTCGGAGCCGCTTTAGTCGTTGCCAGAGTGCCGCGACTTATGCTCCAATACTATCATTGAGCTGTATTTCTCCTCCGCCACTGCAAGGGTGTAGTGTGCATTCATCCTTTAGGATAAACTCGTACTGAACTTTAGTCGTCACCAATAAAATAGAGCACCCCATTTCAAGTGATATATCAATACAGCTCTAAAAGGGGAGAGAGGAGGGGGGGGGGGGGGGGGGGGGGGAGGGGGAGGAGGGGTGGAGCGAAGGAGAAAAAATGTATAGTGATAAAAAATAATAATAATAAAAAGAATTATGGAATATTTGAAATAAATAGTATTACTTTATTCATGCCATATGTCTTCCTTCTCATAAATCACACTCACGTCTGATTACTTTTCAATCTGAGAGCCGGATTGGATTGAGTCAAATAATCATGGCCCATATAACAAATATAAATCAACCCATCCCTACATTATATGGGAATTTGTTTGTCATGCAATTTTTTTCAAGATATTATCCCACACCATACGCTATTACATATCTCCACTTAAGGATAAATTATATATGCTTCTATTAGACAAGGCCAAAGTATCATCTAAAGCAACCATCCCAACTTACTCATACCCGACTAACGATCTTTCATACAATCAAGATCCAAAATATTACCTCTCCCTAGTTACTATCATCCAAGGAAGTAAAGGAACATAGTAAGTTGAAGAGTAAGATGAAGCACAGGAAGATCAGGAAGAGGAGGAAGACAAAGTGAAAGCAGAATAGGAAGTGGAGGAAGATGAGGAGAAGGAAGTACAATAAGATTGCAATCAATCCCATCATGTTCAATTACCTAAAAATAAAGATGATGTATAGCCTTAAGATATTATTGATTTCACTAATACTTGAAGAAATATACTTCTACCCTAATGGAAAAAGTTTCACGCTCTATCAAGGAGCCAAAAACCGAAACCAAGACACTTTATGCATTATTTCTTATTTGTTTGCTCAGAACTCGAGGTTGAGTTTTTTTCCAAACAAATGGGAAATTGATGCAGCATATAAGAGTGGTTTGACGATTATCGAAGATATGAATCATATTTGGACCTAGGATAAAATGAATTTAATGATAGAAGAAGAGGTCGAAGATAGGATGGAGAGGTAGAAGGTAGGGGAAATTAATGCATGCCCTTAGGAAAAGATAGATTGGGAATGGGTTTATGAAGTTGTGGAAGAGTGATGGAGTTATGTAGCAGAACTTTTCACTCGAAACTCACAAACAATAAAGTACAAAGTCACATTTATAGGAAAAGAACCCTAATTTTGAGATAATATTAGATAACTAAGAAAATAAATGCCAGATTAACTAGAAAACTATTTGCCTAACCAAATCTAACAAGATACAACTTGAATTATTTCAATATTCACTTTCTAATGCAAACTCAAAGATTAGGAGAGTAAGAAAGCTCCAAATAGCTGACACTTTTACAGTCACCTTAGCTTTCAATGGTTAACTAGAATTATCACTATTACTAGAAGCAAAGAATGTCAAACTTGAAACAAGTACCTCTACTTACATTATTTTTCAATTCATTCCTGCCAGCCCGATAATGATCAAAAGTAACATCTGCCAACAAGAGTGGGAGCAGCAACAATAAGGTCAATTATGTAGAGATTAATAGCTCCAACAATACATAATTGCTTACATTACAATAAAGATCAAACTTACCTCCTTTGAATACATTGAACTCTGATGATTTGATGCCAATAGCTCATCCCATTCAAGAGTATTGATTTCATGAAATCTCATCTTATGAAGTCTGATGTTGAAACTATCACCAGAATCTGTTGTTTTCACCATATCAAAAGGTCAATGGCAAGAAGGCACTGCTCACTTCATTTTACTTATGTATAAATCATAAACTCTACCTCTTCCTTGATTAATGCCACCACAATATGAGGGACAAGTCTCATCATCATCTTTTGGGAACTAAATCTGCAAAGCTGAAGGCTGAAGGCTGAAGGAAATCCCAACTCAAGTTCAAGTTCATTGGAGTGACTGGAGATCCCTGTACCAGCTAGATTGCTATCCCATTGTGTATATATTGGATAGTATAAAATAAATACAAGTATAAAGAAAGGAGGAGAGATTGAAAAAGAAGATAGGGGTAGAAAAGAGAGAGAATCGGGGGAGAGAGAGAAGGAGATTACACATTCATCAAGCATATGCCTTCTCCCTAAGGCTAACTACTTATTTATAGTGGTGGGAGTTAGTTACATTATGGCTGAGGTGGTTGTGAAGGGGTTGTCGGGTTGGATTGGCACCATGAGTTAATGGTGGGCTGGGCCCATTCGTAACCATACCCCCTGGACATGACCCTTGTCCACAAGGGTCAAACTATGGAAAACGGAACTGTAGGTCATAGAGGAATTCCCAGGTGGAGTTTTCAATAGGCTGTCTTGCCCATTGAACCAACACTTGGGTAGCAGCAAGACGCCTACAGCAAACTACCCGGCAATCAAGGATGCATGCAGGTTGAGGCACAACTGCGATTGGTGGCCACTCAGCAGGAAGTGGTGAAGAGTTGGCGGGGATACTAGTACAACATTTGAGAAATGAGAACGTGCACAGTATGATGGATGGTGGCACAAGCAGGCAAATCAAGCATATAGGCAACTAGCATTATACCGTTGATGATACAGAAAAGTCCAAAGAATCTCGGGGCGAGCTTGTGATATTGGCGGTTGGCAACACTACGTTGTTAGTAGGATTGAAGCTTTAACCACATATAGTCACCAATCCGGAACTTGCGCATAGAACGGTGATGATCGGCTTGTTGCTTCATGCCGTTTTGGGGGCAATGAAGGTTGTGTTTGAGACAGCTTATAGACTCTTCTCAAGCTGTGAGGTTGCGATCCACCATGTCAATAGGAGATTCGCCGAGTAGATACGGAAGGTGGACTGGCGGAGTTTGTCTATAGAGGATCTCATACGGAGTTGCTTGAGCAGCGGAGTGAAAGGTGGTGTTGTACCACCGTTTGGCTAAGGGAAACCAGCGTCGCCAATCTCATGGGCATCGCCAACCATACATCACAAGTACTTTCAAGGCATCTGTTGAGCACCTCCGTTTGACCATTGGATTGCGAATGATAAGAAGAAGAGAGATTTAACTGAGTTTCGAAGTGAGAGAAGAGTTCTTGCCATAGAGTACTGATGAAGATTGGATCACGGTCATCGACTAACAAATCTGGTAGACCGTGCAGCTGACAAATCTGTTCTAAGAAAAGATGTGTAACATCAGCAACTAAACACAGATGACGGAGAGCATGGAAGTGGGCGTCTTTGCTTAGGCAGTCTGCAATTACCAGAATAACCGTGTACCTGAAAGAAGGTGAAAGGCCATCTATGAAGTCTAGAGAGATGCTACTCCAAACGGTACTCGGGATCGGTAATGGCTGCAGCAATCCTGGCATGACAACAATGTCGTATTTGTTTTGTTGGCAAACGGCACAGTTATGGACATACTCTTGGATATCTTGTTTAAGGCCAGGCCAATAAAATAGCGCTTGGGCTCGCCTGTAAGTTGCCTCCATGCCAAAATGTCCCCCATGTCGGGAATCATGCATCCAGAGTGGCATAGTACGGCATAAAGAGGGATTGGCGCCAACGACAAGTCGCCCAAGATGGCAGAGCTGATCTTGGAGCCAAGTGAAGCGGGGATGTGATAATGGTTCCGCTAGCTTGTCATTGATAATTTGGCGGAGCGCCTGGTCTTCATGCCAAGAAGCCGGTAAAGCCGCATAGAAATCTGATGATATGGTGGATAGCACCATGCATAATACCTCTGAGCTTAATAGGTAGGGTAAGTCTTCAGCAGCCCGGTTTTCAGTTCCCTTTTTGTACACGATGTCGTAATCGAAGTCAATTAAACTTGCAAGTTATAAGAATTGGAGAGAAGTTGGCAGATGTTGATCTGAGAGGAACTTAAGACTCTGCTAATCTGTGAGAATGATGAAGTGGCAACCCATGAGGTATTGTTGACACTTTTCTACTGCAAAGACTACAGCAAGAAGTTTACGTTCATATACGAATAAACATTGATGCCTTAGAGATAATGTTCTACTGATAAAAGAAATGGGACGCTCTTCCTACATAAGTATGGCACCAATTCCAACTCCCACAAAGGCGAATTTAGCTTTCGGATTCAACCCAAAATTATCCTTCTTGAGCAACTCGGTCAAAGGGCAGGCAATGATTCCATATTGTGCAATAAAAAGCCTGTGGTATCTTGAGAGGCCCAAGACTCCATGGAGCTGTTGATTGTAGTTGGGTGAGGTCATCTGGCTACTGCTGCCAACTTTTTCGGATCTACAGCTACTCCGTCGCCTAACACAAAATGGCCTGGATATTCGATGTGTCGAGAGCCGAAGTTGCACTTCACCTTGTTAGCTACAAGGCAATGTTGGCTTAGTATACCAACACTGAACGAATATGTTCCAAGTGTTGAGGCCATGTAGCACTTAGATAAGTATATTGTCGAAGAAGACGAGTACATAGTGACGAAGGAGAGGGTGGAATATGTCATTCATAAGACTTTAAAATGTAGATGACGCAATAGACAGACCAAAGGGCATGATGGTGAACTCATAATGGTTTGAGTGGGTCCGAAATGCTGTCATGTAAATGTCATTGACTGCCATACGAATCTGCCAGTAACCGGACTTAAGGTCCAACTTAGTGAAGTAGGAGGCCCCTCCAAGTTCATTGAGTAGTTCCTCCACAACGTGAATCGAAAACTTGTCTTTAATCATCATTTTGTTTAGAGCACGACAATCAATACAGAGTCACCAGGTTCCTTCCTTCTTCTTCACCAATACAATAGGTGAGGTACTGTTGCAAATGATGCCTGATGTCAACATTTCTTGAATTAAGGCGTCAATGACATTCTTCTGAAATACCGGGTACCAGTACGGCCAAATGTTAATAGGATTACTACCCTCTTTGAGTGGTATGCTATGATCAAAGCCGAGTCCGAATGGCAGAGCCTCATTGCTTGGTTGAAAAACATTAGTAAACTTGTCTAACAATAATTGAAGGGCGAGTGGATCCTCAACTGAGTCAGGCATGGTAGTACGTAAGCTGAGAAGAGAGGGTTGATTTGGATGATCCACTATTAAGGTGAAGAATGAAGCCTCTTAAGAAAGGAGAATTGAGATGGCGTTCTCTGAGATCGCCTTAAGACCTGTGTTACGGATCCCGCGAAGGGTGTACTTCTGACCCGCCAAGCAGAATTTCTTAACCAAAGCATCGATGTTTCAACAAACTTCCTCCAAAGTATGAAGCCATTGGATCCCTAAGACCATGTCACAACCCAATAGAGGTATCAACAACACATCCAAAGAAAATTGGGCACTCTAAAAAGACCAACGAAACCCATGACAAACACCCGCACATGATATTTGTTTACCACCAGCTACGATGACGGAAGTTTGATGATCACTGTTAATCAAGCAGCCCAAGCTCCGACCCAGATTAACGTCAAGAAAATTATGGGTACTCCCACTATCCACGAGAATACTCAAGGTCCTCTTGCCATAGTGGCCTTGTACCCACTTGGTTTGACAGGCCATTCCATGGAGGGCATGAATGGATATGTGGGGATCCAGGGCGGGTTTCGGGTCAGGGTCCAATGGTTCAAGACCTGGTTCATCATCTGACACCTCGATTAAAACATTTAAACTCAGTGCCGCATGGGGCACACATGATTAAGCATGAAGGATTCCTAACAATAGAAACAGAGATTGCGGGCTCTAAGGTCACGAAGGTCAGCAAACAACAATCCTCACATAGGGTGGGCTATTGGTGGTTCCGAGTTGGCGGTGCTGGCAATGCCAAAGGCATATTTGGCAAGTTCCATAATGTCGGGTCAGTGGTTACCATAGCAGAATTACTCAGTAACGGTAATAGCAGTGCTGTTTTGGAGGGGTTTTTTTTTTCGGTTACCAGCTCAATGTATTCACAGTTATTTTTCCGAAACTATGCTAGGGTGACGGCCTCTTGTAGAATGCTCAACTTCAACAATTTAAACCATCCCACCAAGTCCTCACACAGGCCACCCATAAATACGCCAACCCTTTGCTCTTTGTGGAGCCTACTACAAATGACTAGGGGCTCAAACGCGGTTAGGTACTCATCAAGGGTATCGATTTGTTTGAGCTTAGTAAGCTCGGTAAGGGGGTTTTGGGCGGCTTTAGAGAACCTCTTCCGGATTTCAGCCGAACACACATCCCAAGGGATAGCGATGCCAACAAGCCATGACTGTTGGTAGGCGTTAGTCCAACCAAGGACAGCACCTTCCAAAGCAACACTGGCGAGCATGGATTTCAATTGATCTAGTGTTTGATCGAGAATAAAATAGCATCCACACTACTAAATCCAGTTCCCCACTTCACTCCGATTGAACCTAAGGAAGTCTATCTTTGTAAGGCAAGTAGGGAACTTACAGTTACCTCTCCGATGGTGACAATCGGGTACTGGGGATAGCGATCTATGCTCCGATCCTTGATCCCTGCTTCGCTGGGATGGCGGAGCTGGTGGAGCTGGCCTGGCATGATGCATTCTGACAATTGTTCTCATCTAAAGAGACAGCCCGTTCATCATCTACCTCATCTCTATGATGGTGTCTACCAGGTCATCACAGCACCGGTCAAGTTTTTTGTCCAGCTTCCTTATCGACATCTACTATCGAGTTCCCTCTGCCAATAAATCCGGTCGAGCTGACTCTGATGAACTTGTTCACCACCAATTGAGCTAAATCCGAGGAGCGGCTGCTCTGATACCAATTGATAGGATCCGAGATAGGATCCTATCCAATGAATTAATCCAACACTCCAATCATTAAATCCAACATTCAATCAAATCAATACTCACAATCTAAACACGCAATTGATCACAAATCCAACACAAGATCAATACCAAGGCCTACAGGATAGCTGGATTACTATTCCGTTTTGTATATAGTGGATAGTATGAAAAAGATACAAGTATAGAGAAAAGGGGAGAGATTGAAGAAGAAGATAGGGGGAGAAAAGAGAGAGAACCGGGGCAGAAAGAGACGGAGATAACATATTCATCAAGCATGCCTTCTCCTTAAAGCTAACTACTTATTTATAGTAGTGGAAGTTTTTTATATTAGGGCTGAGGTGGCTAGGAAGGGGTTGCCATGTCGGGTTGGCGCCATAGGTTAACGGGTGGGCTGGGCCCATTCATAACAAAGAGGTCGGGTGCAGTGCCACCACCACTGTCGGATTCGCTCTTTGCCGGCGTGAGCACACGAGCCACCATTGTCGATGTTCAGGGTGCAGTGACAGAACTAACGGAAGACAAGAAGGATGTCACGCCACTGTCTCCACCACCACTGAGGGCCCAACCTTGACCAGGCTAGGGTGACGCCAGTGCTGGGGTGGCCAATTGTTGGGTGGTTGGTTGGGAAGAGGTGGGGTTATAGGGCACCATAAGAAAGTTCGAGGATTATATTTTTGTCTAATTACTATTTTGCCTCTATAGTTTGACCCAAGAGGATTACTAACTTGGGTATCAATGCTTTAATCCTTGAGGACTAGAGTCTTTAACAGGGGGAAGGTATTGATAGCGTCAGTTAAGTGATGAATAATGTAGAGTAAGACTATAGATAAATGGTGTTGAATCTCTATCTGCTTCTTTCTCTAGGTCTTTCCCTCCCCTTCTCTCTTTCTAGTCTCTCCCTTCCCCTGCTTTTACCTATCATATACCCACATTTGTAAATCTTTTTTTTATATTGAATATATACAAACCTACTACTTTAATTCGTGGATTTGTTGATCGATTTGGTTTATTCCTTGATTAGATTGATATGACTCGTATCATTGAGTGATGTGATTATAAAGTGTGTTTTAAAATCGTCTACTCGCAAGTGTACGAGATCATTGTAGCTTTGTCGGGTATATGGGTCGTATCTACAAGGAGTCGTGTTAAGTTAGATTTAGTGATTAATGAGCGGTTTGAATTTTTGGGTTTTTATTGTTTGAATAATTTGTTGGCTAAATTAATAAACTAAATATAACGTAAATGTGCTGATTCAATTGAGGTTAGTATAGGGAGTGAATTTAGGATAGCTTAACACGTATCCCGTCATTATTTTTTATTTAGGACGATGATTTGAAGGACTTAGGCTACAAGCTCTAAGCCTGGGTTAATCTATAAATTAGGGCTTAGGGTAATGAACTAATCTAAAGATATAACCTATCTTAGCACTCTAAATGTAGCATAGGTTATCTCATTAGCACTACTTAATTCCTTTGTTACTTCTAATTCAATATTAATATATATAGAATATTAGGTTCAGAGTTGGGTACAACCTTAACCCTGACCACGTGTGAATTTCTATTATGTTATGGTCTAGGCTACAAGCACAAGACTAAGCGCTACAAAATCGAAGAGCTAGTCATGGCTACAAGCACGCATAAAAAAATATCCAACAATCATGAAGAACTCTCCACAGGGGTGTGAATATAACATAACTAAATCAATAAACAAAAGTATAATATAAATCCGGGAATACGGGCGGCTACCCGCCCTTCATCCCTAAACTAAGAAAGTTTACTCCATTGGAGTTTTACAGATCATAAAACCTAAAGAAAGGATGACAATTAAAGAAAGGATGACAATGTGCATAAAAATAAACAAAAGAATAAACTCCCTCAATCTTCGTGTTGATGCTAGTCCAAGCCTGAATTCTCCTAGTATTTCAACTACTTGCGCTTCGGCTTTTGAGAACCTGTAGATCTCGTAGCGGCTTCGAGTTTGAGAGGAAGGGGAGGACGCATGGCCAAGATAAAGCGTGGAAAAGGCTTACCTTTCCTTCTCTATTTATAGGTGCAGGGGCAGATGGAACCCTCTCGATCGATCGGCTAAAAGCGTTGATCGATTGGTGAGCTCACGCAAAGCTCCTGATCGATCGGTGGTTTTGGCCGATTGATCGACAGGCTCTCAGTTAGTTTCTCTAACCGCGAGCTACTGATAGATCGGTTCTTGGAGCCCGTTTGCTCGATTAAGCACCAAAGCGCTATGGGATGTACCATGTTCACCGAATTATGACCCAACGGGTCTTTCTTTTGCATAAGTGGTTGGGTTTCTCTAATTAGTTTTCAAATATACTTCAGTAATGCTTGATTTTGCCGGAATTCTTTTTTCGTGTACTCTGATGTGTTCCACATGAAAAATGTACCTAAATAACAACCAAACACATATGTAGACGCCGAATATATGGCAAGAATGGGAAATAAAATATGTAAAAATCAAGCGCATTAACATCCCCAAACCCACACCTTGCTTGTCCTCAAGCAAGATTCAATTTAAACTAGCTACTGGTGGAAAAGGTGAGTCAGGCATTTAACCGCAAAGGCCACTTGCGAAAATTATTGTTCAATTATATTTAAAAGTTTGCTTGAGAGTAGCGAATCCTTATGTGACGTTATTATTGCGCTAGTTCTAACTTAAATCTGCATCATTAAGGCCTTTATACTAGTGAGTGATCTTAGAACTTCTTTCCCCTTTGTCTTACTTTAAAACCCTCCGTTTTTAAGAAGACATAAAGGTAATAAGTAAAGGAACAAGTTATCATAACCCTTCACTGCTAATCAATAGTGAAATCAAAAGGCTTCTCTTTTCTTTCTTATTTCCCCTCTTCTTTTTTTATTATTTTTTCACTCGGTTAGGCGTGTCTCTCTCATACCCATGTGGCAAGTTTTCGGCCGGCAGCTTCCGATCCAGTTGGCTTAAGGTACCAAATTTTAAGAGACCCCTACGGACCTAATGGCTCGAGTCTTAAGGATCCACAACCTAATCCGTTAGCACACACCCTTTTTTTAGGTATTAGTGCTTATTTTAGTAACTACAAAGTTGATTCTTCTTAAGCTTTTCCTATAGCCCATGTAGCGAGCTTTCAACCGGCAGCTCCCGACCCAGGGCTCAAGGTACCAAGTTTTAAGATACCCCTATGGGCTTACTTGCTCGAGGCACAGGGGCTGCAAGAACCAACCAGTCCCTTTTTTTCCCTTTTTTAGGGTTACTCAAGATAAAGAAATGTACAATTGATTTCAATATTGTTAAAAGTAGAATAGTGGATTCCTATTCCTAAAGTTATTGCCATTATTTCGACCCAAATGGTACGATATGTCACAAGAATAAGGATGAAAGTAATAATCTCACTGACCAGTTAAAAGACAAAAAACATGGATTCGAAAGTCTGATCCATCAATAATCTCATCTCATAAACATTCTAATCATTAAAGTCCATCTCAGAACTGGTCTACAATAAAGGTCACAAACAACCTTATACTCATTTATGCTTTCAAAAGTATAGCTAATTTATGCCAAATTAAGCTTAAAGGACAAACAAAGTTGACTCTCATCTGCTATCCCCAAACCCTGACCCAAACCCAAACCCAAACCCAAGCCCAAACCCGGCATTGTCCTCAATGCACCAGAATTAAAATAGAGGCAAAGAAAGGAGAGAGATGACCTGAGATCATGGATAGGCAGCCACATATGTCGAGCGAATACCAAAAGTTGAATGCAAACAATAGCAAGCTGCATTTAAAAAAAAAAAAAAAAAAAAAAGAACAAAGAAGACCATGGACTAAAACAGTTTGTCAATAAAAAGAAAGGAAAGATGTACAGAACAAATGTTTAGTACAGGAGCAACACAAATAACTTAGGGAGGGGGAAAAGGCAGAGGAGAACCACTCATCTGCAGTTGATAGAGCGCGACGACCAAAGACTGAATGTGATCAAGACGGTGCATAATATCCATCACGTATGGCGGGACGTCGCAGTGATCAGCAGGAGCGGGTGGCGTGGGTGAGTGTCCCTCGCGATGTGCAGTTCGAGCAGGAGCAGCGGCCGCGGCCGAGTCATCCTCCATGTTCGACTCCTCCCTGCACACATCAGCCGAGGCAAGGGAAAGGAAGGTTTGATGATACTGAGTGGGATCAAAGTGGCGGAGCGGTGCACAAGCTCGGTCAGGAGCAAGTGGTATGCGCACCTAAGCACGTCGTACAAGCCTCGTAATAAACAAGGAAAGTACAGAGCACCACCGCTAACAAAGAACCGCTGAAGCTGGTGGTGGACAGCAGTAAAACTCTGCAAGTAAGTCGCCCCCACATCCACCCATACAACCTGGTAGAACTTCCAAAGAAGTTCTAGAATAGGGCCAGTGCGCTCCTAGGTATGACCGGTAGGCCACAGATTGGCCTTAAGAATGGTGTTTAGGAGCCACATATGTGAAGGAAGGGCAAAGCGAAACATGGTGGATGTACGATCCATCACGCATTGGCTGCCACATAGCTCAGCGATAATGTTCACGGCCTTTGGTGGGCTAATGGGAGGGTGCCAAATGGATTTTTTAACATACAAGGGATAACATATAGCCGCGGCGACGTCCAGGGCATCAAATCGGATGGACTTGTCATGAATAGTGACGTCACCTTAGGTCCGACCCCCACTTGTGATAAAGAGCATAAGAGGAATAAAATTCCCTCACTAAAGAAGGAAAAATATGGTCTCCCTCCAGCTCTCTACCAAGAAGGTAGGTAAGATCCCTATGTGGCAAATGAGAATGGCCCAAGCACCCTCCCTCTCATCTTTAAGATCCTCACCAAACATCGTCTCCCCAGATATAGGGGCAGCCCTGATTCGAGCAAGAATGTCAGTCTGTTGGGAGTTGTTGCCCTCCTCAGTGCGACTCCACTTGGCATGCGGCATAATCTAAAAATAAGAACAAGAGCAGATGAATACAAAGATAAGGGGGTAAAAAAAAAAAAAAACTAAAGGAGGAAAATAAAACACATCTAATAGAAAAAAAAAATAACAAGAACAATACCCCAATCTCAACCTACATTCTAAAACCACGGCGAAAGAAGAAAAAAGAGAGAGGAAAAAAAAAAACAAATACCCCAAAACCCCAGATCGGAAAAAGCATATCCCAAACACATAAATCCAGCAACCAAAAGTATCAAAGGGCTAAATCCAGTCACTGAAAACCTATATAAACATGGTTCATGAACAAAGGTGCAAACATAGCGTAATATCAAGAAATTCAAACTTTATTTATAACTAAGACATAAACCAGGACTAAGCCACTTTAATAAAGCAATAAAACAACCAAAGAATGGCCTAAACATGCTCTCTCGAAGTAGAAACAAGGTAAAATCAAAGATAAAAGAAGGGAGGAACACATACCTTACGATAGAGGGGAAAAACAAAGAGAACAAGTGGCGAAGTACAGGCACCGGGGTCGGCGGTGGTGGCTAGAAATAGCAGTGGTTGGATGTGGTGGGAGGGGGCCGTGGGTTAGGGTTTGGGGTGGGGGAAATAAAAGTGAGGTGAGGGGCGAGGGATCGGGGGGGTGGGTTCGTACCAAGGGCAACCCAATCAATCGGATAATATCGATTGATCAAGGTGGAAAGGTGGAAAGCCCAAGCCGTAGTGCTCCCAATCGATCGGGCTCAAAGCCGATCGATTGGGGAGGCCACGGTATGTCCTGTACTTAAAATTCTTGGTTTCGAAAACTTTCAATTGAAAAAAAATAATTACGAAACATGAAACAAATTGGGTTGCCTCCCAAAAGCGCTAAGTTTAACGTCTTCAGCCGAACACGGTATTTTCTTCGACGCTAGGCTGATCCTGGCATAGGGT
Source organism: Simmondsia chinensis (assembly GCA_018398585.1). NCBI lineage: Eukaryota > Viridiplantae > Streptophyta > Magnoliopsida > Caryophyllales > Simmondsiaceae > Simmondsia > Simmondsia chinensis. Next base: position 11,402,536 of record JAGTTD010000013.1, read on the forward strand.
CCCGAAGATGAATTTCTTCAAACTCGTATGGTCAATCCCCTAACCCAATAGCGTGTTTAAGAAGATGGCCATTGACTGTGAGCAAGCGACCATCATTGATGTCTCGAATTTTAATTGCCCTAGAAGGGTATGCGTGGACCACTTCGTGAGGTCCATCCCATCGTGAACGTAGTTTCCCAAGAAAGAACTGAAGCTTGGAGTTGTAAAGCCAAACTTTTTGACTAACTTCAAAACTTGTCCATAAAATTATTTTTTTATAAAAAGGTTTGGTTCTTTCTTTGTACAGTTTTGCGTTTTCATATGCCTCCTATCGCATCTCATCCAACTTGCTGAGTTGAAGTTGTCAATGCGACCCGATACTGTGCATGCCATGGTTAAATTGCTTAATGGCCTAATATGCATGGTGCTCAAGCTCTATTAGCAAATGGCATACCTTCCCAAAAACTAAGTGATACTGAGACATGCCTATTAGAGTCTTATGGCTGTACAATAAGCCTAAAGAGCGTCATTTAACCTTAAAGACCAATCTTTGCGATCTGGTCTAAAGGTCTTCTCAAGGATTGACTTTATTTCCCAGTTCGAGACTTCTACTTGGCCGCTAGTTTGAGGGTGATATGGGCAGCTAATTTGTAAGTAATTGAGTACTTTCTAAGAAGTGACTCAACTGAAAGATGGGTGACTTGTGTTCCCCAATCTACTAATTATCGCTCTAGGATCACTAAACGTGAGAAAATATTATCTTTAACAAACTCAATAACCACCTTGTGGTCATTTGTCCTAGTTGCAATGGCCTCGACTCATTTTGAAACATAATTAACAGCTACCAGAATATAAACACAGCCATGTGAATTAGGGAACGAACCCATGAAATCAATGTTAGGAATAGTGTCCTGAAATTCAGATTTATTTTTGATATATTATTTTAATTAATAAATAAAATTGAAGTTCTGGTCATTTCCTAGTTAAATTTGTGTACGTAAGCATTTATACTGCATGTGGTTTGCTTTTGGAAACATCCATTAGATGGGTGCAGTCCTCAACCTATAATTTACATGTTTTTTTTAGGTGGTTTATGAGACTAAGCCATAAATAGACTTAGAACAAATGGTATGGATTGTTGTTTAAAAAACTTGTAGTTGAAGAAAAGTTTGGACAACTTGTATGTTAAGACTATAATGTAACACTTTAGATGACTTGTCTTGGTCATGTGGATGGAGATATAAAAGTGTTAGGTTACTGTGTTTAATAAGATTGACACACTGATTTGGACCATGTAGATTACTTATTTTATTAATTAATTTCCTTTGAGATTGAGATTCTAAATTAGATTATATGATAATCTAAGTTGTGAATCAGCATTAGTTTTAAATAAAAGTTATTTTTATATTAGTCTTAGAATAAGATTCTAAAATAGAATGCTAGATAATCTAAATCGTTAACTTTATTTTAAAATAGAAGTTAAATTTTAGAATATGATTCTGAACTAGACTATTTGATAGTCTAAGCTTATTTAACTCTTGGAATGAGATTCTAAAGTAGACTATGTAATAGTCAAAATTTTAAAAGTTACTGATTTTAAATAAAATTAATTTTATTATTTAATTTAATTCTAAAATTAGAGTATGAGATAATCTAAATTTTGGTATTATTTTAAATTAAAAAATTAATTTATATTAATTTATTTAGTTTTTCAAATGGGATTCTAAATAATAGGTTATGAGATAATCTATAGTACAGTTTTTAAGTGTAAAATTAATTAATTAATTTTATTGAATAAATTTAGAATGGGATTCTAAAGCAAGATTATGACATAATCGATATTGTAAAGCGATAATATTTATAATTAATTAATTAATTATGGTTAATTTTAGAATAAGATTCTAAAAGGGGTTATGAGATAATCCGGGTTGTAAATGCATGTTAATTAAAAAAAATTACTATTTATAAAAATCAAGTGCGAGTGAGGTTTCAATTGTTGTAACCTCACGACCTCCATTACCGGTTGAGCAGTATACTAGATCGATAGACCTCCTTGTAGAGGATGTCGGTTTGCAGATTACAGGGTTAGACTTCTGTTGTGAAAACCAAAGTGCAAAGAAGCGATGCAACCACACTACCGTGCAGTATTTCATGTATTTATATGGAGGTTTAGGTAATGGTTTACACTTGACTAGCGTGATGCATTAGCCTCCCTGAGGAGCTCTGTTGTATAATGTTAGAGACTAAGGTAAAGTGGTGAGTTAATCATGTTTAGTAAGAGTTATAAGAAAACAGATTAATTGAGAATAGTTCTCACCTGAACTAGCTTCGCACGACCCCGCTACTGGGGAGTAAGAAGTGATGTATTTGGGTCATCATTGTATTGATGATAGTACAGTTTTGTGGATATTTGACTTATTATGTATGCTAAATTGAAATAATATATATCACTACATTATACATGACTCGTATAAGATAGTTACACGATTGTTTGCATTTACAATGTTTTTGAAATGGCTGCCACTGGTGCTCTTCATTTAATTCCAAAAGATAATACCTTAACTGGACAGAATTACTTCACCAGGAAAATGAACCTGGACATAGTATTAATACATGAGGGTTATAAATTTGTTCTCACTGAAGCTCGACCTGCCCGCTAATAATTCTGCAGCTGCTATTAAAGAGCGTTATGAGTGCTGGAATAAGGCTAATGAGTTAGCCAGATGCTACATTTTGGCATCCGTGACCAATGTACTCAAGCATCAGATGCATGAGATGATCAAATATTTGAAGGAAATATTTGGTAGTCATGATAGGGCAGCTAGACAAGAGCTGATGAGGAAGCTTTTGAACATGAGGATGTCAGAAGAGTCCCCAGTTCAGTAGCACATCATGAAAATGATGGCATGCTTGTCTGAGTTGGAGATTCTAGGTGCTAAGATTGATAGTCAGTCTCAGCAGGACATCATTCTCAGCTCTCTGTTCAGCTCTTTCACTTAGTTCAAGCTGAACTATACAATAAATGAGAAGGATTATTTATTGCCTGAGATGATAAAGGAGCTCAAGGTAGCAGAGGGCGTTATGCGAGCTAAGGGGAGTGTCCACTTGACTCAGGTATCAAGGGCTAGTGGGAGAAAACTTAACAAGGGAATGACTGAAAAGAAAGGCAAAGGCAAGGTTGCTAGTATAGCGACTAATTCTAACAAAAGGCCAACAAAAGGAAAGTGTTACTTTTGCGGAAAGATGGGCCACTGGAAGAGAAACTACGTAAAGTACATGGCTACTCTTCCTGCAAAGACTGTTAAGCCATTTGGTGAAGGCATGTTAATATCTCACTGATTTGAGTCTTGCGTAGTTGTGAGTCTACCAGATTCCTGGTGTGTAGACTTAGATTCAACTGATCAAGTCTGTAATATGTTATAGGGGCTTAAGCCAACCAGGAGGCAACATGATGGGAGCTGTACCTGACAGCTAAAGGTGGTACAAGAGTAGCAGTCTTAGCAGTAGGAAGCGATAGCTTAGATTTTAGACTTAGAATTTTGTTTTTGCTTCTTAAAAATTCTTATTGATTTGTACTTACATTGGACAGGAATTTGATTTATATAATTTGAAAAATAATTGTTATTCAATTTGAATATGGTTGTGAACCTTTATTACAAGAAATAAAATTTTTATTTACTAAGGAACATATGTTTATAATTTATTCATGTTGTTCTCCTTATAAACGTGAAAAATACGAAATACTTAGAGAAAAATTTTGCAAATAAACTACAAAAGCAAAAACAAAATAGCATTAAAAGGAAAATGATAATAATTCTAAACAGCTAGACACAACTTAAGACATAGTGGACTCATTAGATGCATCTACTGATAAGAATGAGAATATTCCAGGTACACTAGAGCTTAGGTGTCACAGAAGGATTGTCAGGACACCTGACAGGTTTATAACGGGAGCCTTAGTGGTTGACCGTGGAATTGAATCTGATCCTTTTAGCCACAATGAAGCAATTAAGTCTTCTAGTTTTGTGCAATCGGTTGCTCGAACCATGTGTGTACATATGACATTAAGAGAAAGTAGTGACTTTCTTAGTGTTATATGTCAACGATATACTACTTATTGAGAATAATGTAGGGGTGTCATTAGCTGTAAAGGTTTGGTTGTCAAGAAAGCTCAATATGAAGGGCATGGAAGAAGCCAACTCTACCTTAGGATTAAGCTTCTGCATGATCGTAAGAGTAGGATGTTGGATCTCTCTGTAGCCACTTATATTGACAAGATGTTGTCAAGTTATGGCATAGAGTCCCTCTCTCTTTTGAGTAGTGTTCTAGAACAGCTGAAGAGGAGGAGCAATTAAGGGATATTCCATATGCTTTAGCAGTGGAAGTCTCAGGTATGCCATGTTGTACACGAGACTTGATGTTTGCTATGCTATGGTATAGTAAGCAGGTGTTAGTCTAACCTGGGTTCAATGGAGTAGGTGGTAGTCAAGTGTTTTCTCTAGTTCTTGAGAAGAACTAGAGATCCTATGCTGATCTTTCAAAGTGACGAGCTAGTTCTAGTTAGATACATTGTTTTAAGACTTCCAGTCACATTAAAATGCTAGGCGTTCGACCTTTAAACATGTCTTTACCCTTTGAGTGGGAGCCATTAGTGAGAGGAATGTCAAGCAGCATTGTATTGCTGACTTCACAATAGAGTAATTGAGCTCACTAAGGGTTAGGCTTAGTAAACCTTTGGTTCAAACTTCAAAGGGGTGAGTATGAACTTTGTAATAAATTGGATTTAGGTCAAGTGGGAGATTGTGAGGAACAGTGTCCTGAAATTCATATTTATTCTAGATATATTATTTTAATTAATAAATAAAATTGAAGTTCCAGTCCTTTTCTAGTTAAATTTGTGTAAGTGAGCAATTATACTGCATGCGCTTTTCTTTCTGAAACATCCATGGGATGGGTGTAGTTCTCATACTATAATTTACATGTTTGTTCTAAGTGGTTTATGAGACTAAGCCACAGATAGACTTGGAACAAATGGTATAGATTGTTGTTGGAAAGACTTATAGTCGAAGACAAGTTTGGACCACTTGTATGTTAAGACTATAACGTGACACTTTAGATGACTTGTCTTGGTCGTGTGGATTGAGATCCAAAAGTGTTAGGTTAGTGTGTTTAATAAGATTGACACACTGAGTTGGACCATATGGGTTACTTATTTCTAGACTACAATTGGAGAAGAGTGATTCATATTGTACTGTTTAAACGACGACTCTAAATCCTGAGAGTATTCTGGACTTGTGCATGGAGCGTTAGTTACTTTGGTGTACTATAATTAAGGTCTAAACGAATGACTGAAATCCCACGTACATTGGGTAGTAGCGTAAAGTGTGACAAGGATTCGGTATTCAACAGGGAATCTACAGTCTCTTATGAGATACAGGTGTCCCCTTAGTTGATTCGCAAATATTTGAATAGTTTGGAAACTTTGGCCAAAGTATTCCAAGTGTTTGACACTTCGAATTTATATCTTGAATGTGTTCAAGTATAAATGAATTATTCAGTGAAGGGCGAGTCAGTAACTAATGAAGAAGCTGTGAGAAGGACAATAGTAATGGTTATATTTATCCTTTGTCATGAAGATCTAGTAGAGGGGTTTTTGTCATCAATACAGTCTATTAGGGAGATATCGAATAAATAATTTAAGCATGGAGTGCAGTGAGATTTATTTAGTGGAATTAAGTCTCATTAAATGGTAATTAAATTATTTCATGAGATGATTAATTTAACCCATTTGGAGATAGATTCAAATTGTTACTGAGGTCCGTGTCCAAGCTTTTGTATTTATTGCCATCAGAAAAATATTAACAATTCATGAGATGAATTATTTATCCATGAGATGGGTAAAGTTAACTTTGCAAAACATTACTCATGAGATGAATAAAACTGAAAATTACAAAATAAAATAATTTTAGGAAATTAAAATATATAAGGTAAATTTTTACATGTGGGAAACAATGCAAAAAAAAAAAAAAAAAAAAAATCAAGTCCGCATTTAAAACAGTGGCGATCCGCATACTTCGCTAGCAGCCAATCAGCACGCAACACATGTTGTGCGCTGAAGCTTCCTAAGGGGGGTTGATCCGCACCTTTGGGCATGGACCAATAGCGTGTTGACACGTGGCAGGCATTTTGAACTAAATAAACGGGTGAATTGAGCCAGGTTTGAAACGACGCGTTTTACCTCTTTTGGCTATGAAATGACGCATTTTGTTTTTAACTGGGCAATCCCACATCAAAAAAATTGCATTTTTTTCACTCCGGTATACTCCTATAGATTGATGTACTTATTCCGAGGTTTGGGATTTTGTTTTGAAACAAGTTTTAAGGTTTCAAGAAATAGTTTCGGAGACCTAATGGGAGAGAAAAATTTCCTTTGAAATTTTTCTTTCCTCACTTTAATATTTTTAGGAGCCCACCCTCCAAGTAGTTTGAGGTCATTGCATAGAAGATCGCAGGTCTTGATTTTCTTGGTATTCTTTATAATTGGAGCAATTCCAAGCATGTTCTTCTTTCCCTCTTTTTTAGTTTCGCTTTTCTATTTATTTACAGTATTCGTTATTATGCTAGTTTAAGTTTATGTATTGTTATGAATGTATCAGAGTAAAAGGCTTATAGATCTAAGTTAAAAATTTAGATCTATAGATTTAAATTATTAATTTAAATCTGTAGACTTAAAATTAGGAATTTTAAATCAACCCTACCGGTTCTGCTGCATAAACTTTATAAAATTAAGGAGAATTTTTGAAATTCATCCCAACAAGCGGTATTAGGGTAAAGGGTTTATAGAAATAAACCTATTCCCAGGAACTCTCACATGTGAGGTGTCACGAATCGTGACTCTTCGACCAGGGGGCTTAAGTAGAGAGACGAGTCTCCTACTCTAAGTGCTCTAATAGGTGATTATTGTTGTGACCATAGTTGAGAACTGTGAACCCAATAGTCGGTATCAGAGTTTATTTTTTCCACAAAATTTATTATTTTTCCCAACAATCAATGCCCCAAACGTCAAAAATTTCACAAACTAAAATGGGGTGTTGAGGCATCTCATCACATTTTGTGAGGGCACCAGTGCGTTGAAAGCGATCAAACGCCCTACAAAAATCACGAGTCTCCCAGAAAAGAGTCGACCAAAAGAAGCCACTTTGAAGGACTTTCGCCGTTGTGCATCGTCCCTCAAAGTGTCCCCCACTGACTAAACTATGAAAAAATTGCAATACACTCTCATGCTCATTTTTGGACTCACAACGATGTACTACCTTATCAGAACATACCTTAAACAAATCTGGATCTTTTCATAAAAAATGCCTTGCTTCAGAAAGGAAGCAGTCTCGCTCTTATTTCGACCAATGGGTAGGCAGCGTCCCCTTCACCAAGCAGTTAACGATGTGGGCATACCATGGGGGTCGACTTCCTATAATAGAAAATAAATGTTCGTCATGAAAACATCATCAATGGGACTAGTAGTGGCATTAGATGGGAAAACAATCCGTGAAAGGTGATCGGCCACGACATTATCCGAACCTTTTCCTATCTCGGATTTTCAAGTTAAATTCCTGAATTAATAAAACCTAGTGAATTAACCTAGGTTTCATTTCCTTCTTAATAAGAAGAAAAAGAATGGCAGCATGGTCAGAAAAGACTACTACTTTCGAGCCAAAAACATAAGGTCGAAACTTGTCAAGTGCGAAAACTATAGCTAGTAGTTCCTTTTCAGTGCTGGTATAATTCTTTTAGGCTTCATCCAAAGATTTACTAGCATAGTAAACAACAACAGGTTTACGATCCTTCCGTTGACCAAGCACGGCTCCTACAGCATAATTAGAGGCGTCACACATGATCTCAAAAGGTAGTGAGTAGTCGGGAGGTTGAATAATGGCAGTTGTAGACAATAAAGTTTTTAACTCAGTAAAGGCTGCTAAACAGTCATTATAAAAAATGAAAGGTACATCTTTAGCAAGTAAATTTGACAACAGTTTAGCAATTTTACTGAAGTTGGCAATGAAATGCCGGTAGAATCCGGCATGGCCAAGGAAAGATCAAACTTCCTTCACCGAGGTTGGTGGAGGGAGTTTGGAAATTAAGTGCACCTTGGCCTTGTTTACTGTAATACCCTCTTTAGATACTACACGTCCTAAGACTATGCCCTGCTGAACCATAAAATGGCTCTTCTCCCAACTGAGTACTAAATTGTACTCCTCGCAGCGCTGCAAAACAAGATCTAAGTGATATAAGCATTCATCAAAAGATGATCCAAACACAGAAAAATCATCCATAAACACTTCTAGGTAGTCTCCAACATGTCTGAAAAATTGGACATCATACACCGCTGGAATGCAGTAGGTGCGTTGCACAGACCGAAGGGCATCCTTCGGTATGCAAACGTACCAATGGGATAAGTAAATATTGTTTTCTCTTGGTCCTCAGGGTGAACCGGGACAAGGTTATACCCTGAGTAGCCATCCAGAAAATAATAGTACGCTTGACCTGCTACTTTATCTAGGATCTGGTCCAAAAAGGGTAAGGGGAAATGGTCCTGCCGCGTTATATAGTTCAACTTATGATAATCGATGCACACTCTCCACCCTGTAGTAGCTCGCACAGGGACCAATTCACCTTGGCCATTCGCAACGACCATGATTCTTGACTTCTTAGGAACCTCCTGAACCAGACTGACCCAGGAGCTATCAAAGATGGGGTATATAATACCTGCATCTAGAAACTTCATGACCTCTTTATTAACTACTTCCTTCATGTCAGGGTTAAGCCTCCCTTGCATTTTCCTAGAAGGCTTAACATTGTCCTCTAAATGTATTCTATGCATGCACACAGAGGGGTTAATTCCTTTCATATGAGCAACCGACCACCCTATGGCTCGTTTGTGTTTTCGTAGGACAACTAACAACCTAGATTCCTAAGTCACGGTTAGGTCAGACGCGATAATCATAGGAAGGGTGTCATTTGGTCCTAAAAATGCATATTTTAGGGTGGTCGGGAGAGGTTTGAGCTCCAACATCGGTGGACACTTAATAGATGGTTTAACAGATTCACTAAGTAGGCCAGTTAGGGGTTCAAACATCGGACCCCTAGCCTCAATTCTCATTAGCTCCTACATGTCAAGCAAATCATCAGCATCAGTACTCACATCAAAATCAACAAAAGTAAGCGAATCAGACAGTTCGTCTTCCTTGATTAAGTCAAAAGACACTAACTCAAACAAAGATCAATAGCACAAACCATGAAGCAATTAAGGTCATTCTCATTAACAGGGAACTTAGCAGCATTTGACACATTCGGCTTAACCTTAAGATTCCCAAATGAAACTTCTAACACCCCAGTTCGACAATGAATGATAGCATTGGCTGTTGCCAAGAACGGTCATCCTAAAATGATAGGGGTGTGGTTCCTCTGATGAGGGGTAGGATCTATGTCTAACACGATAAAATCGACGAGGAAGATGAACATATCAACTTTGACAAGAACGTCTTTAACATACCTCTAGGTAAATGCTCTAATCTATCCACCAACTGTAGGGTAACACTAGTTGGTTTGAGATCTCCCATCCCCAATTCCTGAAAGGTTGAGTATGGGATGAGGTTCATGCTTGCCCCTTAATCCAAAAGAGCCCAATTGTATAGCTCTCTCCTATGATGCACGGGACTATAAAAGCTCCTAGATCTCCACACTTAGGTGGGATTCCTGACATTAAGATGCCGCTCACTTGTTCAGTGAGTCGGACCTTCCTCGAGACATGAGCTTGTGCTCTCTTTTTTCTAGCACATGGGTCCTTAAGAAATTTAGCATACATGGGGGAGTGTTTAATGGTGTCAATCAATGGCGGGTTAATCTTGACGTCCTTAAACAAGTTTAGTAACTCATATCCCTTTGGGTCGTCCTTCCCTTTTGGTCCCAAAAGGGCCATAGGTCAAGGAAAAATTGGCTCGGTTAGTGAGCCCAGTGAAGGTGTAGGCACTTCATCCTATCAACAATGGGGTGTGGAGTCCTATCCTCTCGCTTCTCTCAAATCATCCTCACCCGTGGCTGAAACAACCTTAGCCTGCTTATGAGTGACCTAGCTAAGGTTAGGATTAGTTGCTCCTCTGGGTTAGCGAGAGGTTGGGAGGGTAACCTCCCTTCCTCTCTCCTGTTCATGGCCTGATTTAACTGTCCTAGTTAGTTCTCTAACTTAGGTGAATGAGAGTGGACCAACTGTTGGTTTTCCTCCATAAAGCGGAGCATACATTCCTCAAACTAAGAAGTGTAGCTTGGAGGTTGGGGTGGTGGATTAGCATTAGGAACTGGAGGATGCCATCCATGGAAACCAGGAGAGTGTGCCTTACCTGCAAATCCTAGCGCTGGTTGTCTCATGGCTAGGTTCTGATTTGTGTTCTGCTTCCATGAGAAATTGGGATGGTTGTGCCACCCTGGATTATAGGTCTACGAGTACGGATTGTTGCACCTCGAGTACTCTCACCTGAACAAATACTGCACGGAGTAATACCCTGAGATGATAATTCGACTGCATTAACTGGATTCACATTAGTGGGATTTGCATTTAAACTCATCATCATATCCATCTTTCTACTAAGTGCATCTAGTCTTAAATTAACACCATCTTGGGGTCCTACCTCGTAGACACCGTGCATGTTTCCCCTAACCACCCTCGCATAAGAGGCTTGGTAAAGGGAATGTTTATTGAGGCGCTCCAAAAGTGTCCAGGCCTTGTCCTCGCCTTGCTGGTTAAATGGTCCCTCGCATGAAGCATTTACCATTTGCTTGTTTGACGCCCTAAGACCATCATAGAAGTTTTGGACAAGAGCCCACTTGGGTGACCCATGGTGGGGATAGCTTCTAAGAAGTTCCTTGAACCTATCGCAACACTCGTGAAATTGCTCTCAGTCTTTTTGGTCAAAACTGTTTATAGCGTGCCTATTAGCCATCGTTCTAGCTTTAGGAAAACACTTTACCAAGAAGCGCTATTGAAAGTCATTCCAAGTGGTGATTTCTCCCCGGGGTAGGGACTGAAACCACCTCTTAGCTACCTCTTTTAAGGAGAACGGAAAAAGACATAGTCTAATCGCATTATTCGAGACACCCTGATAATGACAGGTTTCACAGATTTCGAGGAATGCGTCAAGGTGCTCGTATGGCCTCTCAATCGGCTTCCCATAGAATGTGGGAAGCATGTTGATAATCCTAGGCTTAAGTTCGAAGTTAGTGTTACCCATAGTAGGTAACATAACTCCGACGGGCGCAACGTACGTTTGGGGAATGAAATGATCTCCAATCGAATGTGGTTCGTTATTAGCCATGGTTCGTTGTGTACTATCTCTCGCTTCTAATTGCCTCATGGTAGACAACGTCCGCTCAATTTCTAGAATGTAAGGTAACAATTCAGGATCGAGCGACCGTCTACCGTGCATGCAATATAGAAGCTGGGATGAATCCATGCTGACCACAACTAATGAATAAGGCAAAAGAACAACTACGAAAAATTAACTCAAAGCAATAAACAAAGAGCAAAAAAAACAAAGTTCATTAATCTTAAATTCCAACTTAGCAAACCGACTCCCCGGCAATGGAGCCAAAAATTTGATGTGATTTTAATATGTGTTTTAAAACTATCTACTCACAAGCGTACGAGATCGTTGTAGCTTTGTCGGGTATACAGGTCGTATCCACAGGGAGTCTTGTTAAGTTAGACTTAGTGCTTAACGACCGGTTTGAATTTTTTAGTTTTTGTTGTTTGAATAAATTACTGTCAAAATTAATAAACTAAATATAAAGTAAATATGTTAATTCAATTGAGGTTAGTTTAGGGAGTGAATTTAGGGTATCCTAACACGTATCCCGTTATTATATTTTACTTAGGACGTTGATTTGAAGGGCTTAGACTACAAGCTCTAAGCTTGGGTTAATCAATAAATTACGGATGAGGGTAATGAACTAGTCTAAAGACATAACTTATCTTAGCACTCTAAAGTAGCATAGGTTATCTCATTAGCACTACATAATTTCTTTGCTACTCCTAATTCAGTATTAACATATATAGAAGATTAGGTTCTGGGTTGGGTACAACTGTTAGCTTTCCAAAATTAATTTGGTAAGCTAACCTTGTAGAAGAGAGTATGAGATGAGAAAAGAAGGGAAGGGGATGAGAAAATAGAGAAAGGAGATGAGAAATAGAGAATTCCCTTAGGAATAGGTTTTCATTTAATTAGATAGATCAAAATTACACTAATAGCTTTCCAATTATACAAGGAATCATCAAAAAAACCCTAGCTGAGCTGCACAGCCGCAAACGATCCCCTGTATTGTAGCAGCCTGTAACTGAATTCTGCATATTTTGGTCTAGATGCTGTCACGTGAGCAGCACGTGCGGCGGGAAGCCTTAAGCCGATTTAACTAGTGCAATTTAAATTGTTGTTACATCATATAAACTCGAATAAAAAGTAATATTAAAAATAAAATTGCATTACAAGTAAAATTAATTAATTCGTAACAATCCCTTCATCTTGAAAAGCTTCTTGTCCTCAAGAAGTGAAGCTCGGAAATAAACTCTTCAAGAAGTTGTAGTCCTCCCATGTTGTAAAGTGCTCATTTAAGTTGCTCCAAGTGACTTGGACTTGGTGAATCTTCCCTTTGTTCAGCTGCATCACTCGTTCAGATTTGACAGATCGTGCTTGCTACAGTAAAACGCCATTTGCTTCAGCTATGGGCGGGTTTTGGCTTGTATCGGCATTTTTCTTAACCTGTTTTTTAAGAAGGGACACATGAAACACGGGGCGAATGTAAGAATGTGAGGGTAAGTCGAGTTTGTACGCCACATTGCCAATTTTTTCCAGAATTTTGTAAGGATCGAAGTAACGAGCACACAACTTGACGTTGCGTCAAACAGCCACGGTTGATTGTCTATAGGGTTGTAGTTTGAGGTACACCATGTCCCCGACTTCATAGTTCTTGTCTACCCTCTTCTTATCCGCATAATGCTTCATACGGGCCCGAGCTTGTTGGAGATTGTCCTTAAGCGATTGCAAGATCTGTCTCCTCTGCTGCACAAGCTGTGTGGCTGCTAAATCGGTGATTTTGGGCTGTTGGATCCGCATAGGAGAAGGTGGAGAGTATCCATACAATGCTCGGAAGGGCGTAGTGCCAATGGTTGTGTGAAAATGTGTGTTAAACCAAAATTCGGCTAAGGAAAGCCAACGGTTCCACTCCTTAGGCTTCGAGAAGACCATGCTCCGGAGATATTGCTCCACACATTGGTTGACTCTTTCGGTTTGCCCATCCGTTTGAGGATGGTAGGAAGAACTAAGAGCCAACGTGGTTCCCATCAGCATGAACAATTCCCTCCAAAAGTTGCTTGTGAAGAGTTTGTTCCGGTCCGAAACGATGGATTGGGGCAATCCATGTAGCTTGTAGATGTTGTCGAGGAAGAGCTTAGCCAACTTCTCTGCAGTAACAGGTCGGGTAAGAGCAAGAAAATGACTATATTTGGTGAAGCGATCCACCACGACCCATATGACTTCCTTGCCTTCGGATTTCGGTAGCCCCTCAATGAAATCCATACTAATGTGAACCCAAGCACCGTCCGGAATGGGAAGAGGTTGAAGAAGTCCTTTGTATCGCGGATCTCCCAATTTTGTTTGTTGGCAAACATCACAAGATTTCACATAATCGCTTACATCCTTTTTCATGCTCGGCCACGTGAAATAAGCTTTAATTCGTTGATAGGTGCCTTCCACACCCTCGTGACCTCCCCAAGCAGCATCGTGTGAGGCGTGGATGACCTGTTTTCTCAAGTCAGTAGCAGCTCCCACATATAACTTGCCTTGAACCCATAATAGCCCACGGTTTACTGTCAGGTTGCTGTTATCTGCAACCGATTTCACGCTTGTCGGGAGAGCTGCACCAATGATGTTTTCTCGAGTAAATGGGTCTCCCTCGTAGGACTTGTGTAGCTCTTCAACCCAAGAAGGAATTACAACTGAAACGGCTGAGCACGAGCCCGAAACAATGTCCTCAAAACTCCTTGACAGTGCATCTGCAGCTGCGTTTTCTTTGCCACTTCTATACTCGATGTCGTAATCAAGGCCTAACATTTTCATCAAGCCTTTCTTTTGAATTCTTGACACGATCTTCTGTTCGAGGAGATATTTGAGGCTTTGGTGATCCGTCCGAATGATGAATTTATGACCCTCCAAATAATGCCTCCATTTCTCCACAGCTAAGAAAATTGCGAGGTACTCCTTTTCATAAGTCGACATCGCCTGATGTTCGAGGCTTAGAGCTTGACTTAGATATGCCATGGGCCTTCCTCTTTGAGAGAGAACATCCCCAATACCAGTACCACTTGCATCGGTCTCTAAAACGAAGCCTTCGGTGAAATTCGGCATTGTCAAAACCGGTGCTGCACACATAGAGGCTTTGAGAGCTTCAAAAGCGGCCTGAGACTTCTCATTCCACCCAAAAGCATCCTTTTTCAAGAGCTCCGTTAAAGGTTTGGCAATGGAACCATAACCTTTAATGAATTTTCGATAATATCCGGTCAATCCCAAGAATCCTCGCAATTGCTTCAAGGTGATCGGGGTTGGCCATTCTTGCATTGCTCAGATCTTGTTAGGATCATTAGCTATGCCCTCTGATGAGATGACATGACCCAGATATTCAATCTTCTTTTGAGCAAACGAGCACTTGGACAATTTTGCAAAAAACCGGTGTTGTCGCATCAAGATGAATACTTGTCCAAGGTGTGTGAGGTGAGCTTCATATGTGGGACTGTAGATCAGTATGTCGTCGAAGAATGCCAGTACTGAATTCCTCAAATAAGGCTTGAAGACATCATTTATAGCCGCTTGGAAAGTGGCCGGAGCATTTGTTAGACCAAAAGGCACAACAACGAACTCGAAATGGCCATGATGAGTTTGAAAAGCAGTCTTGTAAATATCTGATTCGAGAACTCAGATCTGATGATATCCTTGCCTTAAGTCCAGCTTGGAAAAGAAGCACGCCCCATGAAGCTCATCAAGCAAGTCATCTATGACCGGTATCGGAAATTTGTCTTTCACGGTTAGTGTATTCAAACGGCGGTAATCGATGCACATACGGGCTGTCCCATCTTTCTTCTTTACAAGGATCACGGGTGAAGCAAAAGGACTTCGGCTTGGTCTAATGAAGCTCAACCGAAGCAACTCCTCCACTTGCCTCTCTATCTCGGCTTTTTGGCCATGGGGATACCGATATGGCCTAATTTTGAATGGTTCGGCATTTCCTCGTAAAGGTATGGCGTGGTCCACACTCCTTTGAAGAGGGAGACTCTTAGGCTCTTCAAAGATGTCCCCAAAATCATCAATTAAGGTCTGAACAGCAGGAGGATGAATCGGTTGCTACATAACCGAGCTCACCATGAATAAATGCCCGATCCATTGTATCGTCTTCTTTTTAATTCCACCTTGCACATCCTTTGCCTCAATTAATTTGAGCTGAGCTTCCTCGGATATGCCTTGCAAAGACACCTTGGTTCCATGAACTTCAAAAGCCACGATCATTTTATCGAAATCAAAGACAACCGGGTTGAAGGTCCTCATCCAATCTACTCCGAGCACCATGTCGCAACCACCTAAGGGAATCACTCGGAAATCGAAGGTGAAATGATGGCCTTGCATAGACCAAGGAAAGGCTATGCACTTGTTTTGTGTTGTCAAAGAGTTCCCATCAGCTACCATGACTGCCAACGAATGAGTTTTCGTCACTTCGTGTTTGACCTTCTTAATCAACTTCGGGTCAACAAAACTGTGAGTGCTTCCACTATCGATGAGGATAATAATGGAGCATTTTCCAGCCCGTCCCTTGATTTTTATTGTGTTATGAGCCCCACTTCCGGTTAGAGCCTTCATGGAGATTTCGACCTCGTCCTCACTTGAGTTGCCTTGTAAATTGCATTCGGTCTCTTCTAAATCAGTACCTGAATCGGTACTGTCAGCCTCATTTTTAGCAGGTACTTGGCTCCCTTTTGCATACATAAGTGCTTGTGTTTTGCACCTATGCCCGGGTTGATACGGTTGGTTGCATCGAAAACAAAGTCTGGCTGAAAATCTGTCACTGTTTTTACTGCCGAAACTCATGTTCTGCTGCACAGGTCTCGGTTTGCTGCTGGTATGCGACTTCCCTTTGTCATATGAAGGGACTTGAGTTGCTTCAATCAATTTTGCTTTATTATAAGCGCTTGACAAAGTCTTAGGACCAATGGCTTTTACCATGTTTTTGATCCTAGGCTTAAGGCCACTCACAAAGCAAGAAACGTAGTATGATTCGGCATCCTCGAGAGCAATGGCCAGAACTGACATCAAATTTGCTCTCAAATTCTCAAATCTAAGCATGTATTCTCTCACACTTGATGTTTGGACCAACTTGTTAAAGTTATCCACAACATCCGTTGATTCTCCTTCACCATACCGTTCACACATCTCTTCTACGAAAAGGCCCCAAAAAGATGTGGTTTGCTTTTCAACAAACTAAAGTACCAAACCTCATGACCACCATGAAGATGGACTGTGGCTAATTGGAACTTCTCCTCCTTAGGTATATTATAATATAAAAAGTATCGATCACATCCCCTAAGCCAAGATTCCAGTTGCTTTCCATCAAAAGGGTCGATTTCTACCCTTGGTTGCCTGTAAGAGCCACTCCTACCCCCAGTAGTGTTGTCATTGGTCACGGTCCTATGTTGAGATGGTTGATCAGGTGGTCTATCAATATGATCAAACACATCGTCTGATACATTTTGGTGCATAACAGAATCATAGCGCCTGCTGCTCGGTATTGAATTTTCAGCATTGGTCCGGTAGTTAGCAGGTCCGAATACTCGATCATGATTTTTGATATTAATTTCAGGTCGAATGGGTTGATTCGCAGCTGACCTAATGTTAATTGATGGTCCTACACCAAGTTGTAACATAGGAGATTTACCTCGGGTGTGCATTCCTTCTTGAGGTCTGTCCGAGCTGACTTGCTGCTGATCGATTCCCGGCTGCTGCAGATCGACTTCCACTGCCTGGTGAATCTGACTTGCGGGTTTGAGGATGGCCTCAACACTTGATTCACCATGTTTGTTAACTTGTTCTTGCAAGTGTTCAAGTTTTTCCTCAATGTGTTGCAATCGGTCTTGCACCTTGGCATCTTTAGCATCTTTATCCATCAATAATGCCAAAATCTGATCCATTCTTTGATTAAACCCTTGTTGCATCTCTTGCAGATCTTCCTCAGTAGCATTTTGAGGTCCCGCCGTGGGGTTCCCGGTAACAGCAGCAACGAAATCCAGATTGGACCCAGTTGCGTTTGCTCCTCCAGCTCCTGATCTTGTCCTAACTCCATCCGCCATTTTTGCTCGAATTTTTTTTTTTTTCTTAATAGCTCAATCAATGTTGATGATTGATGAAACCAGCTCTGATACCAATTGTTAGCTTTCCAAAATTAATTTGGTAAGCTAACCTTGTAGAAGAGAGTATGAGATGAGAAAAGAAGGGAAGGGGATGAGAAAATAGAGAAAGGAGACGAGAAATAGAGAATTCCCTTAGGAATAGGTTTTCATTTAATGGAATAGATCAAAATTACACTAATAGCTTTCCAATTATACAAGGAATCATCAAAAAACCCTAGCTGAGCTGCACAGCCGCAAACGATCCCCTGTATTGTACCAGCCTGTAACTGAATTCTGCATATTTTGGTCTAGATGCTGTCACGTGAGCAGCACGTGCGGCGGGAAGCCTTAAGCCGATTTAACTAGTGCAATTTAAATTGTTGTTACATCATATAAACTCGAATAAAAAGTAATACTAAAAATAAAATTGCATTACAAGTAAAATTAATTAATTCGTAACAATCCCTTCATCTTGAAATGCTTCTTGTCCTCAAGAAGTGAAGCTCGGAAATAAACTCTTCAAGAAGTTGTAGTCCTCCCATGTTGTAAAGTGCTCATTTAAGTTGCTCCAAGTGACTTGGACTTGGTGAATCTTCCCTTTGTTCAGCTGCATCACTCGTTCAGATTTGACAGATCGTGCTTGCTACAGTAAAACGCCATTTGCTTCAGCTATGGGCGGGTTTTGGCTTGTATCGGCATTTTTCTTAACCTGTTTTTTAAGAAGGGACACATGAAACACGGGGCGAATGTAAGAATGTGAGGGTAAGTCGAGTTTGTACGCCACATTGCCAATTTTTTCCAGAATTTTGTAAGGATCGAAGTAACGAGCACACAACTTGACGTTGCGTCGAACAGCCACGGTTGATTGTCTATAGGGTTGTAGTTTGAGGTACACCATGTCCCCGACTTCATAGTTCTTGTCTACCCTCTTCTTATCCGCATAATGCTTCATACGGGCCCGAGCTTGTTGGAGATTGTCCTTAAGCGATTGCAAGATCTGTCTCCTCTGCTGCACAAGCCGTGTGGCTGCTAAATCGGTGATTTTGGGCTGTTGGATCGGCATAGGAGAAGGTGGAGAGTATCCATACAATGCTCGGAAGGGCGTAGTGCCAATGGTTGTGTGAAAATGTGTGTTAAACCAAAATTCGGCTAAGGAAAGCCAACGGTTCCACTCCTTAGGCTTCGAGAAGACCATGCTCCGGAGATATTGCTCCACACATTGGTTGACTCTTTCGGTTTGCCCATCCGTTTGAGGATGGTAGGAAGAACCAAGAGCCAACGTGGTTCCCATTAGCATGAACAATTCCCTCCCAAAGTTGCTTGTGAAGAGTTTGTCCCGGTCCGAAACGATGGATTGGGGCAATCCATGTAGCTTGTAGATGTTGTCGAGGAAGAGCTTAGCCAACTTCTCTGCAGTAACAGGTCGGGTAAGAGCAAGAAAATGACTATATTTGGTGAAGCGATCCACCACGACCCATATGACTTCCTTGCCTTCGGATTTCGGTAGCCCCTCAATGAAATCCATACTAATGTGAACCCAAGCACCGTCCGGAATGGGAAGAGGTTGAAGAAGTCCTTTGTATCGCGGATCTCCCAATTTTGTTTGTTGGCAAACATCACAAGATTTCACATAATCGCTTACATCCTTTTTTATGCTCGGCCACGTGAAATAAGCTTTAATTCATTGATAGGTGCCTTCCACACCCTCGTGACCTCCCCAAGCAGCGTCGTGTGAGGCGTGGATGACCTGTTTTCTCAAGTCAGTAGCAGCTCCCACATATAACTTGCCTTGAACCCGTAATAGCCCACGGTTTACTGTCAGGTTGCTGTTATCTGCAACCGATTTCACGCTTGTCGGGAGAGCTGCACCAATGATGTTTTCTCGAGTAAATGGGTCTCCCTCGTAGGACTTGTGTAGCTCTTCAACCCAAGAAGGAATTACAACTGAAACGGCTGAGCACGAGCCCGAAACAATGTCCTCAAAACTCCTTGACAGTGCATCTGCAGCTGCGTTTTCTTTGCCACTCCTATACTCGATGTCGTAATCAAGGCCTAACATTTTCATCAAGCCTTTCTTTTGAATTCTTGACACGATCTTCTGTTCGAGGAGATATTTGAGGCTTTGGTGATCCGTCCGAATGATGAATTTATGACCCTCCCAATAATGCCTCCATTTCTCCACAGCTAAGAAAATTGCGAGGTACTCCTTTTCATAAGTCGACATCGCCTGATGTTCCAGGCTTAGAGCTTGACTTAGATATGCAATGGGCCTTCCTCTTTGAGAGAGAACATCCCCAATACCAGTACCACTTGCATCGGTCTCTAAAACGAAGCCTTCGGTGAAATTCGGCATTGTCAAAACCGGTGCTGCACACATAGAGGCTTTGAGAGCTTCAAAAGCGGCCTGAGACTTCTCATTCCACCCAAAAGCATCCTTTTTCAAGAGCTCCGTTAAAGGTTTGGCAATGGAACCATAACCTTTAATGAATTTTCGATAATATCCGGTCAATCCCAAGAATCCTCGCAATTGCTTCAAGGTGATCGGGGTTGGCCATTCTTGCATTGCTCAGATCTTGTTAGGATCATTAGCTATGCCCTTTGATGAGATGACATGACCCAGATATTCAATCTTCTTTTGAGCAAACGAGCACTTGGACAATTTTGCAAAAAACCGGTGTTGTCGCATCAAGATGAATACTTGTCCAAGGTGTGTGAGGTGAGCTTCATATGTGGGACTGTAGATCAGTATGTCGTCGAAGAATGCCAGTACTGAATTCCTCAAATAAGGCTTGAAGACATCATTTATAGCCGCTTGGAAAGTGGCCGGAGCATTTGTTAGACCAAAAGGCACAACAACGAACTCGAAATGGCCATGATGAGTTTGAAAAGCAGTCTTGTAAATATCTGATTTGAGAACTCAGATCTGATGATATCCTTGCCTTAAGTCCAGCTTGGAAAAGAAGCACGCCCCATGAAGCTCATCAAGCAAGTCATCTATGACAGGTATCGGAAATTTGTCTTTCACGATTAGTGTATTCAAACGGCGGTAATCGATGCACATATGGGCTGTCCCATCTTTCTTCTTTACCAGGATCACGGGTGAAGCAAAAGGACTTCGGCTTGGTCTAATGAAGATCAACCGACGCAACTCCTCCACTTGCCTCTCTATCTCGACTTTTTGGCCATTGGGATACCGATATGGCCTAATTTTGAATGGTTCGGCATTTCCTCGTAAAGGTATGGCGTGGTCCACACTCCTTTGAAGAGGGAGACTCTTAGGCTCTTCAAAGATGTCCCCAAAATCATCAATTAAGGTCTGAACAGCAGGAGGATGAATCGGTTGCTACATAACCGAGCTCACCATGAATAAATGCCCGATCCATTGTATCGTCTTCTTTTTAATTCCACCTTGCACATCCTTTGCCTCAATTAATTTGAGCTGAGCTTCCTCGGATATGCCTTGCAAAGACACCTTGGTTCCATGAACTTCAAAAGCCACGATCATTTTATCGAAATCAAAGACAACCGGGTTGAAGGTCCTCATCCAATCTACTCCGAGCACCATGTCGCAACCACCTAAGGGAATCACTCGGAAATCGAAGGTGAAATGATGGCCTTGCATAGACCAAGGAAAGGCTATGCACTTGTTTTGTGTTGTCAAAGAGTTCCCATCAGCTACCATGACTGCCAACGAATGAGTTTTCGTCACTTCGTGTTTGACCTTCTTAATCAACTTCGGGTCAACAAAACTGTGAGTGCTTCCACTATCGATGAGGATAATAATGGAGCGTTTTCCAGCCCGTCCCTTGATTTTTATTGTGTTATGAGCCCCACTTCCGGTTAGAGCCTTCATGGAGATTTCGACCTCGTCCTCACTTGAGTTGCCTTGTAAATTGCATTCGGTCTCTTCTAAATCAGTACCTGAATCGGTACTGTCAGCCTCATTTTTAGCAGGTACTTGGCTCCCTTTTGCATACATAAGTGCTTGTATGCGACTTCCCTTTGATACGGTTGGTTGCTTCGAAAACAAAGTCTGGCTGAAAATCTGTCACTGTTTTTACTGCCGAAACTCATGTTCTGCTGCACAGGTCTCGGTTTGCTGCTGGTATGCGACTTCCCTTTGTCATATGAAGGGACTTGAGTTGCTTCAATCAATTTTGCTTTATTATAAGCGCTTGACAAAGTCTTAGGACCAATGGCTTTTACTATGTTTTTGATCCTAGGCTTAAGGCCACTCACAAAGCAAGAAACGTAGTATGATTTAACTAGTGCAATTTAAATTGTTGTTACATCATATAAACTCGAATAAAAAGTAATACTAAAAATAAAATTGCATTACAAGTAAAATTAATTAATTCGTAACAACAACCTCAACCCTGGCCATTTGTGAATTCCGATTATGTTATGGTCTAGGCTACAAGCACAAGATTAATCACTGTAACATTGGAGATCCAGTCATGGCTATAAGTACACATAAAAAAAATATCCAACAATCATGAAGAACTCCCCACAAGGGTGTAAATATAACATAACTAAATCAATCGTCAAAAGTATAATATAAATCTGGGATATGGGCGGCTACCTGCCTTTCATCCCTAAACTAAGAAAGTTTACTCCTCCATGGGAGTTTTATACATCATAAAACTTAAAGAAAGGATGACACTATGCGTAAAAATAAACAAACGAATAAACTCCTTCAATCTTCGTGTTAATGCTAGTCCAAGCCTGAATTCTCCCAGTATTCCAATCACTTGCGCTTCGGCTTTTGAGAACCTGTAGATCTCATAGCAGCTTCGGGTTTGAGAGGTAGAGGAGGACGTGCGACCAAGATAAAGCGTGGAAAAGGCTGACCTCCCTTTCTCTATTTATAGACGTAGGGGCGGTTTGGGTTCTGTACGGAACCCATCCAATCGATCAGGAATTAGGCCCGATCAATCGGTGAGCTCACGTAAAGCTCCCAATCAATTGGTGATTTTAGCCGATCAAACGGCAGGCTTTCGATTAGTTTCTCTAACTGCAAGTTGTTGAGTGATCGGTTCTCCGAGCCCCTTTGCTTAATAAAGCACCGAAGGGCTATGGGATGTACCCGGTTCACCAAATTATGACCCAATGGGTCTTTTTTTGCCCAAGTGGCTGGGTTTCTCCATTGAGTCTTCAAATATGCTTCAATAATGCTTGATTTTGCCAGAATTCTTCTTCCGTGCGTTTTGATGTGTTCCACATGGAAAATGTACCTAAATAACAACCAAACACACATGTAGAGGCCGAATATATAGTAGGAATGGGAAATAAAATATGTAAAAATCAAGTGCATTATTGAGTCATGAACTAAGTTTCTTTTTCCATAGCTGAAATGTAGCCATAGTTGTACAATATGACTTTCTTTAATTTAAAGTATTATTTGCCATTGATTATGTTGTTGAATTGTTTATTATTGTTTTCATGCTTTTTGCATGCTTTATTACTTTTCAGAATTTCTAAATATTCATAATGAGTTTGAGACAAGATTTATGATGATTGCAGAAGTAATAAATGTCACAAATTAAGCGAATGGTAGAGATGCGTTAACATGATTTCTGTGGTCTTGCATGTGAAAAAAAAAAAAAAAAAAAAAAAAAAAAGATCTTCAGAACTCTTTTCTTATGTAAATTCATATAGGAGATTGATTATTAATAGGTAATAGATTATGTTGGATATTGGTCAAGAGAGAATATAAAGTAAATCAGGGTTTTTGACCATCAACATAGATAAATAACTTAAATACCAATAGTTAGAGATTGTAATGATTAACTTTTCTCTCTCTTGTAAATCAAGCGTAACGCCTCGGGGGGTGGGGGCTTCGTCTTCCCCTACCCCCACCGCAGTCCACCGCCTCCGGCGCTGTCTATTGCCGTCCATTACACCGAGGTGCCTACGTCCTCCGCCTCCATCTCCACCGCGTCCAGGTGCCTACATCCTCCCTCACCTCCGTCCCCCTCCATCTCGGTCCACCTCCATCTCCATCCACCACCATATCCATCCTCCGTCCCTGTCCTCTGCCTCCATCCACCTCCATCTCCGTCCTCCACCTCCGTCCAGCTCCACCTTCGTCCTTCACCTCCATCCACCTCCATATCCGGGTCCCACCTCTATCTCTAGTTCTGGGAAACTCTATGTCTTGCCACTGCCCCCATTGCATCCGCCACCGTCCTATCTCCACATCGCATCGCTCCGGTTCTCCTACTCACCGTCTCCACCTCCATGAACCCACGCCGGTCTCCCCCCCCCCCCCCCCCCCCCCCCCCCCCCCCCCGCCCCCCCGCCCGGGTAATGTTCTAGTTTTTTCTTTTGTTTTTCTTTTTTCTTTTTCCTTTTTTTTTTTTCCTTGTATCCATGGATTCCCCTCAATGAACCCATTTGCCCCAGACCAGACAAACGCTCCTAAGACAGCACCTCTCCTATGCTAGCGCCTGCTCTCACTGCAGATCCGGTCAAGCTGGGTTTGAATTTTGTTTCGTTGATGTGAACCACCTGCCCCACCAACAGTTGACACTTCCAGATGATGTATTTCCTCGAGAGGCCTCCAGGGGACTCGTCGTCTCTCACCCGCATTTCTGGATTCTCATTCCCCTTTCCTATGTTGTGGGCTCGGTACCCCTCTTGTCTGCTCCTACCTGGTACCTTGCTCGCACCGCGAGAGGGGGAGGGATTTTCCCTTCCTATCCTCCACCCTCTCCGAGGTCTTCTTTTAGTCTCTTGTGTGGTGTTTCTGGGTGTGTTTCTGCCTCGGCTCCATCCGTTACCCTGCTTGTTCTGGTCTCTCCTTGTGTTTGTGTTGTTTTCCCGGTATTGTTGTTTTTCGGTGCTATTTTTCCTATTTGCTCTGGTCCTTTTTGTACCCAATACCGTTTACAGGGTGATTAAGGCCTCGTTTTGTCGAGTTCCCTATATGTACTACGGCTATGCCGATAATTATCAAAAAAAAGAGATTGTAACGATGCAACTAGGTGAAATAGATTGCATTGGACTTAAAGTCAGTCAAATTGACGCCCAAATCTATAAGCTTTCCATAATATTCAATTCTTTTTTAATTTTACATTCAAATTTCAAACATTCGGTCGTTCACATAGAACTAAATTACCAATTTCGGTAATCAATCAATAGAACAATCCTCATACGAATCATACTTTATTACTTGATATGACTTGTTATGCTTGCATCAAGTTTTTGGCGTCGTTGTCCGAGATTGCTTTTATTCGATTGATATCAATACCACCTAGTTTTAATACTAATTTAAATTTATTTTCGTTGTAGTTTCTGTTTTGTTTTTTATTTTCAATTTGAAACTTCATTGTTGGTTTTGAATCATTAGGAGTCACCTATCTCCTAATTGCAAGTAGTTCTATTATTTTTCTTTTTTAAATCACATCTAGTATATTTAGTTTGTAGGATAGAATTGCATAATTAGCTAGAGTTTCCTAATCTAGATAGAGTCTTCCCTAACTCTCAAGATTTACTTTTAATGCATATACTAGTAGTTTTTAAAGTTAATCACAACTTCAACAAATTAAATTTAGTCATTATATATATATATATTTTAATTGGAAAAAGAATTTCCTATATTCAGTAATTTTTAAAAAATCACCGAATTACACGATTTTTTATACCTGTGTTTTCCTAATTAGTTTGTCCTTAATTTGTAGTTAATTTTTCTTAGGAATTAACTTACGCAGCTTTTACATTTAATTAGATTGTTTTTTATGCGCTTTAGGGCACGCAGCATGAGCAGCCGATCAAGTTTTAAAGTATTTTAAAATTGTCTACTAGCAAGTGTACGAGATTATCATAACTTAGTCGGGTATACGAGCATCGTATCCATAAGGAATCAATGTTAAGTCGAATTCAGTTATTAAGGAGTAGTTTGAATTGGTGTTTGGTTGGTTGGTTGAACAATTAATATAAACAAAGTAATAAAGCGGTAATTAAGATGGCAATCAAATTAAAGGTAGGAGCAGCAATGAGAGTGATGCTGAGAGTGATGCTGAGCACAAAGCAAACAAAGTTGAAAGCCAAACAAAACTAATGTTGAGAGTGATGCTGAGCATGGCGAAGCGTAGGAGCAGCAATGAGACAGCTGCGGGCCAATCCTGTGATCTACACAGTAACAGCTAAAGAACGTCTAGACTGAGAGCGCTAAGTCTTCAGGTTACACTCATACCAGAGGATAGAGACCGTCGCAAAGAGGCAAAGACGGGCTAGAACATGATCTAACCCACGACCATGGAGTTGAGAAGTAGCCTAGGGAATAAACTCACGCCAAGGGGGTGCAGGCCAAGCGAAAGATGTGCGCAAAGACACTCTAAACCAAATAGTAGCCGAGAAACTATGGGTGAAGAAAAGAAGGCTATGGGACTCATCATCTGAACCACGCAGCACAAATGAAGCACGAGAACCCTGAACCTAATATCTCAGTAAACTGTCATGAGTCCAAAGTTGCTCACAAGAGGCAAGCCAGAGGATGAAAGAGTTCCTCGGGATGTGCAATGGAAACCAAAGGAGATGATGCATATAAGCACTAAACAACAACAACAACAAACCCAATGCCTGCAAGGGCTCCCTCAAAAGCAGGGTCGGGGGGGGGGGGGGGGGATGTACGTAGCCTTCCACGCGTGAAACCTCGATCCTGGGTTCAGGGTTTGGTATAACCTCGATCCTGGCCACGCATGAAAACTTATTATGTTATGGCTAAGCTACAAGACCATAGACAAAATGCAAATAAATTGAAAATCTAAATATGGCTAGAAGCACATCCAAAGAAAACCTATCACAATAATAAATTCCCCATAGGAGTGCGATAATAACATAATACAATCATTATCAAAAGTAAAATACAAATGCGGGATATGGAAGGCTACCTGTTCTTCACTCCTAAACTATAAGTCTACTCCTTCATAAGAGTTCTACACATCATTAAATCTAGAAGAGCAAAACAATGAATAAAACTAAGAAGCAAAAACTCCCTCAATTGACGTTGACATTGATCCTTGCTTTAATCCCCAGGCACTCCAACCATCTACCCTTTGGCGTTTGAGAACCCTTGGATCCCGTGGCAGTTTCAAAAATGAGAGGAGGAGACAAGACGATGAGAAAAGATGCAAAAACTAAGTCTCACCCACTCTATTTATACCCGCGGCGTGATCTGGGGACCGCTGCGAGTCTGGCCGATCGATCGGCACTGTTGGTGAATTGAACGGCAGTCAAACCATAGAATTCATCCTACTCTGGGCTGCTGACTGATCGGTACTCGGTGCCGATTGGTCATTTGGTACCTAAAACTCTACAAGATCGATTTGAGTGACCAAATTACAACTCGATTGGTTCTTCTTTTACACATGTGGTCAGGTATCTCAAAATTGTCTTCAAATATGCCTAAGTTATGCCTGATTTTTCCACTTTTCAATATTTGTTTGCTTCGATGTACTCCAAGCGAAAATGTGTCTAGATTATAACAAAACATACATATAAAAGTTGAATATGTTGCAAGAATGAGAAATAATATATATAAAAATAAGGCACATCAGCAACTAGGGGCGTCCATTGGTCTAAACCCGAACCGGGACAGACCGAAGATCAAAATTGGCTGCTTTTCAAGACCAAAGACCAGACCAAATTTAACCAGTTCGGTCCAAGATCGGACCGATTACTTCATGGACCAGACTGGACTGGACCAATTATCATTTCTTTCTTTATTAATATAAGTTGAATTTAATATATTTTTATCAATTTTGGACAACTTTAAATATCTGATAGGAACAAAGAAAAAAAAAATAAACAATAGAAAATATAGGGATACTAAATGATCACTCACTGTATACAAACCACTTATGTTTACTAAACTTGACCCCGAAAATGTAGCATTTTTTATGTGATTCACATTTCTCGATTCTCTACTAATAAGTAACGAAATTCTTCACAAGTTAACTAGAAATAATTTTTTTGAACAAATAACTAGAAATAATTATGCATAACAATATACATAATGCAATAGTTTATCCTTAACACCAATAAGATAATTTAATAAAGGTGTTTATGAGCTATTTTTAAACTAATTGTATGCCCAAATGTTACAAGTATAAATTAGTCTACTAATAATCTAATAAAAGATGTATGAGACCCAACAAAATCAATTGGGTTTTCGGTCTAGTCTCGGGTTTTTTGGTTTGGACCGGAATGGACCAAAACCTCAAATAAGGTTAACTTCAAGACTGAGGACCGGACGAAAATTGAATCGGTCCAATCCGGTCCCTTTTTTGGTCCGGATCAATATTTGAATACCCCTATCAGCAGCCAATCAATTGGCTGCATATAGAGGCCAAGGAACTTGCTAGCTGATCAATCGGCTTCTAATTAGCTGAACTAGAGACTTAAAGCGCATAACCCAAAAAGTCAAATCTTAACCCTATGGATCCCTTTTGCAAATGTGGTCAAGTTTCTAAATGTAATCTTCGAGTTGTTCCATTTTCGTCCAATTTTGAACACTTTCCAAGTTGTTCTTGCTCCAACACGTCCCAAGCCTAAATACACATAAGTCGTGCCACAACACACATGTAATAATTGAAAGTACCATAGGGATGAGGTATAAACATACAAAATATGAGATACACCAAAATGGAAATGTATCAAAATTGATTCAAGCAGGAATCAATGGAATTAGAAATTGTAGTGAAAATTTGCTTAATTAAGGTTAGAATGATATGCAATTGTAATGAAAATGTGTTACTAAACCAGAATTGTATTTAAAGTTTGTTCAATTAGGATTTGATTGAAATAGATGGTAGCCAAAACTGATTCAAGTAGGATTTTATTGAACCGGAATTGTGGTGAAAATTGGTGTTAGAACAAATTATCAAAATACTTGCAAAATACTTGCAACCGGGTAACTGAGAGACCTCAGGTGTTGAGGTCGTGTAATCACTTTCCTTAAGGTTTATTTCGGTATACGAAATATCCTCGGGAATACAACAACCACCAAAAATGAAGTGAGAATGTGTAAAGGGAGAGAGAGATCGAGATGTGAAGATATTGGTGTTTTTGTTTAAAAACACAACACAAGAACACTTGAATACAAAGATCTTTTAATCTTGTTTTTCCCTTGTGTTTTTCATCCAATCCAATTGATTCATCAAAGTGTATATATATATATATATATATATATATACACACATGTAAGAAGACGTCCCAAATAAAAGAGACACATTCGAAATAAAGAACCAGGAAATACAGCACAGAAAACCGTCAAAACAGACCTGTGTCGACACAGAGTTCAACACATAGAGTTACTATAGATTTGTTTGTCGACACACACATCCTATGTGTCGACACACAGACTTCCTCCGTGCGCTTTTGTAAATGGCTGTGTGTTGACACACAAGCCATGTGTGTCGACACACAGCTGTTTCCCCATCGTTCTGTAGGATTGTGTGTCGATATACACTCCTAACAAGCTCTAAACATTCAAAACAAGTATCGGGACAATCTCAAACACATCTTATAAATACATAAACAACATTTAACATATATATACGTATTATACAACACATATTTTGAAAATACACCAACAATGCCCCACCATTTTCAAAATACAACCAATCTCAAAATAACATCTCGGTTAAAGGAGGCCTTATTGTGCATCAACGAGGGTGTCTCACGATTGAACCCCCCCCCCCCCCCCCCCCCCCGGGGTTAGTGAAAAGACCATATAGTTAATTGGATCGAAAATGGCAGACCAAGCTTTGAACCATACAACCCATTTGACTAACTGACTATCAAATCACGCACAAGGCGTACTCCCCGTACACACCCTATAATTTCCAGATTGACACATTTGTGGCCTTGTGTCCTGTACCCTTCGTGGGTGTTTCAAGGCCAAACTCTTAGTCAAAAATCACCCCTTTGAAGAAGCCAAACTTCAACACACACTAAGGTGGACCTGTGACGCAACATTCAATAAGTTCTAGAACCTAGTCCATTAAGAGTTTTTGCTCATCCAGTTCTTACAGTCACACAGATGACAAATCTCTCTCATTGAACCCGAGACCTTAGCGTCATACTAGACATCGAGTTAAGGGCCTATCATGGGCGACTAAATATGACAGGTTTCAGCCCTATCCCTTCATTTGTTTTCAAAACCAAGTCTCTAGCCAGGCCTTTAGTGAACAGATCTACTAGATTCTGATTGGTCCTCACGAAGTCCACAGTGATAACACCTTCTCGAATAAGGTATCTCACCATACTATGTCTTACACCAATGTCTCTGGACTTCCCATTATACACCTCACTGTACGGTCTAGAAAGCGTAGCCTGACTATCACAATGGATAGAGATTGGTGAGATCGGCTTCGGCCACAAAGGTATTTCATACAAGAGATCCTTTAACCACTCAGCTTCTTTAGCCACAAAAGCGAGAGCTATAAACTCCGCCGCCATTGTAGAATCAGTTATCCAAGTTTGTTTCTTGGAACCCCAAGAAACCGCACCCCCCACCAAACAGGAATACCCATCCACTCGTGGATGCATGATCCTCCACATCGGAGATCCAACTTGCATCAGTATACCCCTCCAAAATAGGAGGATACCCAACATAAGTGAGACCACAGTTCATAGTCTTCTTTAAGTACTTCAGTACCTGGTGCACCGCATCCCAGTGCAACTTACGCGAATTGCTCGTGTATCTACTCAGCTTTCCAACAACAAAGGCGATATCAAGCCTTGTGCTTGTCATGGCATACATAAGACAGCCAATGGCTCGTGTATACTCTAATTGTGCCACTAAAGCACCTCCATTGGGTTTTAATTTCACACTAGGATCCATTGGTATGGATATCGATGCATAATCAAAGAAATGGAACTTTTTCAACACCTTTTCGATGTAGTGAGACTGTGCCAAGGAAATGGTATTACCATTCCTTACAATCCTTATACCAAGGATTACTTCCGCCTCACCCGTGTCTTTGATAGCAAAGTTTTCAAAGAAAAACCTTTTGGTTCTCTCTACTTGTTCCATATCAGTACCAAAAATCAGCATGTCATCGATATACAAACATATAATGACCCCTTTGCCATTATTAAACTTGCTATAGACACATTTATTCGATTCGTTTATAATGAATCCGTTGTTGAGTACAACTTGATCAAACTTCTGGTGACATTGATTCGGGGCTTGCTTTAGCCCATACAAAGAACGTATGAGTTTACATACTTTTCTCTCTTATCCCGGAGCAACAAACCCTTCCAGTTATTCCATGTACACTTCCTCCTCTAGCTCACCATTCAGAAATGCCGTTTTGACATCCATTTGGTGTATCACTAATTTAAAATGGAGGCAAGGGCAATCAATACCCTTATCGTCGATATTCTCGCCACGAGGGCATACGTGTCAAAGTAGTCCAACCCATGCTTTTGGGTGAAACCTTTAGCCACCAATCTGGCCTTAAGCTTGCCAATCATTCCATTGAATTTTATCTTCTTTTTGAAGATCCATTTACACCCGATGGGCTTACGTCCTCATGGAAGGTCCGCAAGGATCCAGGTATTATTACCTAAGATGGAATCCATCTCTTCATTTACTACCTCTTTCCAAAACGCGGCATCATGAGACCTCATTGCCTCGTTAAACGTCATGGGACCAGCTTCCATGACACAACAATATGGAACCACTTGGTCCACATCGTTCCTCGAACCTTCTACCAAATATGTGTAGAAGTCTAAACCGAAAGATTTCTCTTTCCTCGCTCTCTTACTCCTACAGAGTTCTAGAGCACTTTCAGGGACATTTTCCCTCTCATGATGAACATCGTCATTTGACACTTGAGTGTCACTTTCAACCAGTACATAATTCCTCGGTCTAGGGATAGAAGTAAACCGATTCTCATCAAATATTGCGTCTCTCAATTCTATTATCATATTCACATTGATATAATCATTAGGTTTGATT
Organism: Simmondsia chinensis; assembly: GCA_018398585.1. Lineage (NCBI taxonomy): Eukaryota > Viridiplantae > Streptophyta > Magnoliopsida > Caryophyllales > Simmondsiaceae > Simmondsia > Simmondsia chinensis. Next base: position 11,433,960 of record JAGTTD010000013.1, read on the forward strand.
ACATAGAACCAATATGCCTTGCTATGAGACGTATAATCCACAAAGATGCAATCAATGCCTCTTTCACCTAACTTTTTCCGTTTATGTTCAGGGACTTTAACAACTACCCTACACCCCCACACTTTTAGATAATTCAAATTAGGGGCTCGTTTGTTCCACAACTCTTATGGGGTTATTTTATTTCTTTTGTTTGGAACTCTATTCAATATATGACAGGCTCTTAACATAGCCTCACCCCAAAACTCATCGCTGAGACTGGAATAAGATAACATGGAATTAACCATCTCAGTTAGAGTCTGATTTTTCTTCTCAGCCACGCCATTCTGTTGTGGCATATATGGCGCGCTTATTTCATGTATTATTCATGTGGTTTCAAAATTTTAGGATCATAGTACTCCCCACCACAGTCTGACCTAAGACGTTTGAGGAAGGTCTCACAGTGTAATTCAGTTTTTGCTTTATATGCTTTAAATCTATCAAGCGACTCATCTTTGTTACTTACCAAATATACGTAACAAAATCTCGAACAATCATCAATAAATGTCACAAGGTAATTCTTTCCACCCAAACTCGGTATGCGCTTGAAATCACATAAATCACTACGTACTAGGTCAAGTAGATTAGTCTCTCTTTGCACTTAAGGAAATGGTAATTTCAATATCTTAGTTAGCATACACGTTTTGCATTTGTCATCAACTTTATCTATGTGAAGAATCAACAAAGAATTAATCATTTCATGTAATCTACGAAAATTCACATGACCTAATCTTTGATGCCATAAAAACGATGAGTCAAGCATATAAATAGAACTTCCAATTTTATTATTAATGTTCATTTTGAACATACCATTACATAAGTACCCTTTTCGAACAAAAACTCCACCCTTAGAAAAAATAAACTTGTCGGCTACGAAGACCAACTTGAACCCAAACCTATTTAACAGGCCACCGGACACAAGGTTCTTCTTAACGTCAGGGGCGAAGCATACATCAGTTAAAGTAAGGATTTTTCCAGATGTGAAAAGTAAATCAACTTTTCCCTTTCCTTTAACTCGTACCGACGCCTCATTTCCCATGAACAACTCAGTTCCGTTGTCCATGGGCTCAAAAGTTGTGAACCCCATGTCCTTACGCACATGTCTCATGGCCCCCGAGTCAATCCACCAAGAGTTATCACTCTCGACCAGATTGACTTCTGATATCATCGCCACGAATCTCTCGTTCAAATTTTTGGCACGATGATCAAGCCCCTTCCCTTTATTCTTTTTAAGGCGGTAACAGTCCTTGCATAAGTGACCGGGATTCTGACACTCCCAACAAACCATTTTTGGCCTCTTGTCATGCTTCTTCTTTTGGAAGTGTCCAGTTCTCTTGGTTCCCTTGCTTGATTGAACTTCTTCTATGATGTTGATTTTACCAACATCACTAGGGTGGTCTTTGTTGTCATCCTGTACCCTGTAACCTTCCTCAACAAGTAAATGGTTAGCTAATTCCTCAATTGACATATCCTCTTTCTTGTGTTTAAGATTTTTCTTAACATCTTTTGAAGAAGGAGGGAGCTTGTCAATTAAGGAAGAAACCACTATTGTATTGCTCATGTTCATTTTGTGTTGTTTAAAATTGTTCAATATTCTTTCAATTTCATGGAATTGCTCCATGACAGGACGATCATCTACCATCTCATAATTGTTAAATTAACTAACCAAGAACTTTTTGCTTGTAGCATCCTCGGCCATATGGCGTGCCTCAAGTGCTTCCCATAGTTCCTTCGCGGTCAGCACGTTCGAGTAAATGTCAAACAGGGCATCAGTCATACCATTCAGAATATGCCCTCTGCAGATGTAGTCATCGTTCTCCTACTTCAGTCTGGCCCTTTGCTCCACCAACATCCCCTCCTCCTCAGAGACGGGGGATGAAGATGGTGTATTCAGGACATACACCACATTTAGCGTCATGATGAGGAAGTGCATCTTCCTCTGCTATCGGTGGAAGTTCCCGCCATCAAACCGGTCCAACTTCACAAAGTTGGTTGTCATTTCCCTTAGTGATGAAGCCATAACCCAAATCAGAAAATTAAACCTTAAGATTGTTAGAACAAATTATCAAAATACTTGTAAAATACTTGCAACCGGGTAACCGAGAGATCTCAGGTGTTGAGACCGTGTAATCACTTTCCTTAAGGTTTATGTCGGTATACGAAATATCCTCGGGGATTCAACAACAACAAAAAAAGAAGTGAGAATGTGTAAAGGGGGAGAGAGATCGAGATATGAAGAGATTGGTGTTTTTGTTCAAGAACACTTGAATGCAAAGATCTTTTAATTTTGTTTTTCCCTTGTGTTTTTCATCCAATCCAATTGATTCATCAAAGTGTGGAAGATATATATATATATATATATATATGTAGACGTCCCAAATAAAAGAGCCACATTCGAAACAAAGAACCAGGAAAAACCGCACAGACAGACAGTCAAAACAGACCTGTGTGTCGAAGCTGTGTGTCGACACACAGATTTACTGTATATCTGTGTGTCAACACGCACATCCTATGTGTCGACACACAGACTTCCTCCGTGCACTTCTGTAAATGGCTGTGTGTCGACACACGGGCCATGTGTGTCGGCACACAGCTGTTTCCCCACCGTTCTATAGGATTGTGTGTTAACACACATGGCCCATGTGTCGACATACACTTCTAACAAGCTCTAAACATTCAAAACACGTATCGGGACAATCTCAAACACATCTTATATATACATAAACAACATTTAACATATATATATATATATATATATATATATATATATATATATATATATATATATATATATATATATATATATTATACAACACATATTTAGAAAATACACCAACAATCGGTTCAAGTATGGTTTAATTTAAATAGAATTTGTAGAAAAAATTGATTCAATCAGGGTTTGATTGAACTAGAATTGTAATGAAAACTGATTCAATCAAGGTTTAATTGGGGTTGAATTCTTCAGCGGAATATTGGACATAGGAGAGAGTCCCAGGTGATGACGATGGTGTGTGGCGGGCAGCAAAAGTGATGACAGAAGTTGGCACGCAGCGATGGGTGTGATCGAGGTTAACACGTAAAAGAGGTGGAGTGTGGTGCTCGACACATAAAGCAATAGGTCCGTGGTGGTCGGCGCATAAAGCATTGGGCATGTGGTGATCTGCATCTGGTGAAGGTTGACGTGTAGCTCCATCTGTGATGGAGGTGGCGTGTAACGCTGTGGACATGTGGTGGTTGGCGTGTAACCGAAGTGGTGCAATTGAGACGGACATGGTGGAGACTATGGTTGGCATGTAGATAGACCCTTCAACTTAAAATAAGCATAACTTTAGACTAGGGTTACAAATGAGCCGAGCCAACCCTGCTCGGCTCGTGAACTAAATGAGACCAGCTTGGTATTGGTATCATTTTTGTAATCATGCCGCATATCTATGCTTGGCTCAGATCGTTTACTAAATAAGATCGGCTCGATATCGGTATCATTTAGGCTTGATTATTTGGTGAGCTGGCTCGTTAAGTTTTGCTGGCTCATTGCGCTCATTTACCAGGCTCGTTAAGCTCATTTATTAGGCTTATGAAACTATTATTGTTACTTAAAATAAAATAAATCATGTATGAAAACTAAAAATAAAAAAATACATGTAACTCAATTCCATGATGTAGACATACCAGCCAACAATCGAGCCAACTCATGTGCCCATAAACGAGCCGACTCGTGAGCCTTTCGAGCCGAGCCAGACTCGATTTGATTTGGCTCATTTATTTAAACGAGCTTCCCTTAAACGAGTCAAGCAAGCTCTTGAGTCGGCTTAGAAGAACCCAAGCCGAGCCTTTAACGAGCTATGTCAAACCAACTCAAGAGGCGGCTTGGCTCATTTGCAGCCTTCTAAGGAACAAGCCAAACCAAAAATACATAGAAGAAAAATAAACTGTCAAAGCATAATAATTAGTAGTTTTTAAATCAAATTTTTAGAGTTGGGTTATTTTTAAATTAATTTTGGAGTTAGGTTATTTTTAAATTAATTTTAGAGTTAGGTTGTTTTTGGTAAAAAAATTAGAGTTCTATTATTTTTTTGTTAGAAAATAAAGCTGGATTACTTTTTGGTATAATAAGGCTACTTTTACATTAATTGTTGTTATCAATTTTATTCTTTCTTCTTAAAGTAGGTAGATTGGGTATACTTTTTGCTGAAGAAATATGTGTTATTATGAATTTTTTTTTTTTTCCTTTATTATATAAAATATATTGTAAACTATAGATTTGAAAAGTGGTGAAATGAACTTATAAGTGACAACTTTATGATTTTAAATGTTTAAATGAAAAATGAGTATATATATATATACTCATTTTTCAATGTAAAAAAAGTATACATTTGTGGGGTTTTATGTATTGAGTTTAGGAATACAATCTCTAATTTTAATTAAAATTCAATACATCAAATTATGCAAAGTTTTTTGATCTAACAAATTATACAAATTTACCTCTCAATTTTTCTTTCTTTCTTTTCTTCTCCTCCTCTTTTTCTTGTAGAAAAATGTGTATTCAAGTTTTCTTTTTCTTTTTTCCTTTAACTTGACAAAATAAAAATAACACTAAATAAAATATATGGGTTTTACCCCCTTCAGGGTGGCATCCTAAAGGGGAAGGCAGCATACATCCACCCCCAGACCTTGCGTATGCGGGAGCCCTTGTAGCACTAGAACTGTTGTTGTTGAAAATATGTGGGTTTTACCTAACGATTCTCCCCCTCCAACCCATATGAAAAACCTCTGGCATGCTAACGCATAATGAACACCTCTCCAATGTTGGCAAATCGAACCCTCTTGGAACCCAATCTTGGTGGCTCGCCTTGCAGAAGCTACATTGAAGATGATTGGTGACTTGCCATGCAATTGTTACACTTTGAGAAAGTTGGTGGCTCACCGTACAGCAACTAAACTTTGAGAGGGTTGGTGACTCATGGTGCAGCAGTTACACTTGGAGAGGGCTTGTGACTTATCGTACAATAGTGACACTAATGTTGATGACTGATGTCGTTGATGTTTGTATACAGTTGGGGTTATAATTAGAGATTGTTATCCTTGATTTCATAGTGGGTTGAGGCACTCGTTGGGTCCCGTGGTTTTTCCTTCTAGTTGAGAGAAGGTTTCCACGTAAATATTGGTGTCTTGTTTCAATGCTGTTTTTATGATTTTACGCTTCCGTTTGTGATTGAATGTGAATTTTCCCAACTATTTGTTAAGATATTATTTATCTCAAGATTAATATTAATCTGATTTAATTTAGATATGATTTGGGATGATATTTTAGTATTTTAATTTTCTTTTGTTGTTGTTGTTGTTGTTGTTTGGTTGGACACGCAAGCACCGGATCTCATTAGAATTACGAAATTAAGCGTGCATGGGCGAGAGTAGTATCAAGATGGGTGACCTCTTGGGAAGTCCTCGTATTGCACCCCTAAGGTTGGGGGTTCTTTAGAAAAAAAGAAAAAGAAAATATATGTTCTGATTGAAATTAATATTAATTTTGAAATAAGGAAGAGATTATTAAGATATTATTTTTTTCTCAAAATTACTATTAATCTGATTTGATTTATATATAATTTGGGAGGATAATTGATATATCATTTACTTACTTAATCCGATTATGATTATGATCGAGTGACTCAATAATAAATAGAGGTTGAGGGTTATTGTTTTAGATAGAGAAAAAAGAGAGGAAAGATGTAAGGGTTCAAGGGTTTTGTAAAGAGGTGCTCGGCAAGGGGAGAGATGTTTGATTGAGAGTTAAGAGAGTTTTTTTAGCTTCCTCTTTCCAAAGTTAAGTGAGAGCCAGACCAAAAAGACCAAACTAATATAAAAATGTGAAAAAAGGAACTAATATAAGATATAAATGGTACATATAAAATAACGTAATTAACAAAAACAATAGCGAAAGCTAGACAAAAAAAACAAACCAATATAATGTAGCAAACATCAAAACAAAAAACAAAAGGGAAATTATAAAATCATAGTCCATTTCATGTTTAGAAATAAGGGAAGATATGAGATAAAAAGGCCACAAATAATGAGTTAATTAAAGGATAATGATATTAGTATGTTCTATTCCAATTAATTGGTCAATAATATGTATTAAATTAAGAAATATTTGAAAAGTACATCCCAAATAATAATCAAAAAATAACATTGTAAAAAATATGCCAAAGAAAAATAGGTAAAGATTCCTACCTTTTATATTGATAATAAACTCGTTATGAAATTATATTTGAGATGTTATTTGGGATATGGAAGAATAGGAAAGGAATAAATTGTAAAATCATACAATAGTTGAATAATTTAGAGATTGCATTCTTTATTTTGTCGTTTAAATCCCTATTTGTCTAAATTGTCAACTTTTTTTGATCAGTTAGATTTTTTTAGGGATATTTAATTTTTAATTAATATATTTCTTTTTCTATCCTCACTTTTATGGAATTAAAAATTCTAAGGTGCCTCTTGTTTGCTTATTAAATAATTTTAATCATTATTTTAATAGCATCTGTTTCTAATTTTAATCTTCAAATATTAAATGCTAATATCACTTATCTCTCATGTTTATAATTTTTCCTAAATTAGTGTATTGAATAGATTTTTTTCCCCTATATGATATAGTGTAATAATAATTATTATTTTTAGAATGTATAAAATTTTTCAATAGACATTTAAATCATATTATTTTGTTACTAATGTCATGCATGTATCTCGAGTAAATAGAGGTACAGAATTTCACCATTAAAATTGAAATTAAATTTGTGGGTGTTTGCTTAGAGTTCTCATACTTGGAGTATTCTGGCATTTTTGGAGTTACTCCTTCAAGGGGTTCATGATAGATTGAGCTTCTGAAAGGAGCTTAAGGCAATTGAAGTTAACTGACGTTATTGAATGAGGCTTTAAAGTTTTTGAAATAATAGTTAAGTTAAATAAGGGTTTATTATTTTTAAAATAATTATTACATATTTATATGGAATCAGTTTTAATTCCTATTAATATTGGATTCATACGCAGCCAAATTTCATATATATTATTCCTTTATTTTATTTTATTCTACTTTATATACAAATTTTATTTTTGAGATCTTAAATGTTTGGATATATAACTTTTTAAGTGATTCTATTTTATTCTAGTTTATCTATTTTTCCTATAAGTTATTTAAATTTTTTTCTTTTTTTTTTCGATATATTTGTGGTATATTGAATCCTAGCTTTATTTTACAGGTTTTTACTTTTTGTAATATGTTGGACTTTTTACATTTTTTTTCTTTTATTTTATAGAGTCTTTTTTATTTCTGTAATGTTTTGCTTATTTTTATCTTTTTAGAATTGATGGTATATCCTATTTTATTTTCATTTATATTTTTACTGATTTTTCAATTATTATTCTCCTTTTTTAACATTTTTTAGTATTTTATGATTTTTTTTTTTTGCTGGTGTTTTAAGTAACTAACTACTATTAGAAAATAGGTTTAGCATAATAATTTTCTAAAAATTTGTTTTTCAGAAGATCCGAACAAAAATATTTTAGTTTTATATATTTTTAAAAACTAAATACTTTGAGAGCTCACACTCCGGATGTTGTAAAGGTTGTAGAGAAGACCTTGAGGTGTCATAAGTTTCTCCTTCAAAATTCAGATATTCAAATTTAGAATTGATTTCACGCTCCAGGTATGTTGTTTAAAGTTTTACTTTTAAAGTTTTCCTTCATTTTTTTTACATAGGGTATTTATATTTGTTTTATTAAATATTTATGTCATTATGAAACTATTAGAGTACAAATTAATAATGCAATTAAATATATTTTAATTAGCTTTAAATTAAAAATTTTAATTTTATATTCTACTACGCCGTTCTGATTAGTTTTCATGAATTATTTTAAAACAAATTTCCAACAATTTATCATGTGGAACTACGCAATTTTTTTAATCAAATGTGGAACTACGTATAGACAATGATATATTACAGTAATTCCAATCCAATAGTGACAATCAGAGGTTTAAAGAAGAAGAGAAAGGACATTAGAGATTTAAAGGAGAAGAGAAGTGAAATTAAGGGAGTGAAAAAGAGAATAGTAAGGGGGAGAGAGAGTATTGTTAACATTCCGAAAACTATAATCTTACTACAAGCCTAATGCCCTTTATTAAAATATTAGTTAATCACTAGTCTAACACGTAATTAACTTATTTATCTTGTACCAATACCTTCCTCTTATTAAAATCTTTATCCTCAAGAATTAAGATATTAATACCCAAATTTATAACCCTCTAGGATTAAATACGAAAATATTTAAATATAAAGTAGGGGCAAATTTGTAATTATCATAACCAATGCCAAACCGAACTTTCCCTTCTCCTTTCTCTACGAAGGCACCCAATAGCCCCAAACCCTAACTCCACAGGACCACCGAAGCGGCGGTTTTCAGAGGGCGGTAGGGGGAGTGATGCCACGGTGGTGGCAGCGAGGTAGGTGCGATGCTGGTTGGAGGTGGGGATGGGCCTCAATCTTCTCGATGACATCGTGATGTACCTCTTCGATTTCTCCGATCTCCATCTTGCGAACTTGGCTCTTGTCACTACTGAAGTGCCTCTGGGTTGGTGGTGGTGGTTTCTCGTCAGTGGCTCCATGGTCCTCCACTTCTAATGTCACTGCTAGTGGCTTCTTTGACTCCGACAATTCTGGTGACACATCGATCACTTCCACCTCGATTTCGGTTGGAGACGGTGGCTTCGGCTCGTGGTTGTATTTCTCAACAGCTGTCGGTGGTTTTGAAACCTCGGCGGTGACCGAATTTTCACCTTTCTCGTCCAACAGAATCAGAATTATCATGGCTTGCTTCGTTAGGGTTCGTCTTCTCGATCCTTTTAAGAGGTTTATTGCCTAGTTCATAAATTTTTCTTGAGAACTTGGCCACTCTTTTCATCCATAGATCCATTTTCGGATCCTCCAAATCCATTCTACGAAATTGTTCAACAATTTCAGCTCCTTTGCGTCTCAGATCTTCGAGTATTCGATTTTTTGCTCCAAACTCAAATCCATGGCACATCTTTTCCACAGGTCAAGAGGATCGCTGACCTGTGATACCATTCTTACAGATATTCCAATTCAATAATGCCAATTTCAATCAAGAACCAAGTGCATCAGAGTTTTAGGGAGAAGAGAAGTGAAATTGAGGGAGAGATAGTGAGAATAGTTTTAGGGAGAAGAGAAGTGAAATTGAGGGAGAGATAGTGAGAATAGTAGGGGAGAGAGAAAGAGATTTGATTAACATTGCAGAAGATCCGAAAGAAAAATTTTAGTTTTATATGTTTTTAGAAACTAAATACTTTAAAGTTTTATTTTTAATGTTTTTCCTTTATTATTATTTTTTTACATAGCGTATTTATATTTGTTTTATTAAATATTTGTATGTTATTATGAAATTATTAGAGTAGAGATTAATAATTCAATTAAATATATTTTAATTAGCACAAAACCTTTAATTTAAATTAAAATTTTAAATGCTATATTCTACTGTGCCGTTCTGATTAGTTTTTGTGAATTATTTTTAAAAAAATTTTAAACAATTTATCATGTGGAACTACACAATTTTTTAAATCAAATGTGGAACTACGTAGTTACAATGATCTGTTACAGTAATTCTAATTCAATAGTGACAATTGGAGGTTTAAGGGAGAAAAGAAGTGAAATTGAGGGAGAGATATAGAGAATAGTAAGGAAGAGAGAGAATATTATTAACGTTCCAAAAACTATAATCTTATTACAAGCCTAATGCCCTCTATTAAAATATTAGTTAATCACTTATTTAACACGTGATTAACTTATTTATCATGTATCAATATCTTCCCCTTATAAAGATTCTTATCCTCAAGAATCAAGGTATTAATATCCAAATTAATAACCCTCTACGGTCAAATACTAAAATATTTAAGTATAAAGTGTTGGGAAAAACATATAAATTTTGTTGGAAAATAAACTCTGATGCTGACTATTGGGTTCACAGTTCTCAACTATGGTCACAACAATAGGCACCTATTAGAGCACTTAGAGTAGGAGACTCTTCTCTTTACCTAAGCCCCCGGTCGGAGAGTCACACTTCGTGACACCTCATGTGCAAGAGTTCCCGGGAATAGGTTTATCTCTATAAATCCTTTGCCCTAATATCAGTTGTTGGGATGAATTTCAAAAATTCTTCCTAAAGATTGTGCAGCGGAACAGATTTAGAATTAATCACTCTAAACCTATGGTTGATTTAAAATTCCTAATTTTAAATCTATTGACTTAAATTCATAATTTAAATCATCAGATCTAAATTCTTAATTTAGATCTACAGGCCTTTTACTCTAATACATTCATAACAATATATAAACTTAAACAGGCATAATAACGAATACTATAAATAAATAGAAAAACGAAAAAGAATAAAGAAAGAAGAACATACCTGAAATTGCTCCAATAATAAAGAAAACTAGAAAGATAATAACATTCTTCAAAACCGAGAACCTGAAACCTTCTACGCAATGACCTCGAACTGCCCGGAGGGTGGGCTCCGAAAAATACTAAACTGGGTCTCCGAAACAATTTCAGAAACCCTAAAGAAATATTTTGACTTCGAATAATAAACCTCTGAATAAGCCCCTCTATTTATAGAAATAGTCCGGAGCAAAAAAAACGAAAAATTTCGATGTGGGACATGCAAAATAAATTCCAGTTAAAGCAAAAAAAATGCAGCGTTTAATTGAAAGAAACAGGCAAAACGAGTAGTTTGGTACACAGGCTAAATCGTGCCTGTTTGGTATCAAGTGACACGTGGCAACGTTTGATTCACCGGTGCCCAAACGCATGGATCACGCCTGGGCAAACCAGATCGTGCCACATTGCACCCTCTGATTGGTCTATCCATGTGGACACGGATCACGGGACCTGTGCTGTAATTTTTTGCTATTTTTTTTATTATTTTTTACTTTGTTTCTCACATGTAAAAATTCATCTTATGAAATTTAATTTTTCAAAATTATTTTATTTATAATTTTTAACTTTTATTCATCTCATGAATAATGTTTGGCGAAATTAATTTGCCCATCATATGGATAAATAATTCATCTCATTAATTCTTTAATATTTTTTCAATAACAATAAAATACATAGGCTTGCGTAGGGACCTCGGGGACAATTTAAATCTAGCTCCAAATGGGTTAAAATAAATCATCTCATGATATTAATTTAATTATCATTTAATGAGACTTAATTTCACTAAATAAATCTCACTGCACTCCAGATTTAAATTATTTATTCGATATCTCCCTGATATACTGTATTGATGACAACAATCCCTCCACTAGATGCCGATGACAAAGGATAAATATAACAACTACCATTATCCTTCTCACAGCTTCTCCATTAGTTACCGACTCGCCCTTCATTAAATAATTCATTTATACTTGAACATATTCACAATATAAATTCCAAATGTCAAACACTTGGAATACTTTAGCCAAAGTTTCCGAACCATTCAAATATTTGCCAATTAACTAATGGGACACCTGTATCTCATAAGAGACTGCAGATTCCCTATTGAATACCTGATCCTTGTCACACTTCACGCTGCTACCCAGTGTACGTGGGATTTCAGTCATTCATTTGAGACCTTACTTATAGTACACCAAAGTAACTAACACTCCATACACAAGTCTAGAATACCATCAGGATTTAGAGTCGTCGTTAAAACAGTACAATGAGAATCACTCATCTCCGATAGTAGTCTAAAAATAAGTAACCTACATGGTCCAACTCGGTATGTCAAACACACTAACCTAACACTTTTGGATCTCCATCCACATGACCAAGATAAGCCGTTTAAAGTGTCACGTTATAGTCTTAACATATAAGTGGTCCAGACTTGTCTTCGACTACGAGTCTTTCAAACAACAATCCATATCATTTGTTCCAAGTCTATTTGTGGCTTAGACTCATAAACCACTCAGAACAAACATGTAAATTGTAGTTTGAGGACTACACCCATCTCATGGATGCCTCCCAAAAGAAAATTACATGCAGTATAAATGCTCACATATACAAATTTAACTAGGAAAGGACTGGAACTTCAACTTTATTTATTAATTAAAATAATATATCCAAAATAAATCTGAATTTCAGGACATTGTTCCTAACATAAAGTTGAGGCAAAATTGTAATTATCATAACCAATGCCCAAACTTAACTTTCCCTTCTCTTTTCTCTACGAAGGCACCCAACAGCCTCAAACCCTAACTCCACAGGACCACCGCAGCAGCAGCTTTCGGAGGGCGGTAGGGAGAGCGACGCCACAGCCATGGCAGCGAGGGAGGTGCGACGCTGGTTGGAGGTGGGGATGGGCGTCGATCTTCTCGGTGACATCATGGTGTACCTCTTTGACTTTTCCAATCTTCGCTTGGCAAACGTGGCTCTCGTCACTACTGAAGTGTCTCTCGGTTGGTGGTGGTGGTTCCTCGTCGGTGGCTTCATGGTCCTCCACTTCTAGTGTCACTGCTATTGGCTTCTTTAACTCCAACGATTCTGGTGACACGTATATCACTTCCACCTTGATTTCAGTCGGAGATGGTGGCTCCAGCTCATGGTTGTATTTCTCAGCCGCTGTCGGTGTTCTGACACCTCAGCGATGACTAGATTTTCACCTTTCTCGTCCCACAGAATCAGATTGTCATGGCTTGCTTCGTTAGGGTTCGTCTTCTCAATCCTTTTAAGAGGTTTATTGCCTAGTTCATTAATTTTTCTTGAGAACTTGGTCACTCTTTTCATCCATGGATCCATTTTCAGATCCTCCAAATCCATTCGACAAAATTATTCAACGATTTCAGCTCCTTTGCATCTCAGATCTTCGAGTATTTGGTTTTTTTTACTCCAAACTCAAATCCATGGCACGTCTTTTCCATTGATCGCTGAGCTCTCATACCATGGCTACAGATAGTCCAATTCAATAATATCGAGAAGTGAAATTGAGGGAGAGACAGAATAGTAAGGGGGAGAGAGAGATTGTATTAACATTTCAATTATGATTCTATTATAAGCCTAATGCCCTCTATTTATAGAAGGGGAGGAGAAAATACTAACTAATACCAATACTAAATACTAATACTATCTCAATTGTATAATAAAAAAATAAAATTACCTATATTATTATTAATATAAGACTATCTACTAAAATACTAGTTAATCACATGTCTAACACGTGATTAACTTATTTATCATGTATTATGATCCTTGTACAACAAATAACAACTTGATAAAGCATTGTAGAAAGAGTGGATAACTGATTATATGAGACGCATATAAATTGGATAAATGATCATAACGAGGAAACATTTTTTTCATCTATTGAAAGGACTTTTTCTATGAATAATGATATGATTACCTTCATCCTAATTCTTGACTATGCAAAAATTTTGCAATTATGTTTGGATAACAGAAATACTATATATTTTTGGTATATACGCGTGTTTTATAATACAATATTTTAAAGTATATATGTGCAATGAGATGGATGTTGTTCATTCTGACATATCAGCATTTGATTTTAGTCGTGAATGAGATTGGACCATAAAGGGAAATAAGTACTACCAAGGATGGTACACAAACGGATATACAAAATCATTAATTGTGACTATATTCCTTAAGCTTGCTCATTATTGTGAGCTTCAAATGATCCATCTTTTGCTCGTTGAGATGAGATCTAATTGTTTTCAATCAATTTCATAAAGTATGCCCAATTATTTGAAAATTTTTTCTTAGTGAACATTTTGGCTTTTTTAGAACACTTTATGAGACTTTACTAGACATAATGTCACATTTTCCACTTAGACTCATCTCGGATGGAATCTACATGATTATCTAAAGAAGCGCGGCACTCAAAACTACAAGCATGACTGAAAGGATTACAACGGTCAATGCTCAAATGGAAATCATTATCCAGGGCTATGTGGCGGGACGAAACAATGAAAGACACTAACTTGAATGACCATTGCAGAAACACACATTTCACTGCAGATGCAAAATATACTAGACTTTGCCGCGTCTTGATATTCTTGATGAAAGAATCCAATCATTAATAATCTGAAACAACCAATACTTAATTGTCAATAGAAAAAGTACGAGATCCATATCCTTACATATTTGATAAGACAGAAAGTAGATGCATTAGTAGGAAGTAAACCAAGTTTTTTTTGCTGACCAATATACCAGTCATGAGCATTTCATAACCCCCAAGTAATACAACATGTCTAACCCCATATTGGGGTAAAGCTTTTTACAAGGTAAAATTTAAAGTAAAACCATATGTGATTATAAGGGGTTAGAAATTACCCCATAGACTTTAGCTTGTTTATTCAAAAACTAAATTTGCCCAATAAGTCTTCCATCTCAAGGTGAATCAATAACAAGAGTGCACTAAACTAATATTTTTGTGCTCATTGTTAAAGCCTGTAGCTGATTCAATCTCTCTAATCCTCCGCCATGGGCCCTGCTTTTTTTTTTTTTTTTTTGTCCTCAGTTACACTTTGCAACTCGTTTCAATTCCATCAAGAATTTTGCTTTATCTTGTTGAAACTATAAATTTGATTGAGTAGACGTATTGGTGGAGAAAAGCAGCACACATTTTGTATTCGTGCATATGAAATAAGTATTGAAAAAACAAGTATCCTGAGTAAGAAAAGTCATATGTTGACATGCATAAATACTGTGATCCATCTCAGAGAGTGTATCAAGAAATCATGAGGGAGCTATAATAATGACTTCCTTAGTAAAGCCACCAAGTTCTTAAACCTAGCTATAAAACTACATTGAAATGAAAATCAACAACAAAAGAATCAACAAAACTGGTCTCCCTTCATTTTCCTCCTTTTTTCTTGTATTGAGATATTTCAATAACAAGTTGAAGCAAGATGAAATGAGATGGTTTCACTGTGCCTTTGATTACACTTTCAATCAATATCCCAAGCTCTTGACTGATTTAAATGCATTTACTTATGCACCCATATCCTAGATCCTGCTCAGACGGGAGCTCTGAGGGCACTGGGTCTATTGTTATACTTGTACACCTATATGAAAGTGAGGAAGCTATCTATTTGGAGAAACTAGGAGGCAGGAGTAGAGTGGGATCAAGAATCCAAGAAACTCACAACACTATTCCTCATCTTTGTACCAGTTTGCTACTCTACATTTTGTTATTGGGCAAAAAGTTGACTATGAAAGAAAAATTAGAGAAGACAACAGTAACTAGTAATGCAAGTTGATACGAGATGGAAGACAACAGTAACTAGTAATGCAAGTTGATACGAGATGGAACTACAGCTCAGTAAAGAACTAAACTTTTTTCTTTAGTAGACTAAACTAATTTAGACAACTAATCAATTATATAAAATGTATGTTTTGGCAATGGCTACATAGGAGCAGCAACTCCCTATGCTATAAAAGTTCCATGATTGCTTAATGCTGAAGATCCAAATGTCGAATCATCAATTGATCTAGATGATTCAACGATAATATCACTCGTCTACCTTCAAAAACTGTCCTAAGTTCGCAGACCACCTTGAACCATATTGTCCAGTGTATCATGTGACCCAACCACTGCACCCATGGGATGAACATTTTTTATACTCTTTTGAACTCCTATTGAGTGAACGAACATATTTTCCACATAATTCATCTGCAAAGAACCAGTCCATCCTACTAGTTCTAGATGTGACATTTTTACTAGCATTGCTTGCTGAAATTGCTCCCTCAAAAGACAACACAATTGGATAACTGCCATTTTTGGAAGTATGCATGCTTAAGCAAGTAAGGCCTCATAATTTCTGATTTACTTGGAAATATTAATGACCATCTAAGGTATAATTGTAGCCATTACTTTATCCAATAAGATACGATTGTAAACATGGCTATTATATGAAACATATTTATAGTGCATGCTTGTAATCTTCTTTATTGGATAATCTCTAATCTCTATGGGCTAGTTAAATTGACACCCTTGTAAAATATTTTTTTAATTTTTAATTAAGGTGCTCTGAGATTGACCAAAACCACCGGAATACCCTAAAGTTTGAGGGATAAATTTACCCTAGTTTCATACAAAACCAACAAATGAAACAAAAGACAATAACAATAAATCTTTTATAGTACAAAAACTCTCTTCTTAATGCAACACATAAGATGTGATCTAATAATTTTAAAAGATATGATATTTAAGTAAACTCGTACCAAACTTTAGTCGTCACCAATAAAAAAGGCCACCCCCTTTCAAGTGATATATCAATATGGCTCTAAAAAAGGGGGGATGAGGAGAGGAGGGGTGGAGGGAAGGAGAAAGAAATGTATAGTGATAAAAAAAATAATAATAATAAAAAGAATTATGGCATATTTGAAACACATAGTATTACTTTATCCATGCCATATGTCTACCTTCTCATAAATCACACCCACGTCTGATTACTTTTCAATCTGAGAGCTGGATTGGATTGAGTCAAATAATCATGGCCCATATAACAAATATAACTCAATCCATCCCTACAATAAATGGGAATTTGTTTGTCGTGCAATCTTATTCAAAATATTATCCCACACCATACGCTATTACATATCTCCACTTATGTAGCACAACTTTTCACTCGAAACTCACAAACAATAAAGTACAAAGTCACATTTATAGGAAAAGAACCCTAATTTTGAGATAATATTAGATAACTAAGAAAATAAATGCTAGATTAACTATAAAACTATTTGCCTAACCAAATCTAACAAGATACAACTTGAATTATTTCAATATTCACTTTCTAATGCAGACTCGGAGATTAGGAGAGTAAGAAAGCTCCAGATAGCAAACACTTTTACAGTCACCTTAGCTTTCCATGTTTAACTAGAATTATCACTGTTACTGGAAGCAAGAATGTCAAACTTGAAACAAGTACCTCTACTTACATTATTTTTCAATTCATTCCTGCCAGCCCGATGATGATCAAAAGTAACATCTGCCAACAAGAGTTTGAGCAGCAACAATAAGGTCAATTATGCAAAGATTAATAGCTCCAACAATACACAATTGCTTCCATTACAAGGAAGATCAAACTTACCTCCTTTGAATACATTGAACTCTGATCATTTAATGCCAATAGCTCATCCCATTCAAGAGTATTGATTTCATGCAATCTCATCTCATGAAGTCCGATGTTGAAACTGTCACCAGATTCTGTTGTTTTCACCATATCAAAAGGTCAATGGCAAGAAGGCACTGCTCACTTCAACTTTCTTATGTATAAATCATAAACTCTACCTCTGCCTTGCTTCATGCCACAAGTCTCATCATCATCTTTTACGAACAAAATCTGCAGAGCTGAAGGCTGAAGAAAATCCCAACTCGAGTTCAAGTTCACTGGAGTGACTGTAGATCCCTGTACCAACCATGTTGCAAAATACGGCAAACTTCTTAATGATACTGAAGTTTTCCGGTAAATGCAAAGTTGAAAAAGATGGTGTGCCATACTTCAATTGAATAGAAAAGATTAACCAAGATCTATAGTACAAAAAATGCAAATATTATTGATCTCAAAACTTATTAAAGGGTGTATTGAGATCAAATTTTATGTCCCTGATTTAGGTTAGGCTTCTCACAGCAAAAACGCCTTAAAATTTGTCACTAACACCATTCGTTTTCCTTTTCTTTTGGTAAAACATTTATGAATCAAAATCTATCCAAATAGATGCCAGGAGAAAAAGAAAGGTGGGGGGGGGGGGGGGGGGGGGGGGGCACCAAAACTTGCAAAAGGCCTATAATCACAATTATCGAAACTTAACACAAGGCAAGAAATGACAAAATCAAACTAATACCATTCTGCATCACTAATTTTTCAAATATCCAAAATAAGTAATTACTAAATTTTATATGACAAACGTTGATTCAATGTGGCCTAATATTGCAAAAAAAAAACCAAGATTCTTGAGGATACTAATGGAAGAGCACACTTTTGAAAAGTAGGCCTAGCAATAAGCTGACTTCATAAAAATTGTATGAAACATGTACCAACAATTTTGATTCAAGAAGTTCAATTTTTATGTACATACAATCATTTTAGGACTTTTCACAGGTTAGCGTCCATTTAACAGGCACAAAAGATTAAATTGATGCCATCTAGTACCATTGGCTTACATATTTAGCCAAACAAATGAGATTGGAAAATCATGTCCTTGCTGTTAAATGGACTATGATTTATAAACCATCATAATTAATCCAATCTACTTTTTTTGGCTCAGTAAATGTCTGACTTCACATATGACAAGAGCCTGTCAAAAGGAAGTTGTTATTTTGATGTTCAAAACTTATTCACAATATAAAATGGTTGAGAAGTGAATAAGTAATTTCATTTGTCCTCTTCAATCATAGCCAATGTGTTATTTTGAAAATCCATCCAAAGAAAGAAAAAGAAGGATGGTGGTGGTTTCTATTCATGTCATGGAAACTCTCAACGACTCCATTGTCATCCCTTGAGTTCACTGTGTTTTGGTTTCAGAAAACAGAGAAAAATACAGGAGACAACATTCCTCTCCCTACCTGACTTAAAAACGAAAGAAACACAAACCGGCAGAAGTTAGTATGTTGATTCTACTAAATATCACTTTTCTTTCATGTTCACTTTTAATGATTTTATTATCCTTCCACTAATCACTCATATGCTTTTTGTTTTTCCATGTCCATATATCTAATACATACATAATGGTATTACAACAAGAAACAGATGAGCAAATACGGAAGCAATGACTAACCAAACATGTCCAAGCTATTAGATTATCAACTATATGAAGGTCTATCAAGCCAACCTCTTGGGTTTCACGGTAGTGAACAAGGACAATGTGCTCCAAAGCTCTGCAAAGATGGAAAGCACAAAATATGTTGTTCATATCGGGAAAAGCTTAACGAAGGTAAGGCTTGAAATTCGCATACAACACTTCCTAGAACATATTAAGCTCATCAGCTAGACTTTTGAAGCATGAAAGGGTAAGTGTTTGTCCCATGACATACTTATCAAGCAACCAATAACACCTGCGGACAAAGCTTGGGTTATCTTCACTATATGCATAATATACGTGCACTCTTTCTTCAGAACCAACCTGTAACATAAAATGGAAGACACAAAGACAAGAAAAATTGAATAGACAAAACAGCTCTAGCTAGTGTTTAACAACAGAGTAGGGAAACTATAATCTATATAAGTAGAGAAAGTATCTCTTAAGAATTGCTAGACATCCCAAACTAATATCGTGACAAAGTTGAATTGAACAACTAAATTACAACCAGATCATAGAACATCTGTACTTGAAAGCACTTTTAATGATAATGATGTCAATTGAGTAGACATTGCAATGATTTGTTCGTATTTCTATGGCTTTAACCATAAGTTTGATTACATTATATTCAATTCAAGCTAGGAGATGAAAAGTTTTCAGTAAAATGCTAAATAATATGGCATCGGAGGCAAGTATTTCATTATTAGTACTTCAAACACTCATGATTCTCTGAAACAAGTATTTATGTCTGGGCCAAACTAGCCCATCCAACTAGTCATATGATTGACAAGAGCTCCTCCAATGACAAGTTGCCTACCATCACTTTTGAAACCAGATGTGAACTGCAAAGTGCCCACACAATCCCAACTGAGAAAGTACCACTTGCTAAGCCATGATTTACCAAGTCAAACCCCAAGACTAACACCAAAGAAAAAGACGTGAAACATAGATTTTCCACCATGGTTCCAAATAGTGGTTTTGCCATGGTCCTTGAGTTGCAAAAACAGGGTAATTTGCACGTAATGTAACAGTTCATCGTGATGTCATAGGACAATAGTACCTAACAACTTGGTTAATTTCCATTATGTAACCAAATTGCAGTTGCGTACAATTCTTTTCATTTTAGCTTATAGTTGCTCTCCTTTTGTAAGTATTTGCATATAAAAAGCACAATACTAGTGTGGTGGAGAATTGAATTAAGAGAGATTGAAACACAACAACAACAAAACTAAAGCCTCAAAGAGGCTCCCGCCAAGGCAGGGTTTGGGGAGGGTCAGATGTACCTAATCTTATCATTAAAGGGTGCTACCCTGTAGGAAGGTTGTTTCCAAAATAGAAATTGAACACATAGAACCTATGTGTTGTCTGTAAGAGAATTTTCAACTACTCTTCTACATCCATAAAATGTCTCATTAGACATCCTAGGAAATATCTCATAGGCAAATCTTTATTCTCCAGACCCTAAAATAGGTCATAAAGGAAAAAGGGATGCATTACACATAGACAAATGAATCCCAAATTTATGAACTTGTTTAGGCTGACGGGAATAATAAGATTCATGCACAGTTTTTGTTGTTTGCCAGTAAATCACGATGTGCAAACATACTTTCTAGGCTGGAGCAAATTTTTGTTCAACTATACGTTATGGCACCCTCAAGCAGTTGGTTTTTTTTTAGCTTCTTTGGAGTCAAGCAAAACCCTTTTTGGAAATCTTTCTTTTACTTTATTTTGATGTACACACAATAAATGAAGTTTAATATGTTGAGACTCATATCATCTTTTCAATAACCACCATTCTGAAGTAAAAAGGCAATACAGTGGCAAAAATTTGATGCCCCTCCTAAAATCAGGAGCCTCATGCCAACAGTAAGGGAAAATGCATATTCTTATAGAGCATTCCTTCACTAGGTCTGTGCATAAAACTATCCCCTTTAGGTACATTTTGCTTGGCAGATTTTGGGATTTCACCAGGTATGCCAAAAAATTGCAACCTTAGCAACATAAAATAGCATTTGAATATCATTTTCTCATGCTTTTTAACGTGCTTAGAGACATCAACAATTGTTGAGAAGGTAAAAATGACTTGCACCTTAACTTCCAAGCCCCCAGATATAGAGAAGCAGCGGCCCAATGTTTCTCCTTCTTGCAAGTACATGACACAAATCTCTCGAGACAAATCCTTATAAGACCCCCACTTCTACACAATAATGGATGCAAAAGTTTGTAAAGAATGAGGAACTGCTGCTTTCAAAAGAAAGGAACTGAAACGGGTACAAAAAGCGCAGATCTATGCTACCAGATGCCGTTACGGGGCTTAGACATGGGTAGGTATTCAAGTGTCAAACTTGAATATCTTCTAAAATTTTTCTATGATTTTTTATTTGATTAGACCTGTCTAAATGGCATAGCAGCCTCCAATTATACTAACTACGCAAGATTGTGTAGCATTATATATCTGGTGAAAAATATAGTAATATAAGTCCAGAATGTGGCTTAGCGATATCAATGCAAATAGTTCTGATGTAGCAACTCCAACTACAAACAAAGTAACCAATGACAATACTCAAAATCTCAATTGTCTTACAAAGGGGAGGTAAACCCTATTTATAGCACAATAAGTCCTAATCTTTGAGAATAAACTAACTAAAAGATAGCTGCGAAACATAAATAAAGATATTTGGATATTCAATCGTAATTTCGACAAATTACATAGCAAGTTTAATAAATACAACCAAAAGAACATATTTCTAAAATTAATATTCTCATATTGCATGCCACTTTGGTTACCCCTTTGTTCAAAATCACATCGGAATGGAAGAGGAGGGAGGGGGGGGGGGGGGGGAGGGGGGGGGGGGGGGTGTTGTGTTAATGACCAACCTCTATCACCTATGCACGCTGCACCACATAATGCATTCACAAGATTAATAAAACCTCACCTTTAAAAGTCTGTCGTCTTCCTTCAAAGTTTTTCCATTGCTCTTCTTCTTCCACTTATGGCCGTCATTCCAGAAATTTTGAAGTATTTTACAGTTAAAGAATTCAATTGAGCCACCTACATATAATCAGATGCAATCCATATAACATTAAAAACATTAAAAGAGTTTAATGAATACTAAATAATTGGCTCTACGAAAATCATATGTTTAACACAGAAAAAATCAACATCAACATGAAAAGGTAAGGTCCATTCCATCATAAATTGCCTCTCTTAGCCCAATAGATAATTGAGGAAACAAAAGTTGGCTTTTCTCTTTTCTCACGACTACCTTTATTGCAAATGCTCCAAAGTGAAATCTCATTTGCTTGTAATTCTCCATGCAAAGTACTTGGTCAAGGAGGTGCTGTACGTTCAAGGTTTATTGTAGTCCATTGTACAGGATGACAGACTGGTAGATGGAAGCTCCACATCCTCTGACAAAGATGCGTATTCATAGATATATAAGTCTCAAGCATGACCTTCACTATTGACTTAACCGGGAACAAGGAATTTGCTAAAGAACGGGGTTGAAAGAAGTACTCTCAATGATTATCATTCACCTTGAGCTTGTACATTGGCAAAGACTTAAACGAGGTAGAGGCCTTAGGACAAGGGTCATAGGTTCAAATCCTCACACTCCCAACTTGCTTACTGACTGAAAAATATTGTAACTCTCACTCTTGTTTAAGGCTTCATACTCTACATAATAATATCTCGCCCAAAATATCAAGCAAATTAGAAAACACCGGAAAAAACTTTCCTTTCAGTACCTAACCTGATACTGGGAAGAGTTATGGAACGACAAACAAAGGTTTGCCATTAGGACAACAAAATGCAAGAGCACACGAGGTGGCAATTCACATGATTTAGCAACAAGGTAGTGGTCATAAGTAACCACTGTGTAACCTTCACCACTCCTTGCAAAAGAAAACAAAATGTAACCTTACATGTGGATGCCAGAATGGACTAATGAATACAATAAAAAAAAGGGTTCTTGAACAAGAGACTCGCCAAGAACTAGGTGATCAGACATGGCCAAAATCACACAAGTTGTATTATTTCCCCAAAGCAAGGATGCCTAAAATGATAATATATGTTGGCTTTCAATCAATCATCCATGCTTAGAGCGATATATTCAAAAAACAAATAAAACTGAAGATTACAAAAACATATGCAACGTAGAGGTGTTCAAATATCATCATACAATTGCCACAACTTCCATCCCGCATTCTTTGAAATCTCAACCAAATTATTAGTTTATGTTGAGAGCAACATTAGAAGCGCATAAACTTTCAACAACTGAACCAGCCTTCCTAAATGACAAGCATCATCAGGAGTACTTACTTGGTGGCAAATTCACTGGTTTGTCTTTGATGTCAAAGTAAGTGGAATTTGAGAGTATGGCATGAATCTCCTTTGGTCGGAGCCATCTACTCTTTGCTTCGTTCTTTATGCTTGGGAAATCCAAATCTACACAGAGAAAAGGAATTATGAGAAATACGTGATGATTGTACATCACAAGAGAGTAAACAGGAAACCATAAAAGTGATTCTACACCAGGCATTAAATGGCCATCTGTAAAAGAAGTTGAGATGACATAATATGCAGTTCAATCACTGCCAGCATTAAGTTCATCACGCCAAATATTCCAGCTGACTGGACTCATGTACTACAATTTAGTACACCCAATCCCTATCCTTTTTCATACAGCACATAAGCCCCATGTTATAATATACAAGCCCGTATTTCTGGTGCTATTAGATTCAAGCCAAAAACCCTAGGGATTTTGGAATCCTTGTCATACCTTCAATCACGGGTGGTTGAACATCGTAAGCAACTCAATAGCATGAACAAATTCCTTAACAAGAAAGCACAAGCACACATGGTATCACCACCATCAAGCATGAACATCATTGATCAGTGAACACGAAAACAATATCAGATACAAGCACACATGCAGCCACGCACACTAAAGGCAAGGAAAAAGATATGTAATCTTTGTAGTTCAAAACCATCACCGTTATAGACTTAAGCAATCCAACCGAACAAAAATTATTTCAATAGAACTCAAACAAACAAGAAAGTAATACATCTAATTAAAAATTGCAAGAGCCAAAACCTCACCTGAGAAAGTTAATGCGAGGGATTGACATATATTCAAGGTGAGCTCAAACTCAAGTAAGAGGTGAACTTATACAAATCTAAATATAATCAAGGTCAAATCAACAGAATCACAACTAAATATAGTATTATATTGATAGATTTACCTCCAAAATGAGGATTTTACATAGAAAGGAAAGAAGACATAGAAAGAGAGGGAGAGAAACAGAAACACACACACATTATCATTCTCAACATAACCTAACTCTAATCCCTAACTATCTATATATACACATAAAAAGGGGGGTTGAGGTGGCAAAAGCAGAAGATTCTAGAGGAGGGGTAGATGTCATTGGTTAAGTAGCATTGGTGGAAGCTTCTAGAAGGTGCTGCAGTGGCATGGCTGAAGGGCGAGAAGGGAAGAGAGGTGTTGGAGGCGTCTTGGCGGTAGTTGGGCGAGTGCAGGGGTGACACCAGGTATAGGAGCTTGGCAAGGATGGCGAGATGGATGATGGCGGTAACCTGGGAGGGTGGAGATGGCGGTAGAGGTGGTAGAGGTAACTCGACAAGAAGCCTTGGCAGCAAGGCGGTGCTTGTATGGTATCAATACCAATTGATACGATACTAAACATAATCTAGCTCAAATCAATAGGAATCACAAGCTAAAGTACTATATTTGGTAGATAAACCCCAATAATGGGGGATTTAAATAGAAGAAAGGGGAGAAGACATAGAAACAAAGGGAGAGAAACAAAAATACACACACATTATGATTCTCAACATAACCTAACTCTAATCCCTAATAATTGATATACATTACATAAAAAGGGGGTGAGGTGGCAAAAGCAGAAGATTCTAGAAGGGGGTTGGTGTCATTGGTGAGGTGGCATCGGTGGAAGCTTCTGGAAGGTGCTACCGTGGCGTGGCTAAAGGGCGAGACGAGAAAGAAGGTGTTGGAGGCATCTTAGTGGTAGTTGGGCGAGTACTGGGGTGACGCCAGGTATAGGAGCTTGGCGGTAAGGATGGCAAGATGGATGATGGTGGTAACCTAGGAGGGCGGAGATGGCGGTAGAGGTGGTAGTGGTAACTCGGCAAGACGCCTTGGTAGCTAGGCGGGTACTTGTATCGTATCAATACCAATTGATACAATACTAAATATAATCTAGCTCAAATCAATAGGAATCACAAGCTAAAGTACTATATTTGATAGATAAACCCCAATAATGGGGGATTTACATAGAAGAAGGGGAGAAGACATAAAAAGAGAGGGGGAGAAACAGAAATACACACACATTATGATTCTCAACATAACCAAACTCTAATCCCTAACTATCTATATATACACATAAAAAAAGGGGTGAGGTGGCAATAGCGAAAGATTCTACAAGGGGGGGTAGGTGTCATTGGTGAGGTGGCATTGGTGGAAGCTTCTGGAAGGTGCTGCCGTGGCGTGGCTGAAGGGCGAGACGGGAAGGATGGTGTTGGAGGCATCTTGGCCGTAGTTGGCCCGATGCGGGGGTGACACCAAGTATAGGAGCTCAGCAGTAAGGATGGCGAGATGGATGATGGCGATAACCTAGGAGGGCGGAGATGGCGGTAGAGATCGTAACGGTAAATCGGTGAGACGCCTTGGTCGCTAGGCGGTACTTGTATCGTATCAATACCAATTGATACGATACTAAATATAATCTAGCTCAAATCAATAGGAATCACAAGCTAAAGTACTATATATCATGGATAAACCCCAATAATGGGGGATTTACAAAGAAAAAAGGGGAGAAGACATAGAAAGAGAGGAGGAGAAATAGAAGTACACATACATTATCATTCTCAACATAACCCAACTCTAATCCCTACCTATCTATATATACACAAAAAAGGGAGGTGAGGTGGCAAAAGCAGAAGATTCTAAAGGGGGGTAGGTTTAATTGGTGAGGTGGCATCGGTGGAAGCTTCTGGAAGGTGCTGCCGTGGCGTGGCTAAAGGGCGAGACGGGAAGGAAGGTGTTGGAGATGTCTTGGCGGTAGTTGGGCGAGTGCTGGGGTGACGCCAAGTATAGGAGCTTGGCAGTAAGGATGGCAAGATGGATAATGGCGGTAACCTGGGAGGGCGGAGATGGCGGTAGAGGTGGTAGCGGTAACTCGGTGAGACGCCTTGGTGCCTAGGCGGTACTTGTATTGTATCCATACCAATTGATACGATACTAAATACAATCTTGCTCAAATCAATAGGAATCACAAGCTAAAGTACTATATTTGATAGATAAACCCCAATAATGGAGGATTTACATAGAAGAAAGGGGAGAAGACATAGAAAGAGAAGGGAAGAAACAGAAATACACACACATTGTTATTCTCAACATAACCTAACTCTAATCCCTAACTCTCTATATATACACATAAAAAGGGGGGGTGAGGTGGCAAAAGCGGAAGATTCTAGAAGGGCGGGTAGGTGGCATCGGTGGAAGCTTCTGGAAGGTGCTTCCTTGGCGTGGCTAAAGGGCGAGACAGGAAGGAAGGTGTTGGAGGCATCTTGGCGGTAGTTGGGCGAGTGCTAGGGTGACACCAGGAATAGGAGCTTGGCAGTAAGGGTGGCGAGATGGATGATGGCGGTAACCTGGGAGGGCAGAGATGACGGTAGAGGTGGTAGCGGTAACTCGGCGAGACGCCTTGGTGGCTAGGCGGTACTTGTATTGTATCATGAACACAGAGCCAAGTATCCAAAACAAGATAATAGGCTTAATACCTACTTTCATCCTTGAAGTTTCTCTAGTTGTTTTTGGTATCTAAAGTTTTCTTGGTACCAATTTTGGTTCCTCCTTATTCTGCCTTTAGTCAAGGACCAAGACAAGAAGGTAATGTTCCTCATTTGGTATGTCCATGACACCCACTTTCATTCAAACAAGAAAACCAACCAGACCCAACAAGTACCATATAGTTGTTTTTGGTATTGTATCATGAACACAGAGCCAAGTATCCAAAACAAGATAATAGCCTTATACCTACTTTCATCCTCGAAGTTTCTCTAGTTGTTTTTGGTATCTAAAGTTTTCTTGGTACCTATTTTGGTTCCTCCTTTTTCTGCCTTTAGTCAAGGACCAAGACAAGAAGGTGATGTTCCTCATTTGGTATGTCCATGACACCCACTTTCATTCAAACAAGAAAACCAACAGGACCCAACAAGTACCATATAGTCCAAACTTAAACTAAATCCGCATATGGTCCCACATTCTCTTTCCCTGGCTCTCGTCTCTCTCTTGAGATTCAAAATGCACAAAAGCAAAAGCAATTGCTCCAAATGCTTATTTTACCCGTTTCTTCCGCCTCTTCTTGACCTCTCCTTTCTTGTTCTTTCCCATCCTTGTCCGCTCACTCCAACTTCATAAACCCAAGCCTCCACATAGACCAACCATGGTGATGAGATAAGGACCTCATAGGCAGCATGTTCAGCAATAATGGAGGCTTTATAGGCGACATTGGTCCCTGCCTGCTTCATGGTAATTTGTCCGTCTTTATCCTCTCCTTCTAGATTGGTAGTAGTGAATTTCTTAGCAACAACAACCTCGATAAATTTATAAAACATCAATAAGCAATAGATGAATTTTTCCAGAGCTTCGAAAAGCAACTGGTGAACTAATTTGCATCTTCAATGACCAATTGGTGAACTGATCTGCAGAGCTTTAATGAACAATTTATGAAATAGAGCTTGGTTGAGCTACTGATGAATTTCTGAACTCCTTAACTTTTTTTTTCTTTCTTTTTTTTTATTTTTTATTTTTTATTTTTTTTGTGGTGAGATGGAGAAAGAGAGAGAAGAGAGAAAAGCAGATACAAGAGAGATTTTGGGAGATTGAGAATGAGGGATCACATGTGGGTTGTACTTTAAATTGGGGCCACTTAGATCTTTTTGGACCAGCCAGTTTGTTGTTTAAAAGACATCGCAAAAGTAGGTGATATAGACATTCCAAGTTAGCGTACCTTCCTATTTTGGTCCATGATCAATATTGGACAAGGCAACACCGAGATTTTCACAATGGAAACTACCATCGTGATAGAACAACAAAAGCTCGAGCATAGAAATTGTGAACAACATTACACCATGAATACGCGATGCCCTTTCTTTCGCTTTGATAATAACTTAATACCCTAACAAGGATAGAAGATACACAAAAGGG
Source organism: Simmondsia chinensis (assembly GCA_018398585.1). Lineage (NCBI taxonomy): Eukaryota > Viridiplantae > Streptophyta > Magnoliopsida > Caryophyllales > Simmondsiaceae > Simmondsia > Simmondsia chinensis. The sequence continues at coordinate 11,462,104 of JAGTTD010000013.1, forward strand.
GAATTTTGAGTTTACTTCATAAAGTCCAAACCGCAATTTCATCCTAAAAACAAAGGAATTAGATGGAGAACTTATGTCATCTGCAGACTTTTCTACGCATAATCTTCTAGCGTGGAAAGACTTTAGCTCACACATGTTTTAACAAACCTTCAACGCTCTGAGAAGAAAATGGGAAAGCACCAAAAAATCAACAACAGCACAAATTAGTGACACCTAAGATATATGGAGATTAGTAATTGCATCAAAAATTATAATCTCCAAATGATGTTAATGCCCACAAATCAAATCCAGTTAATACTCCTTGCTTTCTTATAGGATTTTATAAACTCAATCTACTCACGTTTCTTCATTTATATTTATAAAACAAACACTTAACCAACTACCACTCCTTCTAGCATAGAACCAAATGGCATAAAGTAGTTGATCATGACAGCTCTAGCATTTGATCATGGGGCGGATAGTGGTTGCATTAAGTTATATTGGAAACTCAAGTAACTTGAGCATTTGATCTGTGCAAATACTAAAATGAAAATCCATAATAATTTCTAATTGCCCTTTAATGGTTTTAACAAGTACGAATATTATAAGTATATAAATAAAATAGAACACACTTCACTTTGAAAACCCCTACAAAAATACTCTTCACATCACATAATAGTCAATCACATAATGGCCTAACTCAAATTTCATTTGAAAATGTGCCAAACTCAATTTGATGTTTGGGAGAAATATAGGTGGGTAAGTGATGCAGCACGGAAGAAGAGGATTATTGATTATAGAAGATTTTATATTTTATTAGATTTGGATAGAGTAATTGATAGGATTAGATTAGAATATATCTTCAAATCAATAAGATATTTTAGTCTTGTTTTGATTAAAATGATAATTTAGTTATTTTATTATTTATCTTATTAGTTTTTTTATTAGATTTATGATTTATCTTAATAGTTTTCTATTAGGTTTATGATTCATCTTTTCTAATATTCTTTTAGGGTTTAGCTTTCTATAAATAAAGCTTTGTAATTCATTATTTTAAAGTTTTGATGAATAAAAATTGAATTGTGTTTTCGATTAGTAAGTTGTGCTACATCAATTTGGTATCAAAGCTTTAGTTCTGGAACGCTGCCGTAGAGCCGCCATAGCTACCGCCCCAGTGCCGCCACTTGTGCGCAATACTACCGCTGAGTAGTATCTTTTTCCCATCACTGCCACAGTGTAGGTACCTATCCCCCCCCCCCCCCCTCCTTTTTTTTACTCCACCCGAATAAAAAAAACCTCGCCCCACGAAACCCTAAGCCCGTGAATTACCTTCAATTCGTCCTTCAAACCACAAATCAAACCTATACTCCACCCAGAAACCCTAAATTCAAACCAAATCCCTAAACCAATTTGAGTTTTAGCCTCATACCAAACCCTAATCGATTTGAGTTCATACTCCCATGAAACCCTAAATCCCTAGTTTGAAAACCCTATTTCGAATCCCCAAATTTGAAAATCCTAAAATCCTAGTTCGAAAACCCCAATTTGAAATCCCCGAATTCAAAAACTCTAAAACCCTAGCTCGAAAACCCTAATTCGGAATCCCCACCTTCATGCCCTAATTCGACTCTTCTACATCCACGGCCCTAGTTCTATTCAATTTCTCTCACCTTATCAATGTCCACATGTCTACTACATCCACTATCACGTTTACATCCAATTATTTTGCAACCTCGGAGTTGGATTATGTTGAGTCAAATAAGCATGGACCATATAGTAAGGGTAACTCTTCGCATCCCTATCATTGGTGGGAATTTGTTCGGCATCCAGTTTTTTTCATAATGTACGCTAGACCCGCTACCTATTATGTTTCTAGACTTAAGGGTAAGTTGTATGTGCTTCCGCTAAACAAGTTCGGAGTGTATCTTAGGGCTCATCGTGATGCAACTGCCCCAACTTCCTCCCTTGTACCCACTTATGAGCTTCCTTACGATCCACATACAATATATTGTCTTCTTCCCCAATTACAATCATCCAAGAAAAGTAAAGGAAAAACAAGTAAAAATTGAAAATAAAGAAGAGGAAAACGAAGCCTAAGAAGAAAAGGAGATCGAGTATAAACAAGAGGAAGATGGAGCAAAAGAAGAAGATGAAGAGGAGGAGAATGAAGTAACAAAAGAGGAGGAAGAGATCAAAGAAAAAGTGCAAGAAGAAAAGGAAGAGATGAAAGATGAAGCAAAAGAAGAAGAACATTGCAAAGAGTCACATATCCAGTTGCTCGAAAATATGGATGATGCATTTTCTGAAAATTTTATTGATTTCATCATTCCTGAAGAGCTTATTAAGACAACATCCTTGAAAATGGAAGTTTTGCACTTCATTCAGGACAAGCCCTACACACAAAGGGATGTTTGCTACAACTTCTTTTTCCTACATTTGTTTAAAATTCATGGTCGAGTTTTTTTTAACAAAGGGGAAATTGATGCAGCACAGAAGAAGAGGATTATTGATGATGGAAGATTTTATATTTAATTAGATTTGGATAGAGTAATTGATAGGATTAGATTAGAATATATCTTTAAAGCAATAAGATATTTTAGCCTTGTTTTGATTAAAAGGATAATTTAGTTATTTTATTATTTATCTTATTAGTTTTTTATTAGATTTATGATTTATCTTAATAGTTTTCTATTAGGTTTAGGATTCATCTTTTCTAATATTCTTTTAGGGTTTAACCTTCTATAAATAAGCTTTATAATTCATTATTTTCAAGTTTGAATGAATAAAAAAAATTGAGTTGTGTTTTTGATTAGCAAGTTGTGCTACATCAGTAAGATTTTATCATCCAAAGGGAAAATCGAGCATGGTTTTCTTTCAATTGGGTTCTTGACTCCGTAAACATTTCCCTTCCCTTATCAGTAGGACCTACAATGCTTTGCAAACTACGGATATTAATGTAATTGCGAACAGTAGGATTGGCAATGGGGCAGGGCGGGGCGGGTACGAGGGCTGCCTCCTCCATAGTCACGTATATGAAGTGGATACCCATATCTGCCCTGGAGGGTACAAACCTATACCCATACCCGCCCTATTACATATGGGTACCCATTACCCGCCCCATACCCGCCCTATTACATACGGGTATCCATTACCCGCCCCATACCCGCCCTAATGTGGGTACAAAACGATTATCGATACCCATCTGAATTAATTATCTAATACTGTTTCTAAAAGTTCAATTATTTTTTTATAACATTGATAAAGAATTTATGGAATTGAACTTAAACATGGATTTTTTTTAATTTGACGTTAATTAGATACAAAATGGAGCGGGTATGGTACGTATCAAGCAGGGCGGGGCGGGTATGGAGCGCGGCAGAGCGGGTAAAACAATATACCAGTACCTGCCCCATACCCATGGCGGGTACGGCGCAGGTACACCCAACTCGTATCCGTTACCCGCCTCACTTATACCCATCTCCCCATCACCATCCCTAGTTTCTTGAAATAACTCCCTGTCATATTCCTATCGGGTTAGACTTTGTCAATGCTAGAAAGAATTCCTCACGCCAACTTTTTAAATACAGGACAAGTTGATCCATGTAGTAAATCAAGAAAGATGAACTCAGACATCGGTATGATATACATTTTCTGCCTGAGATACGTGCAATGTATAAAAATTCCCGATGAATGGTTCTCTGAGCACTAGAGTTGTTTTTATAGTGTTTCCCTGTTTCTTCCCTTTCCCTCTCTTTTATGCTCTCCACAATCAAACAAGAATTGCTGCCACTCCCATTCCTGAACATTCCTAATGGAGATGAAGCGAAGATCTGCCACATCCAGTTTATTGTAAAGCTTTTGACTTCGAAGCCTGGATTCTTGTTTGTAATTTGCTTATGCGTAATGTGCGGGTTTCAAATACTAAAGAAAGAAAAACAAATAAGCGTGTGTTCAATTCAACCATGAACATACCTTGCAATGTACGGAAACCATGAATTTCCCATCCTACCAGTGGTCCAACGAAACTATTCTCCATCAAATTTGCACATTGAAGACCTAAACTAAAATTATTTTTAGTAAAATGGAGAGAGAAAGAACAAAGAGCGGGGGAAATGGTTTGATTTAGTAAAATACAATCATATCCGTTCAAAAAAAAAGAAATACAATCCTATGTCAAATTATATCGAATTTGCTAGGATACATAATTAGATCAGGGCAATTTGATATCAATTATATTAGAATAGTATTAGAAATGGAAGAAATACAAGGAACAAAGGAGAGTGATTCAAAACTAATTCGGACATAATTCTCGATGATATTCGTATCAAAATCTTTATTGCAATCAATGGCAATAAATCCCAACAACAACAGCAACAAGAAGCCCAGTACCTTCAGGGCTCCCACAAAAGCAAAGTCCGGAAAGTAGATGTATGCGACATTTTTCTTCCGAGGCCTACCCTGAATGGAGGCAATAAATCCCAACAATAAGTAAATTATTAAAATTATAAAACAACAATAAAAGACTAATAAAATAATACCAGCAAATGAATAGTCAGACAAGTGAAAATAATAATGGTTTCACTTTAGTAACTAAAAACAAATTAAAGATTTACATGAATTGAAAAGCTCTTACAAATTATATAAACCTGGAGTTTAAAAAACAGGCTTAGGGTTTGTTTGACTTAGCTTATTCTAAGAGAAAAAATACTATTTTCTAAAAAAAAAAAGCATTTTTTTAATTTTTGGAGAGTGTTTGGTAACCATAAAAAAGTATTTTTTACCAAAAATAAAAGCTATTTTTTTGCATTTAAGTAGAAGCAGACTTTTAAGCAGAAGCTGAAGCGTAAATGATGCCAACAATTCTAATAAATCCTAACTAATGATCTAATTATGCCTGCAGGAAATCGCAGCCGCAAATTTTCGCGAATCTAGGGATTTCAATAATGTTAATTTTTTTTTTTTTTTTTTGCAACTTTAAAAAATATAAATACATATACATCTATATTAAAATAAAAAATATGTACAAATATTTTAAGAAAATTAATATTTAGGTACCCTAAAATTTAAGCATTCATCACCTCAATTCTGTCACAGTTTAATATATACAATAAAGTATCCCAAGGTTTTAACATGTTATCACATACCTATGTTAAAATTTGATTAATTTTTGTAATAATGCGACCAAATCTTTAGAAAAAATATTGATGTAATACAAAATTACAAAAATCCATATAAGACATGCCAATATTTTATCAAAAATTTAAATTGTAATAAAATATTTACTGAATATTGATGTAATCTACCTAAATTTTTGCCAAAATATGTGTCATGTTAACATTTTTGACGAACATCAATAAATTCTAATTAATATACTAATATATTATCGAAATCATGTCCATTTACACATTTTCCAACAAAAATTCATCAAATTTTGACAAAATATTAAAACTTCAGGATGCCCCATTATACGCATTGATATGTCTGGGTATCTATGTGATAAATGGTCAAATCTCAAGAAATAATTTCTCAATATTTCAGAAAATATTACATAATTATCTATATATTTATATAATAATTGAAAGATTATCATTGAAAATGAAAGGAAAGAGAGTTATATTAATAATGATAAATTTAAAATATGATAGGAGTTAGTGATCTTTTAAAGATAATAATTTATGCTAAATATTAATAATGAGTAAACTACAAAATTATATATAGATAATATAATTTAATATTTCATAAATAACTTAATTTAAAGTCTTTATTATAAATTATATACAAAATTTAAATATAATTTAACTAAAAAATATATTATTAAACTAAATATAATGTGATAACAAAAATTTGAGTAAATTGACTAAATATAATATTTCATAAAGAACTTAAATTAAAGTCTTTTTTTTCTACATATAAATTTATATATATTGGTCAATATAAATTTATACATACAAAATAAATTTTCAAAATTAATATATTTTTCCACAGATCTATATACTAAAAAAAGAAATTCTTTCCATTTTTATTTATGTATGCACATTTATCCAAAAAAGGGAACATAAGGTACATAAGTATAAAGAAAACAAAATTGTCAAATTTTTAAAAATCGTTGACATGGAGACAAGTTGATTAAATATTTTTTTAAAATGGGCAATTTTTGGTTTCTTTTTTTTTTTTTTTTTCAGGACATTTTTGACAATGACTCAATTTTAATTATATTTTTTCTACATATAAATTTATATATATTGGTCAATATAAATTTATACATACGGAATAAATTTTTAAAATTAATATATTTTTCCACAGATCTATATACCAAAAAAATGATATTCTTTCCATTTCCATATATGTATACACATTTATCCAAAAAATTCCAACAATAGTTTTCTATTTTTCTTTATTTTTCGCACCCATATAAGTGCCCCTCGCCAACTCACGCTAAAATCCTATTTTTCATACCTTAGAGAAGGACTTTTAATTTCTCACAGGATACAAAAAAATAAAAAATAAAAGGGAAAAACATGCACTTTTATTTTATTTCAAGTACTGAATTCTCCAATATAACATAAATCCAATGAATTCTGCGAAGCTCTTTTGCATTCCAATGAAATTCAATTACTTGTGGGCACCTAAATGAATGAGATTCAATTAAACATTATATTAAAGAAACATAAAAAAGAACGCTACGCATGTAAAAACTAAATAATAAATGTATAAAAGAATTAAAGTACAGAAAAACTAAATAAATCAATAAGATAAACAAATATTTGCGTAAATTCCGAAAATGGAACCCATAAAAAAAAACTTTACATCATCCATTATAACTAGAATATAAAGAGATATTTATACCAACTCTAAATCCCCCATGGTACTCCATACCAAATATTACATATTACATAGTATATTTACTCCCCCCCTCCCCCAAAAAAAAGCCTCGAACCCGTGACCTGTGATTGAGGTCATCACCTCCTCCACCATCGAACCCGTGACATATTACATATTATATCACATTTACACATAACACCACTAATGTGAAACTAAAAACGTAATTAAACACATAATATGAATAATATTCCACAATGAGATCATAAAATAATACACAAAGTCAATAGATTAATATGAAATAAATTAACCTAAACTTAAATTTGTATGGATATGAAGTAGATGAATGATATATCCGAAATGTAAGATTGTGTGTCTCGAATAATAATTAAAATTATAGGCTATAACTGTGCATAATAGACCCTAGTGTCTTAAATCCCACGATGGGTCAATTGTCAAAAAAAAAAAAATTTATTTCGTGACATAGAAAAAAAAAATCAAAATGTTACCAAAAATCTAAAAGATGCATGCTACAAAAATCTAAAATTGCTACCAAAAAACTAACTATTACAAAGTGTGGAACAAAAAAAAAAAAAAGGGTACTAAATCACATAATATACCTGCAGGTTCATTGAATTTATCTGTACAGTCTTCGTGATATATTGTTATGATATAAAAATTTTAAACTATTACAGTATGTAATACAAATTTGATGATAACAATTAAGGCATAACTCGTGAAAAGAAAAGAAAAAAATTCAAAAGGCCAATTTCAACCATGTACACTGCATGGGGAGAACTAGTGTGTGTGTGTGTATATATATATAGCATGTTGTGTATTTATATGTAGAAATGAAAAATTATTAAATTGTAAGAGTTTTATGACTTAGTGAGGTGTAGTATTTTTATTTTTTTTTTGGTTAGTTTTTTTTATTATTTTATAAATTAATAGATATATTTTGAAATGATGATTTCTTGCTCTTAGTGGTTTTCTTTAGTAAAAATTTGTTTGATTTACTAAATAATAATAATACCATATTTTTTTAAACAAAGAAAATTAATTAATAAAGTTAAAAATTGTAACGTTGTGCAGTGAGCATACTTTTAATTGGGCCATAAATACATTAAAGGCCCAATTTACTCTTATCAAATGCCCCACGGTATACACAATTGATTTTTGAACGTTTAACGGGTATTTGTGATAAAGATGATGATACGGCTTTAATGTTTTGATTTTTTGTACTCTTAGTTCTACCTTATAAATAGGGGAGTTGTATTTGGACGCACAAGAATACTTGCTGCTCTTCATCTTCTAATTCTATAATTTCCTTTTTGATAAATTTGGGTTAAGGTGTTTGGGTAGTGTAGTTTTGGCCTCTTAAATCGGTGTAGGGTTTAAAAGTGATAGTGATAAGCATTGTATCCTAGGGACGGCGTGTTGTACATCTACTGCAACAGATTTACCCGTAGAAGCGTGAAAACCGTCTTAAAGAGGGCAAGATCCGTGCCTCGCTCGGCTCAACTTCATTTCCACACTATAAAGGTAATATTTTCTTTTCAATTTTTCCAACAATTTTAATAGGTTTCAACGGATAAGACTATTACCAAGACTACTAATACTAGCCTACTGTAAGACCCGTGACACCAAGGATCGGAGCACAGGTGTGTGCCTTGTGCCTGTGTCGTGTCAAATGGGTTGCCAATGATTGGCACTGTGTGGACAAGGTGCGCACTCAGTTAAGAGTGCATTAGGCCTCCACGGACCTAGGCCTAAGTGATGGACAAAGTGGGAACCGGGACGGGCACGGGCCCAAGACAGTGTCATGACAAGGGCCCGGCACGGCCCAGGACAGTGTCGTGACAAGGGCCCGGCACGGCCCAGGACAGTGTCGTGACAAGGGCCCGGCACGGCCCAGGACAGTGTCGTGACAAGTTCTGGCTCGACCCCAGGCAATGTCTTGACAAGGACCTAGCTCGGTCCTAGACAACGTCAGGACATAAACAGGGCGCGACCTAGACGGTGTCATGACAAGGCCCAGGGCACGGCACGGGGCAGGCCCAAGGGCCCAGACGAGTAGCGATAGGCACGGGCCCAGTGCAGGGCACTGGCCCGGCCCAGGCCCAAGTAGGCCCAATGAAGCCCGACCTTAAAGAATGGTAAGAAAGAGCACGTGACACATATTGGTGACGGTTACCAAAGGAAAAGAAGCGGGAATGACCGTTGACTTGTTCAAACAAGGAAAAGTGCGGGAAAACGGAAGAGTGGGCTGAAGTGGAGGTAACCGCCAGTTCAAATCAGGCGCCTAAATAAATAAGACATGTGCTTTGACCAGCTTGACTTGTAACCGCCAAGGCATGCAAGGGAGAGTGGGGCACGGTTTGAAGAAAGAGGGGAAAAGAGCGGGAACGGTTACTCCTTTGATCATGGGGTTGACTACGGCTATAAATATGTGCAATGGACATTCATTTTGGGTATCTTGTAATCTCAGAATTATTAATGAAAAATAGCCTTTATTTCGTGTGAGACTTTTCACTTGTGTTTTTATTTTAAAGCCTCTCGTTTTTATTTCATATTGATGTTCTTGTAGGCTGGGTGAGCGAATCTCATCGCCATCACAGTTAGTTCATAAAATAGCTATGACAATTGTGGTATCAGAGCCTAGGTTCGCTTGAACCGTGTGTCTAGACGCTGCTTGCTTGTGGTCCAGAACTTGCGTATGTGCTGCCTAGAACTTGCGTATGTGCTGGCCAATACCCGCATGCTTGTAGTCGGCTTTGTGACTGAGTCTAAAATCAGGTTTCCCTATTGTTTTCGAATTTTGATTTCGGAATTCTAGTCAAGATATAATTTTCGAATTTTCTCTTTGGCTGGTACTTGTGGGCTTGTCATAGTATCGGTTGTGGCATTGCTTGGCTGGTGGACCTTGTCCCTATCGCTTGTTCTAAGCTTTGTTGGACTAAGCGCATGTGACCTGGGTGTGGATTGTGTGAGATCTTGTGTGTGCTGGTTATTGTGTGGCATTGGGTTAACTTTGAACCTCCTTATACTAAAAATTGGTTGGACTGCGTGACTTTGGCCTTGTGTGACTGCTTTTCATTGGTTAATTGAATTGTTGTATTTGTGGTCACCATGACTCAAAATAATCAAGAACATGGAAAACGTCCTAAGACTAACGAGCGCTTGGACCGGATTGAAGAAAACTTAGGTTCCGAGTATAATGTCGATGACCTTCCCCCGGGAACAGTGTTGGGTGCCATGAATTCTTTGTCTAGTGAAATTGGGTCCCTTAAAGAAATGATCAAATCTCTAATTGCTGCCCAAAGAACTCCATCTCCAGCCCCCACTCCTAATGTATTTCGTAGGTTGGACCCTAATGGGGTGGGTAGTAGTTCCCCAAATGTACCTCATGTCGGTGAGACCTCCATTCCTATAGTGGAAAGCTTACAAAAAGAAATTTTGGTACTGCGCAAGACGATTGATGCAGGTACGTTTGGACTTAACAAGAATAACATTAAAGTTCCTACTCCGAAAGCCTTTTGGGGTGAACGTGATGCCAAAACCTTGGAGAACTTCCTTTGGGACATGGAACAATACTTTATGGTTGGCCATGTCCGTGAGGAAGACAAGGTTGTCATGGCATCTATGCACTTGATGGGTGATGCAAAGTTGTGGTGAAGAACTCATGCGTCCGAGGACCGTGCTGCTGGTCGTGCTGGAACTAGCTCATGGGAGGCCTTGAAGAAAGACCTTCGTGAACAATTCTTCCCAACCAATGCTTCTTGGTTGGCCCGCGAGGCCCTGAAGGACCTCAAACAAAGTGGTTCGGCTCGTGAGTATGTAAATGCTTTTAGTTCCGTAATTTTAGAAGTTAAAGATATGTCGGATGAGGACAAACTCTTTAACTTTATTTCGGGTCTTAAACCATGGGCTCTACTAGAGTTGAGGCGCCAAAAGGTCCATGACCTTGCCTCTGCTTTGGTTGCAGCTGAATCATTAATGGACTTTAATGTTGGACATGACTTTAATAAGAAAGATCACTTTAAGAAGGGAAAGAAACATGGCTTTAAGTCCTTTAAAAAGGAGAAGGGTCCTGCCACTGAACCCAACAACATTAAAGTCTCATTCAAAAATGATGGAAATAACAAAGGAATGGCTCCTAAGTCTATTGCTTGTTTCATATGTGATGGTCCTCACTTTGCAAGGAATTGTCCTAACAAACAATCTTTAAGTGCTGTAGTTCAGCAGGACGATGATGAGGATGAGGATCTTGAGCCATCTCCATCTCACGTAAGGATGAGTTAATTAAAGCTGATGGACAAAACAGGTTTCGGATGATGCGCAAGTGGCTGGTCATCCAGGTAGACTAGTGGGCTGCTGTTTATGTCTATGATTTATGCATGTTTCTATGGTCATATGTTTTGTTTTGGGCTCCGTTGTTTTGAAGGTTTTTGGATGTAATTTTCATTTTATTTCAATGGCTTTCATTTATGTTGTTTCGATGATCGTTTATCATGGTATTGTGTGCCATACCTATATATGTTAATTATACATGCATGATGGATTATCGAATGTGGGGTGTCTAATGAGACTTGAACGCACCTTATTAACAAGATTGAGCCTTGAAAAGAATGAATGATGAATGATACAACTAACGGAATGTGACCTATGTGTGTTAAAAAGGATGAATTAAACAATGTTTAAAGCACCTAAAGGACTTGAGTGCATTAAGGATTTGTGGACATTAGTTTGGATGAAACGATGTCAAAACACTAACGGACTTGTGTGCATAAGAAATTTTGCCAAACCTAGTTGGTGTGTGCAAACCGTGGGGTATTGCGAAGCATGATGGGAACGAGATGTTGCCGGTACCCATGAACGACTAAAGGAACTGGATGGCCTATGTTAGTTCTTAGGGTACTTACTCTTTCTGCCGAGAATGTCAGTTCTTCTGGTAGGAAGGTTTGTAAGACCCTTGACATTGGGATACCACGCACAGGGTGATGCCTGGCGTTAAGCACATCATGACTCAATCAGTGCTCTGACATAGGTACTTGACGCACGAACCTCTAGTGTTTGAAGGGATGTTAGCGCCTATGTCTTGGCTGCGACAGGGGACATAACGGACCTTGACCCAAACATGACCCGGGGAGGGCATGCACGCTTGAAGCAGCGCATTGACATAGTAAAGGACCACCAGTCAAGCGCACAATTATGCTCAAGCGGGCACACGTTAGTTGTGCCGCACTAGTTAAGGATGGACCCATGACAAAGTGCAAACGCATGCGTTGTGACAAAATGAGACGGACATCAATAAGGCACAAGTATATACGCAATGCGCATCCTTTGTAAGGATGAACTAGGCCTAACGGAGATGAGCCTGAGCATGGCATCAACGGATCGAGGGCCATGCGCTTGTTGCACGGCACTGAACCAAGGCGCGCGAGTCAAGAGCATTAGGTGCACAAGCAAGGACGAGGCATGAAAAGCTGACTCCAAGAGCACGTGTGGATGCACTATGCTAGCGTGACAATGGACCTTCACCTAGGCGCCATATGGCACTCCTTGACCATAGGGTGTTTGGAACAAGAGACGAGACTTCTTGGTTCTTTGGAAAGGCACTCCTTTAACGGAGGCTACGTGGGAACGAGACGTAACTTTGTGGCCATTTGAGGACAAAGTTGCGGAGTACCTTAATACCCTTCCAAGGACGTCAGGTCTTTCGGGTGGGGGAGGTTTGTAAGACCCGTGACACCAAGGATCGAGGCACAGGTGTGTGCCTTGCGCCTGTGTCGTGTCAAATGGGTTGCCAATGATTGGCACTGTGTGGACAAGGTGCGCACTCAGTTAAGAGTGCATTAGGCCTCCACGGACCTAGGCCTAAGTGATGGACAAAGTGGGAACCGGGACGGACACGGGCCCAAGACAGTGTCGTGACAAGGGCCCGGCACGGCCCAGGACAGTGTCGTGACAAGGGCCCGGCACGGCCCAGGACAGTGTCGTGACAAGGGTCAGGCACGGCCCAGGACAGTGTCGTAACAAGGGTCAGGCACGGCCCAGGACAGTGTCTTGACAAGGGTCTAGCACGACCCAAGACAGTGTCATGACAAGGGCCAGACACGACCCAAGACAGTGTCATGACAAGTTCTAGCTCGGCCCCAGGCAATGTCTTGACAAGGACCTGGCTCGGTCCTAGACAATGTCAGGACATAGACAGGGCGTGACCTAGACGGTGTCATGACAAGGCCCAGGGCACGGCACTGGGCCGGCCCAAGGGCGCAGACGAGTAGCGATAGGCACAGGCCCAGTGCAGGGCACTGGTCCGACCCAGGCCCAAGTAGGCCCAATGAAGCCCGACCTTAAAGAATGGTAAGAAAGAGCACGTGACACATATTGGTGACGGTTACCAAAGGAAAAGAAGCGGGAATGACCGTTGACTTGTTCAAACAAGGAAAAGTGCGGGAAAATGGAAGAGTGGGCCGAAGTGGAGGTAACCGCCAGTTCAAATCAGGCGCCTAAATAAATAAGACATGTGCTTTGACCAGCTTGACTTGTAACGGCCAAGGCAAGCAAGGGAGAGTGGGGCACGGTTTGAAGAAAGAGGGGAAAAGAGAGGGAACGGTTACTCCTTTGATCATGGGGTTGACTACGGCTATAAATATGTATAATGGACATTCATTTTGGGTATCTTGTAATCTCAGATTTATTAATGAAAAATAGCCTTTATTTCGTGTGAGACTTTTCACTTGTGTTTTTATTTTAAAGCCTCTCGTTTTTATTTCATATTGATGTTCTTATAGGCTGGATGAGCGAATCTCATCGCCATCACAGTTAGTTCATAAAATAGCTGTGACACCTACCACCAACAATGTGTTTTCGCTTTTCGGGCGAGCATTTCAAACGATGGCCAAAAAGGGTTCTATTTTATTTAAAACTCATGATGGTGGTGTAGATTCTCAATGATGCCAATTAATGAGAAAGATGTTGATAACATGAACAATGCCGAAAAAAAGGTTGTAAAAGTTATATTCTCAATTGCCTTTATTATTCTAAAAACTATGAAAGTGCAAAAGAAAATTGGACGGCACTACAGGAAAAATATGATACTAAACAAGTAGGGGAGGAAAAGTATGCTTGTAACAAATTTTTTTGCTTCCAAATGGTGGAGGATAAATCCGTCCAAATACAAACACGAAAATTCCTCAGTATTATCAATGACATCAAAACTAAAGGTGTCAAAGTAGAAAAGCAAATGCAAGAAGCTGCGATAAAATAGAACAATGTGAAGAAGAAGCAAGAAAATAAGACAACAAGTAACTAATGGAATTTGCAATACTATAAATTTTATTTCTACCAATGAAAACACTCATAAGGGTCAAAATAACAAGTCCAATACCTATTTTAAGCCAAAAGGGAATGAATTGAAATATAATGGACCTTATAAAAAAAAGGTCCTAAAATGGTTTTAAATTAGTCAAAAGTTTAAAAAAAAAAAGGGCAACCCACCTAATGGTCAAGGGCAACATACTAATGTCGCATGTTTCAATTGTAGAAAAATGGGTCATATCGATAGAAATTGTCGATTTAGAAAAAGCGGACCCACACCTTAAGCTAATGTCACTGAATAGCTATTATGGCTATGATAATGGAAATCAATCTATTAGAAAATTATGATGGATGGTGGGCCTATTTACGCCTTAATTTCGAGGGAGCTGAGACAACACTGTTTTGAAAAAGGTACCACTTGCTTACCACGTGAGATCCTCCTTGAGGGGAGTCAAACCTTTAAGTGCTACAATACGACATCTCTAGCCAACATCCTGAGAAGGTAGCCACTCGAGGCTTGGGATGGTTAAACGGTGAAGGGAGCTCTAGCTCAAGGGATTGCCAAGAAAGCTGAAAGACAGGTGGTTTTCAAGCTCAAGACAGTTATTTGGAGCACAATCTCAGATACATGGGCACTAAGCTTCATCCAAGAGAACATGGGGGCTTCTAAAAGGGACTTCAGCTGAAAATGTAGATGTCAGCTCCATGGAATTCTCTAAAGCATCAAATCAGGGGCACTTTTATTGATCATTCACGCACAAGAAGGAGCTTAGTGGCCTAATATAGGGAGAAAATGCGCAGAAGTAGGGGGCAGCCATTATTTAGGTTTTTTTTTTTATAAATAAGAGACTCTGTGAGAATCTAAATAAGTACATGCATTTAATACAAAACTTCTTCAAGTTTTCTTTACAGCACATTTGTGCTCTTTTCCTAGAAGTAGCGTTACTTAACATAGCTTAGCACAACATAGATCCTGTTCTATTTGCTTCTTCAGCAATACAATCTTTTGGGCTTCAAGTATGAACTCTCGGTTTTAATTTGTTACCAAATTTTGACAAGTTAAGAATGGAGGCTTTAGTTTGAGACTTTGAAGGCCAAGGCTTGATCTTGAATGTGTTGGTCTTAACATTACTATCATTGCTTAATAAGTCAGGAGAACTTAGGTTCGCACCATTGATTAGGGCTTTAATAGGCAAGGCTTGACCTTAATTACACTAGTCTTGGTCCAATAACCTAAATACAGTTTGCTCCATCTTAATCTTGTCAGGCCTATGCTCATTCGAGTTATTGTAAGTCTAGGGTGCTTGGCTTAAAAACCTGATTGACTCATGCTTGTAAGTGGACTGTTAAGCACTTGGGTTTGTCTCCACACCAATTCCTGATTTTTAAGTGCACGAGGAAATGTGTCGGTGGGCTTTGCTTCGTCACTTAACTGCCAAATGAGTTAGGTCCGTATGTCAATTAAAATATATAAAAATCCACAAAAATATTTGTTCAAGTCTTCTTAATTGAAGTATGAGCAGAACTCATGGTATAAACAAAGTTAGATACACCAAAATATCACAACCTTTTTTCCTAAAACGGTGAGTGGTTGAGGTCAAAGACTTATGGTCCAAATTTAGGCTCATTCCCTAGTCGCGATGAGTTCTTTTTGCATGTTTATTTTGTTTATACTTTTACTACGACCACATCACACTTAATTACAAACAAATAGAGCAAACACGCCTTTTGACAACCACAGTGGGAAGCTTAAAGCAAGCCTTCATCGTCTTTAGTCCTTCGTGAATTACTGGAACGTAATTACTGGCCACTCACCGATGGTCAGGATCAGGAGGTCTAGTGCTCTCAAGCATGAGGAAAAGAAGCCTTAGCTTTAATTGAGTTCCCACTTGAGCATCCTCTTGAACAAAGCCGTATAGCACGAATGGATGATCCTGTTGGGAAAAAATAACTTTTGTTGGAAAAATAAACTCTGATGCCAATCGTTGGGTTCACAGCTCTGAACTATGGTCACAACAAAAAGCACCTATTAGAGCACTTAGAGACTTTTCTCTTTACCTAAGCCCCTAGTCCGAGAGTCACGCTTCGTGACACCTCACGTACGAGAGTTTACGAGAATAGGGCTATCTTTATAAATTCCTTTGCTCTAATACCGATTGTTGGGAAGAATTTCAAAAATTCTCCCTAATTTTATAAAGTTGACGCAGCGGAACGGGTTTAGAATTCATAACTCTAAACCTAGGGTTGATTTAAAATTCCTAATTTTAAACCTGCATATTTAAATTCATAATTTAAATATACAAATCCAAATTAATTTAGATCTATAAGCCTTTTACTCTAATACATTTATAACAATACATAAACTCAAACAGACATAATAACGAATACTATAAATAAATAGAAAAGCGAAAACAAAAAGTGAAGGAAAGAAAACATACCTAGATTTGCTCCAATTAAAGAAAATCAGAAAATAATAATAATAATCTTCAAAATCGAGACCCCGCGATCTTCTACGCAATGACCTCGAGCTACCCAAAGGGTAGGCTCCGAAAAATATTAAACTGAGCAAAGAAAAATTTCTACGAAAAATTTTCTCTTCAATTAGGTCTCCGAAACAATTTTCAAAAATCCAAAATAATTTGTTTCAATTGAATGCCATACCCTTGGAATAAGGACCTCTATTTATAGTAGGCTACCGGAACGAAAAAATAACAAATTCTCGATGTGGGATGCGTAGGTATCAAAAATAAAACGCAGCATTTTAGTATTAAAAATAATCGAAACGAAGCGTTTCAAACCCGTTCAAAATCGCATGATTTTTTTTTAATTCAAAATGCGTGCCACGTGCCGCACACCTATCATTCAAGCCCGTGGCACGCGCATTACTCCCTTGTGACCTCCCAGTGTGCGATACGTGTCACACGTTTGTTGGTCCATACGAGAGGACGTGGATCGTGACCTGTTACAGCGATTTTTGTTTTTTTTTTTTTTTTTTTGCTCTGTTTTCCACTTCTAAAAAATTTTATCTTATGAATTTTAATTTTTTAAATTATATTATTTTTTTAGTTTTCAATTTTATTCATCTCATAATAATGTTTGAAAAAATTAAATTTACTCATCTCATGGGTAAATAATTCATCTCATGAATTCTTTAATCTTTTTTCGATGGCAATAAATACAGAGGCTTGTGTAAAGACCTCAGGGACAATTTAATTCTAACTCCAAATGGGTTAAATTAACCATCTCATGTAATAATTTAATTATCATTTAATGAGACTTAACTCCACTAAATAAATCTTACTGCACTCCAGACTTAAACCATTTATTCGATATTTCGCTAATAGACTGTATTGAACATAACAACCGCTCCATTAGATGTCCATGACGAAGAATAAGTATAACTACTACCATTATTCTTCTCATAGCTTCTCAATTACTTAGCGACTCGCTCTTCATTGAGTAATTCATTTATACTTGAACAAATTCACAGTATAAATTCCAAATGTCAAACACTTGGAAGAATTTGGCTATAGATTTTGCACTATTCAAATATTTGCCAATCTACCAACGGGACATCTGTATCTCATAAGAGACTGTCCCTATTGAATACCTGATCCTTATCACACTTCACGCCACTACCCAGTGTACGTGGGAATTCAATCATGCAATTAGACCTTACTTATAGTATACCAAAGTAACTAACGCGCTATGCATAAGTCTAGAATACTCTCAGGATTTAGAGTTGTCATTCAAACAGTACAACATGAATCACCGATCTCCGATAATAGTCTAGAAACAAATAATCCACATGGTCCAATTCAGTGTGTCAATCTTATTAAACACACCAACCTAACACTTTTGGATCACCATCCGCATAACCAAGACAAGTCATCTAAAGTGTCAAGTCATAGTTTTAGCATACAAGTGGTTCAAACTTATCTTGGACTACGAGTTTTTCAAACAACAATTTATACCATTTGTTCTAAGTCTATCTGCAGGTTAATCTCATAAACCACTTAGAACAAACACGTAAATTGTAGTTTGAGGACTACACCCATCTCATGGATGTTTCCAAAATGAAAATTACATGCAGTATAAATGCTGCTTACAAAAATTTAACAAGGAAATGACTGAAACGTCAATTTTATTCTTTAATAAAATAATATTAACATAATAAATCTGAATTTTAGGATACTATTTGTAACAATCTCCCACTTGTCCTAAATCCAATCTATGACAAGCTTTATACCCATCTCTTTTGTGTATGAACTAAAAGTCTACTAGGTCAATTATTCTATCTAAACCAACATGCCCCTCTATGCAGCTTCTAAACCTACAACGTATTTAGCCCTTATGGTGAAGTCAGCAATACAATACTGCTTGACATTCCACCCACTAATGGCTCTAACTCCAAGGGTAAAGTCATGCCCAGACGTCGAATGCCTGGCATGTATATTTGATTGGAAGTCTTAAAACAATATATCCAAGTGGAACCAGCTCATCACTTTGAAAGATCAGCATATATTCTCTAGTCCTTCTTAAGTACTAGTGAAAATGCTTCACTGCCACATAGTGCATCAGACTTGGGCTAGACTGACACCTGCTTACTATACCACAGCATAGCAAATATCTGGTCTCGTGCACAGCATGGCATACATGAGGCTCCCACTGCTAAAGCATATGAAATATTCCTCAACTGTTTCTCTTCTTGAGGTGTCATAGAACACTGCTCTAAAGAGAAAAAGGGACTCCATCCCTGAAAGGTAAAAACCCTTTCTTAGAATCCTCCATGCAATACCTTGACAATATTTTGTCAATATAAGTGGCTAGAGAAAGACCCAACAATCTACTCTTACGACCTTGCAAAAGCTTAATCCTAAGAGTAAAGCTGGCTTCTCCTATATTCTTCATATTGAGCTATCATGACAACCAAGTTTTTAGAGCTAATGACACTCCCACATCATTCATAATGAGTAGTATACCGCTGACATACAATACCAAGAAAGTCACTACTTTCTTTTTATGTTGTTTGTACGTGCATGGTTTGTTCAAGCAATTGCTTAAAACTATAAGACTTAATTGCTTCATTGTGTCTAAAAGGATCAGATTCAATACCATGATCAATCACTAAGGCTCCCGCTATGAATATGTTAGGTGTCCTGATAATTCTCCCTCCACACCTAAGCTCTCGTGTACCTGGAACATCCTCGCTCCTATCAGTAGATGCATCTAATGCATCCACTTTATCCTGATTGTGTCTAGCTATTCAGAATTAGTGTCATTTTTCTTTTAATTCTTATAATATTATTTTGCTTTTGCTTTTGTAGTTTACCTACAAAATCCTTCTCTAAATATTTTGCAATGAATGTACAAAAACCTTTTTAATTAAAAGAACTGTAGAAAAAGACCGTTCTTGTTTCTTTTATTTGCAACACCATTTCGCTATGGTGTACCCAGAGTAGAAAGCTGAGATCTTATCTCATTTGCAGTTAGAAAATCCAGAAATTCACTCGAAAAATATTTATCAACTCGATCTGATCAAAGTGACTTAACTTGTTTACCTAATAGCTTTTAAACTTCAACTTTCTACTTTATGAATTTTTCAAAACGCCCGACTTATATCCCATTAGGTAAACATGTCCTTGTCTTGAGCAATCATCACTAAATGTGGTTAAGTACTCATACCCACATCTTGCCTGAACATGTATTGGTCCACACACATCTATGTGAAACAACTTAAGCAAGTCACCAACCCTGTTGTCTTTACTCTTAAAAACAGACTTGGTCATCTTTCTTTCTATGGAGGATTCATAGACTGATAATGACCTCAAGTCCAAAGCTTCTATCAGTATATTTTTTACTAGTCTTTGGATCCTGTTCGAATTAGTGTAAACTAAACGTTGGTGCTTTGTGTAGGCATTATCCATTTCAAGGTGTTTTCTTTAGAAGATTGAACAAGTAAACTTGTGTTAGATTCATTTAAATAAGTACTAGAGTTTTGATAAGGAAATAACATGAATAAACCATTTATACATGTATATTTTGCAAATTTATTTCTTATATTAAAAGCTTCATAATCAAAATCAATTGAATAACAATTATTCATAAAACGAGTTACAGAAATCAAATTCCTGTGTAGAGTAGCTATAAATAAACAATCTTTTAAAACAAAAACTCTAGCACTAAAGATTAAGCTAACTTCTTCTACACTTAATACCACCATTATTGTACTGTCCCTGACCATCAGGTACAACACCCATTTTGTATCCTTTTGCTTAGCTTGAGCCCCCTTAACATATTATAGACATGGTCAGTTAAACCCGAGTCCACCCTATTAGGAACCTGGTGGACTCTTGACTACGCAGGGCTCAATTAAGCGAGATATCAACATATCTTCACCAAATGACTGAGCAATCTTTGTAGGAAGAGTAGCTATGTACTTAGTGTAGTTCCTCCTCCAGTGGCCTAATTTTCTTGCAAAAGAAACACTTTTCTTTTGTTGACTTCCTTATGGACTTGGTTGCTACAATAGCAACCTTTCCCTTTCCCTTCTTTTCCAGTAGGTCCCTTATGAGTAATAACTAAGTTTAACTTGTTTATCTAGGCTAAGTAAGCTGGTCCAATGAGTTCATTATACATTAGTAATCAAGTGAAGTTCACCAGTCGTATCCATTTCAAAATACTGTAAATGCAAATATTCGTGTAACTATCTAACAAGAGTCATGTATAATGCAGTAATATCTATTCTTTTAATTTAGCATACATAATAAGTCAGATATCCACCAAACTATGCTATCGTGCATACAATGATGACCCAAACACACCACTCCTTACTTCTGAGCAGCAGGGTCGCACGAAGCTAGTTCGGGTGAGAACTATTATCAATTAACATATTTTCTTGTAACTCTTACTAAACATGATTAACTCACCAATTTATCTTAGTCTCTAACATAATACAACAGAGCTCCATGGGGAGGCTAATGCATCACGCTAGTCAAGTGTAAACCATTACCTCAACCTCCATACAAATACACGTAATACTCCATCGCAACGTGGTCGCATCGCTTCTTTGCACTTTGGTCTATCCAAATAGAAGTTTGACCCTGCAATATGCAAACCGACATCCTCCACAGGGAGGTCTATCGATCTACTATACTGCTAGACCTGTAATGAAGAATGTGAGGTTATAATAATTAAAACCTCGCTCCCACTTGATTTTTAAAACTAGTAGTTTTTAATTAACTTGCATTTCTCATAACCCTTTTTAGAATCTCATTCTAAAATTAACCAAAATTAATTAATTAATTTATTCAAAAAATTATCATTTTACAATATCGATCATCTCATAATTTTTCTTTAGAATCTCATTCTAAATTTATTTAATAAAATTAATTAATTAATTTTACTTTTTAAAATGGTATCATAGATTATTTCATAACCTATTATGTAGAATCCCATTCTAAAACGAAATAAATTAAAATAAATTAATTTAATTTTTATTTAAAATAGTATCGAAATTTTGATTATCTCATAATCTATTTTTTAGAATCTAATTCTAAAATTAAATTAATTAATAAAAATTAATTTTATTTGAAGCAGTAAATTTAGACTATCTTATAGTCTATTTTAGAATCTTATTTTAAAATTAAATTAATTACAATAATTAATTTTTATTTTAAAAATACTATTGACGTCTATTTTAAAATTAAATTAATTACAATGATGAACTTTTATTTTTAAAATAATATTGACTTAACTTCAAACCGATTGGGGGCGAAGCGAGGGGAGGGCGAATTCTGACATATATCTAAATTTCTTCATTCTCTAGGCTTAAACCATAAAGTATTGTGTCCATATATTCAAGAGCAAAACGGGGCAATTTAAAGACATAATCGAGATATTTCTGAAAAAGGACTTTCTTTACTAGCACGTGCCTCTCTTACTTTAAACTTTTTGGAGCATGCCTTTACCACCACTATGTATCTTATGAATTGGCTTATAACTCCAAATTTAAATTACCGCTCTCCCTGCCAAATTTTGTATAATTGCATGCCTAATTACAATTTTCTCAAACTTTTGGATGTCTTTGCTTCCCCTTTCTTCAACCTTATAAAAAGCATAAAGTTGATTTTCAATCTCAACCATGTGTTTTCTTAGATTATAGTACTAAACACAAAGGTTATATATGTTTTAATGTGCCCTCGAATTGTATATATGTTGGTCAACATGTCGTATTTGATGAGTCCCATTTTTGGTTCCCCTTCATGTCTTCACCTTCTTCTGAATTGTCTTCATGTTCTAATTTCATGTCCCCTCCCTCGCCTTCACTTCTTCAATCAGCATCTCAACAAATTTCTCCTCCTACACCCCTAATACCTCCTCTTGCATCCACGATCACCATTAGCCCCCTACCACCTTCGTCGCTACCTGCACCACTTAGTAATGAACAAGTCTCTGTACTCCCTCCTGAGGATGTCCTTGTGTCCTCAATAGATGCCCCAGCATATTTTTGCCCTTCGTCCACATCCTCTCACCCGATGACCACAAGATTCCATACTAACTCGTTAAAACCTAAAGCTCTCACTTCCACCCGACACTTGTTACCGATTCCTCTTATTCGAGTTAAACTCACATCCTACCATGAAGCCTTGAAGGAGGCCATGTGGCATCAAGCCACGGATGCCGAAATTTCGGCTTTCCACCGTACCTCTACCTGGACTTTAGTTTCTTCTCCCCCTGGTGCAAATGTAGTGGGTTGTAAGTGGGTGTTCCGGATTAAATGGCACGTTGATTGTTTTGTTGAACGGTACAAAACTCGTCTAGTTGCTAAGGGTCATAATCAAGATGAAGTTATTGAATTTTTTGAGACTTTCAGCCCGGTTGTCAAATCAACTACAATTTGCCTTGTATTATCACTTGCTGCTTCTTTCAATTGGTCTACACGTAACTTGATGTTGATAATACTTTTCTCTTTATATTAATCTTATGAAAACTATGTTTATGAAACCACCACCTGGTTATAGAGACTCACATTTTCCTACTCATGTTTGTCGTCTCAAGAAAGCACTATATGGTTTAAAACAAGAACCCGGGCTTGGTTTTACAAGCTCAAGGATTTTCTTGTTCAATATGGTTTTAACAGTTGTTAATCGGATTTGTTCTTATTTGTTAGCAAAAACAGGTCTCAGCTCACCTATATTCTTGTTTATGGTAATGATCTCATTGTCATGGGTAGTGATAATAATTTCATCAACAAACTTTATTACTACTTTATGTGGTACATTTTCCTTGAAAGATCTTGAACCTCTCAAATTCTTTGTTGGTATTCAAGTGAACCAAAGCTCAAAAGATTTTTTTTTTTTTTTTCCTTTCTCAAAAGAAGTATTTAACAAAAATTTTAGTTCGCACTAAGATGGAGGGCGCAAAGCGTGTTTCTATGCCGGGTAAGGCGTCCTCATCACTTTGACGAGTGGGTGAACCCATGGACAATCCGGCTCTCTCCCGTAGTGTTGTGGGTGCTTTGTAATTTGCAACGATTAATAGACCAGAGATCTCATTTACGGTGAATCATTTTTGTCTGTTTATGTCCTCTCCTACTCTTATCCATTGGCGAGCAATTAAACATATTCTTAGGTATCTTAAGGGCACTATTAACTATGGCCGGAGTATTCAACTGACTCAGATCCCAGCTCTATTCACCTACTCTGATGCCACGTGGGCGGGTGATCCTAACTTTTGTCGATCTACACACGGTTATGCTATTTTCTATGGTGGTAGCTTGATTAGTCAGTCTTCCCATAAATAGAGTGTTGTTGCCAAATCCAATATTGAAGCAGAATATCGAGGTTTTGCATTTGCTATTGCAGAGGTGATTTGGATCCAACAACTTCTTAGAGAGCTTCACATTTCCTTATCATAATCACCTATTCTCTTTTGTGATAACATTAGTGTCAATTTAGTGACTGCAAATCCGGTATTTCAAAAAAAAAATCAAAGCATACTTCTGTTGAGTATAATTTTGTTCGTAAAAATGTTGAATAAGGTAATCTTCGGTTCGCATATCTACCTTCTACCGCTCAACTAGCCAACGTTCTAACCAAGGGCTTATCTTCTGATCGGTTTCATCTTCTTTGCTCCAATCTCGGAGTTGGTCACCCACTGCTGATCTTGCTGGGAGATAATAAAGCAGATTCAAATTTATCTTTATCTTTATCCTCTAGTCAAAGATAATCAAAGATCCTTAAATATTTTATGTATATTCGTATCTAGATAAGATACTTGACTTATATCTTCCCTTTCTTTTTTTGAACACCAACTTATATCTTCCATCTAAGATTTAGATTTGAAGATAATTGACTTTTGTAAATCTTTATCTCTTTTTTTTTTTTTTTGTGTCTATATATTGATGAATGAAGTGAGGGACAAAACTAATTTAAGACCTCATATATAAACAAACGCTTACTTTTTTTTATTCCCATTATCTTGTTACCAAATAGGGGTTTAAAAGGGGTAAACAAGGGATAAGGATAGTGGGAAATGAACATTTATCTAAGTCTGACAAATATTTTTGTATGCTAAAGGGGTTAATGGGGACCTATCCTTTTACTCCTATTTTTCTTAGGAAGAGGATAAAATTTAAAACAACTTCAGATAAATTTATTTTTATTTTAACTAGAACTCTCTTTACCTTTACTTCTTCACCAAATTTTCAAATAAAGTTAACACATTCACCCCCTCTTTGTTACCCCTCTTTATTAAATATATATCCAGACAAAAATAAAATCTTCTATAAATTATTGTCAAATCTCCCTTTCTTTCAAAACGACTCTAACCTAAAATCTTAAAATTCAAGGCACTGTTTTTTACCACAAAATAATTTTCTCTTTCCTTTTCTATATTTTTCTTTTTATATTCATTTTTCCTTCTCTTCTTTTCTAGTGTTGCAATATAGAAAATTGGAAAATACGTTCAAGGGATCCTCGTTTTTTGATTTTCTGAAAATTGAGAATGACACATAAATAATATACAACATGATATACTAATCAAATTTCATCGCCTTAACATAGGGGAGAAGATGAGCCGAGCCGAGAATCCCCTTGTTCGAACTCGAGCTTCATAATGCTTATCAAGCTGAAGTTTGAGTTGAGATCTTATTGAGTTTTCCAACCCTTGTTCGAGCTTGATTTGATAAAATGTTTGTGTGTTCAATGCTTGACTCGGCTCGTTAGATTTATCGAGTCAATTCAAGCTTGTTATCAAGCAAAGCCAAGCTATTACCAAGCCCAATCGAGCTTAAGATTAAGCGGAGCTTGCTATTGAGTCGAGCTCGCTACCAACACTTTTCAACCCACTATCGATCCGTTATTGAACGACTTTCGTACCAATATCAACTCTTAACAAGCTCTTAATAAGATTTTAACGAGCCCATAACGAGCCCCTTAACGAGCTTGTGTCAAACTGTTTGTGAATGTTAATGAACTGAGCAACCCCTATTAGAACTCGCCTCATTAAGCTTTTCGAGCCTGCTCGAACTTGGCTCAATAAGTTATCTAACCCTTATTATGAATACGAGTGAGTCCTAATCGATTTCAAAATCAAGTAGTTTATCGAACGTTCGGTTGATTTACACCCCTGCCTTAGCGGAAAGTTAGGTATCACTTTTGAAAACAAGGAAACTAGCCTTAAGTTGCTTTAAAACCCACTTTATCATATTCTGCAAAGATGAGTATAATGTAGTTTTAAAAGTGTGCTTAAAACCGTCTACTCTCAAGCGTACGAGAAGTCATAGTTGTGGCTGGTATGTGGTTGTCATATTCACAAGGAATTAATGTAAAGTTTGATTTGGTTATTAACGGGAGGTTTGGTTTCATGTTTCAGTTGGAAAGGTGAACAATTAATGAAAGTAAAGCAATTAAGACAGCAAATTAAAGTTCTAATCGATGAAGTGGCAGTTCAAGAAATGAATTCGGGATAAGATAACTCGAATCTCATCAGTGTACTTTACTATAACAATGATTTAAAGGGCTTAGGCTATAAGCACTAAACCTCGGTTAACACTTAAAATAAGGCTTGGGATAATGAACTAGTGTAAAGGTATAACCTATCTTACCTCTCCAGATGTAGCATATTAATTCCTTTCTCGCTCCTATTTTAATGTCAACTTTATAAAAGATTATGTTAAGGGCTTTGTACCACTTCAATCCTAACGATGCATGAAAACCTGTTATGTTAAAATCTACGCTACAAGCACTTAGACGAAATGTAAACAAATCGGGAATCTAAACATGGCTACAAGCTCATTTATAGAAAACCAACTACAATAAGTAATTCCCTCATTGTTAAGGATCTAGTATAACTTGATCCTTCACTAGTGAAGAACAAGAGTTGAGAGAGAAAAGAAGTGAGAATTAGATGAGAGAGTAGAAATAATTAAAAGATGAGAAGAAGAAATCATCAATGTTTTCATTCATATCCAAAGCATTACAAGATATTACCTATTTATACTAAGATACAATGTTGCTAGACAAATTAAAAAGACAACATTGTCGCCAAACAAGACTTAACTAGACTAAGGACTAAAAGAAGCTAACTAACATAACCAACACATTCATAACAATTCTCCCCCCTTAAAACATTCTTGTCTCAAGAATGGAAAGAAGGAAATTGTGAATGAAGGAAGGTGCAATCTTCCCAAGAAGTTGATGCAGCATCCAAATTACTCCACTGCATGAGCACCAGTTGTTTGCTGCTGCCTCCCAAAGCACCCAAACGAGACTAAAGGATAGCCTGAGGCTGTAGGACGAGCATACCGTGCAAGGTAGCCTAAGAATGGATCACTGTAATGTCCTGAGCAGCTGGGACAAACTTCTTCAAAAGCGACACATGGAAGATTGGATGGACAGAGCAATCATCAGGAAGATCAAGGTTGTAGGCCACCTCACCTACCCTTGCAAGTATCCTATGAGGCCTAAAATAGCGTGCACTTAGCTTAATGTTCTTTCGAATGGCAAGAGAACTCTGCCTATTAGGTTGCAACTTCAAAAGAACAAGGTCTCCAACAGCAAAGGACTAGTGCATTCTCTTCTTATCGGCATAGAACTTCATTCGAGCTTGAGCGACTTGCAAATGGTCCTTCAATTGTTGAACCAAATGTCACCTCTGATCTAGCAATTCATTTACTTCAGTAACATGGGAAATTCCCCCTTGGAATAGAACAGGTGCCAGGGGATCATACCCATAGAGGGCTTTAAAAGGAGTGGTACCCAGAGCTGAATGGAAGTGGGTGTTATACCAGATTTCCGCAAGTGAAAGCCACTTATGCCTGTCTTTGGGATGAACAAAAGTCATGCGTCTCAAGTAATTCTCAACACACTGATTTACCCTCTCAGTTTGGCCATCTGATTGCGGGTGACAGGAAGAACTCATGGCTAAGGTTGTGCCCAATAAAAAGAAAAGCTCCTTTCAAAACTAGCTTGTGAACAAACGATCTCGATCAGAAACAATGGCAAACCATGCAATATGTAAATCTGATCGAGGAAAAACTTGGCCAACTTTGCAGCTGTATTTGGATGTTGGAGAGCCACAAAATGACTATACTTGCTAAACCGATCAACCATTACCCAAATAATCTTCTTCCCTTCAGACCTTGGTAGTCCTTCAATGAAGTCCATACTGATGTGTTGCCAAGCTCGATCTGGTATGGGTAAAGGTTGCAATAACCCCTGATAAGGCTAGTGTATGCTCTTGGTACGCTGACAGGTCTCACATGAAGGAAGTAAAGCATAGATCTGTTATTTCAAATGAGGCCAATGAAAATACTGATGCAGCCTTTGATATGTGCCTTCTACTCCAGAATGGCGTCCCCAAGTAGAGCTATGAGCAGCCAAGATCACTTGCTTCCTCAAATCAGTACCGGTCCCTATGTAGATCTTACCATGCACACGGACAATTCCTTAGGAGACAACTACTTCAGCTGCATTTTCTCCTTAAACCAGATGTGCCTCGAGCAATTTTTAAGCAATTGCATCTCCATCACAAGATCTTATGACCTCAACCATCCAAGTAAGCACCATTTCTAATATAGCTAAACATTCCCCTGCAGCACTCTCCTCCAATCTCCTGGACAGGGCATCAACAACCCCATTGTCCCTCCCTTACTTATATTCAATGGTGTATTATAGGCCTAACATCTTCATGAGACCTTTCCTTTGCACCCCAGTAGTGATTCTTTGCTCCAAGAGGTATCTTAAGCTTTGGTGATCTATTCTAATGATGAACTTGTCACCCTTAAGATAATGCCTCCACTTCTGAACTGCTAAAAGCACAGCCAAATACTCCTTCTCATATGTAGACAATGCTTGAAGGGTTGGGCAAAGAAGCTGACTCAAATAGGCCAAGGGTCTGCCCTGCTGAGATAAAACTGCACCAATTCCTGTACCACTTGCATCAGTTTCTAACACAAATGGTTGAGTGAAATCAGGTAAAACGAGAACTAGAGCAGTTATCATGATTTCCTTAAGTTGCTCAAAAGCTTCTTGTGCTTGATCATTCCAATTAAAGGCTCCCTTCTTCAGTAAGGCTATGAGAGGTCCGGCAATAATACCATATCCTGCTATAAACTTCCTGTAGTAACCAGTCAGGCCAAGGAATTCCCGTAATTGTTTGAGAGATTTTGGTACTGGAAACTCCTTCATTGCTTGTACCTTGCTGGGATCAGCAGCCACACCTTCCTCTAAGATGATATGATCTAGGTACTCAATTTGTCTTTGCCCAAAAGAACATTTAGAGAGTTTGGCATATAGTCTATTCTGCCTCATGAGCTGAAAAATCGTACGAAAATGCTGCAGATGTAAGTCCATTATGGAACTGTAGACTCATATGTCATCAAAGAATACCAAAACAAAGTGTCTGAGGTACTGCTTGAAGACTGAATTCATTAGAGCTTGGAAGGTGGCCAGAGCATTAGACAATCCAAAAGGCATTACAAGAAATTCATAATGCCCATGATATGTGCGAAAAGCAGTTTTGAAGATGTCCTTGTCCTGAACTCTTATCTGATAATAGCCCTGACGCAAGTCTAACTTGGAAAGGAATCTGGCTCCATGTAACTCATCAAGCAAATCATCAATTATAGGAATGGGGAATTTATCCTTCATCGTTACTGAGTTTAGTTGCCTATAGTCAATGCACATCCTCAATGTGCCATCCTTCTTCTTAACCAAGATGACAAGCGAAGCAAAGGGACTATTGCTATGTCTGATGAATTTAGTCGTTAACAATTCATACACTTGGCGTTCAATTTCAGTTTTCTGAGAATGAGGATACCTATATGGCCGTAGATTGACTGGATCTGAACCTTGCTTCAAAGGTATTACATGATCATACTCTCTTTCAGGTGGCAAAGCAACTAGCATAGCAAATATATCCTGAAATTGTTCTAGCAGTGAGGTAATGGAAGGGTCTTCTTCTAAGTTCTATTCCTGACTAGTATTAGAGATTGAATGCAAGTGTCCCACCCAATGGAAGTCCTTCTTCTTGAACATGTCCTGCAACTGCTTTCGACTAATCATTTGCATTTGGGCTTGTTCTCTAATACCTTGCAACTTAATAGGTTTGTTCTCCTTGCTGAAGGAGATGGGTAATTGGCCATAATCAAAGAGTAGAGGACTAACGGTTTTCATACAATCAACCCCTAATACCATGTCACAACCTCCCAACCTTATGATTCTGAAATCGAACTCCAAGTCATGACCCTGCATATACCACTTGAAGCTGCTGCACTTGGTGTGAGTTAATATGGCATTCCCATCAGCCACTGTTACTGCTAAAGGATTGGTCTTAATCATATCATGTCCTACCTTTCTCACAATTTTAGGATCAAGGAAACTATGTGTGCTACCACTATCAATAAAGATCAAGATTGTTTGGGCCTTGGATTCACCCTTAATTCTAACGGTGTTATGAGATCTACCACCAGTTAAAGCCTTAACTGAGATCTCCATATCATTACCTTCTAAATCCTCATCGTCAACTTCATACTGCCCCTCTTCTGGTTCATGAATCTCTTCATTCAGTTCCTCATTCCTAGTTTCACAAGTGTGTGCAGACATCAAATACTTTGGATCACACTTGTGGCCAAAGAAATACTTTTGGTTGCATTTAAAACATAACCTTTGGAACCTCTTTTCTTCTTGACTCAAAGGTTTACTTCCAAGGTTAGGCTGCTTAGAGCTAAGACCTCCAACAGATGGAAGTCTGGATCGAGGTATATCATGTGAGGCCAAGACTGTTTTTTCCACCATTCAAGCTTTGGAATAAGCTTGTGATAAGGAAACAGGTTCAAAAGCCTTAACCATGTGTTTCACCTTTGGTTTCAATCCGCTCATGAAGCTTGAGATGTAATATTCTTCCACTGCGTCAGGATAAGCAGACAACAATCTAGCTCGTAAAACCTCAAACCTTGACATGTATTCTTTAATAGTTGTGGTTTGTACCAACTTGTTAAAACTGTCAACAACATCACTGATGTCTTCATCTCCATAACGATCACATAGCTCTTTCTCAAATTCAAGCCAAGAGATAAGTGGTTTTACTCACATAAGACTGTAATACCAGCTCTCCATTTCTCCTTTGAGATAAACGCAGCTATTTCTCCCTTTCAGACTCCAAGATGTTGTAGAATCTGCAATATCGCTCACATTTTCTAATCCAAGCTTGAGGCAAGGTTCCATCAAATGCTTCTAGCTCAATTCGAGGTTGTCTGTAACCATGTCCTCTTGTGGCCATTATATTGTCACTGTGATGTAGCTGTACATTGGTTATAGCTGGAGATGGAACAACATTAGTGGCATTATGTGTTGCTTCTAACTGGCTAGCAGGTGAAAGCACTCCTACACCTGAAGGAAGTTGCTGCCTTTGGATTTGTTCTTCTAATCCACCAATTTGTTGCATCTATCTATCGAATTTTTGATTGAAATTTTGTTGGCTCAGCTAAACATGGACATCATGTTCTCCATTTTTTGGCTCAAACGATCCATTCTTTCATCGTGTCGATCTCTTATTTCAGTCACTTGTTCTGATCCAGTAACCGCTTCAGCATAGGAAGGAAAATTGTTAGTAGCTTTGTTCATAGTTCCTGCTCCTGATCTTGTGGTAACCATGCTTTAACCGTCGTGTTCAGGAATTAATTTAATGATCACAGATTCTGCGATGAAGGTAGCGAATGTAGAAGTTCACTGCCTAACTTCGAGAATGAACTTGGAGAGTTAGGCCGCAGCAATTGCGATCAAGATGTTGTAATGATCTGAACCAGCAGCAATGGCATTAAACCAGTAACAATTTCACAGAAATATAAGTGTTCTCAATCAAGCTTTGCACTTAGCTGTTAAGGATCCTATACGAGGATCAAAAATCACAGCTTCACCTATTGCGAACAGCTCCAATTGATCAGTGTTGATTGTTTAATGCGAGGTTGCAGCTCCTTAAATTGTGTCAGCAACAATTTCAACTTCAGTTGTTCTTGATCAACCAGGTCGTAGCTTATTTCATCCAATTGCAATGCTTAGCTCGAAATCAGGATCAATTTAGCTTTGAAACTAAATTTATGAAGCTCTGATACCAATTGTTAAGGATCTAGTATAACTTGATCCTTAACTAGTGAAGAACAAGAGTGGAGAGAGAAAAGAAGTGAGAATTAGATGAGAGAGTAGAAAGAATTAGGAGATGAGAAGAAGAAATCATCAATGTTTTCATTCATATCCAAAACATTATAAGATATTACCTATTTATACTAAGCTACAATGTTGCTAGACAAATTCAAAAGACAACATTGCTGCCAAATAAGACTTAACTAGACCAAGGACTAAAAGAAGCTAACTAACATAACCAACACACATTCATAACACTCATAAGGGTGCAAAAATAACATAACATAAATCATTGTTGACAATAAGACACGAATTTGGGATCAGGACGGCTACCCGTCTTTCACCCTTAAACCATAGGTCTAGTCCTCAATGGGAGTTTTACACACCACAAAATCTAAAAGAAAAGGTGAATAAAAACTCATGAACGATGACTCCCTCGATTGATGTTGACGTTGACCCTTGCTTTGATTTCCCAGCACTCCCGACCACTTGCGCTTTGGCGTTTGAGAACTCCAAGATTTCGTAGCGGCTAAGGGAAGGAGAGGAAGAGGAGGAAAAAAACCAAAAGTCCAAAAAATATCATCCCGAACATCTTTTTATATGTGCAGCGTGCCCTAGAGGTGCCCCGCACTCTCAGTTCTATAAGGTCCTGATCGATCGGCACTTGGTGGCCTATTTGGCAGCCTATGCACTTAATTTAAAACGCACTTAACTTTTGATCCGTAAGGATTTACATGTCAAATTACATATCAAATCGAAGCTCTCAATGAGCTCTACGTGATCCAATGGTTTGGAAGTGAATTCTAATAATTTTGGGTCATATATACTCTTCTTTTAATCTTTAGCTCGTTTTAAGCTTGACCGATAAACAAAATGCATGGTGACCGATTCGTGAACCTAAGAGGAGACTTTTCTTGGCCAAATCTTAACCCAGTTGGTCTTTTTTCTCACACATGGTCGAGTTTCTCAACATAGTCTTCAAATTTGTCCATTTTCACTCGTTTTCACTATTTTCCAACTTGTCCTCGCTCCAACACACACTAAGCCTAAATATACATAAATTGCAATAAAATATACATGTAATAGCCGAATATATCATGGAAGTGAGGCATAAAACATATAAAAATGTGACACATCAACATCCCTAAACCCAAACCATGGTTGTCTTCAAGCAAGATTAAGTTCAAATTAGCTAAAGATGAAAAAAGTTCGATCACGCATGTAGTAGCATGAATTACTTATGAGAACTATTTTTGAACATATCTGAGAGAGTACTCAGAAATGAAGAATTTTTATTTAATGATATTATTACATTGGTCTAGCCAAAGTCTTTGCCATTTAAATCTTCCTACTAGTAAGTGAACTTAAAACTTTTCTTCCCCTTCTCTTGCTCCAAGCCTTCCAGATCTAAGATAAATAGTGAAAATAATTAAAGAAATAAGCCTTCCTGACACATTACCCCTAATCAACAAAGAAATCTCAAGTCTTTTCTTCTCCCCCTTGTTTTCTTTCTTTTCTTCTCTCTCTCTCTCTCTCTCTCTCTCTCTCTCTCTCTCTGGAGTAACTTATGGTTAAACTTGTCTCCCTAAGACACATGTAACGAGTTTTCAGTCGATGACTCCTGATCTAGTTAGCTCACCAAGTGAAGAGCACTCCTCTGACCTAATGGCTCGAGCCAAAGGAATTCACAACCTAAGGTGTTACGAGCACATACCTTAAAAGAATATCTCACTCACTTTAGGCATTGGTGCTTATTAAAGTGACATGTAGAAGTTAATTCTTCTTAAGCCTTCCCCATGGCCTATGTAGCGAGCTTTCGATTGGCAACTCCCAATCTAAGTGGCTCAAGGTACCAGGTGTTAAAACACCCCTACAAGCTTACTTGCTCGAAACGTAGGGCTATAAGAACCAAAAAATTATAGATACATATAAAATTAAAACAGGCATTGGTACCTTTTTTTTTTTTTTGTAGAATGAATTCAAGAGACAGAGATAGTCTGATGACTTCAACACTGTTATGAGTAAAGTGCTTGATCCTAATTCCTAAAATTATTTTCCATTAACACAACTTAAAATGCAGGATTTGTTAAAAGATTAAGGATGAAATGAAATAATCTCTCAAATTAGTTTAAATAAAAAAAATAATGAATTCAATAGTAAGATCTAGGAATCATCTCATTACAGAAAAATTCTAACAGTCTTAGCACATCTCAAATTTGAACTTCAATATAATTCACAACAAATCAAAGATATTCCATGCAAAAACTCAGCTAGTTTGAATTTAATTATGCTAAAAGGACAAACAAAAGTGCAAACCACTCATGCCATCCCCAAACCCAAACCTTACATTGTCCCTAGTACAACAAATATAGAAATAAGCAAAGGCAAGGAAAGGAAAGAGACAACATGAGTAGTCAAGTACACTAATCCAATAAAGTCGGCTAGGCCTGGTGTGGCGAAGGACATCAAAAGGACACTCGAAGAAACATAGCTACAAAACAAGACAAACAAAGACAGACCGACCAAGCAAACTTGTTAAAAGTGTTAGGAAAATTCGTACTCAAAGTGTTCAGTACAGTAGAGAAATAAAGTAATCGAACGGGTGGGAAAAACAAAGAGCCATGAAAAGTAAAGGGAGATCAATCCATAAATCAAACAGAACTATGAAACAAAAATAGGCCGGGTTGCCTCCCAAGAGCCCTAAGTTGAACGTCTTCAGCTGGACGCGGTGCAGAACTGACAGTTAACCGAAATCTAGGGCAACATCTTAGAAATAAATAATGTTGAGCTTATAAGGACGACCCTCAAAACCAATAGCGTTTCTACACCTATGGCTATCAAGGAGAGGAACATGGCCAGCATTAGAGTCTTGAATCTCTATCCTATCATGCTTAGGTGATGACTTATCAATTAATGAACACTTATCGACATAAACAGGGACATTACTCCAATAAGCACTTTTAAAAGAATCAGGTGCACCCAACTGTACCAAATGGTCAATAACATCAACCGTGTAACACTCCAACTCGTCCTTAGTCTTAGGATGCCTAGCAATATTCAAGACATTCAATTTTCTCTTGAGGTTTCCGAAAGAAACCTCTAACACTCCAGTGTCAATCGTTGCTGAAATGGCCAACCTAGAATGATCGTTGCTAGAAATGGTCAACCTAGAATGATGGGATTGTTGTTCTTTTGCCTAGGGATGAGTTGCATATATAAAATAATGAAATCAACTAGGAAGACAAACTTGTCAACTTTGACAAGTACATCTTCCAAGATCCCGCGAGGTTCGCCCTCTGAACTATCAGCTAACTGAAGTGTAACGCTAGTTGGCTTAAGGTTTCCTATAGCCAATTCCTGAAAAATTGAGTAAGGAATGAGGTTTACACTGGCTCCTAGATCTAAAAGGGCTTGACTAGTGTAACTCTCTTGATGACACATGGGACCATAAAGGCCCCAGGATCTCTAACCTTAGGCGGGGCGCCCGATGCCAGAATACTACTCACTTTTTCAGTGAGTCAGAACTTCTTTGGATTGTGCCCCCGTGCGCGCTTCTTTTCAAACAGAGATGCTTGAGGAACTTGGCATTCATAGTAATGTGTTTAATGGCCTCAATCAAAGGCAAGTTGATTGTCACATCTTTAAATAAATCTAGGAGCTCAGCCCTCTTTGGGCCGTCCTTTTCCTTTGGTGCTGCAAGGACCAAAGGGAAAGGAACAACGGGTTCATAAACCCTATCTCGTGATCCCTCTCCATCAGCAGTGGGAGGGGGATCCACTGTTGGAACCAATGTCCCGAAAACCCAATTAATTGTGCTTAAATGTTAATAAATATTTTATGTCTGATTATGGTTTACAGGTCAAATAAGCATGTGATTATTTCTAAAACATTTTATGAGATGAACGTAGTCCATTGTGACGTGTCATAGTTTGGTTTAAGTGGTTAAAGAGATTGAGCCACGGATAGACTTCAATCAAATTGTGCCATGTTGTCAATGTAAGTTCATATTCGGTGATGAGTTTTGGACAACTTGTCTGATAAAACTATAACATAATATCTTAGATACCTTGTCTAGGTGATGTGGATAGGGATCCAGAAATATCATAGTTAGTATTCATTAATAAGAGTGGAACATTGAGCGGGACCACCGGAATTATTTATTTCTTAATTGTTGTTAGAAATAAATAGTTCTTTGTGATTAGGTGTGTTGGTAAACTATAATTGAGCAGCTTGCTACAGTAGATGGGCAAGTAGGTTACATAGACAATTATTTGGACAAAAATTCAAAACAACGCAATTCTCCCAGTAAAGGCAAAATCAACATAATTCGCCCAGTAGAGGCAAAATTAATACAATTCGCCCAGCAGAGGCAAAATCAACACTATTCACCCAGTAGAGGGGAAATCAACGCAATTCGCCCAGTAGAGGCAGAATCAACACAATTTGACTAGTTGAGGCAAAATCAACATAATTCGCTCAGTAGAGGAAAAATCAACACAATTCACCCAGTAGAGGTAAAATGAATACAATTCGCCCAGTAGAGGTAAAATCAACACAATTCGCCCAGTAGAGGTAAAATCAACACAATTCGCCCACCAGAGGCAAAAGCAACACAATTCGCGCCCAGAGGTAAAATCAACACAATTCGCCCAGTAGAGGCCAAATCAACACAAGCCCAGTAGAGGTAAAATCAATACAATTTGCCCAATAGAGGTAAAATCAACACAATTCACCCAATTGAGGCAAAAGCAACATAATTCTACCAGTAGAAGTAAAATCAACACAATTCCCCCACTTTAACCGACTTAACACGACTCGCCTATTTTATCCCTCCAAAACACATTTATGCACAAGTACAAAAGATAGAATCAAACATACACAAATATCCTTCCTTTTTTTTTAAGTAAAGTCATACCCATCCACAAATATCCTTCCTCTTGAAGTAAAGTCATACCCATCCACAAATATTATTCCTTTTTAAGTAAAGTCATACTCATCCACAGATAGGTTTCCTCTATAAAAGGACTACACACCTCCTTCACCTTCACCGATTCCTACGATCATCTCTCAGGAGTAATAATCGTTCAAAGGCCTTACTCTCCTAAGGCTAAGTATTTTATCTCTATTATTTCATGTATTACTTGCCCTTATTTTTTATTTCATAATATTGATACTGACTTGAGCATCAGAGGGGTCCCCCCGTGGGTTGCTCTGCGAGCCCCTCTAACCGTTCGTTTGATCTTACAAGGAATATCAAGTCAAGCGTGCAGCTAGAGCTTGAGTTTAGCTCATCCTAACAAGCCCCACAAAACTCCAAAGTGATGAATAAGCACACTGACCAAATTCATCACAAACATAATGGCGCCGTTTGTGGGAAGGATTATAATCTCACACTTAGCTTGGTGTTTCTTGTAAGATTCATGCATTTTTAATGTCATTCAAGTTAATTTTCAGTATTTTTTGGGTATTTAGCGCATTTTTCTAATTAAAAAAAGCTTATTCAAGCAAAGTAAGTCAAAAAAGCACTCTACTATTCCTTTGTGCACTTTTAATCATATCCATACATGCAAAGATGTATGTTGGAGTAAGTCAAGTATTGTGACATATTTTTTTAAAAAAAATCATAGCTAATAGAACTCTCAAGAGCTTCATTTTGATATGTAGCCCAATCCATAGCTCTTCACTTGTTAAAAGTTATCCTTGTTTTAAGTTACAAGGTGTGTTGTACAACAGCCACAACTAGAATTCGCCTGGTTCATCTTTTCACCTCCTTTTCATATTTTCTTTGATCCAAAGCCTTAAAAATCATTACAGTTACATAGAACTCTTTAAGAGCTTCATTTTTATATTTAATTCAATTCATAACTCTTCACGGGTTAAAAGTTATCCTTGTTTTAAGTTATAAGATACGTTGTACAGCAACCACATTCGGAATTCGCCCGGTTCATCTTTTCACCTCCTTTTCGTATTTTATTTGATACAAAGCCTTAAAAAGCATTATATTATATAGAAGTATTCAAGATCTTTGTTTTGATATTTAACTCAATTCGTAACTCTTCACTGGTTAAAAGTTGTCCTCGTTTTAAGTTACACGGTACATTGTAAAACAACCACAACTGGAATTCGCCCTGTTCATTTTTTCACCTCCTTTTCATGTTCTCTTTGATCCAAAACCTTAAAAATCATTACACATAACTCTCCAAGAGTTTCATTTTGATATATAATTTGATTCGTAACTCTTTACGGGTTAAAAGTTATCATTGTTTTAAGTTACAAGGTATGTTTTACATCAACCATAATTGGAATTTGCCTAGCTCATATTTTCACCTCCTTTACATAATCTCTTTGATCCAAAGCTTAAAACCTCATTGTAGTTACCTAAAATACTTCATGAGCTTCATTTTGAAAGCTAATTCGGTCCATAACTACTCGCAGATTGAAAGTTCTGCTCATTTTAAATCAAAGGGTCAAGCTATATAACTATTACAAGGGAAAACGCACTTCATTTTTTCACCTTTTTTATTTTTTTTACGGATTAAAAGTTTTGCCCATCTACAGTCACAAGGTCAAGTTACATAGCCCCGCGAATTCCACCATCCGACGAATTCCCTACACGGTGTTTTCCACAACCCGGTGTTACCCACAACCAGGCGTCATCCTTAAAACTTGGCGTTATCCCTAGCACTTCACTTACCACATGACAATCATCATCCTAAGCAGTCGTCGTCATTCTCACTAACGACTATCACTTCCGCAACGCTAAGTACTTCAACCACCATCCTATCCAAAGTCGCCACCGCATGATGCTTCATTCACCGCATGTGAAGTTTCATCTCCCACCACCACTATCAACATTCCCATCACATGTTGGCGCCCGCATAAACCCCATATCCACTGCTGCCCTCGGTTGCACAACAGCCGCCACTGGCACGTCGGTTATCACTCGTCGTTCGCCACCCAGCATGGTCAAACCTTGCTCTCTCCTTAGTCTAATTTGACTTTGAAAGATTCGCTTTCCTTATTGCCTCAATTCAATTAAACCTCTGAATGGGTCAATTTTTACTACCATCTTGGCTTACTTCAACACTAAATGAGCCACTTTTTATTACAATCCTTGTTCAAATCAACGCTAAGTGCATTAATTGTCTTTACAATCCTAGTTTGATCCAAATCTTGATTTGTTCCAATTCTTGTTCAAATTATACTCTAATTGGATCAATTTTCATCGCGATCCTAGTTCAAGACAACTCTAGTGAAGCAAATTTTTTATAATTCTGGTTCAATCTTCATATTAAATCAAATTCTGATTGAACTAATTCCTATTGTATCATAGGTTCATTTCAATCCCAGCTAAAACACTACTTGCGGAAGTTTTAGCCTACTCAAATCCTGATTATGTCAATTTCTATTCAATCAACATCTAAGGGAATTAGTCTTCATCACAATTCTAGTCTGATGGATTCTTTAGCTGAATCAACCTTCGCCACGATTTCTAGTTTAAACAAATTGTGTTTCAACACGCTCTTGCTACAATTTCTAGTTTGACTAAACCATACTTTGCTAGATTCTTACCCATAAATCGTTTAGTTAATAATTAGGTGCAATAATTCTAAATTAAGGGTGCTCAAGGAATGAAACCATCGACCCTATCTTTTATGATTCTAGAATACGAAACACACATAATTCAGCATCAAGACACAAGTGCTGATAAAAAAGCACATGTAGGGGTTGAGTTCTAGAATGAAAAAGCTTTTACAACAAGATGCCTAAGTTATATAATTCATTCCAAGGACTTTGTTTGGGCATAAAAGAGACCTCCTAACTCCCTTGGATCTTGCAAGGCATGTCTATTGTCTCTTTCCATCCATGACAAATCCAATTGCTCCATGAGCTTCTCATTATCATATTCTATACATCTACAAGGAAATCCCGAGGCAAACAATTCATCAAATGGGAACTCACTGTGCGGTTATGGCACAAGCTACTCATCGTGTCCAAGTGTGGCAATTATTCGCCTATAAAACATTAGCAGGGGTTATTTAGTCAAAAAAAGGGATTTCCACCATACTTAACTTATTTCGTAAGCTGCAAGATATCACTATCTCTCAAAATCGAACGTGGCTATATCCTATGTACCTTTTGGGAGATACTTTTCAGCCTAGCTAAATCAAGTCAAATCAAAAGCCAAAAATATATCCGAGTCAGAAATTGTTTCATAAGTATTGGGAGATGGAAGACTTTACCTTCATTCGTGATTCCCTATCCATGGTAGTGTACAAATCATTTTAGGACTGGGGGACTTCATCCCTGTTCACTGTCCGAACTTCATTTCAACTGTGGTACAAATCCTTTTAGGATTGGGGGACTTCGTCCCTGTTCACAGTCTGAACTTCATGTCAACGGTGGTGCAAATCAATTTAGGGTTGGGTGAACTTCGTCCTTATTCACAGCTCGAATTTCATTTTAATGATAGGGCAAATCATCTTAGGACTTGGGGACTATGCCCCAATTAATAACTTGGGTTTTCTCCTCCTAGCAACACAAATCACTTTTGTGCAAGAGGACATCGCCTAAGTTATTTCTTTATTATGGTGGTATAAATCATTTTAAGATTGGGGAACTTCACCTCAGTCATTCCCTTATTTTAGCGACAAATCATTTTCATAATGGGAGACTTCACCTCATCCATTTTGTCATCTTAAGTGATACAAATTATTTTAGGATTGAGGGACTTCGTCTCAATTCACAGCTTCGGCTTTTTTACCTTGATGGTGCAAATCATTTTTCACGACTTTTGGACTTCACCCTTAAGTCACAGGCTAGGCATTACCTCCATCATAAAGGGTAAACCACTCCAAAATCAAGAGGCTTCACAATTAGCAGTGGTTAAAAGTACATTCTTTTCGCACGATGCGAAGCAGGTAGAAACAATTACAAATCAAGAATGGTCCATCCATAAGAGGCAATCCCTTTCAAAGCTAGTGAGCTCTGTCCTCACTCGTGCTACATTATACGACATTATGACGTATCCAGAAGACTTCACTACTCATCATAAATCGATTTATAATTGTCAAACTTGGTTGCTTACTGCAACTTGGAAAAATATTTCCAATAAGAGAATCCGAAATGAGCAGTGTTTCTTATTATGCCTGAGCAACTCACACTCCAACCAACCTTTTGCTGAGCTATCAAATACCACAACTTGTCAACAACTTAATAAGGGCAACATAAGGTATCCTCTTTATCTTCTTAGCCACCTTTATAATCTCAAACATATGGTGGTTGCTCGCAATCGGTAATTTCCAAACCATGTTATATACAATAATGACATATCTGTAAGGCTTTATTGCCCATAATGAGTCAAACTACGATTACAAAACTGGGAGGATCATCGCAGCCCGATAAACTATTTCTAATAAGAAGGTCCAACATGGACCACACCTGTTACCATGCCTGAGCAACCCACACGTAATTTAACCCTCTGTTACTTAGGCATTACTACCGGTCAATAACTTAAGAAAAAGATAGTGGAATGCCATGCAATCGGACAACCTCATGCAAGTATTACATGGCAAGTTTGTCCAGGTTATAGGTGATCCTAATGGGTAAAAAGTGGGCTGATTTAGTTAAGCGATCTATAATTAAGCAAACTGCATTATGCCCCCTAGTCGTTCTTGGAAGCCCGAGTACAAAATCCATTGCAATATTTATCCATTTCCATTCAGGCGTTAGCTTTTGATATTCTTCTTTGATTTGCCGATATGCCAGGCATTGAGCCACAAATTGAGCAATGGCCCACTTCATATTGTTCCACCAGTATCTTTCACGATGGTCCGGATACATTTTAGTTCCTCCAGGATGCACAGAATAACACGAGCTATGAACCGCTTCTAGTAGCACCTTCTTCAACTAAAAATCATTAGGAATATATAGCCTTCATTTCCCAAATCTCAGGGAACCGTCCTCATGAATCCCAAATTTCGTTTCTTGACCACTTTCCACATTATTGCGGATTTTACATAATTGACATCAATTTTTTGGACACCTTTGATCCACTCTATTAGAGCTAGCCGAATTCTTAGCTAAGCAAAAGAGCTTGAATTTTTAAGATAGGAGCAAAAACTCGACATTGTTTGAGCTGTAGGAAGTTCTTTTCGCACTTTTCGTTCCATTCAAATCATGTTAAAATACTTGCACTTCATGAAGCAAGTAGGGAATGTTTATAGTTAAGATCTCTTATTCAACATGTTCAAGAGGAATGCGGTCTTCCAGCAATCAAGGGGAGTACGACGATACTGCATGAAGATAATGCTACATGTATTAATCAAATTAAAGGCGGACGCATCAAAGGCGACAAAACTAAACATATCTTGCCAAAGTTCTTCTTTACACACGAGCCCCAAAGACGGGTGAAATAGATGTTCATTAAGTTCGCTCAAGTGATAACCTAGCAGATTTATTCACGAAAGCATTGCCAACAACAATTTTTGAGAAATTAGTTCACAAGATTGGTATGCGTCGACTCAGGAACACCCCTTACAAATATGTTCTTAGATAGAATAATCCCATATCAGATATATACCACAGAGATACTGAAATATATGTTTAATTCCATTCCAATGTCTCCGGGTAGGAGTTGAGCTATATCTTGCTAATAAATTAACCGAAAAGGTTATATCTGGCCTTGTGTAGTTAGCAAGATACATCAGTGCACCTATTACACTTAAATATGGAATTTCAAGGGCAGGAATTTTTTCATTATCCCCTCAAGGTCAAAGAGGGTCCTTATTTACATCAAGGGATCGAACGACCATTGGGGTAATCAACAGGTGTGCCTTATCCATGTTAAAAAATTTTAGCACTTTTGTTGTATAAGCAGATTGATGGACTAAAATTTCATCAAATAAGTGCTCTATTTGCTAGCTAAGATAATATGTGATAGCTTGTTTAATCGTTTCAGAAGTTCCTATAATGTTTAAATCATCAATATAGACTGTGGTTATAGAAAATCCACAATTCAATTCCATAATAAAAATACATGGGCTAACGAGATTGTTAACATATCCCTCTCTTAGAA
The DNA here is from genome assembly GCA_018398585.1 of Simmondsia chinensis. NCBI lineage: Eukaryota > Viridiplantae > Streptophyta > Magnoliopsida > Caryophyllales > Simmondsiaceae > Simmondsia > Simmondsia chinensis. Next base: position 11,504,947 of record JAGTTD010000013.1, read on the forward strand.
CGTATGTACTGAGACGATTGTACCACATTCACCTTGATTGTTTTAATCCATACAAAAATCTATGTAATTCGATTGAATACAACCCTCTAGGTTTTGAACTATACGTATCTGGCAATTGTAGCCCTTTAGGGACTTTCACATAGATATCATTATCAAGTGATCCATATAAATAAGTTGTCACCCCATCCATAAGATGTATTTGGAGTCCTTCAGAGACTGCCAGACTTATTAAGAATCTAAATGTAATTGCATCCATTACTGGTAAATATGTCTTTTATAATCAATTCCTGGCCTTTATGAGAAACCTTGGGCTACAAGTCGTGCTTTATATTTGGCCGCTTCATTCTTTTCATTTCTTTTTCGCACAAATACCCACTTGTAACCTATGGGTTTTGTATTTTCAGGCGTTCAGACTATAGGTCTGAAAACTACACTTTTTGTAAGTGATTTTAATTTTACCTAAATTGCTTCTTTCCATTTTAGCCAAATATTTGTTCTTTGGCATTCTTAAACAGATTTAGGTTCAAGATCTTCACCTTTTGTTGTCAAATTAGTAGCCACAGTATATGCGAACACTTGATTAATAACCGTCTTATGTCGATTCCATTGTATGCCAATAATAGCATAGTTTATCGAGATTTTCTCATTCCCAACATTTTCATCATTTTCACAATTTTAAGCTTTTCTAGCTTTAATTTTTCTCCCCCTAATTCTAGAAACATTTTCTTGGCAAATTTACAGTCTGCAAATCGTGCAGTAAAAATATCTCCCGTCAAGGGTTCAAGATATTTTACAATTGACGGGGACTCAAACCCAACATAAATTTTCAGTCTCCTTTGTGGTCCCATCTTTTGTATGTTAGGGTAAAGCAATTGGAACAAACATAGTGCCACCAAAAATTCATAGACGGGACATATTTGGTTCTTAATTAGAAATAAGTTGCATTGAGAAGTTTTTATGATAAGCAGTTGGCCTGGGACAAATCAGTGCTGCAACATGCAATAAAAGAGGTCACTTTTATCTACCTAACTCTAGGCACTTATTAACCACCAACTCAAGACGAAGGGTCACGAGTTAGTGACGTATGAACATAAATGACAACTCAAGAATAAAAAGCCCTTCAAAATGTGGCAGTCGGAACAAAAAGGTAGGGATGAGATGAACTAGTTCAATATCCGCAATAACCTGCTTCTAGACAGTCTTGAACTTTCTTATAGTCCACTTTGAATTCCTGTCATAGCCTAATCGATTTAGCAGCAAGTGTGTTTAGCAATAAGTGTTATGATAAGAAGATATTGAGGGCTGGTCATTACTAAACCGCTTATTAGACATAAGCGCTTCAAAAATTAACAATAGCCTATATGATCAGTCACATCCCTTGGATAATATTCATGTGCAAATTGCATTATATAAATACTACTAATCACTATTCATGCGATTGTTTATCTACTACCACTAAATAGAAGGCATATCAAGCTCATCAGTTCATAGATGAATGCTAGATGTAAACTAATGCTAGTCAAATACATCCTTTGAGAATGATATACGATATGCTTGATTTACTTCTTGCATGGCATGTACCAGCCCTTAAGGTGTGTTAATTCCAACAACCTGTCATTACTTTGATATATGTCCTCGATATGCTTATCATCAGATAAGAATACTATCCTATGTAGTTCTACTATTTCGATTACGCTTGCTACCTCGACTGTATCCAGGTATTTTGTACATGATACTTAACATTTACCAAGTGCACACTTATCACCATGGTCCCCCATGGTGCAATCACCCACAACAGGTGTAACATTCCTCACCATGGTTCGCCCTAGTGCAATCACCCGCAATCGGTGCAACATCCCTCACCATGGTCCACTCGAGTGCAATCACGCACAACGAGTGCAAATCCCCTCGATGACATACTCATCACGTTAACTATATTACGGTATATTACATACTGCTTACTTGGCCAGTAAACAAACAACGCAATATATTTGGCACTTTAATCTTGTCTAGACAGGCTATCCCTATCACTAGTATACCAACCAAGTGCATAAATTCAAGCACCTCTAATTCTAGTCAGAGGTGCCTTTGCCTATCAAAGTAACATGAACTTGACGGATCACACTCATTGCTTTATGAAGTTACTAACCAAATGCGAATATACCTAGGGGCTAATCATGATAGTGATATCCTTACAAATTTATCACATAGAGCTTGAATCGCTATGAACGCTTACTGATATAAAGGGCCAAATGCTTGAGTACTCTAAGTTTCAAAAAACCTTAGAGGCCCAGACTCTTCTAAACATTCTCACGCAAATAAGAATTGTGACATAAGAAGCTCTACCAATATCCTCGATTACACTAAACGCCCTATTCAAGTTCATGATGGGTCATGCACCCAGTTACAAAGTCATAATGGTTTATACATCCTATTAAGTGTCAAATACCTCGTTACACATCTTAGTCAAATCATACACTCTATTAATTTCGAGTAAAAATCAAAATACATATGAATGACAATTATGAAGGGCCAAACAGGATACTGAATACCTCCATCACTCAAGAAAACAATGTACAGCTGCATGCTTAGAGCAAAATAGGCTTATTACTTCGTGACCGCACTTGGAATGACCGAGGTTGGCACACAAAGTAGGGGGACTAATATATTGGTAAACTATAAAGTGAGCAGCTTGCCACCGTAGAAGGGCAAGTAAGATACACCGATAATTATTTAGACGAAAATTTAAAACAATGCAATTCATCCAGTAAAGGGAAAATCAACACAATTCGCCCAATAGAGGCAAAATCAATACAATTCACCCAGTAGAGGTAAAAGCAACACAATTGGCCCAGAAGAGGCAAAAGCAACACCATTCGCCTAGTAAAGGTAAAATCAACACAATTCGCCCAATAGAGGCAAAATCAACACAATTCGCCCAATAGAGGAAAAATCAACACAATTCACCTAGTAGAGATAAAATCAACAAAATTCACCCAGTAGAGGCAAAAGCAACACAATTCGCCAAGTAGAGGCAAAGCCAACATAATTCACCCACTTTAACCGATTTAACACGATTCGCCTATTTTATCCTTTCAAAACACATTTATGCACAAGTATAAAAGATAGAGTCAAACATACACAAATATCAAAACACATTTATGCACAAGTATAAAAGATAGAATCAAACATATACAAATATTCTTCTTACTTCCTCTTTAAGTGAAGTCATACCCATCCACAAATATCCTTCCTCTTTAAGTAAAGTCATACTCATCCACAAATAGGCTTCCTCTATAAATGGACTACACGCCTCCTCCACCTTCACTCATTCCTACGATCATCTCCCCAGAGCAATAATTATTCAAACGCCTTACTCTCCTCAGGCTAAGTATTTTATCTATATTATTTCATTTATTACTTGCCCGTATTTAGTATATATAATATTAATACTGACTTGAGTGTCAGAGGGGTCCCCCGTGGGTTGCTCCACAAGCCCCTCTAACCGTTTGTTTAATCTTGCAGGGAATATCAAATCGACATGTAGTTAGAGCTTGAGTTCAGCTCATAGTAACGAGCCCCACCTCATACATAACTCTAAAGTGATGAATAAGCACACTAACCAAATTCATCACAAACAAGGTGATAACTCTAAATTCTGATATTGTCTTGAACTCATGCACGTAGTGTCTACCACTTTGTTGTACTTAAAGGGAGGCCCTATAAAGTGACCAATAGTCTACGTACGTTAAGTGACTGCATGAAATGTAGCACGAACAAAATAGTTAACGTGGAGTCTACAATCTCTTATTAGATATAGATGTCCCCTTAAATAGATTCACAAGTGTTTGGAAAATTCAAAATCTTTGGCTGAAGTATTTCTAGTATTCATCACTGGAATTAATATGAAGAATATGTTCTCGTATCACAGAATTATTCGAAAAGCGCGAGTCAAGTACTTAAGAAGAAGCAGTGAGAAGTATAATGATGGCAGTTTTAATTATTACTTCTTATAGACATCAGATAGAGGGGTTGATTGTTCAATTATTATAGATTTGAAATTAATCAATAAAATTAAATAGTTTTTTGAGAGTATCGACTTTCGAAGAACTAAAAGAGAAGAAATTTCCATTTAAAATTTTCCTCTAGTTTAATATTTTTCAGAGCCCACACTTCGGGCGTTAAGAGGAGATTGCATAGAAGGTCTCTTGGTCTCGGTGATTTCTTGGAGCGACACTACAGTCTACATCTAGGTATGTCTTTCCTTCTCTTTTTGTTTTCTCTTTTCTATTTATTTATAATATTTATTATGCTAGTTATTTATGTTATTATTATGAATGTATCAGAGTAGAGGCCATATAATTAGGAATTTTAAATCTGTAGATTTAGAATTAGGAATTCTAAGTCGCTAGTAGGTTTAAAATTAGAAATTTTAAATCGTTCTACAACCTTTCATTTAATTAACTTAGGGAATATTTTTAAAACATGTCCCAACAGCCACATCCTTCTCGACCTCAACCTAAACTTCCCGAAGGTTCTCCTCTCCTGAAACTGACAACCTTAACTTGCTCGTGAGTCAGCAAGCTAGCGTAAAAACTAGTCAACCTTGCCGGGTTTGTAAGTGGTTGGGAGTGTAATCTCCCTTCCTCTCTCCTATTAAGTGCTTGGGCTAGCTATCCTATCTGGTTCTCTAGCTTGGCAATGGATTGAGAGTGAGACTAAACCAATTGTGCCATGTCTTCCATAAAGCGGAGCATACTGTCACGAGGTGCCTTTGGCTGACATTGTCTCCGGTGCTCAATAAGCAGACATATGCCATATGGGGTCTCCTTAGCCTGTCCGGTATTAATGCGCATGTGTTGTATGTAGGTACGTGCCCTAGTATGCCGTGTATTCCGTCTCTTTAGAGGAATATTGTTGCTTGTTGACCATAGGGGGTAGGCTGGCCCAGCCCTAACCTCAGCCTCAGCCGCACCGGTGATCTGCACTCATCCCATGACAAGTGGTATCAAAGCGGGGCTCATGATACCCGAGTAAGTAGCTGTGTTGGGAGCAGGCTTGTCTGTGGTGCTGGACACTCCAAGGATGGGAGTTGCGTGCGTCGCAGGTGCGTCAAGCGGGTTTATCCATGGGGAAGTACACTCCTTAGGGGGAGCACTCTGTATGGGCGGAGTGGCTTGCGTTTCGAGTGTGGGGAAGGTGCAACATGGCGGGCTTGCTACGTGGAGACTGAGCCGATCCTTTAGGGTGCAGTGTGGAGCTCAAGAGAAGTGTCAACAAGCATTGTTCGTTCAAGATGGGTACGTCACGCACTACGGTGTGTGGAGTTGGCAGGTGGTGCTTTGAGCACGCCGCTTATTACTAGGTGAGCGTCAATTGCATGTCAGATTTGTCACGCTGGAAGGGATGGTGATGTGGTTGTTCCGTGACCAATCAAGGCTACTAGCAATGTAGGGAAGTGACGATGGGCAGTACTATCACCCTCACTGAGGACGTTTGCTTAATTGGATGTGGGAGAATGTCACGGGCCGCCATTGGCTGACATTGTCCTTGGTGCTCAATAAGAAGACATATGCCATATGGGGTCTAATTAGCATGTTCGGTACTAATACGCATGTGTTGTAGGCAGGTACGTTCCCTAGTATTCCATGTATTCCAACTCTTCAGAGGTATATTGCTACTTGTTGAACATGGGGGGTAGGCTGGGCCGACCCTCGCCTCGGGGGGCCTAGGCGCTGCATGGGTGATCTGTGCTCATCCCATGACAATACGCTCCTCAAACTGTAAAGTATATCTTAGAGGTGGAGGAGGGGGGTTAGCATGAGTAATAGTAGAGTGAAGTTGAGTATCATTACTTTTTCCCTCACTGAAAATTGAGAGGGGGTGCATTACCTACGAATCCAGACACTGGTTGCCTCGTAGCTTGGTTCTGATTGGCATTTTGTTCCATGAGAAATTCGGATGCCCGCGCCATCCTATATTGTAAACACTAGAGAGCGGGTTGTTATTCCTTGAATACCCTTATTTTGCATATACCTAATCCTGCACATATTCAAGGAACTGTGAGGCATATAAACAATCAAATATTGAATGGTCCTCACACGAATAGATGCCATAAGGAGTAGCACCACCCGATGACTCAGCTACATTAACTAAACGCACATTAGTACGATTACCCTATATGTTCATCATTTAATCCACCTTCCTACAGGGCCTCAAGTCTAAGACTCACGTCATCATTTGGTGCTACTTCATAGACACTATGTGTGCCTACCCTAACCACCCTCTCAGAAGAGGTTTGGTCAAGAGAGAGTTCGCTAAGGCGCTCATATAATGTTGACATCTTGTTCTCATCTTGTTGGTTGAATTCTCCCCCGCATGAAGCAGCCACCATCTGCTTGTTGATGCCGTAAGACCATCATAGAATTTTTGAACAAGAGCCCACTTGGGTGACCCATGGTAGGGACAGCTTCTAAGAAGCTCTTTGAATCTATTCCAACTTTCATGAAATTACTCTTTGCCATAGTTCTGGCTTTAGGAAGAAATTTGACAAGAAAGCATTGTTGAAGGTCATTTCAAGTGGTGATTTCACCCTATGGTAGAGTACGAAAACCACTGTTTGGCTACACTTTTAACGAGAATGGAAACAGGCGTAGCCTAAAAGCATCAGCCGAGACACCTTGGTCGTGGCAGGTTTCACAAATTTCAATAAATACATCAAGGTGTTTGTATTGGCTCTCCATTGGCTTCCCATAGAAAGTGGAAGCATGTTGATGATCCCAAGCTTGATTTCGTGGGTAACGCAACTTCAGCGGGTGCGATGTATGTTTAAGGAACAAAATGGTCCCCAATCGTGTGTGTCGTCGGCCATGGTCGCGGTGGATTTAAGTTCGGCTCGTTTCACCTCAAGGTAGATATTGTCAACTCAATTTCCGAATTGAGAGGGATCAACTCGGGATTAAGTGAACGTCTACCATGCATGCAATACAGGAAGTAGGCTAAATTCACTTTGCCCAAAACCCTAAAGCTAAGTGAAAGAATAAACAGAAAGAAAATAAAAAAGAAACTCTTTAATTTCTAAATCTAACTTTGCCTACAGATTCCCCGGCAATGACACCAAAAATTTAATGCAGTTTTAAAAGTGTGTTTAAACCATCTACTCGCAAGCGTATGGGCCAGTCATAGTTGTAGCACGTATATGGATGTTGTATCCACAAGGAATTGTTGTCAAGTCAGATTGGTAATTAAAGAGTGGTTTGGTTTCGGGTTTCGGCTGGAAAGGTGAACAATTAGTGAAAGTAAAGGAATTAAGATGGCGAATTAAAGTGTGTAATCAAATAAGAGGCAATCTAAGGAATGAATTCGGCGTAGCTTAACTCAAATTTCATCATTATATTTTACTATGACAATGATTTAGAGGGCTTAGGTTATAAGCACTATGCCGGGGTTAACACTTAAATTAAGACTTAGGGTAATAAACTAGTCTAAAGGCCTAACCTGTCTTATCACTTCAGATGTAGCATATTAATTCCTTTCTTGCTCCTAATTCAATGTTAAGTTACATAACAAATTGTGTTCAGGGTTGGGTACAACCTCAATCCTGACCACGCCTGAAAACCTATTATGTTAAAGTCTAGGCTACAAGCACTTAGATGGAACGCAAATAAATCGGGAATCTAAACATGGCTACAAGCTCATCTATAGAAAACCAATCACAATAATTAGTTCCCCCATAGGGGTGCGAAAATAACATAAAATAAATCATTTTCTACAATAGAATATAAATCTGAGATCCAGACGGCTACCCATCCTTCACCCCTGAACCACAAATCTACTCCTCCGTGGGAGTTTTACACATAAAAAAATCTAAAAGAAAAAGTGAAGAAAAACTCATGGACGATGACTCTCTTGATTAATAATGACGTTGACCCTTGCTTTGATCCCTCGCACTCCAACCACTTATGCTTCGGTGTTTAAGAACTCCTGGATCTCGTAGTGGTTTGTGGAAGGATAAGAAGAGGCAAAAAAAACCAAAAGTCCCCAAAATAATTATCCCCAATCCCTCTTTATATGTGCAGCGTGCCCTAGAGGCACCTCATACTCTCGATTCTATAAGGTCCCGATCGATCGGTGGCCTATTTGACAACCTGCGCACTTAACTTAAAATGCTCATAACTTTTGATCTGTAAAGAGTTATGGCTCAAGTTACCTATCAAATCGATGTTCTCTAAGAGTTCTATGTGATCCTAGTGGTATTGGTAGTGAATTTTTATAATTTTGGTTCATAACTGCTCTTCTTTTAGCCTTTAGCTCATTTTAAGCTTGATCGATTGACAAAATGCATGGCGACCGATTCTTGGACCTGGAGGGAGACTTTTCTTGGCTGAATCTTGACCCAATTTGTCTTTTTTTCTCACACATGGTAGATTTTTTTTTAACATAGTCTTCAAATTTGTCTATTTTCGGTCGTTTTCACTACTTTCCAAGTTGTCCATGCTTGAACACACTCCAAGCCTAAATATACATAAATTATAATAAAATACACATATAATAGCCGAATATGTCATGGAAGTGAGGCATAAAACATATAAAAATGAGACACAACAGAGTGTCTATAGTTTGACAACCGGCATGATCCTCTTACTTGTTCTTTACCCTGAAAATCATTTATTGCTTTTAAAATTGGGAACCTAGTCTTAAATACTCCAAAATTATTTATGTAAGAGGAGTAGAAGATGAGGGTATTTAAAAAATATTATAAAGTGAGTAGAGGTGGCCAACGGGCCGGGCCGGGCCACGGGCCAATCGTCTCTTTTGTTTGGAGAAGGGGTCCTCCTAATTAAAAAAAAATTGTATTTATATTTCTATAAATACCTAATCCTCCCCAACCCATTTCCTCACCAAATTTTCAATCCCCTCTTCTCTCTCTATACATTCATTATCTCCCATCTTCTTCAACTTTGCTAATTACAACACTGTGCTCTAAAGTTCGAAGTTCATAAAGTGTTTGCCTGAAGTTCGAATTTCATTGTTCTCTCATTTCGGTAATTTTAGTATCGCAATTTTATTTGGTTCGCATTTTTAGTTATTTAATTTGCATTACTACTTGTATTTTATAAATACTAATCACTTATACTAATATGGCACACAACTCTTCATCATCCTCTGGAGCCGATCGTGCTAGTTCTAGCCCTTATCGGCCACCCAAAATCCCTAAAAGGAGTAGAATTGTAGAACTTAATACGAAAGAACAAGCTTTTATACAACCAGGCCCATCACCCCCATACACTAATGATAGCATAAATTGGAAATTTGAACAATAAAAATATTATCATGAGTCGGGTGGTGGGGGTGGAGACTGACAAACTGATAAGGAATCCACGCCCACCACCGAAGCCCAGCCAAGTAGTACCTCTACTAGTAGGCTTACAACTAGTGAGGTATGGAATCACTTGACCTTTAATAAGACAACTAATAAAGCAACTTGTAAATTATTGACCCACCTAGGACTTTTAGCCATTAACCTTGCAGTGGGACAGGCACATTAAGCAGACATATACTTAGGTGCCACCTCGAGCATTGCTCAGATAAGACCCAACAATGTCTAGTACAGCAAGTGACCGGTGCATTTGCTAATTTTAGGTTCTCTCAAGAGGGCAACCGAAAGGGGCTAGCTAAATATATAATTTTGGGTGATTTCAATGCCGGTGAAGACCAATATCTCGTCGACTACCTCCAAAAATGGGTGAACCCCGCCATTGTGAGGGTTCCTCGGAACACCATAAAGCAGGATGCTTTTACGGAGTATCACAGTATGAAAGCTGAGGTCTTAACACTTTTTACGACAAACACGAGCATGTTCTCGTTGACATCGGACATATGGAAGTCGAAACCCGGTGTGCCTTATATGTGCATAACGGCACACTGGATCGATGACTCCTATATCCTCCAAAAGAGAATAATTTATTTTGGTAATTTAGATGGCCCCCACACTGCCAAGATAATTACGAGTGCGATTATGTCGGCAGTCCGCGACTGGGGCATAGAGCGACGTATCTTCAGTATTATGTTCGATAATGCTACCAATAACACTGCATCTGTTACACATTTAATTAGGCACATGAGACCCATGTTAGGTGGGAAGTGTTTCCATATTCGTTGCATTTGTCACATTTTGCATTTAATGGTAATGGATGGTTTAGAGCTAGTAAACGCATCCCTTAACACCTTAAGATCCTTAATAATATCTATTAAATACTGCCACTAGACAAAAAAAGATTTAGAAATTTATGTAGGTTGCATGGCATAGAATATAAACAATTCAAACTAGACTCCCAAACTAGGTGGTCGTCTAGGTAGAAATGTTAGAGCGCATTCTACCATATAAAGACGTTCTGATGGAATTCGCACAAGACAATCATTCAGAATGGAGCAATTACAACCTGAACGATATACATTGGGAGACAATAGATGAAATTTGTAAATTTTTTTGCATGTTTAAAGAGGCCACGATATTTTTTTCGGGTTGCTAGTATCCGACCATGCCTCAAGCAATATCAAGATTGCTTAATATTGTAAATTGGATGACGGGTAATGAATCCAACCCCATTTTGTTCGAATTGATTAAGACAATGAAAGAAAAGTTTGCTAAATATTATTCTAAACTACCCCTTATATACTGCTTAGCAACTATTTTAGATCCTCGTTGTAAACGCGGGGGTTTAAACTTGTTTTACCAACATTTTTTTTTCAAAGATTTATATCTTAGTCTTAATATCGACACTTTCATTGCCGAAGTTGATAACGACTTGCACAGTTTATTTTTTCACTATTCTCGAAAATTAGCGTCCAATAATCCATATCCTAGTACTGCTGCAGTAGGATCTTCTACATCTAGTGGAAGTAGTTCACACATGTCATATTCGTGGAAGCTGTTGGAGCAATTTACGCCCACAGTAGCCCCCACATCATGTGACGAGCTAGATTATTATTTGCGGACACCGTTGCTCCATATTTTCTCGATGCCGGCCAACCGGCATTTTGACCTTTTACAATGGTGGAACACAAACCAAGCCCAGTATCCCATGCTTTCCACCATGGCACGTGATATACTAAGTTGTTCGATGTCTTCAGTAGCATCGGAGTGTGCTTTCAGTCTTAATGGCAGGTTGCTTGGAACGAAGAGGGCGAAGCTACCGTCAAACTTGGAGATGTCCGTGTGCTTGAAGGATTGGCTGCTAGCTAAGGCAAGGAATCAACAAAAAATGAGGCTGGATTCATCGAGCGATGAAGAAGACGACCGCACCACTGATACGTCAAACGATGGCACAGCAACCCCCCCCCCCCCCCATGCAACTGATATCAACACTTTTGTATGTCAATTATTTACTTTGTATTTTTTGATAAATAAATTTATACTTTTAAATATTAGGCTCCAACTGCGTTGTATTTGTACTTATTATGTTATTTATTTACCATTATTTTTTTAATCAGATATTTACCATTATTTACTATTACTTATTGTATATTTTATTTTATTAAATATATTTAGCAATTTTTAGTACTTGGATAAAATGTATTTGTATCTCATATTATTTGTCAATGAATTATAATAATTTTAGTACAAAACGACTTTGTATTATTTAAATTTTGCATTTTTTTTAAAGCTGACTAAAAGCGGGCCAACCCGGGTCTGGCCCTGGAGCCCTCCAGGCCCGGCCCTGCCAGCTACAGTGCCGACCAGGCCCGGCCCATCCCAACTCGGCCCGTGGCCGCCTCAAAAAATGAGTGAGTAATGTGAACGTATGAAAGGGGGTGCAGAAAAAGTTAGAAAATAAGATCTCTATTTTGTGAAGAAAATTTGAAAAACTATTTAAAACTGTTTTTCAAATTTTTGAATGAATAGAGAAAACTGGAAAACCATTTTTCAACTTCTACAATTAAAAAAACTAAACTGTTGAGTACGTTGTCATGGTTGGAGCCATGTACAACTATCTGAGATGAGATCTATGAGATTTAGGGAAGGGATTTGGGAGATGAACCGGACTTCAGATAAAGAGAGAGAGAGAGAGAAGAAGAGGGAGGAAAGAGAAAGAGAGAATGAGTATTGTATTTTCATTGGATAAAATGTACAGTATCACATGACTTAGCCTTTATACATCAATACAATGTAACCAACTAGTGTAATTGCCTAACAATACAAGAATACAACTCTTCTTTTAACTAACAATGTATATACCAGACTTATTACAATAAAAATCAATTTCAATACTATCAATCATGACATTGCATCCTCCTCAAGGAATCCTTGTCCTCAAGGATTCTGCTGTAAACTCAGGAAATTGGGAAGCTAGAGCACCACAGTCCTCCCAAGTAGCTTTTGTTTCATCTAGATTTGCCCGCTTGACAAGCCATTGTGTAACAGCCACATTATGTCTCTCCGCAATCTTCCTAGCCAGCATAAACTCTGGTTCTATCTTCATCTCACCCTTGGAGTTTAGATTTGGAAGTTGTGGTTGCAGCAGAGCTTGATTCCCAAGCTTGCATTTAAGCTGTGATACATGGAATACTAGGTGTATTAAGCATCCAAGTGGAAGTAACAATTTGTAAGCGTCCCACCTTTTGAATCACTTGGAAGGGTCCATAGAACTTGGAACAGAGCTTAAGCTCTTCCTTATGGTACAAATGCCTGTTTATAAGGCTGCAATTTCAAGTAAACCTAATTCCCTACTTGCAAAGTCCTCTCAGTTCTTCTTTTGTCTACGAAATGCTTCATCCTGGCTTGAGCTTGACTCAGATTGAGCCTCAGCTACTGCAACATAGTCTGTCTTTCAGTAATCCAGTCTCCAACTGATGCTGTTGAAGGAGCATGTCCAAGAACTTGCTCTAGATCAGGTTGAGGGGGAGCATAGCCATAGAGAGCTTGAAATGCGGAGAGCTGCAAGCTGCTGTGGTAGTTGGTATTGTACCAGAACTCAGCAAGCATCAGCCACTTAAGCCACTGTTTGGGTTTTTGCGTACAAAAGCATCGACGATATGTTCAAGGCATTGATGTACCCTTTCAAATTGTCCATCTGATTGGGGATGGTAGGATGAGCTAAGGTGAAGTGAGGTACCCAGCAAACTAAAGAGCTCCTGCCAAAAATTGCTTAAGAACACCTTATCTCTGCCAGTAACAATGCTAATGGGTAAACCATGTAGCTTATAAATGTGATCCATGAATAGCCTAGCCACATGAGATGAAGTGAAAGGATGTGATAAGGAGACAAAGTGAGCATACTTAAATGGATGCTCCTTTAAGTTCATCTAACAAGTCATCAATATGGGGAATAGGGAATCTGTTTTTTATGGTGAAGTCATTTAATTGTCTATAATCAACACAAAAACGCATGGTACCATCTTTTTTTCTTGACTAATAAGACTGGGGAAGCAAAGGGTGAGCAACTAGGCTGTATAATGGAAGATTCAAGCATTTCTTTGACTTGTTTTTCAATTTCATTTTTCTGAAGGAAAGATTATCTATATGGTCTTATATTGACTGGTTTGGCATCATTCTTAAGGGGTATATGGTGATCATGAGATCTAGGAGGGGGGTAGGGATTTAGGTTCTTGGAATACCACATTAAACTCATCAAGTAGTGACTGAACTGAAGAAGGTAAAGAGTTAGGATATACCAGAGGCCCTTCATGTCCTTGTATAAGCATCAATGTGGCTACAAAGTACTCCTCCTTCTTGTTGCACAATCCTTGCAACTTCTGGCTAGATATGAGCTTGAGGGACCCAATATCATCAATCCCCTTGAGAACAACTACCTTTCCTTCTTTGTTGAAGCTATGTTGTGCTGGTTGAAATCCTAGGACACTGGACTGTACTGCTTCATCCAGTCAACCCCAAGTAACATGTCACAGCCCCCTATTTTCATCAATCTGATGGAATAAGAGAATGTGTGGTTCTACATTTGCCATTTAGCAAGGAACCGCTGCCTACCGACGATAGACTGCCCACTTTCCAGGTATCCTCAAGTGTAAACCTAGCTTCTTTTGCCAGTCGTGGGTCAAGGAAGCTATGTGTGCTTCCACTATCGATCAATATAATGATAGATCTCTTGTGAAGGTGGCCAAGAATTTTGAGGGTGTTAGTTGAGGAATTGCCAGTGAGGGCATGGACATATACCTCTTCAGCCTCCTCATCAGAGGCATCTATGATATCTTTCTCTTGTACTGATTGTTCAGACTCAAGATCTACACCCGGATTTATATCATGAAGCTCAATAGCCTCTAAGCGATGTAAAGACTGGTTTTCACATCTGTGTCCCGGGTAATATTTTTTATTGCATTTATAGCAGAGGCCAGGAGTTCTTTGGGAAGGGTACCGGGTCCAATTTTGCTTTTTTTTTTTTTTTTTTGGGAAGTAGGTTGGTTTTTAGATGGAAAGGTGTTATTATTGGCGTGGCTAGGAGGTGAACAGATTTTTTGCGTGTTTCTGGTTTTCTGTAGTGATGCCTCTGTAGAACTAGAGAACAGCTTGGCTTTAGAGAAAGCCTCTGACAAAGTCTTCGGGTTAAGGGCTCGGACTAAGGGTTGTATGTCAGCATCTAATCCAGAGATGTAAGAGGATAGGAAATACCTTTCACTGAAGGTAGAGTCTGTGCCTAGCATTAGGGATCGGAGTTCTTCAAACCTTTCTTGGTACTCGTGTATCGTGCCCGTTTGCTTCAGCTTGTTGAACTGGCTGACTACATCAATGTCTTCCTGTTTTTCATACCTCTCATATAGTTCTTCATAGAATTTTTGCCATGACAGTTCACCTTTGTTAGCAATGTGACCATCTAACCACATGTCTGCCTTATCATCCAGATAAACAATTACTATCTCTAATTTATGTGAATCTTCGATCTAATAAAGGGAAAAGTGCCTTTGGCACCTTCTGCCCCAGCTTCTAGGGTTTGACCCGCTAAAGACTGGGAAATTGACTTTGGGTTTGGATTTGGAGCCTTTACCACTCGAGCCGGCTCCAGATTGACTTGTCTCCACATTATCAGGGCAAGATCCCAAAATCGGGGGTTGGTTGATCTATCCCGTGTTGATCCGAGACTCATGCAAGCACATCTCTGCTTCTTGGCCGCGTGCGGGAGCTGTAGAATTGACCGAATTTGCTACCAATTGTTGTAGCAAAGTCATCATCTGACCACTGATTTGAGTCATCTGGGCATTTCCTTGCTGTAAAAGTTTGAGCAATTGTGTCTGTCGTTCATCACTCAACCTCCTCGATTCCTCAGCGGATTTTTGGGAATCTTTGACCAGCTGTACTAACGTCTACGTTTGGTTCTACTTGTTTGCCATGGGAGAGTTTCGCTTGCCTCGAGCCAGTGTGAATGCATGAGGGTTTGGTTTGAATGAAAATTTTTGGGCACAAGATCATGCTTTGATGCCACTTGTCATGGTTGGAGCCATGCACAACTATCTGAGATGAGATCTGTGAGACTTAGGGAAGGGATTTGGGAGATGAACCGGAGTTCAGAGAGAGAAAGAGAGAGAGAAGAAGAGGGAGGAGAGAGAAAGAGAGAATGAGTATTGTATTTTCATTAGATAAAATGTACAGTAACACATGACTTAGCCTTTATACATCAATACAATGTAACCAACTAGTGTAACTGCCTAACAGTACAAGAATACAACTCTTCCTTTAACTAACAATGTATATACCAGACTTATTACAATGAAAATCAATTTCAGTACTATCAATCATGACATACGTTTTCCATTTCTCCAATTTTTTGGGAAATTTTTTTTGAAAAATTAAAAAATTATGTGTTATCAAACAAGTAAGCTCCGCATGAAAGTTAACTAAGCTAATGATAGAAAAAGAAAAAAAATAAAATAATAAATATTCACGTTATTTAATCATATTCAATGCACACCAACATAAAAAGAAAGGGAGTAAATTTAATTGGCAAGACTTAGGGCTTGTTTGGGATTGCTATGAAAAAAGCTACTTTTTTTTAGAGTACTTTTTGTGAAAGCACCTTTGTAAAAAGTGATGTTTCAAATAAACAGTTTGTGTTTGGCTAACCAGTAAAGAAGCACTTATGATATTATTATGAGTGTTTGGCTAATATTAAAAAAAGTATTTTTTCTATAAAATTATTTGAAAGAACACTTATAGAAGTCTTTTATAGTTGAAAAAATCACCTATAACCATTCTAAATATTTAATATATTTTTTAAATATTTAAAATGTTTTTATAATTTAAAATATTTACTAAATATATAAATATTTTTTAAATATTAAAATATTTTTAATATTTATAAAATATTTTTAATATTTATAAAATATTTTCTCAAATATTTTATATATTTATGATATTTAAAAAAATTGATATATTTTTTAAAATATATAAACTATTTGTAAAATATATAAATTATTTTTCAATATATTAATAAATTTTAGGATACATGAAATAAATTTTTTAATTGTTTAGTTTTTGCTTCTACTTATGCTTAAAAAAATAAGCGCTAAATTTTTGCTTTTATTTATAAGTACAAAAATAGCTTCTACTTTTAATAAAAAGCACTTTTTCTTAGTTGCCAAATACCTTAAAATCTCATAAAAGTGCTTTTTTCAGTTTGTTCCTGAAATAAACAATTCCAAACAGGCCCTTAACCAATTGCAAATATGTCTTCCAATGTAAAAAAAATAAAGATAGAAAAAAAGAAAAAATAAAACATAACAATAACTAGTTGTATTTAATCATATTTAATTCAAATCAACATAAAAAGAAAAATGAGTAAATTCAACTGGCAAGATTTAACACAACTGCAAACGTGTCTTCAATGCAAAAAAATTTAAAAAAAATCATGTAAATTCAAAATAAATATTTCATCACAAATATATCTTTCACTCATTCTCTAAACAAAAAGGAAAAAATTGCACCTTTTATTTTATAAAAAAGATGCACAAATATGACTAAAACAATTTTGTTCAATTTTGATAATATATTATTAAAACTGCTTCATGAATCACACGTGATAAATCTAGTAATCGTTTACCCCCACCTTACCTTTCTTTACTCTCTTTATCTCCAACAAAATTTAGGGTGCATTTAATTTATCTTATTTCAGCTTATCTGTTTCAATAATATATATCCATTTAAGATTTTTACCTTGGCTTATGATAGAGTGCCAAGGGAGATCCTTTGGAGAGTTTTGGACAGGAAAGGCATCTCCATACCATACATGCGAGTCATTAAAGACATGTATGAGGAGGCATAGACTATGGTGCGTATAGTGGATGGAGAGATAGACGATTTTTCGATAACAGTAGGGGTACATCAAGGGATTGCTTTGAGCCCCTATCTATTTATTTAGGTTATGGACGAGCCCACTTGGCACATCCAGGGATGTGTACCTTAGTGCATGCTTTTTGCAGATGGCATAGTACTAGTGGGGGAGTCGCGGGAAGAGATAAATGAGAAGCTAGACCTATGGAGACGGATTCTAGAGTCGAAGGGTTTATGACTAAGCAGAGCCAAGACCGAGCACATGGAACTCAAGTTCGATCCCTCTACCACGTCTAGCCGGGAAGAAGTCAAGATTGGATTTAAGGCCATACTGAAGAAGGAGAGATTCAGGTACTTGGGCTCCATGATACAATGCAACAGCGAAGTAGATGAGGATGTTAGCAACCAGATTAAAGCGGGATGGCATAAGTGGAGGATGGCCTCTGCGGTACTTTGTGATAGAAAGTTCCCCTTGAAGCTAGAAGGAAGATACTATAAGACGATTTTGAGGCCAGCCATAACGTATGGGGAGGAGTGCAGGGCGATGAAACAACAGCACACACAGAAAATGAAGGTGGCTGAGATGAGAATGTTGAGGTGGATGTGCAGACACACAAGGAAGGATAGGATCAGAAACGACATCATAAGAGACAAATTGGGCGTAACCTCCATTGAAGATAAATTGAGGGAGCAACATCTGAGGTGGTTCGGACATGTTAGAAGGAGACCGGACAACGCTACAGTAAGGAGGTGCGAACAACCCTTTACTAAACTAGGCAGAGGGGGGAGAGGTAGGCCAAAGAAGAGATGGCTTGAGACGATCCGACAAGACCTCACCCATCTAAACCTTCGGGAGAAGATGGCTGTAGATAGGGCCCAATTGAGGGCTAGCATAGAGGTATTAGATGCTCTAGTTGGAGCAGGGTAGTCCAACTTCCTAGTGCTAGGTCCTCTCGGCTCACGTAGGCAGTGTTCTGGCTTTCATGAGCTGTTACTTGCTACTTGCGTACTTATCTTATTTCTATCTCTATCCCTACCTCTATCTCTATCTCATTTCTCTATCCTCTATCTCTATCCTTTTCTTTATCTTATCTATTAATTTATGCCTGATGTGGCTTGCTTTGAGTCTGTTGTTTTGCTCACCATGTGTTTTTGCCCTCTCATGCTTTGGTGCTCTCAATGCTGATAGGTCTTTTGCTCTTTGCTGCGGACATCTTCTTAGGTGGGAGGTCCTCGGAAGCAGCCTCTCTTCAGGGTATCTCGACCCCTATCTCTATCTCATTTCTCTATCATTTTCTTTATCTTATCTATTGATTTGTGCCTGATATGGCTTGCTTTGAGTCTGTTTTTTTGCTCACCATGTGTTTTTGCCCTCTCATGCTTTGGTGCTCTCAATGTTGACAGGTCTTTTGCTCTTTGCTACGGACATCTTCTCAGGTTGGGCGTCATCGGAAACAACCTCTCTTCAGGGTAGCCCCCTGAAGGGGGAAGGCTGCATACATCCCCCCCTCCCCCCCCGACCCTGCTTATGCGGGAGCACTTGGAAGCATTGGGTTTGTTGTTGTTAAGATTTATACCTTATTACAGGGAAATGTTTTATTGTGCAATACAAAAAAGATACTTTTTACGTTATAAAGTGTTTGGATACACCGTTTAGAAAAGAAACTTATATTATAATCACAAAATGACTTAATAATATGAATCAATTATTAATAGTAGGTAGGAGATAATCATGATGATAATTGGTCAAGGACTCGTGATAGTGGAGAGTGATGAGTGTAGTGATTTATGAGCGTAGAAGGGTGATGGTGATGATAACAAATAAAAATAGGTTATAGTAGTGAATATTTAATATTAATATATTCTTTTAAAATATTTTTCTAAAATAAGCTGTGAAAAGATCCAATTTTCCATCTTTTTTATCTTAGTTACAAAATAATTTTTCATCTTTTTATTTAAAATATGAAAAAAAATGTAAAAAGATCTTTTCTATTAATTAAACGCAAGCCTTTCAATTAACTAAAATTTTACACACCTTTAAACTGTTAAAAAAAAAAAAAAATGCAACCTTAGTCCAAACTCCACCACCATAACACTATAGCTGTATTTGGGGCATGGAATTGGAGGCTGGAATTGGAGTTGAGGTTAGAATTGGAGCTCAGAACTCCAATTATGTTGTTTGGTTCACCTTTTAGAATTAGAATTACAATTTCACTACCCAATTTTATGGAATTAGATTTTAACTGAAAATCATACTTTTCAATTCCTTTGGGTGGGGTAAGGAATTACAATTTCATATTAACTCTATTGACCTAAAACTAAAATGATCTAACTTGATTAAACCAAATCCAAGATGATTTAAAATCCAAGGACCTAGACATAATTTAAATTTGACCCAAGTCTTGAAATCACCCAACTCCAATGAGTTGAATTTGAAATGACCGAAATTATCTTAGCTCAAAGCCAGGAATTACCCAACTTGATTGACCCGAAACTCGAGATGACTCAAATCCAGAAAATAAAACTACTCGACTTGAATGTGATGTAAACAAGCTGATGTGAAATGGAATTGATCCGACCAAATTGACCCAAATCTTAACATGACTCATACCCAAAATGATTCGGCCTATCTCAAACTCAGTCAAAGATGACTCGAAATTTGAAATGATACAACTCATTTGTCGCAAACTAAGATGACTCGGACTTGAAATGACCTAATTGAACTCAAACCCAATCATAACTAACCTGAATCCTGAAAACACTTAACCCATTAACTGAAAAATCTAAGGCAACGTGAATACAAAATGATCCAAAGCAATATTCTACTCGATTTGACTCAAAAATCGAATAACTCGAACTCAAATCGAATCGCTCCGACATAATAACTTGAACGCAATGTGAACCACTCCAACCAAAATCAAACCATTGTCGATTTAAAACTCAAAATGCTCCAACTCAATTGACCGAAAATCCCTTGATGATTCGAATCATTATGTAATTATGATTCCGACCTCTAATTTCTTTGATGAACCAAACAATAAAATTTCAATTCCATCAAAATTGAAATTGAAATTGAAATTATAATTTTATAGTTTAATTTTAATTTATGTATCAAATAGAGCTTATAAGTAATTATAATATACTCAGAGCAAGGGACCGCAACATCAAGACTTCGTATAAAAAGTTGACCAAAAAAGAAGGAGCCCGTACTAATAAATAAATGACTTTAAACCCTTTGGTCCCTTAGGGACATAACAAAGTGGGTGTTAACGTCGGGTGCCAACGGGATGGCCTGGGTTCAACTTCCAATAAGCTCTAAAACGGGCCTATTTAGGGGTATTATCTCCTCTCCCTCTTTGTCCTTACTATCATTAAAAAAAAAAAAAAAAAAAAAAACAAAATAGACTTTAAACCCTTTGCGGTAGGGCCCCCTTTCTTGTGGCTAGCAGTTGAAACACACTGAATCAGTACACTACTTATCAACAAGTAACAGTATTTTTTGCCAAATCAAAACCATTTTCCCATGCTCCTTTTCTTCTCTCTCTCTCTCTCTCTCTCTCTCTCCCCATTTTGGTTCTGCCGCCGAAGGTCCTCCCTCAATCCTCCCTTTGACTAATTAATTGTATAATTTTCAACTTCCGTGTGCAATTAATTGACTTCTTTTGCTGAAATTATCGGTTTCATAATTCTAGGTTAGGTGTTTGATTGAGAACAGTGGTGCAAATTGATGGACAACAGTTTCGTCGGACCGCTGGGAGGATGGGAAATTCATGGTTTCCGTACAATGGAAGGTATAAGCTTATTTGTTTTTCTTTGTTTGTTTGTTGCTTTATATGCTCTCTGGGGTTTGAGAATTGGTGTTGAGTGTGTTGGGTCTTTTTCCAATTCCCAAGGCTGCCTTGGTGGTATTTTACCCGAGTAAATTTTTGTACAAGGTAAGGATTATTGTTGTGTTTGAAGTGGCTCGGCGAAATTTTGAAGTAAATAATTACAAGATTGACCCATTTTACAACTGCTGAAATTACAAACAAGAATCTAAGTTTCTAAGTCAGAAACCTTACAATAAACAATTGGATGTAGCATATCTTGACTTCATCTCCATGTAGAGCTCAAGAATGGAAGTGGCGGCTAGGGTTTGAGTGTGGAAAGCATAAGGAAGAAGAGACCGTAAGGGAAGAAAGAGGCAAAGGCAAGAAAAATGAAAAACCGTAAAGCCATCTGAAAACCGTCCCCCCTTTTGTTGGTAATATAATCTAGTAGCTTGCTGCTGTAGGTGGGCAACTAGTTTATATATGTAATTATTGTATAAAATCGGACATCAGTTGTTCGTAACTCTATCTCTAAAACATATAAGATGCCCTCTTGTAAAACGCCTTGTAGGTATAAGGCACCCGTCTATAAAACGCCACCTCCCATAATGCCCAATATATAAAACGCCACCTTGTATAACTCACAGTATATATAAAAAGCCTCCTTATATAACGCCATATGTACATGCAAAATGCCTACTTGATAAAATGCTGTATACATGCAAAATGCCTACTTGGTAAAATGCCTAAAACGCCCTGTATGTGCAAAATGCCTACTATACCTAAAACGCCCACCTTACATACCGCCCGATAATATGCAGCAAGTAACTAAAGGATAGAATCAAACATGCTTGTCCTTAAGGTCATACTTATCCACTACCATCCTCCTCTATAAAAAGGGAGGAAGGGGAAGAATTCAAGGGGCAGGACTCCTTGCCTCATATCCACACCCCTCTTCTTGGAGAACCTCTCTTAATAGCAATAATTGTTCAGTCCGTCTATTCATTTTAAGGAAATATCAAGTCGGGTGTATGAACCTCACCTCAAACCTAACTCACATATGATGAATAAGCATATTGACCAAATTCATCACAAACATTTTGGCGCCGTCTGTGGGACAAATCATAAGCTCACTCCTGGCTTGGTGTTTCTTGTAAGATTCAAACATTTCTAATGTCAGGTGAGTTAATTTTCAGCATTTTTGGGGTTTTTTTTTTTGGATTTTTTTTTAGAAGAACGAGTCTACTTAGGCAAAGTTAATTAAAGAAGCTTTCTAGTACTCTTGAACATGCAAAGAGATTTGCTTAAGTCAAGTACTCCTTTGAGCACTTTTAAGCACACCTTTGGAAGATGCAAAGAGATTTGCTTGAGAAGTTAAGTATTGTTATATCCTTTGCCCCTCCTTTTTTTTATCTTTTCTTTGATCAAAAGCTTGAAAAGTCATCATAGGTACATAGAACTCTTCAATAGCTTTGTTTTGACATGTAATTCGATCTGTAACTTTTCAGAGATTAAAAGTTATGCCCATTTTAAGTCATAAGGTCAAGTTATATAACTACTACATGGGTAAAACGCCCACTTCATCTTTTCACCTATTTTTCATGTTTTCTTTAATCAAAAACTTTAGAAATCATCATAGGTACATAGAACTCTACAAAATCTTCGCTTTGATAGGTAATTTGATCTGTAACTCTTCACGGATTAGAAGTTATACCCGTTTTAAGTCACAGGGCCAAGTTATATAACCACTACGTAGGTAAAACGCCCACTTCATCTTTTCACCTCTGTTTTACATTTTCTTTGATCAAAAACTTTAAAAATCATCATAGGTACATAGAAACTATAGGTAATTCGATCCATAACTCTTCACGGAATAAAAGTTCTGCTTGTTTTAAGTTATAGGGCCAAGTTATATAATCATCACATAGGTAAAACGCCCATTTCATTTTTATATTATTTTTTTGGATCAAAAATTTTAAAAATCGCCATAGGTACATAAAGCCCTTCAAAAACTTTGTTTTGATAAATGACTCGCTCTATAATTCCTTATTGATAAAAAGTTATGTCCGTTTAAAGTTACAAGATACATTATACATTTTAAATACTAAGTTTTGATCACCACCAGTGGCATTGACCACCACCAGTAAAAAGCTTCAACCACCAACACTAAAACACCATAACCACCACCATCCATATTTCAATCAACTGCAAGACGGCTCAATCACCACCAATGACCAGGCGTTATCCCTACTCCGCGAATTCCACAACCCGGAGTTATCCCTCCCTACCCAGCGAATTCAACTACCAGGCATCATCCCTACCTTGCGAATTTGACAACCCTGTGTCATCCCTACTTGGCGTTATCCCGACTTGGCGAATTCAACAACCAGGCGTCATCCCTACTCGGTGTTATCCCTAGCCGACAAATTCACAACCCAACGTCATCCATACCCGGTGAATTCAATAACCAGACATCATCCCTACCCGAAGTTATCCTTGCCTGGCGAATTCGACAACCCAGCGTCATCCCTACCCGGCGAATTCACAACGTGGCATCGTGCCTACCCGGCGAATTCGACAAGCGGCATTATCCCTACTCGGCGAATTCGATAATCGTGCGACATCCCTAACCCGGCTTCGTCGAGACGCTCGCTTACCACCACCACGACAACGTTTCGTCTTATATCACCATACTTGACGCTTTGCCTTCCACCACCACCGCGCGACGACCGTCGTCATTACAAAACCACAAACTACCACCACGCATACCACCTCGCTTCCCAGCTATCGCTGCACCACCATTCGCACACGACACCACTACTTCCCATACAACTACCACTGCCTACTATATGTCAACCACCACCATCGTTTCATGCACCAGTAGCCACCGCTGCACTGGTCACCGCCGCTGTCCACCACCCTCCATGGCCAAGTTTTCTCTCTTCTGCAAACCCTAATTTGGGTCAATTTTCACAATTAAAATTCAACCCTAATTGGGTCAATTTTTATTACAATCCTAGTTTAATTTAACTTTAAAAGGGTTAATACCCTAATTGGATCAATTTTCATTACAATCTTAGTTTAATTCAACCCTAAATGGTTCAATTTTCGTCACCATCTCAATTTAGTTCAGCCCTAATTGGGTCAATTTTCTTCACCATCTCTATTCAATTCAAACCTAATTGGGTTAATTTTCGTCATAATCTTAGTTTAATTCAACCCTAATTGTGTCAATTTTCGTTACAATCTTAGTTTAATTCAACCTTAAAGGGATAATTTTCATTTAATTCAACGCTAAATGAGTCAATTTTCGTCACCATCTCAATTCAATTCAACCCTAATTGGGTCAATTCTTGTTACAATCTTAATTTAATTCAACCATAATTGGGTCAATTTTCGTTATAATCGTAGTTTAACCCCAGAGGGATAATTTTTATTACAATCTTAGTTTAATTTAATCCTAAATGGGTCAATTTTCGTCACATCTCAATTCAATTGAACCCTAATTGGGTTAATTTTTGTTACAATCTTTGTTTAACTCAACCAGAGTTGGGTCAATTTTCGTTACCATCTTAGTTTAATTCAACCCTAAAGGGATAATTTTCATTACAATCTTAGTTTAATTCAACCCTAAATGGGCCAATTTTCGTCACCATCTCAATTCTATTCAACCTAATTGGGTCAATTTTCGTTACAATCTTAGTTTAATTCAATCCTAGAGGGATAATTTTCATTGGGTCAATTTTCATCACCATCTCAATTCCATTCACCCTAAGTTGGTCAATTTTCGTTACAATTTCTATTCAATTGGACTCTAATTGGTTTAGCTTTCGTTAGAATCTTAGTTCAATACAATCTTGACTGAACTAATTTTCCTCACCATCTCAGTTTGGATCAACCTTGATTGAATCAATTTTCATCACAATCTCGATTTAGTTGAACTTTGATTGAACCAATTTTCGTCGCAATCTCAATTTAGTTCAACCCTAATTGAACCAATTTTCGTTACAAACTTAGTTTAGTTCAACCCTAATCAAACCAAATTTGGTTGTATTCAATCCTAATTAAATCATTTTTTGTTACATTTGCTTTTCAATTAAACCATTAGGTGATCGATTTTTGTCGTAATCCTAGTTCTACTAAGCCTTGCTTTAGTTAGCCTTTGTTCCATTGTGTACTATATGTTTAAACGAGTAAACTAACGTAAGTCCAACATATTTATTTCATGAATTTATCATAACCAAAAAGCTTGCATAACTAAAATCTTATTTTCTAAGCATGAAAATAACATGCTTTGTCATTATAAAGTGTTTCCTTGACTAGTTGAACAAATTCTTGCTACATTTCTTACTTAATTCCAATTAAATCAATAATTGTTAAAGGGCCAATTTAACCAATCCTTACATCAATTGTACTTGAAATCAATTCCCAAGGAACTAATCTTTGCCATGGTTCCCCTCTAACGGATTCTTGTTTGAATCAACCTTTGCTACGATTTCTAGTCTAAATGAATTGTACTTCAACACTTTCTTGCTACGATTTCTAGTTCAACTAAACCATACTTCGTTGGATCCTTACTCATAAATTGTCTAGTTAACAATTAGAGCAACAATTCTAAATTAGGGGTATTAAAGGAACAAAGTTGTCAACCCTAGCTTTAATGATTCTAGAACACAAAACGCACATAATCCAACTCCAAGACACAAGTGCAAGTCAAAAAGCACATATAAGCACTGAGTTCTGAAGTGGTAAAAGCATTTATAACAAGACGACTAAATTACATGATTTATTCCAAGGACTTTGTTTGGGCATATAAGAGACCTCATAACTCCCTTGGAACGTGTCTATTGTCTCTTGCCATCCATGACTAATCCAGTTACTCCATGAATTCCTCATTTGCATATTCTATACACCTACAAGGCAATCCCGAAGCAAACTATTCATCAAATGGGAACACAAGGCGCCGTTATTACTCGTAAAAATTAAGCTAACCATTATGCGCCAACATGGCCATTATTCTCATACAGAGCACTAACGAGTGTTATTTAATCAAAAAGACGGAATCTCACCATACTTGAAATACTTCATAAGTTGCCCGATATCACCATCTCTCGAAATCGGAAGTCGCTATACACTAAGTACTTTCGGGAGATGCTAACTCAGGAATGAATTTGAAACAAAAACCATCTCATAAATGGTGAGAAATGAGAAACTATGCCTTCGTTCATGATTCCTTTTTATGATGGTATATAAAATCATGTTAGGGTTGGGGGACTTCGCCTCAATTCACAATCTAGACTTCCTTATTTTCTTATCTTGGTGGCATAAATCATTTTTAGACTAGGGAACTTCACCCCAACTCACCATCTAGATTTTCTTATCTTGGTGGCATAAATAATTTTTAAACTGGGGTACTTCGCCCTGACTCACAATCTAGATTTTCTTATCATGGTGGTATAAATTATGTTAGGGTTGGGGGACTTCACCTCATTTCACAATCTAGACTTCCTTACTTTGGTGGTATAAATCATTTTTAGACTGGGGAACTTCACCCCAACTCACAATTTAGGTTTTCTTATCTTGGTGGCATAAATCATTTTTGGATTGGGGAAGATTTCCTTATCATGGTGGTATTAGGACTGGGGACTTCGCCTCAGTCACGTGTTAAATTTTATTCCTTCTAAAAACACTTAAATCATTTTAGGGGTGGGGAACTTCGTCCCTATTCACAGCCTAGATTTCCTTATCTTGGTTGTGTAAATCATTTTAGGACTGGGGGCGTCCCCTCCATTATGAGTTAAGTTTTATTCCTCAAAAACGCATAAATCATTTTACAAGTGCGGAGCTTCGCCTCAGTCATGATTTAGATCTCCTTATCTTGGTAGCTTAAATCATTTTTAAGGCTGGGGACTTCGTCCCTATTCACAGCCTAGATTTCCTTATCTCGGTGGCTTGAATCATTCGAAGGCTGGGGGACTTCGGCCCAGTCATTTCCTCATTGCGACTTGATAAACATTTCTCTTAGGAAAGTTCAACAAGGGCCATACTTATTACCGCACTTGAGCAACCCACACTTTAATTAACTTTTTGTGAATTGGGTACCACTATTGGTCAATAACTTAATAAAAATAGTACAAGAGGTCGCTTTTATCCGCTTAGCTCTAAGTACTTATTAACCACCTACTCGAGATGAAGAATCACAAGCTTGTGACATAGGGGTATAAATGATAACTCAATAGTAAAAACCCTTTTAGAATGTGGCAATCTGAATGGATAGCAATAGGTATGAACTAGTTCAATACCCACAATAACCTATTTCAAGATAGTCTTGAACTTTCTCACGAGTAGTTTAAAGCTCCTTTCATAGCCTACTTAATCTAGCAATAATTGCTATCGTCAAGGTAATATATAACAAATGATCACTTAATTCTTAAAACTGATTTGCAACCTTAAAACTAGAATAACAAGAAGGATATATATTGAAAACATTTACATCTTGACAATAGCATCGTTAAATGTCTTTTATCGTTAATATATTACGAACTCGCCTTATTGCGTTTTTAATCATCGGTGTCAATATAGGCGACGTACTGCAAAACTATCAAAGGCTTATCATTATTAAGTGACCATTACGCATAAGTACTTGTCATCCAAACATTAGCAACCGTTCATATGGGTTTTTGTGAATCGCATTGTGTGACTGTTGTTAGTTTATGAATTGCATCATACAAATGCTAGTGATGACCATTTGTATAATTGTTTGCTCACAACCATTCATCATGAATTGTAACGTGTTCGCCAATTTACAGGTAAACGTTGGGGACAAAAGAATACTAGCCGTGGCACAAATTTGGTTTATTATGATGTTTCTTATCTGGCATATAATCGAGCCTTCAAAGTGCATTATTTGCATGAACTTGTCATTACTTTGATATGTGTTCTTGTTATACCCATCACTAAACAGATATATTATATGGACCTGTTTGAGTTAGTTTATTAGCTTGATTACGCTTATCCCCTTGACTTTATACTGGCACACACTCAACACCAGGGTCCTCCCTGGTGCAATCACCCACAACGGGTACATTACTTATCATCATGGTCCGCCTGGGTGCAATTACCCACAATGGGTGCAATACTTATCATCATGGTTCGCCCTGGTGCAATCACCTGCAATTTGTACATTAATTATCATCATTGTCCGCCCTGGTGCAATCACCCACAAAGGTGCAATACTTATCATCACGGTCTGCCCTGGTGCAATGCTCATTACCATTGGTCCGGCCCAGTACAATTAGCCGCAATGAGTGTAATATTTATAACCATGTTTCTATCTCGGTGATTCTCATGACACTCAATGATTGTCCAAGTGCAACACATGCATCGCCGCGATCTTATCCCAATTATCTACGTACGTCTTCGTTTAATACGTATAACTTGCAGGTTTGAAGAGTATACCAAACACCACATTATAATTTTTATCTGATTACATGACAGTGGCATCATTAAGACTTAGATTCCTTTAACACACCTACACCAACTGAAAGTTTCATACAAACTACTTTTTCAAATATATGATGAATTATACACCATACTTACGAGAGAGAGCATTGTACAATAGCAAGCTGGGGTAAAAATAGGTTTATTACTTTGTGATCGGACTTGGAATGATCGAAGTTTGCTCACAAAGTAGGGAGATTAGTATGTTGGTAATATAATTGAGTAGCTTGCTGCTGTAGATGAGCAAGTTGGTTATACATGTAATTATTGTATAAAATCGGATAGCAATTGTTCGTAACTATATCTCTAAAACGTATAAAATGCCCTCTTGTAAAACGCTGTGTAGATATAAGACACCCGCCTCTAAAACGCCACCTCTCGCAACACCCAATATATATAAAACGCTACCTTGTATAACACCTAGTATATATAAAATGCCACCCTATATAAAGCCATGTACATGCGAACCGCTTACTTGATAAAACTCCGTATACATGCAAAACGCCTACTTGGTAAAACGCCTTGTACGTTCAAAACGCCTACCTTACATACCTCCCGGTAATATGCTGCAAGTAACTAAAGGATGGAATCAAACATGCTTATCCTTCAAGTCATACTTACCCACTACCATCCTCCTCTATAAAAAGGGAGGAAGGGGAAGAATTCAAGGGGTAGGACTCCTTGCCTCATATCCACACCCCTCTTCTTGGACAACCCTCTCTCTGGAGCAATAATCGTTCAAGCCTTCTATTCATCTTAAGAAAATATCAAGTCGAACGTGTAGCTAGAACTTGAGTTTAGCTTATCCTTACGAACCCCACCTCGAACCTAACTCAAATATGATGAATAAGTACATTGGCTAAATTTATCACACACACTTTTTTAGCCATCTAAAAATGAAAAACCAGTAGGCACGGGCAATTAAATACATGAACCGGGTAGGGGCAGGTTGGATAATGACCAAAAGTGCCATATTGTAAAAATATGAATGGAACTGCCCCAACTGTTCCTCTTAATTACATTTCTACCACCGCCTTTCCAGATTTTACCCTAATGCATAAAACAACGCGTTTTGGGTTGCTCTAATATATTATACTTAGCGTGTTGGTCATCTTGTACAATATTTAGTATTAAGTATTATGATGACATAGTGTATATAGGAGATAATATACAACAATTACATTCCAGCGTGAGATTGGAAACCCTGAGCCTTGCAATTTGTTGTGATGCATTGTATTTTGTATTTATGATTGATACCAAAAAAGATACCAACACGCAGTCATCAGATCCCATTAGAACTCCAAAGTTAAGCGTGCTTGGGCGATAGCTGTACCAGGATGGGTGACCTCCTGGGAAGTCCTCACCCTTAGGTTGGTAGCACTAGGAAACAGCCTCTCTTTAGGGTTTATACCCTGAAAGGGGAAGGCTGTGTACACCACCACCCCCCCCCCCCCCCCCCCAAAAAAAAAAAAAAAAGACATTGCTTAGGCTGGAGTCCTTGGAGTACTGGGTACGTTGCTTTGTATTTGTGATTGATATTAGTACTATGTTTCTAGTAACTTATGTAATGTTAGTATGGGTAACTAGCATGTAGTGGCATCTTTCCTAGGTGACCGTTAGTATTTTGCTTGTATTATAAATTGTTTAGTTTTGCAATGAAATGATTATTTGGTTTTCATTTCTCTTCATAATGGAGGTGCTTTAGCACTACTACAAACACTAAGACATCTTTCTCACCTGGTATATAGCTTCATGTGCTTCTGGGCATATTACGTGAAGCAGCACATGCGGAAACAAATCCAGTGCTCAGATAACCATTAATTGGCAATCCTTACACACTGAACGCGTCTCATGCAGGAGATGTATCATAGTGATGTCTGAGTTCATCTTTCTTCATTTACTACATCGATCATCTTCTTCTATATTTAAAATGTTGGAGTGAGGAATTCTATCCAGCATTAACAAAGTCTGAGACAACGCGAAAATGGCAGAGAGTTATTTCAAGAAACCGAAACATGAAACTACACTACTTGGCTTTGACATGAACACGATAGATTGATAATTTTTAAGCAAATTTAAGATATTGACATTGTTGCTATGTTTTCTTGAGTTTTAGGGGTAACCACCAATATGACACTGTGAACTCATTGAGATGACACAACACATTTGCCACCTTTCGCATCCTATTTGAAGTATATTGATATGCGTATCTTGCAAATTTTTGGGAGTCCTATTGATAAGGGGAAGTCAATGTTTACAGACTCAAAAGTACCCAATGGAAAGAAAACGATGTTCGATTTTCGTTTGGATGATAAAATATTAACCACTTATATTTTCCAGGCATTAAATTGAGTATAGGACGTTTCAAATGAAATTTGAGTTGGTCATTACGTGATTGACTATTGTTTGAGGAGTATTTTTGTAGGGTTCTTAAAGAGAAGTGTTGTGTTTTTATATACTTATAAATGTTCATTTAAATATTTGCACAAACATAGCTAAAGTAACTTGAGTTCCCTATAAAAACTTAATGTGACCACTATCCGCCCCATGACCAAATGCTACAATAGTCATGATTAATGCTGTCTGCCATTTTATTCTATGCTAGAAGGGGTGGTAGTTGTTTAAGTGTTTGTTTTTTAAATATAATGAAGAATTCAATTCATAAGTGAGCAGATAGTGTTTATAAAATCCTATAAAAAAGGAAGGAGTATTTAAGGGAGATGATGACTACAAGGATGGAGTCTATATGGTTTCCTTGAGGGATGGTCAACGTGTTTTCCCTTTATTACTGATACCAATATGTTGGGAGCATTAAGACAAGTGCTTTGTGGGTTTTAGCAACATTTGAAGATTATAATTTTGGATGCAATTACTGATCTCCAAATATTTGAGGTGTGACTAGTTTTGGCCTCTTGTTGATGTTTTGGTGC
Organism: Simmondsia chinensis; assembly: GCA_018398585.1. Classification (NCBI taxonomy): domain Eukaryota; kingdom Viridiplantae; phylum Streptophyta; class Magnoliopsida; order Caryophyllales; family Simmondsiaceae; genus Simmondsia; species Simmondsia chinensis. The sequence continues at coordinate 11,536,464 of JAGTTD010000013.1, forward strand.
TTTCCCGTGTTCTTCCCAAGGTGGAGTGTTTGTTTAGCAATGGATTCTTATGTGTTAAAGGTTTGTTAAAACATGTGTGAGCTAAAGCCTTTCCACGCTGGAAGGTTATGTATTGAAAGTCTGCAGATGACATAAGTTCTCCGTCTAATTTCTTTGTTTTTAGGATGAAATTGCTGTTTGGACTTTATGAAGTAAACTTGGACTTCGCTTTTTGGTATCTTCTATCCCTATTAGGGTATTATTTTATTAGCATAGCAAAAGAAAGGGCATTGAGTATGCATGGTGTAATGTTGTTTACAATGTCTATGCTATAGCTTTGTTGTTCTGTCATTTTAGAGATGGTAGTTAACATTGCAAAACTGTTGGTGTTGCAGTGGTCCTTTTCAGTGACTGGACAAAGAGGAAAGAATAAATATTATCCCTGGTAGGAAGGGTTGGGAAATTATTGTCTTAAGCTTACTATTCAATGTCTCATCTTGGTCCCTAGAGGCTTTTTGCACCCGTCCATTAGTCCAATATCGATCATGGACCAAAATAGGAAGGTATGCTAACTTGGCATGTCTTTGTCACCTACTTTTGCCACCTCCTTCAAAAAACAGACTGGCTTGTCCAAAAAGATCTAAGAGGTCCCAATTTAAAGTACAACCTACATGTGTTCCCTCATTCTTCATCTTCTGAAATCTCCCTTGTCTCTCCTTTTCTCTTTTCTCTCTCTTTCTCCATCTCGCTGCAAAAAAGTAGAGGAGTTTATAAATTTCATCAGTAGCTCAACCAAGCTCTATTTTATAAATTGTTCATTGAAGCTCTGCACATTACTTCACCGATTGCTCATTGAAGTTGCAAATTAGTTCACCAGTTGCTCATCGAAGCTCTGGAAATGAGTTCATCTATTGCTAATTGAAGCTCTATAAATTTATCCCCAAATTTGAAGGAGACTTTGAGGATACCCGATCACTTACCCAAATAACAAGTTGAAGAATATATTCTTGATTAGGACTAGTGACCTCGCTTATGAGCTTGTTGATGCTAAGAAATTCATGATTACCAATCTAGAAGGAGAGCGTAAGGCAGACAAATCGCCATGAAGCAGTTAATTACCAATGTCGCCCATAAAAACCCCATTTTTGCCATACGTGCTGCCTATGAGGTCCTCATCTTCATCACCATGGTCGAACTATGTGGGGTCTTGATGTTATGAAGTGGGAATGAGCAGACAAGGATGGGGAATAGAAAGAAAGAGGAGGAAGTAACGGATAAAATGAGCATTTGGAGTAATTGCTTTGGCTTTTGTGTATTTTGTTTTCTATTGTAAGAGAGAGACGAGTTGCCAGGGAAAGAGAATGTGGGACCATATGTGGATTTATTTTAAATTTGGACCATATGGTTCTTTTTGGGTCTAGTCGGTTTCTTGTTTGAGTGAAAGTGGGTGCCATGGACATGCCAAATGAGAAGCATTACCATCTTATTTTGGTCCTTGACAAGAGATAGAATAAGGAGGAACCAGAATAGGTAACAAGAAAACTTTATATGCCAAAATAGACTAGTGAAACGTCAAGGACCAAAGTAGGTATAAAGCCTGTTATCTTGTTTTGGATACTTGGCTATGTGTTTATCTCTTGCTTGGGTTCAAGTTCACCTTGAATATATGTCAGTTTCTCATATTGACTTTTTGAGATAAGGTTTTGGCTCTTGCGATTTTTTATTAGATATATTACTTTGTCTTTGGTTTGATTTCTATTGAAATAATTTTCGTTCAGCTGGATTGCTTATAACATGAGGGTTCATTTACCAGGCACTGGATCCCATTAGAATTCCAAAGTTAAGCATGCTTGGGCAAGAGTAGTACTAGGATGGGTGACCTCCTGGGAAGTCCTCGTGTTGCCAACCCCATAAGGTTGGGGGGTCCTTGAAAACAGTGTCTCGGCAGGGTTACACCCTGAAGGGGTAAGGCTGCGTACATCCACCCTTCCCAGACCCCGCATATGCGGGAGCCCCTTGAGGCACCGGGTCTGTTGATGATGGATTGCTTATAAAATGGATCCTTTTGAACTACAAAAGTTACATATCTTTTTCCTTGCCTTTAGTATGTGGCTGCTTGTATGTGATATTGTTTTCGTGTTCACTGTTTATCATATTCTTGCTTGATGGTGGTGATACTCTTTGTTCATGCTATTGAATTGCTTATGATGTTCATCATCGTGTGGTTGAGGATATGACAAGGATTCAAAAATCCCTAGGGTTTTTGGCTTGAATCCAATAGCACCAGATATAGGGGCTTGCATATTATAAATGGGGCTTATATGTTGTATGATAAAGGATAGGGATTGGGTGTACTAAATTATAGGATGTGAATCCAGTCAGTCGGGATATTTGGCATGATGATCTCAATGCTGGCAGTGATTTGTACTGCATATTGGGTCATCCATCTACTGCCTGGTGCAGAATTACTTGTATTGCTTCCTATTTACTCTCATCTGATGTACAATCATCATGGATTTCTCATAGTTCCTTTCTCTCTGCAGATTTGGATGTCCCAAGCATAATGAAGGAAGCAAAGAGCAGATGGCTCCGACCAAATGAGATTCATGCTATACTCTCTAATTACACTTACTTTGAAGTCAAAGTCAAGCCAATGAATATGCCGCCAAGTAACTACTCTTGATGATGCTTTTTATTTAGGAAGGCTGGTTCAGTTGTTGCAGCTAATCCCTTACTTAATATTTAGTTTATGTGCTTCCGCTATTGCTCTCTACTTAAACCAGTAATTTAGTTGAGATTTCAAAGAATGTAGCAGACTGACTGTGAATCTATAAACAAATGGCTGGAAGTTGTGCCAACTGTATGATGATATTTGAACACCCCTATGTTGCATATGTTTTTTGTTCTCTTTAGTTTTTTTTAGTTTCTGTAGATATGCATGGACATTATAATTGTAATATCTTATTGTTTCAAATATGTATGGATATCATTTTCTTCTGTCATTTGGCTTTATTACCAACTATTCTGTAGCACTAATATAGTCTTAATCTGGTGGCTGGAACAGTTATCATTTTCTGTTCTAATTTATTTGTAATGAAAGAATTCCGTTTCATGATATTTGAGTTTATTGTTCTTAGCATGGAGGTCTGATTGATAGCCTATAGATATTATAGGCATCCTTGCTTTGGGGAAAACCTAGGTCTGGCAAACCTTTTGTTCAGGAAACAGTTCTTCTGTATTCATCAATCCGTTCTGGCATCCACATGTCCAGTGGTGAAGGATACATTTCCTTTTTCCTTTCCTTTTTTTTTTTTTTTTTTTTTTTTTGTAGAAGGGGTGGTGAAGGTTACATGGTGGTTATTTATGGCCACTACATTGTGCTGAGTCATGAATTGCCACCTCCTGCGCTCTTGCATTTTGGTGTACTGATAGCAAACCTTAATTTGTAGTTCTATACCTTTTTCCCAATATCAGGTTAGGTACTCGAATAATTGAAAATTTTTCAAGTCTTCGGCAATTTGCTAGATGTTTAGGGGTGAAATCTTGTTTTGTACAGTATGAAACCTTAAACAAGAGTGAGAGTTACAATATTTGTTTAAGTTGGTAAGCAAGTTGGGAGTTAACCTATGACCTTTGTTCTATGGCCTCTACCTGGTTGAAGTCTTTGTCAATTTACAAGCTCAAGGAGAATGATAATGATTGAGAGTACTTCTGTCAATTGATTGTTTTTCTGTATAAAGAATCATTTGGGTCATTACTTCTCTAGCTAATTCCTTGTTCCTCAATGACCCATCATTGGCCAGTGAAGGTCATGGTTGAGAGTTATAGCTATAAATCAGCATCTTTGTCGGAGGATGTAGAGCTTCCATCTGCCAATCTGTCATCCTGTACAATGGACTGGAATAAACCCTGAACATACAGCACCTCCTTGAACAAGTACTTTGCATGGAGAACTACAAGCAAATGAACAGATAAACAAATAAGATTTCATTTGGAGCATTTTGCAATTATGGTAGTCATGAGAAAAAAGAAAAGCCGACTCTCCTTTCTTTAATTATCAATTGAGCTAAGAGAGACAATGTATGATGGAATCCACCTTTTCCTTTCATGTTGATGTTGATTTCTTTCATGTTAAACATATGATTTGCCTAGAGCCAATTATTTAGTGCTTGTTACATTCTTTTAATGTTATATAGATTGCATCTGATTATATACAGGTGGCTCAATCATATTATTTGACCGTAAAGTACTTCGCAATTTCCGGAAAGATGGCTACCAGTGGAAGAAGAAAAGTGATGGAAAAACTGTGAAGGAAGCTCACGAACATTTAAAGGTGAGGTTTTATTGATCTTGTGAATGCATTATGTGGTGCAATTGGGAATTTATTTGTCCTAGAATTTCTTCAAAGATGCGTTCTATACCCAGTGCCTATAATATGTTTTTAGGCGCAAAAGTAAGTTGTATGTATTTCTGTTGGACAAGTCTGGAGTGTATTTTAAGGCCTATGATGATGCAAGTAGGGGTGACATTAGGGTGGATAAAACCCATTTCCTGCGGGTATCCACCTCATTTGAGGTGGGTATAGGTGTAAAGGGAGGCAAGTAGCGTGCGTAGGACGGGTACATACCTGTCAATGGTATAGGGACGAGTACGGGCTTGACATTTTACTTGCCCTGCCCAATGCCTCAGCCTTTCTCATTCCATGCCAGCCCCATACTAACCACATACTAGCCACACCCATGTATGGGTAGGTAAGCAGGGAGGGGGAGGAGGAGGAGGAGGAGGAGGAGGGGAAAAAAGGGAAAAAAAGAGAAGGGGGGGGGGGGGGGTTGGGTCAGTATGGATCCATTATGCGGTGGGTATTAGCTATTAGTCGGTAGCGGAGCAGCATAATTATGGGTTTGTACCTATCAATGTGGGTTTGTCTATCCCTCTAATACCCATGACGAGTAATGGAGTGAGTAATTGGTATAACGTTGTGTGGCAGGTATGAGTATAGGGGAGGTACCCCTATACTTGCCTGCCCCGTTGCCATCCCTAGATGCCACCACACCCAGTTCCATTGTTGTAACTACTTATGAATTCCCTTATAATCTAGTCCAAAGCATTACTCTCCTGCGACATTATTGTCTTCACTGGAAGTTACGAAAGAAAAGCACGATGGAGGAGAGGAAGGAGTAGATGACGCACAAGAAGAAAAGCTTGACAAGCTCCATTCACCCTACCCCTATTCTTGCCTGATGAGTCAAACCATTCTACAATTGATCCGTATATAGAGAGGGAGTATGTTGCTTCATCTTAGCAAGGCATCCTCCTTGCTCCGAAGGTGGTGGTTTATGTTATACAGGCTGGCTTTGGTCTCTACGACCATAGGGGTCAACGTCTAAGGATTGTTATAGGACGATGTAGCGGACTCTGAAATCCTGTGTGCATTGGAGATTGGGGAGATTAGATTGTCTTCTATCACATTAATAAATGGTAGATGTAAGGGAGAAAGGGAGTTTACTCTTAGGGATGGCAATGGGGCGGGAAAAACTCGTTACCCGCCGGTACCCGCCCCAAGGTGGGTAGAGGTATAAGTGGAGTGGGTAGTGGTTACGTGTTGGATGTACCCGCCACTTGTATGGGGTGGGTACGGGTATAGTTTTGTACCCGCCCTGCTCTAACCTACCCCATACCCGTCCAGCGCCGCCTCATACCCACCATACCCCTTCCATTTTGTACATAGTTAACTTTCAAATTAAAAAATATATTCTTAAATTAAATAATCCAAATTATTTATCAATGTTATAAAAAAATATAATTGGTTTTTAAAAATAGTATTAAATAACTAATATGAGCGAGTATAGAAAATCGTTTTTTATGCACATTAGGAAGGGTACGGGGCGGGTAATGGATACTTGTTGGGCGGGTATGGGTATGGGTTTGCACCCGTTGGGGCGGATATGGGAATCCACTTCATACCCGTGGCGAATAATGGGGTGGGTATGGGTATAGGATATGGGTGGCGGGTACGGGTATGGAGGAGGCACCCCTTGTACCTGGCCCACCCCATTGCCATCACTATCATCCTCCATGGCGATCCTTAGTTGGAATGTGCAGGGTTTAATGTCTAGGAGTAAGAGGCTCATTGTCAGGATTGTTCTTTTGAACCTAGCACTAGCTTTAGTTTTCTTCCAAGAGAATAAATTGCAAGACATTGATGGCTCGTTTGTGAAAGGGTTTTGGGAGTCCAGGTGAAGGACTGGATTGTCCTCCCTTGCAAGGGCATATATAGGGCTTTTAATCATTTGGGACACTAGGAGCGGCACTTAAGTAAAGGGTTTGTGGCCATTATTTTGTTTCCGTTTGCCTTGATATAAGAGGGGCAATTGTTGGTTTCCTTCTATTTATGGTGGTAATCATGCCCATAATGAAGCCTTGTGTCGTGAGCTGCAAGGGGCCAATTTTGTATTTCAATTTGTTATAGTGAGGACCTCAATCTCACACGATACCCCATGAAAGGTACCATTCTAACGCCTATGTCTTGAACATGAGAAGGGTTGATGAATTTATTAGGGAGTTCCAACCTTAGATATATCCTTCTGCTTGTTTCACTTGGTCCTTTGTCGGTAATAGGATGGTGGATTTCTTTACGACACAGTTGGAAGATACGTTCTCTAACCTTCGTCAAGAGACCTCAGCTAGGCCCACTTCTAATCATTTTTCTCTCTTCCTCGACTCTAATTACTTGCGTTGAGGTCCTTCCCCTTTCAGTTTGAGAACATGTGGATCTCACACGAACATTTTCTTAACCAAATGCAAGATTGGTGGAACCAGTGTCAATTCGAAGGGTGTTCAGGCCATGTTATTATGAAGAAACTTAAATAAAAAAATTAAAAAAAAATTATGAAGAAACTTAGATTTTCTAAGGAGCTATTGAAAGAGTGGAATGCAGCAAGTGTTCGGGGACACAAGAGCTAGGCTTTGAGAGTTACTTGCTAATTAATTTGTTGGATAGGTTGGAAGGCCTGTTCTTTGACTGTGGATCTTCTCAATAACAGGGCTAATCTTCAAACGGAGTACTTGGATATTCTTATGAGAGAGGAAGCTAGACGTCATTGGAAGTTGAAATCTCAATTGGTTGAGAGAGGGATAGTAAGTCATAAGCTTTTTTATAAATTGATGTCAAGGAAACTTATGAGGAATCCTATTGGGGAGTTGGAAATGCCAAGGGTATTGCTGTTACTGATCTTGAATTGATTTCTCGGGGGGATAGGTACTTTTTCATAGGGAATGGTCTTTATTGGCCCGTGACTAATGGGATTGAGTGGCATCCTATGTCAGCTCCTGAAAAGGACTGGCTGGAGAGGCCTTTTGAGGAATCTAAAGTTAAACGTGTTGTCTTTAATGATAAGTTTCCTAACCCAGATGGTTTCTCCATGACCTTTTTCAGCAGTTTTGGAATGATTATCTTTTAGGAGTTTCATGGTAATGTGTGCTTTGTAGGTGCATTAGCTCCATTCATTGCTTATGTCCCAAGGACTGGCAGTTCCATTAAGGTGAAGGATTTCTGACCAATAAGCTTGGTGATTAGTGTTCATAAGATTGTGACCGAAGTATTGTCTGATTCAGCAAGTTTTGAAGGCTACTAAACCAAGTTCTAATGAGGTTGTTGAAGATTTCAAGGATTTCTCTTATAGCTTGACCCCAAAGAAAGCCTATGATAGAGTGAGCTCAATTTTTTGGATATGGTCCTCCAAAAGAAGGGATTCGGGAATGGATGGCGTAAGTGGATTTTATGTTACCTCTTTAATGCTTCGTATTCAGTAATCATTAATGGCAACTCCGAGGATTTGTTCTCTGTTTCGCATGGATTGAGACAGGTGTTCCTTTATCCTCTTCCTCATTTACTCTAGTTGCCGTCTGATCTTATTCGAATGTTTGACCCAAAGTCAACAATAAAGCTTGTCTTTGAGGAATACACGAGGCTTGAGATAATGTGTGCGTGTCTAAATCACTTGTAGTTTCCTTCTTTCTACAAGACACAAGAGGGCATTAAAGTAATCTTGATACTTTATGGCTTGAAAGTCAACTTGCTAAGACCAATACCTCAGGGGCAAACATTTATCAATTTTTTTTTTCTTTGTCATGTCCTGCTCCTTGGCTAATTTAGTGACTTAACAACTGCTTTTCACTTAGGTGTTCTTTTAGGGGGAAATCCTAAATTAGTTACTCTGTGGGAGCCCGTGGTAAGAAGGCTGTTAAAGGACTTGATAGTATTTCGGTTTGCTGCTTGTTTCTTTTGAAGCTCCCTATTGCAGTAGGAAGCATACCAAGATTATTATCAGGTATCTTCAATGGTCTCAGGCAGGCGTGGGCCATAGGAATGATTTGGTCGACTAGGTTAAGGTTTGTAGGCCAAGTAGTCAAGGGGATTTCGAATTGGTAACTTGGTGTCCAAAAAGCATTTTCCTTTTATGTAAATGGTTGTGGTGTTTCCCAGACGAGCCTAGTGCCTTTGGCATTGGTTAACAAGGGTAACTATGGCCTCTAGAGAGAATGAGTGGGATGCAAGGTTGACAGATACAGTAGGAGTTTTCCCCCTTCGAAATCTATATCGCAGTTGTGTCCTCCTTTCCTTGGGACTTATTCACATCAAGGTTGGTGCGGGTAATCGTATTCGCTAATGGGAAGATATTTGAGCTATAGAAGTTCCCTTTGTTATTTGATTCCTACTTTTATATCGTTTTTCCACTTTTCATGACGATCCTATAAGTATCTTTTTAGCTTCCTATGGCAAATCACTTTCCTGGAACGTCCATCTATGTATTAACCTTAAGAATAGGAAGGTTGTTGCTCTCACCTAATTGAGTTGCTTTGTTGATGAACCACATATTTCTTCTCTTTTGGATAAGAGGACGTTGATGTTGGAGGGTTAGGAATTTTTTTAGCTAAATTGCTTTTCTATGTTCTTTCTCAAAACCACCACACTTAATACCCACCATTCCCTTTTGGTTCTTTTATTTGGAAACTCAAGGTAATGTTCAAGACTAAGGACTTTTATGGGCACTAATTCGTATCTAGCTAGTGTTCCTTCGCACCCGACCCCTCCACCCAAAAAAAAAAAAAAAAAAAACCAAAAAAAAAAAAATTCATATCTAGCTTAATACCTATGAATGGTTGCAGAGGCCTTGTCACCAGGCGTTTGTGTCATGTGCTTCTAGAATGGGGTAACAAACACCTCTCTCTTTTTATTATGTTATGTGGCTTGGGGTTTATGATGCAGACTTATGTCATTTTTCACACAGGTATGGATGTCCTTATTCAGTGGAAAATGCTCTTTTGATTCAGTTCAGGGGATTGTTTGGAAGAATAAGAATCCTAAATGTTATTTTTACAGCTAGCGTGTCACTTCTATGATGTATTTGGTTCGACTGGAATGTGAGAATTTTCAATTATCAATGTACACTAGTGGATTTCCTACGGATAAGGTGGTCTCCCTTGTTGCCCACTACATTAAAAGCTTTGCAGGCTTCCTTAATGCAATTTTGGTTCATCTACAACTTAATCTACAAATGATTGGATAGCTTTGTTATTTTAGTTATTTTCTTATTTTGTATTTGATTTCTTTGTTTTATTTCTTTTGTTGAGGACACTTGATCCTTCATATTTTTACCTTCTCTTTCCTTCTCTCTATATGTATTTCTTTTATCAAAAAAGAAAAAGCCTACAAGGGAGGACAGTGAGTATGCTATGGATTATCAACGAGATTTCATTTATTGATTTCACTGTACTTGAAGAGTTTCTCACAGCTTCTTTGTCATAGTCAAATTTTTGGAACTATATCCATCTAGAATCCTCTAGGGTTACACCCAAAGGGGTAAGGTTGCATATATCCCTCCAAACAACCCCCCGGGGGCTACCCTACTCAGGCGGGAGCCCTTCAAGACACTGGGTTTGTTGTTGTTGTATCCATTCGGAATCCGTTGTACAAACAAATGCCTAGTATTTCCTTCTATTGTGCTTGTATAAAACTCGAGTCCCCTTTTATTGAGCAAAGAGGGAATCAATGTGGCATGCAATATGAGAACGTGAAGTTTAGAAATATATTCCTTTAGTCGTATCCATTTAAACTTGCTAGGTCGTTTGTTAAAATTATGATAGAACCTCCAATTATTGTCATTAATGAATCCTAGCTATCTTTTAGTTAGTTTATTTTCAAAGATTAGGATTCATTGTGCTAAAACTAGGGTTTACCTCTCCTTTGTGAGACAATTGAGATTTTGAGTAATGTCATTGTTAATGTTGTTTGTAGTTGGAGATGCTACATCAGAACTACTTGACTTCGCATTAAGCCACATCATATGCCAAATATTACTATTTTTGTCACCAGATATGAGGCTACACAATCCCTGCTATGGTTGGGATACTTGGACGTTGGCATGCCATTAAAGATAGTTCCTATATGATCAAAAGCACAGAAAATTTTTTTAGAGAATATTCGAGTTTGACGCCTGGATACTTACCCTTTTCTAAGTTTCCTATGTGAGTCTAGGTAACATAGATCCCCGCTTTTCTTTCCTGTTTCAGTTCTTTTAGTAGGAAAGCTACGGTTCCTCATTCTCTACAAAAGGAATCCTCTGTAAGAATATGCATTTTCCCCTACTATTGGCATTAGGCTCCCAATTTTAGGACGGTCATCAAATGTTTGTGGCTTTATTGCCCTTTTCCTTCATAATGGTGGTTTTGATAAGACGGTCCGAGTCTCAGCAGATTTACATTGCTTCATGTTTTGTGCGGACACCATTAAAATAAAGTAAAAGAAAAAAGATTTCCGAAAAAGGTCTTGCAAGACTCTGTAGGGGCTCAAAGACACTGTCCGCAAAGGTGCCATAGCTTAGAGGTGAAAAAATTTACGCCAGTCCATAAAGGCCGTTTGCATATCAGGATTCATTGGCAACCATAAAAAGAAACCTGAGCCTGATCTCACTATTCCTATCAGCCTAAACGAGATTGTGAATTTTGGGATTCATGTGTTTATGAATAATGTTTCCCCTCTTTTCCTTTAAGGCCTTTTTAGGGTCTGGAAAAGAAAGGTTTACCCTCTGAGATATTTCCTAGGATGTCCAATGGGATGTTTTATGGATGTTGAAGAAGTAGCTTAAAATTTCTTACAGAGAACACGTACGTTCTGCTTTCTGATTTAATTCTCCACACACTGGCAAGCAACCTCTGCTTTTTAAATGCAGATACTTACAAAAGGAGCATAACTATAAGCTAAAATTAAAAGAATTGAACATAAGAGCAGAGTGGTGGTTACGTAATGGAAAATCACCTAGCTGTTATGTTACTACTGTCTTACAACACCGTGACCTATATTACGTGCATAGTACGCTGTTTTTGCAACTCAGCGACCATGGTGCAACCACGATTTGAAACCATGGTAGGAATCTATATTCATGTCTTTCACCTTCGGCATTTAGCTTGGGTTTGAATCAGTAAATCATGGCTTAGCAGGGGTTAATTTATCGGTTGGGATTGTATTTGCAGTTTGCAGTTTGCAGTTTGCAGTTTGCAGTTTGCATCCGGTTTCGAATGTAATGGTGGGCCGTGTCTCACTAGAGAAGCGCTTGTCAATTAAATGACTAGTTGGATGGGCTGGTTTGGTCCAGTTTCTAAGTACTGCTGTAGGCTGAGCTGTGGCCGAGAATTATCAGGATTTGAAGTACTAAAATCGAAATAGGGCTTTAATGCTGTATTTTTCAGCATTTAACTGAACTTTTTCTCTCACAGCTTGAACTGAATACAATGTAACCAAACTTACGGTTGAAGCTATAGAAATACAAATGCAGGAATCATTGAAATATTTGTTTGATTGACAAGTGTTATCCTTAAAAATGATTTCAAGTCGATGTTGTTTTGTGATCTGGTTGTGATTTAGTTGTTTTCAATTCAACTTTGCCATCATATTTGTTTGGGATGTTGAGTAGAGATGGACTTCTCCGAAACTTCTTTCTGTCCACTTTCTGTACTTACGTAGAATATAGTTCTCGTTTTCCAATTCTTGTCCTTAAAATTTGTGACTGAAGCTGTGTCTGTTTGTCTTCCATTTTATGTTACAGGTTGGTTCTGAAGAAAGAGTGCATGTATATTATGCACATCGTGAAGATAACCCAAGCTTTGTCCGCAGGTGTTACTGGTTGCTAGATAAGTATGTGATGGGACAAGGACAAAAGCTTACATTTTCATGCTTCAAAAGTCCAGCTATCGAGCTTAATATGTTCTCCAAAGTGTTTCAAGTGATTTTCAAGTCTTAGCTTTGATAAGCTTTTCTGGATATGAACATTTTTCCTTGTGCCTTCCATCTTTCAGGGCATTGGAGCACGTAGTCCTCGTTCACTATCGTGAAACCCAAGAGGTTGGCTTCACAAACCCTCATAGTTTATAGTCTAATATCTAGCCTGGACATGTTCGGTTAGTCATTGCTTGTATTTTGGTCATCTTTTGTTTTAATATAATATATTATGTATGTATTAGATATAATGGACATGGAAAGGAAAAAAAAAAAAAAAAAATTAGTGATTCTCTCAAGGATGAGAACATGACTAAAAAATTTAACTTGAACATGAAATAAAATGATATTTAGCGGAATCAACATACTATTTCTGAGGGTTTATGTTTCTTTTGTTTTAAGTTAGGTACGGAGAGAAATTTGCCTCAAATATTATTCTCTGCTTTCTGAAACCAAAGCATAGATTACTCAAGGGATGACATTTGAGTCACTGAGAGTTACCAATACATGAACGGAAACCACCCCCATCTCACTTTTTCCTTTCTTCGGTTCGACTTTCATAAAAAACACGAATGCTGTGATTGAAGAGGTCAAATGAAATTAATTACTTATTTCTCAACCACCATGTTGTATTGTCAATAGGTCGTGAACATCAAGTAACAAGTTCCTTTTGACAGGCTCTTCCCATGTGTAAAATCAGACATTTAGTGAGCCAACAAGAATAGATTGGACAAATTAGGACAGTGCACAAGTCAGAGTCCATCTAACAGCAAAGACATGACTTTCCAGTCTCATTTGTTTGCTAAATACACAAGCCAGTGACATTTCTATTGAACTTGTACTAGCTAGCATCAATTTATTCTTTTCTGTCTATTAAATGGACTCTGACCTGTGGACAGTCCTAAAATGATTGTGCGTCCATTAAAATTGAACTTCTTGAGCTGAAACTGCAGGTACATGAGTCATCCATTTTTATTAAGCTGATTGCTAGGCCTGCTTTGAAGCAGTGTGCTTTCCTTTAGTATACTCAAGGATCTTGGTTGTTTTTTGCGATAGCAGGCCACATTGAATCAGAGTTTGCCACATACAGTCTAGTCATAACTCATATTTGATATTTGAAAAGTTAGTAATGCAGGTGTTAGTTTGATTTTGTCATTTTTCGCCTTGCGTTGACTTTTGATTCTCGTGATTGTAGGCCTTGCGCAATGTTTGGTACAGGCCTCTCATATCTTTCTGCATAAATTTTGATTCATATATATATTTACTCGATTTATCAAAACAAAAGAAAAAGGAACGGTGTTAGTGGCTGATAAGAGTTTGGCTGTGAGAAGCCTGACCGTAAATAATGGACACCAAATTTGATGTACACCCTCTAAAAATTTGTGAGGTCAATGATATTTGCAATTTTGGTTCTGTAGATTTTTAGTTATCTTTTCCATCCATTCGAAGTATAGCACACTACCATTTTTAACTTTGCATTTATTGGAAAACTTCAGTATCATTAAGAAGTTTACCTTATTTTGCAACATGGCTGGTACAGGGATCTCCACTCACACCAGTGAATTCGAATTCTAGTTCAGATTTCCTTCATCCTTCAGCTTTGCAGATTTTGTCTGCACAAAATGATGCTGGGACTTATCCTTCATATTGTGGCGGCATGAAGCAAGACATAGGTAGCGTTTATGATTTATATGGAAGTAAAATGAAGTAAATGGTACTTTCTTACCGTATATTTTGTTTGAGCAGCTGAGATATAGACTGTTATAGTTGATGTTTAAAGAAAGTCTTTAAGTGAGCTTTCTTCCACTCATTTTTCTTCCTTAAAAGAGATAATGACCTGACCTTTGGATTGGTGGAAACAACAGATTCTGGTGACAGTGTCAGCGTCAGAAATCATGAGATGAGATTGCATGAGATTAATACTCTTGAATGGGATGAGCTATTGGCATCAAATGATCCAAGTGAGTTAACTGTATGTCATGGAGGTAATTTTGATTTTCCTTATGGTGGAAGAAATTGCATAATGTTGAGCTACTAACCACTGCATAATGACCTTATTGTTGCTTCCCCATGTCTTCTTGGCAGATGATACTTTTGATCGTGATCGAACTGGCATGAATGACTTTAAAAATAATGTAAGTAGAGGTGCTTGTGTCAAGTTTGACATTCTTTGCTTCACGTAAGAGTGGTTATTCTAGTTAACCACTGAAACCTGAAGTGACTGTAAAAATGTTTGCAATCTGGAGCTTTCTTACTTCCCTCATGGCAGTAGCAGAGAAGAAATATTACTCAACCATAGTGTCCATGTATAAACGGCAGCACTATGGCAACAGCTAAAGCGGTTTTGTGGTAGTGGTCCAAAGCTAACATTTTGATACCAATTGATGTGGCACAACTTGCTAAATAAACACTACACTCAATAATATTTTTTGAACCAGGAAATAATGAATACAAAGCTATTAAGGAAAAACGAATTAGATTATGTGGGATAACAAAGGAGAAAAATTAAACAGGAAACTACTTCCCTTGAAATAAGTAACTAATATTAAATGAACAATATGCTCTTCCTTGAAATAAAGATAACTGAATTATCCTATAAACTAAAATACTGATAGCTGAAAGATTTTATCCTAATTCTTACTAAAAATCTAGTAAAATATAACTTAAATTATCAAAGAGAGAGTTGGCGAGCTGTAAAAGATTTAGTGATTTTGTCTTTTGTTTCATTTGTTGCTTTTTCTGTGGAACTAAGGTGAATTTATTCATCAAAGTTTAGGGTGGTTGTGGTCAAACTCAGGGCATCTTAATTAGAAATGGCCTAAAATACTTTATGAGGGTGTCAATTTAACTAGCCTAGTGAGGAACACCTGTCCAATACTATCTTGTGGGGCGTGGGAGGGTACACGGCCATGTGCGCATGCAATTTTATATCTACGGGAGGTTGAAAAAGAGGGAGTACTGCAGACTATAAGAAAATTGTTCTGTTTATGATGTTCCTTTGATTGTTTGTAAGATTACAGCATAGAACTGATAGCCTCAGCTGCAAATTTTTACCCGTTAAGAACTTCAATCGTTTACCTGAACAATTGCATCATCAAGATCCTTACGTCAAACTAATTATGTTTCCAAGTAAATCCAAATGTGAGGCTTTCCTTGCTTAAGCTGTCAGATTTTCAGAAATGGCAGATATCTAATTGTACGCTCTTTTCAGGGGAGGAATTGTTCAACAAGCAATTTGCAAGTAGAAATGCCACCCGTGGAGCCTGTAGGTGGCACTGGTTCTTTGCAAATGAATTATGTGGAAAATATGTTAGTTCACACAATAGGAGATCAAATGAGTACAAAAGATGTTCATCCCATGGGTGCAGTGGCTGGTTCGCGTGATTCATTGGGCAATATCATTGAAGGTGGTTTGCAAACTCAAGACAGTTTTGGAAGGTGGATGAGTGATATTATCACCGACTCACCTGGATCAATTGATGATTCGAACTTTGGATCTTCAGCATCAACCAATCATGGATCTTTTATTTCATCAGGAGCTGCCATCCCTGCACAGCCATTGCCAAAACAGATATTTTGTATAACTGATATGTCGCCTAAATGGGCTTATTCTACTGAAGAAACAAAGGTTAGTTCCATGCTTTACCAAGCTGTAGTTTATTCTATACCAACCAACTTGCATTACTAACTGCCAGTGTTTTCTCTGATTTTTCTTTTATAGTCAACTTTTGTTGCTGCTTGTTACCCCCTCCTTGCCCAATAACAAAAGGTAGAGCAGTAAATGGGAATGGAGATGAATAGTGTAGGAGTTACGCAGATTCCTAATCCCACTCTACATTTGCCTTCTAGTTTCTCCAAATAGAAATCTACCTCACTTTCATAGAGGTGCACAAGTAAATGCATAATTTAAATCAGACAAGAGCTTGGGCTATTGATGAAAAGTGAAATCAGAGGCGTAATGATACCATCTCATTTTTGTGACGGATACATTTATCTTCAACTTGTTAATGAAGTATGACAATGAAAGAAAAAGGAGATGAATGAAGAAAGACCCATTTTGCAGCTTTTTTTGCTGTTGATTTTCATTTCCATGTGGCTTTATAGCTAGTTTCAAGAGCTTGGTGGCTTTCCTAAGGTAGTCATTACCAGAGCTCCCTCAGAATTTCTTGATTGCCTCTCTCAGGTGGATCACAAAGATTCATGCATGTCAAGAAATGGCCTTTTTTATTCGTGATTCTTATTTTTTCAATAATTGTTTTACATCCACGACTACAAAATGATTGTGTTGCTATTCTCCACCAATGCATCTACTCAATCAATTTATAGTTTCAATAGCATAAAGGAAATTCTTGATGGACTTAATACAAGTCAGAATGTGTATAACATTGAGCACAAAAATTATCAGTTAAGTGCACTCTTGTTAGTGTTTCACACTTGATATGGAAGACTTATTGGGCATGTTTGGTTTTGGAATAAACGAGCTGATGTTTATTGGGTAATCTGTAACCCCATTATAATCATATTTTGTTAATTTAGAATTTACCTTGTAAAAAACTTTACCCCAATATGGAGAAGTGTTGGACTACTTGGGGTTGTGAAACGCTCGAAATTGAAAGTTTGTGAAAAAATTTTCAATATGCAAACCTATGTTTTTGTGGCGGTAACAATTATCCCATTAAATGTTGCACTGTGGATGGTTAAATCCTATAATTTTCCCATACCAAATGTACCTATAGTATTAAGCTAGAGAAGTGCTTGAGTAGTGAACTATCTAGTCTACTACATCCAGCCACAAGGCCGCACGGCTCATCTGGTCATTTGAAATGCTGTCATGGAAAATAGCCCCAGTAGTCAGAGTTCATATTTTCATTATCCATTATGATTTCAAGATTTCTTGGCTTCTGATCTGTATGTTCAGAGAAACTAGTACAGGTTTGCCCTGCACCCTTTTCAGTTATATGACATCTACTTTCTACTCTGTTTTCTTGATTGCATGAGGCTGATGTATTGGTTGGCCAAAAACTTGTTCTACTTTCCTACTAATATATCTGCTTTTCATCTCATCAAATATGTAAGATATGGATCTCGTAATTTTTCTATTGATGATTGAGCATCGGTTGGTTGTTTCAGATACTAGTGGTTGGATTCTTTCATCAAGAATATCAAGACTTGGCAAAGTCCTGTATATTTTGCATCTACGGTGAAATGTGTGTTCCTGCAGAGGTCATTCAAGTCGGTGTCTTTCGCTGTTTCATCCCGCCACATAGCCCTGGACATGTTGATTTTTATTTGAGCACTGATGGCCGTAATCCGATCAGCCAAGTTTGTAGTTTTGAGTTCCGTGCTTCTTTAGATAATCATGTAGATTCCATCCGGGATGAGTCTGAGTGGAAAATGTTCCGAGTACAAATGAGGCTTGCTCATTTGCTCTTCTTCAGATCTAAGAGCCTTGACATTTTATCTAGTAAAGTCTCACAGAGTGCTCTAAAGGAAGCCAAAAGGTTTGCTGATAAATACTCGAACATTTCAAATAATTGTGCGTACTTCATGAAATTGATTGAAAACAATCAGATCTCGTTTCAACAAGCAAAAGACAGCTTAATTGAGCTCACAATGATGAGCAGACTGAAGGAATGGTTATTGGAAAGAATAGCTGATGGAAGTAAAGTTTCTGAGCACGATAGTCAAGGCCAAGGAGTTCTGCATTTGTGTGCCATCCTTGGTTATACTTGGGCTATTCATCAATTCTCAGGTTCTGGCTTAACACTGGATTTCAGGGACAAGTTTGGATGGACCGCGCTTCATTGGGCTGCTTATTGTGGAAGGTACAATTACTAGGTGTTATGCTGCACGTAGATTTGTGTATTTGTGGTTAATATATTATTTGTGGTTAATATATGTACTTTCTGTCAAAAGTGTTTGATTACTGCTGAAGTTGTCTGGACTAGCTGCCTCATAATCTTCTTTGCCATTACGCTGGAACTTTTGCATTCGTATCTGCCTGATCCTAAGTTTTCTTTCTGCTGATAATACTTAAATTTGTTAATAAGCATAAACATTCCTTGTATATTATGCCAATTTAGTCTTCTCTCCTGGTGGTATAATCCAAAAACTTCTAAAGAACCCCTAAATAAAATTTATGAGCAGTTTTTATAGAGAAAGTGCAAAGGTGATTTGTTAAAGATATTACAAAATATAGTAGGCTATTGTATACGTTGACTTGGTATGTCACTGAAGTAGAGCGTGAAGAATTAAAGTGTTCTTAATTATTACATTGAAAGAATGATAGGTCACTGGCTTCTTTATTCTAATGAATTTTGATTATAATGTGGTTATTGCTAATTGTTACCCAAAAATTGCTGAATCACAGAAATAATTACCTACGACCATTATAGCCATAAAGTGAATTCTAAATTCATGAAAACATCTTGCTCTAAACTGTTAGCTTTTGCTACAGTGATTTTGCGAGAATATCAAATGATACTAGAGTTTTTTTTTTCCTGTTCACAGGGAAGAAATGGTTGCTGCTCTTTTGACTGCAGGAGCAAAGCCAAACTTAGTCACTGACCCAACTGCTGCTAACCCCGGTGGATGCACTGCTGCAGATCTTGCATCTATGAAGGGTTTTGAAGGCCTAGCTGTTTATCTTTCAGAAAAGGCCCTGATACAGCAATTTGAAGATATGAAAATTGCTGGAAATGCTGATGGCACCCTTGAAACTGCCAGTTGTGCTTATGATTCTGTCAGTTTAAACAATATGAATGAGGAAGAGATCTATCTGAAGGATACTTTGACAGCTATACGGACAGCTGCTGATGCAGCAGCCCGCATACAAGCTGCTTTCAGAGAGCACTCATTTAAGCAAAGAGAAAAAGCTATCAAATTCATTAGTCCAGAGGATGAAGCTCGTAATATTATCGCTGCAATGAAGATCCAGCATGCCTTCCGCAACTATGAGATGCGGAAGAAGATGGCTGCTGCTGCTCGCATACAATATAGGTTCCGTTCTTGGAA
This sequence comes from Simmondsia chinensis, assembly GCA_018398585.1. Lineage (NCBI taxonomy): Eukaryota > Viridiplantae > Streptophyta > Magnoliopsida > Caryophyllales > Simmondsiaceae > Simmondsia > Simmondsia chinensis. Next base: position 11,555,731 of record JAGTTD010000013.1, read on the forward strand.
ACTACGTAAAGATTTCCTCAATATGCGGCGACAGGCCATCAAAATCCAGGTAACCTTTTCTTGTCATTCAATCCTTTGGTTGGGCACGTCTCTTTTGGGTAGGATCATTCCTACTGGCGATGTGATGTAGATTGAACGAGAGCAGCCCATTGCGGTATGATCTAAGGGAAACTGGTTAAAGGAGTATTTTGTAACCTAGAAAATGGATGGGAAAACAAGTAACAAAATAAATATGAAATGTTATAAAAATTATAAAAATTCCCTTTAGGCTTTGTTTGGCATGTGGAATTGCAATTCTAATTCCGATTATGATGGAATTGGAATTTCGTTATTTGGCTAACCAAAGAATTGGAAGTTGGAATTGGAATTCCATTACAAATTGTCTCGGGTTTTGAGTCAATTGAGTTGGATCATTCTAGATTTCAAGTCAATTAGGGTTGGATTTCAGTCGGATTAGATCATTAGAATTGATCAAGCTGTGCGTCAATTGTGATTGGATTAGTCATGTTGAATTTTAGGTTAATTAGATGAGTTCATTCTAGGATTCGAGGCAGCGCCAGCCGTGTTTGAATTAGGTAGGGTGATTTAAGGCTCGAGACATCTTGGTTTTAGGACAATCAGGTTTCGTCATTTCCAGTTCCGCGTTACCCGAGTTAGGTTAAATTTAGGCTGGACTAAGTTGTGTGAAGTCTTGTTTAGTTTTAGTCACTTCTAGGTTTTGAGTCAATTAGGTTGGTTATCTCGGGTTTCGGATAATCTCAGTTAGGCCCCATTCAAATCTGACCCAAGTCAGGTAAGAGTTATTTCAAGTTTGAGTCATCTTGGATTTTGCGTGTATTAGTTTGGATATTGCCAGCTTTAAGTTAGATTGGGTCACATTTAGGTCAGCTCAAATCAATCTGGATTCGAGTTATTTAAATATTGTCATTTTGAGTTTCGGGTTAAATATGGGTTGGGTCGGATGTTTCAATTTCAAGTTATCTTGGGTTGGATTAATTAAGTTGGAACGTTTAGGGTTTTAGGTGAGTAGAATTAATATGGAATTATAATTCCTTAGCTCCACCCAAGTAATTGGAATGCATGATTTTCAGTTAAGACCTAATTCCATGGAATTGGACTGTGGAATGATAATTCCAATTTCAACATGTAACCAAATGACAAAATTGGAATTCTATATCCCAATTCCAATCTCAGCCCTAACTTTAGGCTTCAATTTTCAAGCTCCAAACAGGACCTTAATTTATTTTATCTTTTAATTGCTTCTGATAATAAGTCTCCAGCATGCCCTGCTGAAAAAAACAGGTTCAAAAATACAATTATAACCCAAACCTGGTGACTTAGTTCTAAATATTATAAATTTCCATCTTCTAGCATTCATGTCAATTTGCATCATAATGTCGTCCTTGAGTTGCTATTTGTTATGTTAGCCTTCATGTCCATTCATTTCTTCTTCTGATGGAATTGGAATTAGGATGGAACTAAAGTAAACATAAATAGAAGGTTGAAATTGTAAGTCCATAACAATTCAAGCTAGCTGGGTTGGAGCATTTCAAGTTTTAGGTCAATTACAGTTGGATTCCGATCACGTGGTATGTCTTCGAGTTCTTGTATCTCAAGTTTTGGGTCAACTTGGGTCGAGTTAGTCGAATTGAATCCTTTCGTATTCGATTCATCATGGATTTTGAGTTAATAGGTTAGGTCGTTTCAGGATTCAGGTTAGTACGTGTTGGGTTTGAGTTAATTCAAGTCATTTCAGTCTCCAATCATCTCAAGTTTCGGATCAATTGGGTTGGGTCACTTTGGACTTCAGAGTTAAATGGGGCTTTGTTTAGGTTGGATCAGGTCATTTCAAGTTTAAGTTGTTAGAGTTGGGTCATTTCAATTTTCAAGACAAATTTGGGTTGTGTCTGTCTTTTGATTTAGTCATCTTGACTTTTGGATTAATCAAGTGGGTTGTTTAGGCTTTCATGTCGCTCGTTAATGTGAAATTGCAAATTCTTTTCTTCAAAAGATTTGGAATGTATTTTTTTAGTTAAAATCCAATTTTATGGAATTGGAAAGTAGAATTGTAATTCCAGTTTTGGTGAACTAAATGACAAAATTGGAATTCTTGACCCGAATTCCTTTTTCAACCTCAATTCCAAGCTTCAATTTTATGCACCAAACTGGTAGCAATTCGTGTTACAAATTTTAGAAAGTGTGCTTTGTGTTATTTGCCTTGTCCTTGCAAGAAGCCAAGTATGTTAGAGTCTTAACTACATAAATCAAAGCTCTATCCTTGAAGGTGAGATTTTGGCTTATTGTAATCAACCCTTTACAACTTAAAAAAGGAGAACAAAATAAAGTGAAATTGAGTGCTTTCATTTAGCAGATTTTCTCAGCTGTGCCAGCAATCTCTTTATTCTAGGGTTAATGCTAATTATCATGGTAATCATCATGCAGCATGAAGACGTTACCTATTGAACCTCAAACCATTTAATTTCCATTTTTAAGACTTCACCCAGTGAAATCCAGCCTTAAACTATATGATTTTCCATTTTGCCAGAGCTCAACAAATTGATTAGATCATTCTTGCATGGTCACGCCCCTCAGCTTGACTTTAGAGCTCACTGGCTCGGAAGCAGGTTGTAGGAAACAATCGTCCATGAGCTTACATTCTTTTACATAGTCCACTATCTTTGTCATTGAACTCTCCTACTCCTGGCCGAGTAGCACACCTCTCACCATGTAGGCAATCACCAGTTCGCAGCTTTTCTACATCCTCATGCTAGCATGGAATCAAATAAAGCTATTATGTAATAGATTTGAGTTGGTTGTTACGTGATTGGTTGTTACTTTAAGGTATTTTTGTCACAACCTACATGATTCATGTATTCTATTTCATTTACTGAGACATTTATAAATGTACTTATGTGTTACCAACTTTTTCTTTTTAGGGTGGGGGACCTTCGAAAACAGCCTATCTACAGGGTAGCACTGCTATTGGGTTAAGGCTACGTACATCATTATCCTCCCGCGGCAGCCTCTTTGAGGCACTGGGCTGCTGCTGTTGTTGTTGATGTGTTACCAACTTTAGTAGAGATCTAAAAATCAATGAATCTATGGCACTTAATCAAATTAACAATATAAGGTTTAAAAAGAACTAATGGTCCTTTTAAAAAAACACTACGCAACCTCTACGACTGTATGAGTCATTAGGTAACATCTGTGACACCCTGCCTTTGCAATATTGCAGTCGCACCACTTGTTTCTATGGAGCTCACTAGCCCTCATACATATTGCAGGTCGTTATAGTCCTGGAGCTCACACCTTTATGCATATCCCACTTTCCTTGTCATGGAAGTCTCCTCCTACTAGCCAAGTAGCAGGCACTGACCCACTAGGCAATCACCTAATAGCGCCTTTCCTACATCCCCTAGACACTGGCACTAAAGACAAAATCATGTTTGTAGCATCCTAATTGCATGTTGCAGCTTTATCCCTTGCCACTTGGGGCAGAGCCATAAAATAAAGAAGAGAAGGGCCAAACATGCACGCTTGTAAAATCAATTTTATAAAATAGAGTTTTTCACTAAATTTGATATTTTGAGAAGAATTTTGCTATATGGATTTTGATTTGTCATTATCTACCATAAGCAAGGACCAAAAAGATTACCTAAAAGAGCCTTATTGCATGTTTAGTTTCTCAAGTTTGATTTGGAACTTAGTCTGCCTTTTTAATGATGAGCTGAATCTGAACCCACAGTTGCTCTACTCTGCCCATTAGTGCTTTAGAGCTTTACAGCTTTACACAATTGCACGTGCACACCATTGAATCAAATCACGATTTCAATCATGTCACAGTAACCGTTGTCACGGTGTGGAGTGTGTGCTGCAAATATCACATAGCAGGTCATGGTGGTAGTTGGCGCTCTTTAAGGAACATCAGGCGCTTTTAAGTCCTAGGCTCGCAAATATTTTAAAAGTTTTAGCTACGGTTTCAAGAAATGACCTAGATTTTTTTAATTTTACAAAGTCACACCTTAATGTTAACACTGTTAACATCCGTTAGTTTTTTGTTGACATAGCTTTTGGGAAAAAAAAAAATAATAATTTTAAAAATTTTGAATTTACATTTAAAATAATTTTAAAATATTTAAATATCTAAAAATTTTATAGATATTTTAAAGATAATTTTTATATTTTAAAAAATTATTTTTTAAAATGCCATGTTAGCAAAAACTAACGGAGTTAACGATCTTACATTAAGGTGTGAATTAAAAAATTTTGGAAAGTTTAGGTGTAACTTTGAAAATTTTAAAAATCTAGATGGTTTTTGAAATTGCACCTAAAATTTAAGTGGTTTTTAGTAAAAAACTTACAAATGAACTTTTGTCATTTTTTTAGTAGGTTTGGGCTTATTTACACCCTAGTTCCTTTCTTGTTGTCTATTGTGTCGACTTAGTCCCTATGCAATTTTATTTGTAGGGTATAATCCTCAGGTGAAATTGAAGTTGGCTTTTTGTTCTTGTTACAAGCTAGAGTAATGATCCATACACTAAGGATTTCTTTAGTGTATACACTAAGTGATGTATTGATACTTGATGAAAAGAAATATAAGAGGTAGTTATAATTTAAAAGTTAGATTAAGTGTTAAATCATGTAGTGTTTCATACTATAAGATATACTTTTAGTGTATAATTACGTTATAGCCAATGCTCAAACTGTCATCTCAAAACCCATTAAGTTATGAACGAGCCTTTATTTGGTTGTACGTCCCTTGGGTTGTTGCTGCAAGGAAGCTTGTAAGTGTACTTGAGATCATGTCCTGCCGGCCAGTGGAGCAAGCTCGCCGTCATTAAATTCTCTCTTTTCCTGATTGATTGACTCTTGGCTCTTTCATGGCTCTGCTTCAGGCTGCATTCAGGGGTTACCAAGTGCGCAAGCAGTACCGCAAGATAGTTTGGTCAGTTGGAGTGCTGGAAAAAGTAATATTGCGTTGGAGGAAGAAGAGAAAGGGTTTTCGCGGGATTCAGCCAATTGAACTGGCTGCTCAGCAGAACCAAGACAGCGATACAGAAGAAGACTTCTTCCGAGCTAGCAGGCAACAAGCCGAAGTGCGTGTTGAAAAGGCTGCTGTGCGCGTACAGGCTATGTTCCGTTCAAGACAAGCACAACAAGAATACAGGAGGATGAAGTTGGCTCATAGTCAAGCTCAGGTAGATGGATTTACACTCCTATTGCCTAGGCAAGGACCTCTCATATTTGACTTTGAAACATAGTTGCAAGAAATGCCTAAAGTGTTAATTTATAATATTTAGAAATGTGATTTAGCATTTTTCATGTATGAAATGCATACCAAACCTAGGAGAGAAACAATAGAACCAATAATAGTCATTTGGGAAAAAAAATGAAGGAGTGCATTTTGTAGGCCAATTCAATTGTCCGCGTTATCCAGTGACTTAGTCCTTAAATAATGTTTTTGGTTAGTACTTGGTATTAACTTTTTACTGTCTACTTTTATAGTCCAATTAATGAGATTACAACTATTCATTATACTAATGCATTTTTAGGATTTTTTACACAAAACCACCCGTAAATATACACACTTCTTCACTTAACCACAACTTCTATTTTCTTAGAACACATATGTGGTAGTCTAATTTTAACAATCAGCAAAGTCACTTTAACACTTTTAAGTTCCGTTAGAGGATTACATGCCTTTCATGTGGAAAACTGAAAGGAGTTTCAATATATTGATGGAATATCTCTTATAGTTGGGTGTATGTGATAGTGGTTAAAGCATGCCTGTGATCACCGTGGCACCCAAGTTCAACTCCCACTGCCAGGAAGGCCGTACACTATATTTTTCCGTCGGAATTAAGAACTCCTAAAAGCAGCAGCCCGAAATGAGCTTCCAGTCTGGAACCCAAACTTGGGAGGCGCAGCTGGATAACTTTTAACCACCTTGACAAGAACAAACGGCTAGCCTGAGAAACTCGAACTCGGATGGGGGATGTGGACAAACTTATGCCTTGACCACTTTGACAAATATTAATCTTGGATATTCATATTTAACTTAGGCCATGTCCCCCTTAATGGACAGTTAACAACATTAACTTAGGTGTGTAACTGAGACCACCACAGCTTGTTTTATGAAACAAATAAAAGTTGTGGTTAAGTCAAAAATGATGACTTATGAAGATGGATTTGTGTTTGAAAAAAAAAAAAAGAAAGTTTTAGTCTAAATGCATGTACTCCTAACTACGGAAACTATAAGACTGCTCCCGCTCCCTCTTCATGCGATTATACTTTGAAGGCTGAGCAATTTACTTTCTGCAGCTTGAATTTGGAGGATCAACCAATTCTTACCCCTATTTCCGGTAAAGAAAAATCAATGATGATGAACCCAGATTTGGACATTGCGGAGTTAGCTTTTAAGGGGGAGCCATCATCAGGTTCTGTGCTTCTCTCTCCTCATCTCAGATGTATATATCTTGTACATGTTTTGTAGGTATTATCTATTGGTCTGGCCCCCTAGGAAGTTTTTCCTTTGAAGTTGAACGAGCCATTGCTTGCTCTTTGGTCTGATCTTTCCAAGTACAGTTTCTCTTTTCGAGTAACTAGCCCGGATGTATCTCTTCTAGCATTTAAGAAATCTATTATTGAGAACTCCACATACAGGTCTAGTTTAAAAAAATTTCCCCTGTGAGAGATTTAAGCAGGAGATGTTCGAAGTATATGGCAAGTTGGTTGACGCACTTAATACATATCGGTTCTGTGGTTGTTTTGGAACTTTACTTGATTTTGTAAGTTAGTTTTATGTGTCAACTCTTTGCACAAGTTCTTGTCAGTTCAACATTCAAGGAGCAATATAATGATGCAGCATACATGGTGGGATTTAATGATATTAGACAAGTGCTAAATCTTTGGGATGGGAAACAGTGTTTGTTTTGTTGTTAAATCTTTATCTTTGGCGAAGTTATTTCCTATCTGATTTAGTATAGTTTATTTCATAGCTAGATTCTTATTTATATGGAAGTCATTTCCTATTTGATTCAATATTTATCTCCTTAGTTATCTAATATTATCTTAGTGATTAGTTTTTGTCTATGTAATTTTAGTTCTGTAGAAATATTGTTGAGTGTTGTTTTTGGATAGTAAGTTGTGTTACAGCACCTAGGAGGTGGTGTAAGTTGGGTTCTTTTTGCTACTAATATGCAAATTTAAACAAATGAAATGAAGACTAAAAGTAGCTATCCTTTGTAAATGAAAAAAATTAGAAAAGTTTGCTGCGCAGAATTTTCTAGAACAATCAATTATAGTGGATCCCTGCCTTGGCTGGAGCCTCTTTGACATATTGGGATGTTGTTATTGTTGTTAAATCAATTATAGTGAATGACTCATGACTTATCCCTTGCAGCATTTTCAGTGCTTTTTTGTTTCAGCTAGACTGGGATATTGTTTGGCCATTTGCTGCCCTTGTCGGGGCTTTCCTTTGGAGCATTTATTGTCCTTATTCCAAAGTAGATTGTCTTGAGTCTACTGATCATTTCTGGCCCACTAGCTTGTGTAACGTCTTATATAAGATCATTGCTAAAGCTCTAGCTGATTGTTTGAAACCGCTTCAGGAAGATCAATATACAATAATTTTCTCATAGCTATGAGGTTATTTCAGGATTTGGTCATACAAGAGGCAAGGTGGGATGGGTAGTGCTTAACTGGACAGGCAGAAAGCTTGTTATAGAATTGAATGAGATTTTCTTTTGTAAGTTCTATGGAAAAGTATTCTTCGGGAAGGTAGGATATAGATCATGCAATGTGTTTCTACTATGTCTGATTCCATATTGATGGACGATTCTTTAGAAGGTTTCTTTACGTCTAGTAGACGACTTTGCCGGGGAGATTCGTTGTCCCCTTATATGTTTATGATGTGTATAGAAGTTCTATTGAGAAATCTCCGGTGGAGCTTCCCCAGTATCCCATGTCTTTTTTTTTGGATGATACCTCCTTTCTGCGAGTCTACGTTGGATTCATGCATTCTAGTGAAAAATATTTTCGATGTTTTTGGTGTCGCAAACACCTCAGGATCACAGAAGTATCTTTTGGGTATTCTTTATTTCAAGGTAGTCATCCTGGTCGTTCAGAAATTTCTGAGAGAAGGTCTCTTATCGGCTTTTCTACCCGGAAAGGTAACACGCTTTCTAAAGTGGACAAGCCGTTCTTATCCAATCTAATCTTGAAATTCCCAAGCGAACGTGTAGGGAATCGGATGGGTTGACTATAAATTGCTTTTCGGAAGAGGAATCAGGTTTGTATGATCTTTTGAGACAGGAACTGTAGGCCTAAGAATAAGATTTCCCCTGTAAACTAGGCTTGAAAATGAGGTGGTGATTGTTTCTATTGTGCATCAAAACACTTTTGATTCCCTGTTTGAAAAACATTATTGTTGAAAGTTGTGACTTGCTTCGTGAACACTTTGATTTCCTTTTTGGTAGGACAAATGCTGTGTGAATGATACTTTGGGGGACGTTTCAGCATGGTGATATTTTTAAAGGCTATTTACATTTTAGTATCCGATGTTTGTGAAAATAATAGGAAGGCCTCTTTAACTTTTTTTATTTATTTTTTTAGTATCATAGATTTTCTTCGTATTAATAAATAGGACCTTTCCCAGTGTGAAGACATCATATAGGTAGAAAGCTAACATGCCAGGTAATTTTAAGTATCATGTACAGTTTATTGACGAACATATTTTATTTGACGTGGCAGGTCACTTGTAATACCCACTAAAATAAAAGGGGTGTGGTAGTGCAAATATAGTTAGCAAGATTTAGAAAATTGTATTGTTATCGCCCGAGACCATGAGGTGAAATTATTACCTTACAAATAGTAGTAATATTTTTAGCATTTAATATGCATATTGATTATTGAGTATGCAATTGGATATTTTTTCTAGATATTTTTCCTATCTAGAAAATAATTCCAAGCTCAAAATTTCACCGTATATCATAGCTGAATTATGGGTTTGTTTAGAAATAGAAAATAATTTTAGTTTTTTTCATTTTCAATTTTCTTTTTTTTGTTTTTGGATAACAATAATTTACAGCCTTCCAATGTAAACATTGGATAAGGTGTTCGGTTAGGGTGTTTTCTATTATTTTTTCTCATCTTTTGATAAAAAAATATAGATAGTAATTAATGGATATTTATTAAAAATAATTTAAATTTTAAGTGCGGTTTCTAACTTTTCAATGTTATGTCCAAACTTTTTGAAATTTTGCTGTTAATATCTGTTAATTTTTGTTGGCGCGACTTAAAAAAAAACGGGATAATAATTGTTAAAAAATTGAATTTACATTTAAAATAAATTTGTAGTATTTTAAATATCTAAAATAGTGAATAGTTTAAAAAATAATTTTTATATTTTAAAAAATTTATTTTTTTAAATATCAAGTCAGTAAAAACTAAAAGATGTTAACATCATTACATGAAAGGGTAATATTGAAATTTTTTGAAAATTTAGATGTGAGAAAAATTAGAAAATTTAGGTGGTGGTTTGAAACCCCATAATTAATATTTGTAAACCCAAAAATACAATAATCTGATTTAACCTCTATTTGATTGATATAAAAATGAATAGTTCGAGTATTTTTGATCCTCAAAATTCTAAATATCTGTTTAGATACAAATACCACTTTGAAATATTGGAGTAAGGGATATGTGCACCCAGTTTATATACCCAGCTAAGGTACCAAATGATGTGGCAACGCATAGTTAAACTATAAAATAATATTTAAACATTTATATTTTTTTTTTATAAGCTAATATTTATTTTATTTGTAATTGAGAACATAAATTGGGTACATATAGATTGCTTTATTAACACAGGCAAAAAATTTTGAATAGAAAACTCTAATTTTTTAATAGAATATAGAAGTTAAAGTTGTTTTTTCAACTTTTATAATTGGTAAATTGGAATTTTGAATCAGTTAAAAAATATAGGATTTTAAACAACACTATTTTATTTTTCAGTATTATAGATTCCTCTCTCTCTAAATAATGATAAAAATGTTGGTTGAAAGAACATTTATCATAACTTTTGCATCTTGTTTCACTTTAAAATGTTTTTATAACATCTTTTCATAACATTGAAGAGGATCAAGAGCAAGTAAACGTCACCAATCTTGTGTTTCCACAAATAGGTGGGAGTTAGAAAAGCAAATTGGGTTGTATTCTTATGGGGAGGTTTATATCGCTATGAAAAAGATAATCAAATCAAATAAGGTGAGTCGAAGTCAGATCTATATCCCGTTCCCTTGGAGGTGTTATCATTTTGAAGTGTCTAAGCCTTTTATTGTGGTGTGGTGTTCTTGTAATAGTTGTTATCCTGTTGTGGTCTACAGCGGGTGTTTTAGTCTCTTGTGACTTGGTCGTTTTGTATGTCACTAGGATAGGTTTTGTAGGGTGTTTTTTTGTGGGGTAGCTCTTTTCGTTGAATTTTGGTATCTTTAACGTTAGGTCTGCCCTTATCTTTATTGGGCCTTTTTTTTTTTTTTTGAAATTTTGGTTGTGGGTAGCCTTAGGTGCTTTGGGTGTTTCTATTGTTTGCCTTCGGGCCTATTCTACACTTTTATTTTTTTTTCGAACTTGTATTCAAATTACCAGAAAAAAAAAAAAAAAAAACCAGATATTTGTATATGATACTTGACATTTTAAATCAGGTCAAAAATACAAAAACGTCCCAAGTTTTACTCGGTGTCACATTGAGCTGTAATTTCTTTTTTAAGGGTGGGGGGGAATACAGGACTTGTCATTGTAATTTCTGTCTCTACTACAATAGATTTAGAAGAAACTCCCCAAAAAAAAAAAAAAAAATAATAATAATAAATAGATATTAAAAAGGAAAATGAATCTATTACAAACCCCGCCATCACATTTAAAGTCTTATTATTACAAACTCCTTTCAAAGTTTAGTTGTATTCTGAATCTGACACTTTCACTACATCCCTCCATTCATTAGTGGAAAAGCAACAATTTATTAATAACAATTGATGGGCAGATATCCGAAATATATATAATACAGAAGGCCAATATATTAACCAACATTTTAATATGAATTAAATGGTCAAAATGTATTTAAGCTGATGTGGACAGCTCGGTTGCCAAAAAAAAATCTATCAATCAAAACTCACTTTGGACACTTAATATCTCAGGATCAGCCCTGACAGGGACAGCATCCTTACTGCCACCGCCAACCCCAACTCCACCACTACGAGTGTACACAGGCCGAGGCAAGCACTCCCTTGTTCTTGCTTTTAAACCTTTGCTTGAGCTCAATTTGATACGATTTTAGTGTGTTTAATATTTGGCTCAACTCGGCCAATTCGAGCTTGTTACTAAGCTGAGCCAAGCCGAGCAAAGCTTTGTTATCGAGTTGAATTGAGCTCACAACCAAACCGAGCTTGTTACCAAGTTGAGCTCACTATCAAGTTGAGTTACTATTGAACCTTTTTTGAGCTAATGTTAAATGTTAATGAGTCCTTATCGAGTTTTAAAGGAATTCTTATCGATAGCTTAATGAACTCTCATTAAACTATTCGCAAATGTTAACGACCCGAGCATCCCTTACTTGAACTCGGGTCATTAAGCTTATCAAGCTTGCTTGAACTCAGCTCTATAAGTTATCAAGCCCCAATACGGAATGGAAACAAGCCATAATCGATATCAAACACAATATTCAGTTCATTTATACCCCTATCCACCACCGCCAAACCTGAAATTAGCATTGAGCAATTTAAGAGTCGTTCTCTACAAATTAACAAATACGCAGAGAATTTTATTTCTTTTTATTGGTTTCTCATAATCCAGAGACGGCAATGCAAATGTCAAAGAACAATAACAAAGTTTGACTGCACATATCCTCATCTAACACTCACAGCCTAGGATAAATCATAGTTCTGTATAACACAACTACATTAACACACCTTGTCCAGAGCTGAAGCTAAAAGCAATATAACTACCATACTGAAAAATCAAAGATGACTACAATTTACATTGCCCCAGTAGGGTGTTGTTACGGTGGAAAAAAGTGTCATTGTCAAAGCAATGATATGACTTGTAATGAATAACAGTCACAAAATTTAACAAACTTGCTCTGACATTAATAACTTTTCCCTGGTAATAACATTACCTCCACAGTATCCCATTGAAATCTTTCACGAGTCACCAGTTACTTGATGTACTGAGAGAGCCACTTGAAGCCCTCACCATAGCCCATCTTCCTGACAATGCTACACATGAATATCTCCAGAGGTCTCACATTGGTGCCCTCCAAGTTCACTTTACCCTTACCCGTCGTCCAGTTGACGAGCCCCAATGCATATCGTACCTCCTCCTCTGAGGCAGCATACGGTATGTCAATCTTGTTCCCGAGTATGAGAAACGGGACGTTAGCCAGTGATTCATCTGAAAGAAGAGCATCAAGCTCCCTTTTCGACTCTGCAAATCTCTCTCTATCGTAAGCGTCGACGAGGTATACGACAGCATCCACCTGCATATCCCAGCCCATTGATAAAATTGGTGAGAACATTAGCGGATCTTTTTGGTAGATAAGCGGGATTGTATGAGATGTGATTTGAATTTAAGACCTCTTGCTGGGATAGTGTTTTCAGCGTTAAAACAAGGCCTCATTAGCAGGAATATGCGTACATGCCTAATAAATTCTGCCATTGCTAATACATTTCTTGGTTCAGTAATATTTGTGATCATTGAGTTCCCTTGCACTGGGAAGCATTGAGATTAAGTAGGGGTCTTAATGAGTTGAGCTGGCTCGCGAGCTTGTGCAGGCCGGCTTGTTAAAGAGCTCAAGAAGCTTGGCTTGTTTCGAGCTCCAACCAAGCCCATCCAACTCAATTACCTCAGCAAGCCGAGCCCAAGCCTAATAAGGCTCGAGCTTTAGTGAGCCTATCTCAATATAATTCATTAGTCTAAACATGCCACTGAACGTAAATGACCTTAGATAAGATGAACTTAGCTTGAAGCTCGCCAAGCTGAGTTCGAGCTCAAAAGAGCCAAGCCTAAGCCTATGACAAGCTGAGTTTGAGATTGCAGTTTCCACGTTTGGCGAGTTTTGACACTAGACTGAGCTAAGCTGAAGCCTAACAAGCTCCAGCATGGCTTTGCTTGGCTCGGCTCATATACACCCCACAGTGGAGGTTTTATAATAGAAGGCAAAACATACAGGAAAGATAGGGGTGGCAATCATTTCATCTCAATACTATAGACATGCCAAATTTGTGTTGTCTTAAAACAAGAAAAACTAAACTAACCATGTCAATTGATGCAGCACGCTCAAAAATTGCAAAAAATATGTACATCAAAGTCAAAATTCAAGTATTGTTGTTTCATGTCACGTTCAAGTTTGTCATACATGGAACTGCAGAAGTGATTGCACATTATGCAGAACAAATTTAGGACAACAGAAATTATCTGCTTTGTTTGAGGAGCTTCTAGTGATCTGTCAAGGGATCATTTCATACCAATTTCACATTGGCCAAGGTATATTTAGAAAGGTATTATGTACCATATCATGTTTCAACAACATATAAAAGCAGCAATATTGAAGAAAAAAAGACACTAATGTAACAACCAATTGCCAGAAAAAGTTCATTGGAATGTCAGGAAAATGACATAATTCTTTTAAGTTTTTGACTTGCCAGGTCTGCTTTTTGCATCAGTAATTATCAACTGATGACCTTTCTTTTTCTACAAAATATATTGTTGTTTTTGTATCTATATGATAAAACATGATGCCCTCTTATCATTTTCCTTGATATAACTCCCTGTAGAAAGTAGTTGGCCAAGAACTTAAGCATAGTTTCATGCCTGTATTTCTTCAAAGTAGGAATAACAGTATCCCTCAAGGGTTGTGTCTAATGAGTCATGCCGCAAAAACAACCTGGATTTTGCATGACTAGATAATCTGGCGTAGCTACCAAATTTCCATTAAGGATAGATTGATCAATCGAGAAAGATTGTTCTAAATACCTAGGTTACATAGTGCAGCAGTATGGGAAAATTGATGAGGATGTTAACAATCGGATTAAAGTAGGCTGGTATAAATGGAGGTCAGCCTCTGCAGTACTATGCTATAGAAAGTCCCCGCCAAATTTAAAGGAAAAATACTACAAGACGGTAGTGAAACCAGCTATATCGTACGGTGTGGGGTGTTCGCCAGTCAAACGCCATCATACTCAGACGTTGAAAGTGGTGGAGATGAGGATGTTGCGGTGGATGTGTGGACACACAAGGAAGGATAAGATCAGAAATGACGTTGTAAGAAGCAAATTGGGCATGGCCTCAATCGAGAATAAGTTGAGGAGCAACGTCTGTGGCGGTTTAAGCATGTTAGGAGGAGACCAACTATTGCCCCTGTCAGGAGAAGTGAACAACTCCATACTACAAGCGGAAGGAGAGGAAGAGGAAGGCCAAAGAAAAGTTGGAGGGAGACGATTTAACATGACCTCACCCACCTCAACCTAAATAAAGACACGGCCCTAGATAGAGCAGAGTAGAGGCTAGCATAGGTGTAGCTGATATTGCGGTTTAGGAGAGAGGAGCGCAACTAAGATCGTACTAGCACCCATAGACTTATATGTATGCTTGTTTGACTTTATTTGCTATTGTTGTGTGTTGATTGCTTGTTGCTCTGTCGTTAGGTTGCTTTATTGCTATCGTTGTTTCATGCTTCATGCTTTCTATCTATGTACTGTTGTTTTTATGCTTTCCAGGTTGGGGGTCCTCGGACACAGACTCTTTTAGGGTAGCACCCTCAAGGGGTAAGGTTGCGTACATCCCACCCCATCCATCCTCCCCCCCCCCCCCCCCCCCCCCGGGGGGGCATTTATAGGAGTCCACGAGGCACTAGGTTTTTTGCTGCTGCTGCTGCTGTTGTTGATAGATTGATCAATATACATTTTGATCAATCTAGTTAGATAGGTGGCTGTTGAGTCAAACGAAGTACTCACAAATTTAGGCTTTATTGGATTGAGAGGAAAACATCTTTTTGCAAAAAAATTTCTTACAAAATATTTTCAGCCAATAAAATTTTTTAAATCTTTTTGTTCTTTTCAGCAAAAGAGAATAAATTCATTTTATAACTTTGTATGAGTTCAAACTTGACCAAGTTGAATTTGAGATGAGGTCTAACATTTTTCACCCCATAAAAGGAAAATGTCCCTCTTAATCCCCTTCTCAGGGGTAAAACAATTTCTCCATAGAGGAGGAAGATATTTCCCATGTAAGTAATATTTGCTATGAACTTGTGCAAAAACATAATAGTAATGACATGGAAGAAGTTCTCTGTCAAACCAGATGGAGCCTTATTGCCTCTATTATACCACCAATTTGATCTACTTTCCACATTAATAAAATTATACCGCTTACAGAGACAAGAAACAGGCTTCACTCAATAGGGGATTTGATTGCATATTGCAGTTTCTACTATGAAAGCCTTTTCATCAATTCAAGTTACATAATCTAGACACATCAAGCACCTACTGGTAAGAAAACACTTCTTAACTCGTTAAAGAAACCAAGTTGTGAGCTGCAAAGTATATCTCAACCAAGTTGTGAGCTGCAAAGTATATCTCATGAATTCACTAAAAGTACTTGGGTGCACATATTTCCTTTTTGATATTATTATGGTAGATAATTGTAGTTTGAATTTAGGAGAGAAAATAGCATTGACTTAAGGGTTAATGCCTTCAATACGCTCCTTGAACCATTGGTCAAACTAAAAGCGATACCCCAACTTTCAATTTTATCAAAGATACTTCTCGAGATATTTAGTCAAAATTAGTATAACCCCACCTATTTTGAAAAATGTTACTTTATACATCTGCGAATCACCAGACTGGTTACACGATATGCTAATGTTTGGATTAAAAATTATTTCAAGCAACCGGCGGAATAAAAATTCTAAGATAAAGTTTGTGAACTAAAAAATCATTTCTCTAGATTATCCCTAAACAAATAGCCTTCTCTAGCCATTTGGAGGATACCTTGGTTGCCCTCATGAAATTTGAATTTCCCCCCTTTTAGTGGCTCACATTCTAAAGAATGGTTCCATGAGGAAGGAAATACAATAACCTCTATGTGATAGAAGAGAAGTGACATTTTTTTAGTATGCACTATGCCAAGCATTGGGCTTATTTGAAATTTTGATCCTAGAGGGTGCTTCATTTGCCTGATATAGCACAACTTGCTACTTAAAAACATAATTCAATTTTAGTTCATTAAAACTGAAAAATAATAAATTACAAAACTCTATTTATAAAAAGCTAAGCCCTAAAATAATATTAGATAAAATAAATCCTAAATCTAATAGAAAATTATTTTCCTAAATATACAATAAGATAAAAACTAAATCAAACAATACTGTGCTACATCAATTATCCTAGAGAATAAGGATGTTTTTAAGAACATATTGTCACAATTTAAGTAATGCACGTGCATAGGCACATATGCACTTTTTTGGCATTAATATTACAGGAATTGCTTGTAACCTGAAGTTACGCCAGAGAGAGAGAGAGAGAGGGAGAGAATAGCACTGGAGTTGTTCAGCTAATCTAAGGATCAAGCAAATACATTCTCCTCGTTCAAGAGAGTGAATCAAGACATAAAAAAGCAACGGAGCAAAATCTGTAACCAAGTTGTCCAGCACTTATTGCTAATTGAATAGGATTTCAGTGCCTAAAGCTGATTCCCTCCAATATAACTTGATGTCCGTGCAAGCAAATATAATTAAGGGACACAGCTAGAAACACCAAGTTCTTTATCACTTTATTCCTTGCTTTTATTAGTCATTCAAGCTTCCACACATTTTATCTTCACAACTTAGATCTGAATTCCTTTACGTTTCATCCATTTCATTCCTAAAGTTTACCTCATCTAATTATGGCATTGTCATATATGTGGCCGAAGACCAGTTTCTAACTGTTGCAACAAGGCAACAACAAAAGTATCTTGAATACATATATAAAAGGTGATTTTAAGATGCAGAAGCAAAGAACATTAGTCTAAACAATGCAGATAAACAAGAGATTGGGCCCTTTTTCAATTAGTGAGGTTGGACTGTTATGACATTCTCAATTCCTATTCTTGCAAGCAGATCTTCCCATATTGGTCTGAGATGCACAAAGCGTATCTTTCCGCGACCCACAGTGGTGGGAGCTCGTATAGTTAAAAAAAAAAAAAAAAAAAAAAGTGTGCCAGTAGAGGTTAGAAAGCCCTTTCTAGGGTGGATGGACAAAGACTATGTCAATAGCGGCTAAAAAGCCTCAATTCACATAACTTGTGATGTTTATTAGAGATCAATTTGTTTTTTTACTTCAAAAGTGCTTTTCCAGAAAGCATGCTCCTTAGCTTTCTCAATAAGCTAATATTAGAAACCCTTTCCTAAACCCTACTTTCAACCACACTCCCAAACATAAAGGACCTATTTGGTATTCTTTCCGTTTTCGGTCTTCAGCTTTTTGAGAGATTAAGAAACAGGTTTTAAAAATGAATATTTCTTATTTTTAATTTCTAGTTTGTAGTTTTTGTCCAAACCTCTAAAGAACTGACAACAAAAGTTCAGTGGTTAAGGTCTTGCATTGTAAAGTAAAAGGTTAGGTTCAACTCTAGATAAAGGCAATTACTAAGTTCAATTCTCAATTAAGGCAATTTTCAAGCTCTTCTTGTTCAATAAGTTTTAGTATGGCTTCCCCAAGGATCCGAACTCTTAACTATTTCTTCAGAGTCCATCCAGTAGTGTCTGCACTTTTCTCTCTCTCTAGACTAACAATCTCTCTCGTTCATTTCAAGAAAAATGATAAATCCTTTCTCTCTCTCTCTCTCTCTCCCCCCCTCTCCTCTTTTTTTTTTTTTTTTTTTTTTTTTTTTTTTTACTTTTTCATTACAAAGATAGAACAACAAGAGTCCTAGTGCCTTAAGCCCCCGCATAAGCATGGGGGTATGCAGTCTTTCCCCTTCAAGGTACTGCCCTGAACGGAGGCTGCTTCTCAGGACCTCCAACTTGATAAGCCTGGCAGCATGGAAGTATAAAAAAGTCCAATATTTTAAAACTAATTATATATATACCTATATTTAACATTTTAATACCAACTTATGAGTAATTTTCCTGATCTGCCACTAAGAAACGGCATATAGACTACAAATTCAAGAAATTAACAAACAAGAACAGATACTTCTTAAAACAATATTAATCAACCACACCCTCTTCCATTATTGTGAAAAGTTCATCAATTTTGCTATTAAATTCAGCACCTACCATTTCAATTAGAAACAGAAAATGAGTTGTTTACACCATTGATCCCTCGTGTTCTTTTTAGTTTTTCATCCTTTTTTTTTTTTTTCCCCAAAATGGTCTTCAATGCTGGTCACTTATTCAAATTAGTCTCTAATCTTTTTATTTGTTCAAAATAATATACAATGTTTTATTTTATTACAAATTTGGTCCCCACCTGATAAACAAAATCAAGTAAAAAAAATAAAAAATAAAATAAGGAACCAATTTGTCCAAAAAAAAAAAAAAAAACAGAACAGCAGGAATTATTTTGAACAAAAGAAAAAATAAAAAACTAATTTGAATAAAACTACAAACATTATGAACTATTTTAAACAAAAAGAAAGACTAGGAACTAATTTAAACAAACTTAAATCAACAGTGTAAATAACTCAACAAAAAATAAACAGATAACAACAAAAATAAACCTGAGCGTAGTAGTCCTTCCAAACTCTACGGGCAATCTGGTGGCCTCCCAAATCAAAAGCCTTAAACTTAATCTTCCCTATATTCAGTTCCTCTGATGTTGGGTACTGTGTTGGTTGATGCTGTACCAATCTCTGATACCCACAAAACAAAAACAAATACCCAACAAAATTCTGTCAAAAATGGAATCAAATACTTGTTAATTAACAAATGAATCAAACAATTAGACCAAAGAAAAACCTCATCTTTCAACATGTGAAGTAGAGTGGTCTTTCCAGCATTATCAAGCCCCAAAAACAAGATCTTTGCTTCTTTCAGCCATAACCCTAGCGATGCCAATATCCCATAAAACCAATCGACCAAAAACATTCTTGATTATTTTTCCTAAAATTTGAATAATTTTACTGCAAATTTGAAGAAAAATCTAGAGAGAGTCATTGTTATTGCGTGAATTTTTGGTGGGGTGGGGTTTTATTTTATGTGTGGGGGGCCGGGGGGGAGGTGGAGGTGGAATCTCAGGTTGCCGGTTGGAGTAAAGAGAATACGAGGGTTTGGGGATTGCTGACGTGGAGGTTGAGTGGTGGTGGGCACCGGATATAACAGGTGAATGATGACATGGCGAGATGTTATTGGTTGGTATTCGTCATCGTTTTGTATAGGTGGACGCATAGAAATTAGGCGGGGAAGTGTACTGAGTTGCCCGTGGGCAGGGGGTGTTTAAAAAAATTGATAACTAAAATATCGACTCGAAAATGCAATTAATCACTTTGAATTTTTAGTACGGTTAATTAAATTAGTAAAAGTTACAGTATTTTAAGACAATAATAATTAACAATTTTTTTTATTTTGGTTAACCAAATTACTGAAAAATATCAAAATATATAAATTTTTTTATAAAAAATGTCAAAGAACCAACTATCCCAAAAGCTTGAGCTAATAGGTGAAGGCCTATGAATAGTTTTATACTCTAACATGCCCCCTCATGCGAATGTCAACTGGACTTGAAGCGTGGATATTGCACAGGCCCATCTCATTCCTTATGCTTAAATTTTTTTTTGGGGTAAGTCAGCGAAATATATAGATGAAGTAAAAAATAGTACAAACTACAAGGGGCATACCCTAGGACATGGCCAAAGCCTACAAATATGAAACAATGTCAAAAAAGTCTAGACAAAGTCCATACAAAAGCAACCAAAATACAACTAAAGGAACAAAGAGGAAACTAAGACGCAAAACCCCAGTGCCGAAGCAAGGAGGTGTGACGATGAGCTCCTCTGAACGAAGGAGCAGTAAGTAAGCACCTCCTGACCAAACCGTAATCTCCTCTCGTACGGCCGCAACTAATCTGGACTGAGATCGCTGAACTCGAAGGTTGCGCTCGTACCAGATGGGTAGGAGCTCCAAACAACCCTGTGGAAACCTCCACCGACCACCCTCAATAATGGATGAGACCCGAGAATCTCAATGAAGTCCAGAGGAGGTGAGCAGTCGAGCAGGGAAGCGCTCCGAAAGACGACCACATGGCAGCTAGTAATCAGGCCAAAGGGCAGTGTCAAGGCCATAACCTATGACATGATAGATCGCACCAGAGCAAAGGCGGCGGACCGATAAAATCTGACGCCAGCACCAAGAAGCAGAACTCGTTGCCCGAATAGTCCAAAAGCTCCTCCCTCGAAGCCGGTTCAAATGAACCCAACGCGGCCATAACGAGGAAGGGTCAGAAAGGAGGAACCAGATATGCTTCATAATCGAAGCCTGGTTCCACTAAGCAAGGCGACGGAGCCCAAGACCACCCTTCCGCCGAGGGTAACACAGATGCCTCCAAGCAACCTTCGCCCCTCCCGGGGCTAACGAAGATCCTCTCCAAAGGAAAGCCGCAAGAGTCGACTCGATCTTCCTAATCATCATCTTCGGGAGCACGAAGATCGATGACCAGTAGACCTGAGTGGCGAAAACAACAAATCGGATAAGCTGCAGACGACTAGCATACGATAGAGAACGGGAGGTCCAGAGCCATATACGAGAGAGAATGCGATCCAGCAGTGGCTTGCAGTCAACATACCGCAGCCGAGAAGTGATAAGTGGTACTCCCAGATATCGAACGGTGCACTGCCCAAGGCTGAAACCAAGAATACCCAAAATGTCCCGCTGAGTCGCAGAGTCCACCCCTGCTAGAAAAACTGAGCTCTTCGCTGCATTCGAGGACAGCCCCGAGAGTACAGCAAAGCGGTTTAAAACCTCACAAACAATAGATACACTACTCGTATCACCCCGACAGAAGATCATCAGGTCATCAGCAAAGCACAGGTGTGTCAGCCTAGTACGACGGCAACACAGATGACAGCGAAACCGCGGGTCATCGACAGCACGACGAAGCAGCCCTCGGAGACCCTCCATAGCAATAACAAACAAATAAGGAGAGAGAGGGTCACCCTGACGTACACCTCGGTTGGAGGGGAAGAAACCCTGGAGCTCCCCATTGATGGCGACAGAAAAGCGGGCTGTAGAGAGGCACTCACGGATCCAACCAATCATGACCTCGGGAATCTCCATACTCCTCATACCAGCTAGAATGAAATCCCAACGAACATTGTCAAAAGCCTTACGGGTATCGACCTTCAGTGCACAACGAGGCGAGACCTAAAGGTGATAACCGCGCATCAACTCCTGTGTCAAAAGGATGCTGTCAGAGATCCGACGACCTGGAACAAACGTTGTCTGAGCATCGCCAATCAACTCGGGAAGGACACCCTTCAACCTGTTTGCAATGATCTTAGCGATACACTTATAGATCACGTTGCAACAGGAGATAGGGCGGAAGTCGCCAAAGGTGGAGGGAGTCTCCATCTTAGGCACAAGACATATCCTGGTGGTGTTCAGGGCACCCAGCATGCACCCTGAGATGAAGAAAGACTGCACGGCCTTAATCACTGCTCCTCCTACCACCTCCCAAGCCCTCTTAAAAAAGAGGAAGGTGTAACCATCAGGCCGCGGGGCCCTATCATCACCTATGGAAAAGAAAGCGTCACGAACCTCAGCTGCAGAGATTGCGGGGATAAGCGGGCGAGCCTAATCCTCAGAAATGCGAGCCTCAAAAATGTCAGAAACATCCTCAGTCAGTGGAACACCTAGCCCAGTCAACAAAACCTGGAAGAAAGTAACCCCGGCACGACAGATCAACTGCGGATCATACGTCCTCGCACCATCAGAACCAACAATCGACAAGATCCTGTTCCAGGCCTGCCGATGGAGAATAGACCGATAAAAGAACCGAGTACTCTGATCCCGGAGCGAAAGCCACTGAATATGCGACTTCTGACGCTAGAACGCCTCCTCATCCCTACACAAAGCGGAATACTCACGAAAAAGACGGCGCTCCTCAAGACGAAGAGAGGGACTCTCTGGGTCCTCGTCTAAGGCCCTCTGGCTCATGGCCCAAGCATCATGGGCCACGTCGACTCTGGCCGAAATGTGACTATAATGGCGGGCGTTGAGGGCCTTCAACTCACTCTTCAGCAGCTTCAGCTTCTGAGTGAGCTGATACATCGGAGTACCCTCAACACAAGTGTCCCAGACTCGTCTAACAGTGGGAAGGAAGTCCTCATGATCAGCCCAAAAATTGAAGAACTTGAAAGGAAGTCGCCTGGCACGACGTTCCCCAAGCCCTCGTACAACAATGGCGCTATGATCCGAAACAATATCTTGAGCAAGGATCTCGGCAGATGCGATGGGGAAATCACGGAGCCAACCCTCACTAACAAGGCACCAGTCAAGCCGCTTGAGAATCAAGCGGTCATCCTCGGCCGCATTGGACCACGTAAAATGAAGACCTGAAGAGGAGATGGGCGTGAGCTCATCCTCAGTAATGCACTCCTGGAAGTCATCCATGTGACCCGGCCAACCCTCCTGGCCGCCGCATCGATCAGAGAGACTAAGGATGGCGTTGAAATCCCCAAGAAGGATCCAAGGCTCACCTAGGAGACTCAAGCTAGTGCTCCGAATATAGTCCCATAAAGCCCGGCAAGGACCCGGCTCGTTAAAGCCGTAAATAAAAGTAGTGAGAAAGCTCACAGCCCCAGTAAGATCAGAGATACAACAAGTAAGGAACTGGTCCCCTCCCCGAATGAGCTCGACTCTAAAAAGGTCCGGATCCCAAGCAACAATAATGCGACACCGAGTAGGGCATATGCCACTAAAGAGAAAGCTCCACCCATCAGCACAACGAGCAATCACCGCCTCCACATCAGAAGGCTTGGTTTTAGTCTCGACCAAACCAACAACAGATAGACGATTAGAAGAAATCCAATCACGTACAGCACAGGAAGATCGGGGATTGTTAAGCCCCTTAATATTCCAACAACCAACCACCATGATGAAACAGTCAAGAGGGGGCGCGGCCCGCACGCTTGGGAGCACGAGTGAGCGGCCTCCTCGGGCCCTTAACTGCAACCTCAACACATGGGGAAGTGGAGTTGTCCGACAAACTCTCAAATCGGTTCGACGTGCCTAGACTCGGCACACTAGCCGACCGATTCAATGAACGTACAAGGGGGGTAGCAACTCCAAGAATGCCATCCTGAGCCATCTCCACCTCAATAGGAACATCCACTATCTTCGAGTCTCGTCGAAGAGGAGTGGGAACATGTAACAAATCGGCGAAGGTCCGAGGCGAAAGGGGAACTGATCCAGAATCAGAAAGAACACTACGAGCACTAACACCCTTCTGCCTAATATCCGAGCCAACTGCCCCCCTCATCTCAATGGCACCCCCCATGCACGGTAAAGAAGCCTCAAACCGGCCCTCAATCCTCCTACGGTCGGCATCTACCCCGAAAGATCCGAAAATAGACCCACGACTAACATACCTAGAAGAAATCCCCTCCAAAACGGGCCCAATACCTCTAGGGGCAGAGGGGGAGGACGCACTAGAAGGAAGCCCCTCCGAATCGGGCTCATTCCCACTAGTGTGAGTAACTAATGAAACTCTAGGAGAAAGCCCCTCCAAAACGGGCCTATTCCCCCTAGGTGTAACAAAGGGTAGGTCACTAAAAGGAAGCCCCACCAAACCGGGCCCATTCCCCCTAGTGTGAGTAGTAGGTGAGTCACGAGAGGAAAGCCCCTCCAAAACCGGCCCATTTCCTCTTGTTTCCTCAAGCCCAAAGTTAGTCCCAACCGGCCCATTATTCACCTCATCACCATTCCCCTTACCACCCTTACGCCGCCTCCGCCGCCGCCGGGTTTTTTTTTCCAACCACCACCTCCGGTTGCTTCGGGAGGACAGTAACGGTGTTCAGGTTGGGACAAGAGTGACCAAAGACCCTACAGTTACGGCAAACTTTCGGCATACCCTCCAATTTAACAGTCACTGGTATGATTCGGCCATTATAATCAATCGAGAATCGCTTCGGCGGCTCGGTCCAAGCGTCAAGTTGTACACATACACGAGCATAGCTAACCATAGTACCCTCCAAGGTTGGTTGGTCCATGAAAAGGGGGTGGCCCACACCACTAGCGATGGAGCTCAAAGAATTTTCCGACCATAAGGAAGCCGGAAGACCATGTAATTGGACCCAAATTGCGATCCGAGGGAGGTCAAGTGAGGGAGCGAACTTGGGTTGCCAACACTCAAGGGAGAGGTAGTGCCCACTAAGGGTCCAAGGCCCACCCCTAAGAATCAAATCCGACTTAGCTATTGACTTAACTGGAAGTAGTAGACCTCCTTATCCGCAATTACACATTCAAGCCCTTTCGACCCCCAGAGCATTTGAGCTAAAGCAACACACCGAGAGTATGCAACACGACCCCCAATAATACAACCAACAAGACATCGGCCCCATTTTTCAAGACTCGGTGCTACATCGGCATCAATGATGGTAGTAACCACTTTCCCATTCACAAGCCTCGGAGGAACAAACCGAAGCGTACCACCCGGGGGTGACGAGGCAGCCACTGAGACCCACGGCTGGGGTGGGGCGCCCGGTTCAGCCATGCCTCAAACCAAACAAGGCAAGCAAGAAGATTCAAACAAAACAAGATTGTAACAAATTTGAAACAAATTTCCAACAACCCCAAACCTTCAAACAAGCAAAACTAATATGCTCTCCACCACACCAACTCAACAATGGCAATCAAGAACAAGATCAAGCGGGATAGAGAGTGTGTACCAAGAATTGCTCCACAAGAGAAGAGATCCAAGCAAGAATCGAAAAAGAAAGTAGACCCCGAGGAGAGAGAAAATGAACTCCAAAGCCATCAATCATCCAAGAAACACCAGGGAACCACCATGGCCAAAGGCGCAAGCAGATGAAGGATGAGCATCAGCATCCTGCGCCATCATCAACATCAAAACTCAAACACCCTCGCTCACATGTGTTTCCACCCTCAAAATCAAAAGTGTTCAGATTGACGCCAAAATGGTCCCATGAGAAAGAGGAGATCACGACGAATCCAAAACTGGTCTCCGCGCCGCCGTACGACCTCGCACGCGCCAGAAAACACCAGCAGGAAATGAAGAAACGGCCCCCCACGCGCCACCAGTGCTCGCCCATGCGCCTCTCGCCCAAAACTGCTCCTCTACCCATCCTTATGCTTAAATTGTTTTATATTAAAGCAGAGGCTGTTAAGATTCGAACTCGTGACCTCTTGATCATTAAAGTTCTGATACCATGTCAAGAAACCAACTATATAAGTTGATTTAATGATGAATTCAAATCTTCGTATTCATAATTATTTAATTTTTAATTTTTACTAGATTTATCTTTTTCCTAACTAATAATTTTCATTACTTTAGCTTTTCTAATGAATTAAAAATTTTCAAAAGTAAAATAATAAACTAAATCATATCAAAAACTAGCTAGCCAAATGAAAGTTGAAATTCCGTGCCCTTCTTGTCCATGTTTCAATCACTTATTTGACGGAGTGCTAAAAAAAAAATCACTTATTGACGGAAAATTGGTACTTAAGTTGAAAGTATAAAAACTATCTAATATATTTTATGCCTATCATTCTTTATTCACTTGTGTAGTTATTTCAAGAAATAGAAGTATTACTTTTCTTGACAGATGCTTTTTTATGTTAAACAGATATTTTTAACATTAGAATCTACCACAAAGGTTTTATCATAAGTAATTAGTTCTTGTTAAAAGTATTTTTTTTATTGTTTTGAAAATTCATCAATACTTTTTCATACATCAGTTGGAGTTTTTAAAATTCATGTGCGATTTGTATATGGTTATCGGTTAACTGATGTTACCGAATCGAATACCAAAAAGCGATTAACCGGTTATTTCGGTAATGGTAACGATTAGATATTTTGTAGTATTTTGATTATGTTTAGTAGAACCGAAATACTTTTTGATAAGGTTAACCATGCCGTGAATACCCCTACTTATGGGGATGATTGCTCCATGAGAGGAGATCAAGTGTTGTTGCCAAAATAACCGCATTGGTGCACTGATTAATTTTATGTAAGATTTATAGAGTCGGTTCCCAAAATAATGCTAAAAAATAAAAAAATTAAAAAAATAATGCTGAAAAAAAATATTTCCAAATCTACTGTTGAACCGTGTTTACAAAATGTGTTTAAATTTCAATAAAACCGGATCAAAATAATGCGGTTTATTTAAGTATAAACCGCGTTTAGTAAACGCGGTTCACTTCAATATAAACGGCGTCTAATAAACGCGGTTTATACATGAACCGCGTCTACTAAACGCGGTTTACCCATGAACCGAGTTTATAAAACGCGGTTTAACGCCAGTAATCCAAAATCCCCTTTATTTTCACTTCTACTTACCATTATGCCGCAATTCTTCACTTTTTTGTTAGCTTATAGTTTTTATTATGCCACAATTTGTGATGATTATCATATTGATTCCATAATGGTAAGCTCCAACATCATAAGTGGAGGTCAAATAACTCCAATAATAGTACTTGAAAGATCTCTAGTGTATAAGCAAAAGAAAGGAGGAGGCGAACGACGTGATTGGTGGTGGGTTAACGAGAAAGAGGCAGAGAGACGGTGAGAGCAGCGGAGAGAGCACGCGTGAATGAATGGGCCGGGGTTTTTTAGATAAACCTAGTAAACTGGGTCCAAAAGACACGGTTATAACAATTATAAACCGCGTCTACATAACGCGGTTTTGTGTTGAATGAAACGCGTCTTCGTGACGCGGTTTAGTTAATATAACTGCGTTATTAAAACACGGTTTATACCATTGTTATACGCGGTTTATGGACGCGGTTTATTAAAGCCTCGTTTTGTAAACGCGGTTCAACAGTAGATTTGGAAATATTTTTTTTCTGCATTATTTTTTTAATTTTTTTATTTTTTAGCATTATTTTGGGAACCGACGCAGATTTATACAAGTTTTGTAAATATATGTGTGTATATAATATATATGTATATATATTTCATGTGTATGTAATTAAATATACTGTATGCATATTTATATTTTTAATTTTTAAATTAGATTTTAATTTTTCAAAGTATATTATATATTAAATATATAAATAACACACTAGTAATATATTAATATTATCAATATTAATAGATAAGTTTTGTAAATATATGTGTGTATAATATATATATATATATTGTATGCATATTTATATTTTTAATTTTTAACTTAGATTTAAATTTTTTTCAGTGTATTATATATTAAATATATAAATTATGCAAGTGTAATATTTAATATCAATATTAATTGTATAAATTGGAATATGACAATAATTTTAAGGTTATTTGTAACAAAGATCCATATAGTTTACTAATTATGTCAATTTAGTCATTGTACTTTTAATTGTATCAATTTAGTCCATATACTATTTATATTATGCCAGTTTAGTTTAATTATCAAATTTAAGTTAAGTTAATGATTCCATTTTTCTATCCAAAAAAATTGATGCCATTTTTAACTGTATAACCATGTTAGATGCAAATAATTCATTACAAGTCCATCTACTGACTAAATTTAACCTAACGCATAGTTGAATGTTACAAATTTCATCAAATAACTTAACATAATATTCACTCTATGGATCAAATTAAATACTAAAGAGATTAAATTGACACAATTAATAATATAAAGACTAAATTATCCTAATAAACAAAATACATGAATCACTGAAGTAAATAGCCCAATTATATAATTGTATTTTTTAATTTATAATATATATATATATATATATATATATATATATATATATATATATATATTTATTATAAATTTCTAATTTTCAAGCATTAATATTTGATTACATATATAAATTATATGTATTCAGTACACATATATATTCATAAAATATAATTGAAAATCACATAAAAGAGGGGCTTCACCGGTGCTTTTTTTTGGCAGCCGCATTGAATCTCTTCCCATCGGTCCATTCGAGGTCACGTTTTTTTATTTTGGACCGAAACAGTTAGAAAAAGTTATTTATAATCTAATCTAAGCAATACCCTAAATTCTATACTCTAAGCTATTCTAATTTTTGTATTTGAAAAATAAATAACTAAAAATGTAAAACATACTATTTTACTATTTAAATCTAATTTAGCAATTATATGATTTTATAATTTACTCCCTTTTCCACTCCCCTTTTCCCATCTTTCATATCTCAAATAATTACACCTCAAAAATCATTAAAATATAATTTAACAAAATTAAAACATCCCAATAAAAATAATTTAACTATTTAAACACCGAAACATCTATAAAAAAATAATAAAAATATAGGTCAAACAAAATAGTAATTAAAAATAACTAAAAAAATATAAATCTAACTATTATTAGAGTTGGCCACGGGCTGGGCTGGCTGGGTTCGGGCCCAGGCTCGTGGGGCTTCCACCTGTCCCAGGGAGCCCGGCCCAACTCGGGCATATATATATATATAACTTACAATATAATTATAATAGTGCCTAATAAAAATATAAACACAAATATATTTTATAAAATAAAATGTATTATAATTTGTTAAAAAATACAACTATAATAATATAATAGTACATTATAAAATTATAAATATATTTTATAATACTGAATGTATTATAATTTATTAAAAAATATAATTACAATAATATACATATAAAATACAATCATAAAATAAGTTAAAACGTCCAAAGGATCCATAAAATTTGAGGGGAAAAAGCCCCAATGGGGCTGTGAGAAGCCCAGGCCCAATGAACCCGGCCCGAGCCCAGGCCCAGCCCGCCACAGTAGCGGACCGGGCAGACCGACCCGGCCCACTAGCCACCTCCAACTATTATATAATTTCAAAATTTTACTATACTGTTGAACTGTTTAATATCGTTGTTATGTCAAATCCCCTGTGAATCATGCAGTTGATCAAAATTGCGATATTTAAGTTCCACAAGTTATCTATTCCTTAGTGACGATGAAGCAAAAAATTAATAGGAGAAAACAATTAGAATTAGAAGTAGAAGAAATGTATTGACAATAATGGTTTAAAGAGATAGATGAACATAAATATACCAAGTGGGTACAGATAAAATTAAAGGAGGGATTTTTATATTTTGGGTCAAAAAAGAAGGGAGATTATAGGGATCTGATAACGAAATTTGCATAACTCGAAAGTTTTGTGTACTAATCATTCACGTGCAATGCATGGTTGAATTTTAATATTTGTGTAATATAATCACAAATAAGTGTATTTAGAATCTAGTTTTTTTGCCCCTAAACTTTAATATCTGATATATATATATATATATATATATATATATATATATATACCACTTGGGGGAAGGACCGGGGGCGGACAGGAGGAGATGGAAGAGGATGAGAAAGAAGAAGACGAGAAAGAGGGAGAATTTATTGAAAATTTACAAATAGGTTACAAGCCTAAGATTGAAACACAAATATTGAAACTACAGATTGATACATAAAACTTACAAATTGAAATACAGGTGCCTAAGATTGAAACACAAATATTAAAACTACAGATTGATACATAAAACTTACAAATTGAAATACAGGTATTGAAACTTACAGTGAATTGAAACTTTGAAATGCTGGTACAAGATTACAAGAGAAAATAAAAGAAAAGTTTTGTAGCTCTCGTTTTTTTTTCTCTCTGGAATTGGACCTCTCCCTTGAAATGGTTGGGTGAATGCTCTTTATATAGCCTTCAAAATTGAGTTGTAATTGAGAAATTTTGAAATCCGGGACAGATGGGCTTGAATTATTGTACGATCTGCAAAAAAATTGAATAATTGCAACAATAACTGGACAGCTGGTCGTCCTTGCTATAGTGACTACTACAGTGAAATTAACTTTGCTACAGTGACTTGTCTGGGAATCAAATCAACTGCTTTTTGAATTATTGAAGGAGGCATGCGTCTTTGCTTGTGTCATCTTGAATTATTGAAAGGATCAGTCTTGAGTCTTATTGAACTTCTAGGGAAAAAACAACATATTGATGTTTCTCATTTCTTCATCGAGAATAGCTTGTTCTTCTTTTCTGAGTTCTTCATACTGTTGAAGTAGATCAGTTTGATTCGTGTTTTTGAGAAAAGGAACATCAAGATTTTTATTTAAAGAATAAATTTTTGAATAAGATCTTCAGTGACAAGAAAGGATTTGATAATCCCACTATTAGTTGAAAAAGCTTGAGGATAAAGATTAAAACCTAGTTGTTTAGCTCGCCGTTGATTGAGTTGTGAGGAAAGGGCATTGTTATTGCATGGATATGGTTCATCAGAAGGACATAGAGTATGTCTAACAAATGAGCCATATACAAGAATCCTGTGTTGGCTGGGATTGGTGTAAATGCCAGAAAACTCAGGAGGTTTTGACTGAATAAGAGTATCCGTAGAGACGACTTTATCTTCAAAATGGTTTTGTATTCCATAGCGTAGTTTTCTACCGAATTGAGAAGCTTGATTGAGATTGGTAATAACTCATTGAAGTAGAAATCCGTAGTCTAGCAAATATTGAGGAGTAAGAGTAATTTGTTTGCCTTCGTGCAAAATGGTCATGGGTTGATAGATTTCTAAGTCTAAACAAACACGAACAATTGAGTAGGTAAGGTGACAAGGGTAATCTGTTCTATTGAATGGTAGATTTAGGCAAGTTGGGGTTAATTTGCATTTTGCGGGATAGCCATATTGAGTGACCCATTGAAAGGTAAGTCCTGGAATCATAATATTGTGAATGGAAAGGTCCTGAAAGAAATTTTGAAATTTAATAAGCGTCTTGAAATTGCTACATTGAGTAACACGTGAAATTTTTGAGGCAATATCATGAGGAAAGTGGCAAAGGAATTTTTCAGGGAAAAAGAAAATTCTGGGTTTGAGAAATTCATATGTTGAAGACGTAGTACAGCAGTTTGGAGGTTTGGATTGATAATTGATTTGATTTTGGAGGACAGAGAGTTGTTTTTTAAGGGAGATGCATTCTTTTATTTTTTTCTTGAGTTGGTTTTGAAGGGTTTGAGACTCTGAATTTTGAGTGTTTTGAATGGGTAAGGGTTTTGAGTCGTTTTGAGATATTGGAGTTTGAAAATTTTTTTAAGGAGAATTTGATGATTTGAGCAGTAATGGGCGAGTAGAGGGGCTGGTGAAGTTTTGCGAAAGGATTAAAGGTTGTTTTTGTTTTGAAATAGGTTTTGGAATTCTTTCTTTGGTTTTAAGAACATAATCCTTTGACCATTTAATTTTGAATTTGCGGACCAAATAGATCGGATAATGCTGTTCAAAGATTTGAGAAGTATCATATGACCAGCATAATATCCAAGGTATTTGAAAGTTTGAATGAAACTTTAAAATTGTTTGAATATAATCATCATTTGAATTTTTTGAATAGGTGTTGAATAACTCTTTTATTTGAGTTGGGAAGATGTTAATGGCACTACCAAAGAGGTGCCACCATTCATAAAACCATGGAGGAAAATTTGAAAGATTTCTTTTGATTTTGAAAATGCACGTGTGATTTGAAGGTCGGAAGAGGAAGGCTCTAAACTAGGCTATTTTGTAATCTTGGAAGTTGAGTACTTCTGGGGAAAATTGACTTGAGAAATGAGAAAATTGTTTTGAAATATATGGATAGATGAACTCATTTGGTTTTAAAATATCATGGATTTTACAGATGGAGTATTGAGTTTGTCCATCTTCTTGAATGTGTTGAATTGGAACAGATTTTGAACAGAGTAATATAAATTCATAATATTTTTGAGTCTTTTGAAGATCATCAGGGAGCCATTAAAAGTTTGTTGGAAATGTTGATTTGATTGAATTTTGAATTTGTGATTTTGAAAGAGGTTTGTAATGGGTTGTTAAATAAAGATGCTCCACCTGAGGTTTTGTAAAGTATTGATCTGAATAGTCAACTTGTTTTGCTAAAATATGATCTTTCGAAGTTTGGGCTACCTGCTTTCCTTTGTCGTTCTTCATAACTTGTAAAAAAGTAATTAGAAATTTGTTTGTATTAGAAAGTTGAATAATATGAAAAGGAAAATTGTACCTGATTGCAGACCAAAGGATGTAAAAGGAGTCAAATCGTCTTTGAGGTGGCTGATTTTGTATTGAATTTATTTGTTTGAATATTGTCGTTGATTGTAAGAGATGCAAGTCTCTTTGTTGAATTGGACTGATAAACTGAAAGGTTATTGGAATGTTGTTGATTTTTGTGTGGACTCCTTCTTTTGTAATTGTAAATGGGTATATTTGGCTAATGAAGGGAGTACCTAGAATAATTTGTTGGTGAAGGTCTTTGACTAGTATAAATGGAGTTTTGAAACATATACCATCATTGTAGAGGTCGGAATTTGAAAGTTTGTATTTGATATTCATTTTGTTACCACTAGCAGTATGGAGACTTTCTAGTGTTTTTTCGTAGAATTTTGAGGGAATGAGGCCTTCTTGAATACAGTTGAGATCAGCGCCTGAATCTAATAAGGCTTGAGTTTGAATCTTGAAATCTTTTGAAATATGGAGTGTTATGCGGATATACTATTTCTGATATTCTATCCGTTCTATTAATTGAAGAAATTTGTCATTTGAAGAGGGTTCTTCAGGGATTTGAATGTTTTTGAATTGAGTTGAATCTGATATATTATTTGAATTATCTAATTTAGATTCCAGGTATGCAATTCTGGCCTCTAATTCTAGAGCTTTTGATTCAGTAAAAGATTGTTTTGATTTTGATTCTAAATCTTGATATTGCATTGTTATTACTTCAGTTTGAAGATGTTGAATTTGTCGTTTTAATTCATTGGCTTCTCTTTGTAAGTCGCTTGTTGAAATTTGTCGAAAGATATTTGGTGCGGGATATTTTTCTAATATTTGTTCAAGAGATCTGGGTTGAGCAGGTGTTTTGATTTCCTGTTCTTTGAATATGATTTCTTTTTTCTTGAATTTCAAAGATGTAATCTTCGTTTTCTGAACTTGAGTCAGACAGAAGAAGATTCATTAATTTGTTTCTTAATTCTTCATCTTCTATTTCATTAATTTTGTTTTTCATTTTGCAGTCATTTTGATAGTGTCCAGGTTTCTTACATTTGTAACAAACTGGAACTTTATTTGATTTCCTTTTTGAATATTTTCTTTTGTTAGTATAATATTGAGGAAAGGTTTGATGTTTGTATTTACGTTTTCTTGATTGCTTGAATGGTTCTTGTTGAAATTTTTTCTTTTTATGTCTTTTTGAAGGTGGTTTGAATGTGTGAATATTGTATTGAGCACAAAAGGATCCTAATTCCTTTTTTCTTTGAAACTTTTTGAGATTATTTCAGAGTTTTTGTTTTTGACGTAGTTGTAGTGCTTCTTTTTTAACATAAGCAAACAATTGACCGTATGTTAGATTTTGCCATGGAATTGTTTGAGTACCACAATGATCTTGGATTTTTGTCATGATTCTTTCAGCAAATAATTTTGGAAGTCCAGTGACAAATCTTTCTTTCCAAAATGATGCATTGTTGTCTTCTCTTTTGAGTACGTGTCTTAAAAACATATCCTTATACCATCTAAAATCCTGTAAAGATGGGCATCTTAGATTGGTTAAGAATAATTTTGTTGATTCTTGTTCTTCTGTTGCACTTCCAAGGAAAGCAACAGTTATTGTCCATATTAGGGATTCGACAACATCTTCAACTTCTTCCTCAATCCAAGGAGAGTTGACATCTTCTGGATCAAGGCGTTTGCTTTGAAGATGAGTGTGGTTGAGTATCATTTGTCTATCATGTTCTGGTAAGGTGTTTGACCACCATGATTGTAATTGTCCCGAAAATCCGACAACCATCATTTGGGCAGATGTGTGATTTGAGTTGGTAGGGTTGATTATTTCATAGGCTGATGAAGCCATTGTCATTTGTGGTAAAGTGTTTTTGATTTCATATTCTAATTTGCCATCTATATTCCATTCATGGATATCGTTTCTATTGAATGATAGAGATGTGAATTGATTTCTTTCTTCAAATTGAATATCAGGGGGAGTTAGTCTTGGATAATAGTTTTTTGTAGGCTGATTTCTCCAGTTGTTTTTGATTCGATTTATTGAAGGTTCATTGTTCTGAATTGTATTGGTATTGAATTGTTGTTCTGTTTCTTGAATTTCATTGCCGCTTAAGGATATTGAAGAGTTGGTTTCACTTGAAATATTTTCGTTGGTTTTTGTAAGTGTTTGAATTGTTGCGCTGCTGGTAGAAGGATTTTCTTCTATTTTCAGCTTTTGAATTATTCTCTGTAGAATATCATCATCAAAATTTTTGAATCTTTTGAGCTTTATTTGTTCTTTATTTTATTGAGTTAGGTTGAAGGGTTGAAAAGGAGGTTGTTCAATATTTTGAGAAAATGGGCTTGTCTGTGGTTGTGGAAGGGGAAAGTGTGGTTGTTGTTGAATTGAGTTATCTTTCAGCTTTGGCATTGGAATTGTTGGTTGAGGTATCGGTTTGATAGTTGGAAGTTGTAAGGGTTTTTGATTGTTTAATTGAGTATGTATTGTATTTAATTGTTCAGATATTGTTTTGAAATTTAAAGTTTGAAAATTCTTTTGTTCATAAATTTTGTTTAGATCGTTGATTGTGGGTGCTTCACTTTCTTTATCTTCTTTTCCCTGGTGAAAGGGAGTAGCTTGAACTTCTTTATTTTGAACATTGATGATTAAATTCTTTGGAGGTGGATGAATTGTTTAAATAGTTTGGCCATCTGTTGGGACCCATTTGGTTGTTAAATTTGTATTAACATTTATTGAGTTTTGAATAAATGGATTTGGAATTTGATTTCTTGACGTAAATGATTCGAACCATAGAAAAAAGGGAATATTGCATTTTAATTGATTCAATTCCTTGTAATAGGTTTCTCTTATTTTAATTGTACTTTCTTTTGTAAATGTTTGGAAAAACCATTGTCTTTGAGCTTCATTTTGTTTGGATTCAAAGTGATTACTTAAAAATTCTTTGTTGATTGTAAAATCTTTTATCAAAACATTTATTGAGGGAGGACGCATTTGAGAGGCAGTTGGGGAGTTTGGACTTGAAAAAGAGTTTGAAAAGGAATTAGTTTGGAAAACTGGTTCAGCAAGAGGAGGGTTAAAACGAATTCCTCTGAATCTTGATGTATTCATGTTTGAAAGATTTGAATGGTCATCTTCTTCTCTTTGGGTAGGTAAAGAAGAAGTTGAGTTTCTTGATGATTGATCATAGGTTGGGTTTGAAATTGTTGTTTGTTGACCTGAAGCAAATTGTATGGTAACTTTGCCATCAGGTTCTTCTATGATTCTTTGAACTTGTCTTTGAGCGATGTTTCTGGGAGGTTGAGGATTCTCAATCTTCTAGATGTCTGGAATGGTTATTTCATTTCATTTCAGACGTTTTGGAATGTAAGTTGCTGCATAGCCAGCTTGAACTTCTAATAAAAGTGTTTCTCCAGGTGGAGATTGTTTGAGACATCGAGGATTTAACTGACTTCTTGGAAGCCTAAAGTAAATCCCGTAGATTAAAGCAAAATTTTTTCTGTTTTCTTTGATCTCGATATTTGGCATGTGGATATCTAAAGTTAGAGTATCCATGATTGTGGGATCTTGAGGATCGACAAAAAAATTTGGATAGCAGTTGAAATAGATTGGACCATTGTGCAAATTGGTTCGAACAATAGCCAAAAGGGATTCTTCAAATTTTAAGAATGTTGAATCTCTTATAGCTAACATAACTGGCTGGTTATGTCCTATTCTTGAAAGGGGAACAATTGCCACTTGAACTAAACCATAGTGTATATATTGAAAACCTTTTGAAATATACTTTTGAAGAGATAAGTTTGAAAGTAATTGAACCGTTTGAGCTTCTTTTTCAATGGACATTGATTGTTCATGAATTTTGCAAGAAAAATCCATTTTGAAATCCAAGTGTCCAATTTGATAAATTGAATCGAAATTTTCACTTGGAATACTCCAATTGATCATTTCTTTTGGGTTTGAAACTTCTTTTGAAATTTCCTTTGAATTTATTGTTCTTTGAGTGTTTGAAGAGTTTGAAGAGGTACTTGTTTGGTTTGAAAATAGTCTTCTGAAAGATCTGGCGACTCTAGACCTTGACATGGTTAGAACTGTAGTTGTACGGACTTCAACAATTACTTAACAGTCCTACTATTTAACACTGTTGAGAACGATTTTACTATTTAGCACTGTTGAGTATGGGAACACCAGGGTATCTGCAACGGGAACACCTTCAATCAGCTTACCAACGCTATTCAGGGCTTACCAACGCTACACCCAAGCTTACCAACACTCCTAATAGGTGTTGTAACAGCAAAATAGCTCCTACTAGGTGCTTAATAGTATTTCTATGAAATTACTGTTGAAAGCTCCTTCTAACTTGGCTCTGATACCATATATATATATATATATATATATATTTATTTATTTATTTATTTGAACTGAATATATGGTATAGTATAGTAGTTGAATCCAAGTAATGTGTTATAATTTGTTTGAGTGATAGAGATAAATAAATGACAACAAATAATTTTTTGAGAAATAAGAAATGAGTAATATAACAACAACAACAACAACAATCCCAGTGCCTCAAGAGCTCCCGCAAAAGCAGGGTCGGGGGGGGGGGGGGGTAGATGTACGCAGCTTTCCCCCTTCAGGGTGTCGACCTCAAGAGAGGCTGTTTCCGCAGACCCCCAACCTGAGAGGTAAGTCTTCATCGCCTCATGGGGACCTGTGAGCAATGAGTTGTGAGCAATAGGTCATGAAAGCAAAAGAGTAAGCCATAGCATAAAAGTGTCCTAGAGGAGACTACGAGGCACAACCTTCCTACAAGGCAGCTAGTATATGCAAATATGCCAAGTAAACAAATAAATAAATAAGCAAATAAGTTGGTAGTAGACAGATAGACGTATAAGTAGATACGTACATCCTAATAAGCCTATACGCATATGAACATATAAATAGCAGGATAAGCAGCAGTGTGAGGCCGCTACCTCTGCTACTCTTATGCTAGTCCTCCCTCGAGCTTTAACTCTATCTAAGGCCATCTCCTTCCATGGGTTTAGGTGGGTGAGGTCCTGCCGTACGACTACAGTCGATCCTCCTTTGGCCTGTTTCATCCTCTTCTTCCTAGCGTGGTACGAAGCTGATCGGGATCCCTGATTGGAGCAGTGGATGGTCTCCTCCTGGCGTGCCTGAACCACTTCAAACACCGCTTCTTCATTTTATATTCTTTCTTCTATCTAGGCCATGCTCCACTATGCCACATACCACATCCCTAATTGCTGCCCCTGGGACCGTAAGTCCATA
The DNA here is from genome assembly GCA_018398585.1 of Simmondsia chinensis. NCBI lineage: Eukaryota > Viridiplantae > Streptophyta > Magnoliopsida > Caryophyllales > Simmondsiaceae > Simmondsia > Simmondsia chinensis. The sequence continues at coordinate 11,593,234 of JAGTTD010000013.1, forward strand.
TGTCTAAGCTGTGGAATAGGCATACCATAGAGTCGTGGCACTAGATCGAGCTTACGAGTGGACAGATGCTCCTACACCGCTACATCGGGTACGCCTATCCTAGTCCTCCACACAGCTCTGTCTAGAGCCATCTCATCATTTAGGTTGAGATAGGTAAGATTCCGTCGTATTGTCTCCATCCAGCTCTTTGGCTATCCTCTCCCTCTCTTCCCGTCTGCTATGTGGAGCTGGTCGCATCTCCTGACAGGTGCAGTGATAGGTCTCCTTCTAACATGTCCAAACCACCGCAAACATTGTTCCCTCAACTTATCTTCTATTGGGGCGACACTCAGTTTACTTCTAATGACCTCATTTCAGATCCTGTCCCTCCTTGTGTGTCCGCACATCCACCTTAGCATTCTCATCTCCACCACCCTCATCTTTTGAGTTTGGTGACACTTTACAGGCCGGCACTCTGCCCCGTAGGACATAGCTGGCCTCACTACCGTCTTATAGTATTTACCCTTAAGTTTTAGCGGGAATTTCCTATCACATAGTATCGCCGCTGCCTTTCTCCGTTTGTGCCAACCCACTTTAATCCTGTTGTTGACATTTGCGTCCACTTTGCCATCATTCTGCACCATGGAACCTAGGTACTTAAAGCATGCTTTATGAGGTATGTGCTCTGTTCCAATCAGTACAACTTCTGCGCTTGGCGTGGTAGAGATGCTGAATTTAAGTTCCATATATTCTATCTTAGATCTACTGAGCCTTAGACCTTTTGATTCTAGGGCCGATCTCCAAAGTTCTAGTTATTCATTCACCTCCCCTCTAGATTCACCCACAAGGACTATGTCGTCTGCGAAAAGCCTGCACCAAGGTATATCCCCTTGGATGTGCCTAATGAGCTTGTCCATCACCAAAATGAACAGAAACGGACTCAATGCTGATCCTTGGTGTACTCCTACAGTAATGGCAAAAGCGTCTGTCTCCCTTTCCGTAGTGAGCACACTAGTTTGAGCATCTTCGTACATGTCCTTGATGACTCGTATGTAGGACTCGTGGATGCCTTTCCTCTGAAGGACCCACCATAGGACTTCTCTCGGCACTCTATCATACACCTTCTCCAAATCAATGAACTATGGACCTCCTGAGGAGATGGAAGGCTTCTGTTGTTGACCTACCCGGCATAAATCCAAATTGGTTCTCTGTGACTCCTGCTAGGTGGCGAAGCCTTGCTTCTATGACCCGCTCCCATAGTTTCAGGGTGTGGCTCATTAGTTTGATTCCTCTGTAGTTGGCACAACATTGAATGTGGCCTTTGTTCTTAGAGACGGGGACTAGTATGCTATTCTGCCAATCTTCAGGCATCTTCTTGTCCTTGAGAATTTGGTTGAATAATTCAGTCAACCATCTTATTCCCGTTTCTCCAGTACATTTCCATGCCTCAATGGGAATACCGTCGGGCCCAGCTGCCTTACCCCTGCCCATCTTCCTCAATGCTTCCCTAACTTCCTCGGGTCTAATTTTGGTGCAATGGTCGTGGGACTCTTGCATTGCTGTTGTTCGTGGAACATCTGGGGGAATAACTGTAACTCCCTTCTCATTGAACAGATCGTGGAAGTAGGACATCCACCTATCTTTGATTTGTTGCTTGTCCACGAGCACTTGTCCTACTGTCCCCTTTATGCACCTTACTTGGTCCAGGTCTCGAGTCCTCCTTTCCCTTGCCTTTGCAATTTTATATAGGTCTCTAGCCCCCTCATCTATATCTAGCCTTTTATAGAACTCCTCAAAGGCTTTGGATTGTGCGTCTCTAGCTGCTATCCTAGCTTCCTTCTTAGCTTGTTTATATTGTTGCCTCTTGTCTTCATCCCCAGTACGATCCAATTCCTTGAAGCAGTCTCGTTTCGCCTTAATCCTCTGTTGGACTTTCCTGCACCACCACCAGGTCTCTCTGTTGTTTGGTGTCCTACCTTTAGATACGCCTAACACTTCCCGTGCCACATCTCCGAATTTTTGGGCTACTCGATTCCACAGGTGGTTTAAATCACCATCACCCTTCTCTCCAAGCACAGCCTCAACTCTTTCCTTAAAGACTTGAGAGTTTTCCCCCTTCAGCTCCCTCCATCGCATGCATGCCTGTGATCGTTTGATGGCTTTCTTGCAAATGTAAAAAAAATAAATAGAAAAATAAAAATCAAATGGCAACTACAGTTTAACCATTGTTTCTTCTTTTTTATTCTTAATTTTTTTGGATTTTTGGTATTTAGATATTGAAATATTGTATCTAAATTGTATACTGAATAATATAAATAATTAATTTTTCGTATTATATATATCATTTGAGTATACTATACAAATTGAAACTGATATATAGAATGTCGCTCTTTGCATTATATTTTGTTTAGTTTAAGAAAGATATTATCATGTTATATCAAACTTATTTATTAAGTTTAACATTACTTTTAGCATTAGCTTTTTTTATTTGTATGCCATTTTATTTTGGAAAACAAACAACTCTCATCCTATTATAATTTCTACTAAAACAACTAGTACCTATTAAAAAATATGTGTAGTTAGGCTTTGAAGATTTGCGAAAATTTGTTTTATTATTACCTCAATTCCTTAGTTGATAGAGTAATATTTGTTTATGATGCAGCCTACACTATAGTGAAACAAACCAAGGAAGACGGAAGCAAGCACTGGGGTGAGCTTGGCGGCTAATGGCTCAAAGTGGAAGACGAAGAAACTACATGTAACAAGGCTTAGCAAGAAGACCCCACACAAAATTTGAGGACGAATTCTCTCCAAGCAAGAAAGAATGATGCAACGGATATTTCATCAATGACGGGTGAACGTTACTAGGTCAACATCACCATGGTCAGGGCCGAGGCAGGGCAAGTTCAAGATGAGGTGGGAGCCGTGTTGGCATAGGGCAAGGGAGAAGCAAGGCTCCAGTGGAATCCGTGGAAGATAGGGAACGCAGGTAGGGGGTTGGCGACAAGGATACTTGGCGTCACCATGGGTTAGGTGCGGAAGAAGGTTGTGTGTGATTCACGGCTTGATTCATGAACGGTTGTGAAGATTTCAGCTCCAATAACTATCCCTTTCGTTATTTTGATTTATCTCTTTAATTATCTAGATTTTGAATTTGAATTTAAATTGTAATCTCTCCTCCGTATAAAGGGGGTTAGGGTAGACTTAGAGGGGACTTGAAATTTGGGAATTTTGATGTTGTTATTGTAGAGATTTATTGACTCATCGGGTTGTGAGTGAGTGAGTTTTCAACCCCTCTTTATTATTTTGTTTTCCAATTAAAATAAAATTCAAAGGGAAGGTCATTGATCAGTTGGTATCAGAGCTCAGAATGTTTTTTGAGATGGCACGTGGGCGACCAAGTTATGCCAACGTCAAAGATGTTCGTGACTGTGATGATCAACAGCGAACTGAAAGGAGAAGAGAGGATTTGGAAGAGACATTCCGACGAATCTAGCGATGCTCGATTCAACTTGGGAAAATCCCAATCTTGAACCAAGATCCCTACCCCAATGCCCCTTAAAATAGGGCACTATCCAAAGAAAAGAAGGAGAGAAAAGCCGTCAGCACACCACCTTCTAGACGATGTGCACGATAGGCAAGAGAGTTTGCGGTTTAGCCATCGATCCCGGAAGATGTGGCAACGCCATCTCTGAAGAAGCCGTCCAGAAGCTCGGGTTGAAGACGGTGGATCGTCCAAACCCTCTCACTATGTTCAGGAAAGGCAATCAGGTACTCCCACATAAATGTTGCTTGGTCAAATTCTCAATTGGGATGAAGCATTGGGAGTCGGTTTGGTGCGATGCGGTGGCCATGGACTGCTTACCAAGTGTTGTTGGGGAATCCATGGAAAGACTATAGAAACGCCATCTACGACGAAGGATGGAACATATATTGTTTCATGTATGAGGGAATAAGGACCATCTTGCATCCAAAGAAGGTTGAGGCGCCATGTGTGACAAAGGCTGAGAGCTCGAAACCGATAGAGAAAACCGTGAGCATAGTTGACGATCCTAAAACGGGGGCTACATCGGTAGGCGTCACCAAAGGGGAACCCCAACCTGAAGAGAGCCAGGACGAGAAGCCCCTAACCAACTCATCGTTGACTAAGGGTGTTGGCGAGAGCATAAGTGCACCCTTGATGTTCAAAAACACACCCCAAGAAGTAGAAGGCAGAGAAGAACCGAAGTCTGACTTGGCGAAAAGAGAAGAAGAGGATCCAAAGCCAAGCCATGAGCTATCGGAGAGGATTCAAGAGAAGCATAAGATGCCCAAAAACCCTAAGCCTGAGAGCCCTCAACATGAAGGGAGAGTAGTATACACAAGCGAAATTGGTAAGTCAAGAATGGTGTCTGAACCACTAGGCAAAACCAAAAAAAAGCCCAAGTTTGGCGGGTCAGAGTTGTTGCCGCCAACGATGAAGAGCCAGACACTGGGAGTTAAGTTACCACTCACAATTCGGTGGGACAAGCAGCAAACCGCTCCGTGGAGAATTTGTGGACGAATTCCCTCCCTCCTCAGAAGGATGATGCAGCCTACACTACAGCAGAACAAACTAAGGAAGACGAAAGCAAGCACCGGGGTGAGCTTGGCGGCTAAGGGCTCAAAGTGGAAGACGAAGAAACTACATGTAACAAGGCTTAGCAAGAAGGCCCCGCACAGAATTCGAGGACGAATTCTCTCCAAGCTGGAGAGAATGATGCAGCGGGTATTCCATCAATGGCAGGTCAACATTACTGGGTCAAAATCACCATAGTTAGGGCCAAGGCAGGGCAAGTTCAAGATGAGGTGGGAGCCGTATTGGCGTAGGACAAGGGAGAAGCAAAGCGCCAGAGGGATCCTCGGAAGAGAGGTACGAGAAGGTTCAACGGCCTTCTTTTTGAGTTTTAATTTAATTGGAAAATAAAATAATAAAGAGGGGTAGAAAACTCGCTCACTCATAACCCGAGGAGTCAAGAAATCTCCACAATTACAATATCAAAATCCTCAAATTTCAAGTCCCCTCTAAGTCTACCCTAACCCCTTTATATAGAGGAGGGATTACAATTTAAAATTCAAATTCAAAATCTAGATAATTAAAGAGATAAATCAAAATAAGGTATAAATCTTAACAATAATGAAAGGGATAGTTATTGGAGCTGAAATCTTCACAACCTTTCGTGAATCAAGCCGTGAATCACACACAGCCTTCTTCCACATCTAACCCATAGTGATGCCAAGTATCCCTGTCGCCAACCCTCGGTGGCGCCAAGATACTCTTCCCCTTTGCCATCCACGCTCCCTCTCTTCCACAGATCCTGCTAGCGCCTTGCTTCTCCCTTGCCCTACGCCAACACGGCTCCCACCTCATCTTGAACTTGCCTCGCCTCGGCCCTGACCATGGTGATGTTGACCTAGTAATGTTAACCCGCCATTGATAGAATACCTGCTGCATCAGTTTAACTTATGAGAAAGAAATGCATATGCGTTGTTTCAAAATAATATAAATTTTTTTTAAGAATACGCTTAAATAATATTATATATTTTTAAATTCAATTATAATTTCAAATTATACTTGAATGTATCTAATATTTCTTTAATAAACTATACCTTTTAAAAAACATGTATATTTAGACTTTAAGGGCTTGGAAAATTTGTTTGGGTTTTTTTTTACTAAAAACTACCAACATTTTAGGCGCGGTATCCGAAAACCACCTAACTTTTTTAATTTTTCAAAGTCACAACTAAATTTTTAAAAAAAATTTCAATGTCACACCTAATACTAGCATCATTAAATTTTGCATTAAATTAAATACGAAATAACCAAAATGCCCTCCATAAATTATTTATTTAGTTTGTAATCAATTAAAAATTCTACCCAACAAAATAAAAATAAAAATTAATTTTTGTGTTTCATTCTAACGATTATGCACCCCTACTTCCAAATTTTTTTTCCTATAGGATCTGTGTGTCGACGCACACCTTCCAATTAGCGCAACTATAATTATGTGAGTCGACACACAATGAGTATGTGTCGACACACACTATATTCAAGCCAAAACACATTAATTACTCAAACAAAATAATTTATTTTTAAAATATATCGACATCATAGACAATCTCATAATTTTAAACTTTTTAAACTATTTTTGTAGTTTTTTCTCTTTTCTTTGTGCTCAAATAAATAAATTATATTTTTTTGAAATAATTGAGGTTTTTTTCTTCAATTTTTATAAATTTTGGTATAATAATTGGAATTTTTTAATGAATTATAAATAATGTCTTAAATAAAAATACTTCTAAATTTTTTTTGGGGTTAAAGATTGTAGCAACACGCCAAACCCTTAACAATTTAACAAATTCTGAGATGAAGAGTATTTTCAGCATTTGTAAAATATATTATTTAATATAATTTAATTAAATTAAGTTAAATTTGGTATTTTGATGCATTTATAACCAAAACGCAGCGTTTTATATGATGGAAAGCTAACGATGTTAACACTAGGAGTGACATTGAAATTTTTTTGAAAAGTTTAAGTGTGACTTTGAAAATTAAAAAAGTTAGATAATTTTCTGATACCGGACCTAGAATATGTAGGTGGTTTTCAACTTAAAAAAAAAAAACCAGTTTGTTTTATCAATACTTCAATTTGTTAATTGAAAGAGTTGTACTTCCATAGTACTAGTTATCCTAATTCTTTGAACAAAATAAAAAAGTTATCCTAATTCTTTAATGAGATATTCGAGGATGAATTCATTATCAATTCAATATTTCATGTCAAAATTTAAAGAATGAATGTTTATGTCGTATATAATTATGATATTACATATTAGCAATGTCATGTAGTTCAACGAAAATTTATCAAATTATTGTAAAATATTCACTGAATATCAATATAAACGGCTTACATATTGATGAACAATGTCATGTTAGCATTTTATGTCACAAAAAAAAAAAAAAAAAAAATCATCATCAGCCCATTGATTGAGTCCATCTTATACAAACACGAGAAGCCAAACTAATGTATCTTTGCTGAAATCTTGTTTTCTTTTACATATATCTAGCAATCTATCCAGCTTAAACTATTTTCCAGCACAAAGAAAGAATCCCACTTAAACCCAAATTGACAGCTTAAAGTGACAAAGAGGATACCGACGATTATAGTCGCTCAACCACTTGAATACGCACTCGTAGTGAAACACATGCCCACAAAGGAGTCATGTTGCTGCTGCCTCAACGTTCTTGAGGTCCTCGTAACACACGACGCAACAGTCTTCCTCCACCACATGTATTTCCTCTAGCATGTGTTAGAAAAATTGACTAAAACGTCAAATAGCAAAATGCTGCAAAGGTTTGTAGTGAGAATCTAGTCAAATTCACTTCTAGTAAATCAGTAAAATTTACAGTGAAAAAACCAGCAACAAATATAGCAAAAAATTAAGTTGCCTAATATTCAAGTATAGCACCGAAGGGGAGAGAGAGCAATTAGAAAGATCTTACAAAACGATAATATCGCGTCGTGGTAAATGCCACTGTCCTAAAAGACGATTTCGCCGCTGCTCCAATGCACACAATATAACCGGCGGCCGTCCTCCAGGATTAACGCGATCCGACTCTTAACGTGCACTCGTTAATTGCCGGGCAGGAGTGCCTTAAACTTTGCCCAAAATCTAGATCTCACGGAACTTAAATATAAGAGTTAAATTGCCGAATGAAGTTGCAGAAATTACTGTGCTTGAAGTATCTATATTCTTGTGATCGTTGGCTATGAATTCACAACACGATCAAAGCACAGATCTTGATGAAACAGCAAAATTAAGCTTTTTGGAACTACAACAATCAAGACTTGGATTTGGAGGAGAATTTAGGAGAAAAGAAACAAAATGTTTATTATTTATTTATTTATTTTTTGATGATGAAGAATTAGGGATTATAGTATATATAATGTGAAGAGGAAGAGCCTGAGAATTTATATCGGTAATCTTACCTCCCAACAACTATAAATGGTGCTTTAAAGCCTAATTCAACAGCTATATTTGATTTAATATGATGCAATGAATTACAACGGTAAAATAACGGACGTAATAAATTAAAACGGCTATATTGTTAATGACTTATGAATCTGTAACAGTCATATTTTAATTACATTAATGGCTACGGGTAAACGGCTAGTAAATAGGGACGGTTAAAATATTTTTCCCATAACACTTAAGTTTAGCTTGTATAATTTTTCGAACAGCACGGCCTTGATTGCCGCATGATCCGGTTTATCATAAGCAGGTGGGCCATCATCCTCGAATGACATGGCAGCAACTTGGTTGATGAGCTGGTCATCCTCCTCGAATGACATGGCAGCAACTCTGTCCTCTTCCTCATTAGACTGGCTGTTGAAGAGCTGGATCTCAATCATATAACATAGGTGGTGGTCAGAGTGGTTAGGGAATGATGACGGAGGAAGGACAGCCACGTCAGAGGAGATGGTCGAGTAGATGGTGTTGAAGACGCTCCATTGATCGCTGCAGGGGAGGCCCATGTAGGAATGTACAATAACGCTTGCAAGATCGACCCATGATGCGGATCGATCGGGGATGATCTGGACCTCACCGGCAACATGTGAAGGGCTGCGGAGGCCGTTGGTGATGCAACAGAAGTTGATTTGGACATGGATTTGAAGGAAGAATAAGGGCTGTCAAAGTAGGAGATGTCAGGAGATGGCCTTAGATAGGGGCTTATAGAGGGCTAGCATAGGGGTATTAGATGATCCGGATGGAGTATGGTAGTCTTGGTCTCTACCTTATCTATCCTTATCTCTTTCTCACTCTCTTTTTTTATCTCTTCTACCTCTATCTATATCATCTTTCTAAAGCCTTTTCTTTATCTCAGCTTATCTGTGTTCGATGCCTGTGCACACTCTTTAAGTCTGGTGTTTTTTTTTTTTTGGCCGTACTCATGCACTTTTTGATGCTTCTCATGTTGTCAGGTCTTGGGCTGATTGATGCGGACAAACTTTTTAGGCTGGGGGTCATCGGAAACAACCTCACCCTGAAGGGGGAAGGCTGCATACATCTACCCTTCCCAGACCTTGCTTTTGTGGGAGCCCTTGAAAGCATTGGGTTTGTTTTTGTTGTTGTTGCTGTTGTTGAAGTAGGAGATGTCAAGGAGTCGATTAATTTGGGTGTTAACGTATGACAAGGGGGAATTGGGTGTATTACTTGCCATAGTATGTGAGTGAGCTAAAATTCATTAAGTCTGCGGGTATTTATAGGTTTGAAATTAAAAATAAGCGCGCTCTTCACCTTTTCAAGAAAGAGTGCGGTAAATAAATTTAATGTGTTTTCAAATTTCTAAATTAAGTAATATAATATAAATTTATAAAATTATATCAAGTAAGAAAAATAAAAATATATTAATTCAGTCATATAATTTAGATATTTATAGGTTTTCATTAACTGTTGAAATTGAAAATAAATGCGCTCTTCACCTTTTCAAGAAAAAGTGCGGTAAATGAATTTAATTTGTTTTCAATTTCTAAATTATGTAATATAATATAAATTTATGAAATTATATCAAGTAAGAAAGATAAAAATATATTAATTTAAGCATATAATTTAGATATTTAATAATAGGTCCTTTCTACAAAAAAAAAAAAAATATTAAAAGGCAATCATTCTTTATTTAATGATCATAACTTTTTTAATTCATCTAAAACCATCTTCAAGAATTTAAAAATTTCCAACTTACCAACTAAATAACACGGGTGGACCAAGTGCTGTAAGAAATCCACAGCACCTTTAGCTGTGGCGGGAAGGAGGAGAGAGAGAGGAGGAGAGGAGGGAATTTTTTTTTTTAAATTTAAGTTATTTATATAAAATAATTTCAGTATATAAATTTATATTTTAACTATTTATATATAAATTTATATTTTGGCTATTTATCAATTAGATATCTATTAAATTTTTGTTGTCATTTAATGTTTTCAATAAGCATTTAATGGGTACCTAAAGCCTAAAGAATCATTTAGGTACCAGTTAAATTTTTGTTAAAAATATCAAATGACAACAAAAATTTAATAAATATCTAATTAATAAATAGTTAAAATACAAATTTACATATAAATAGTCAAAATATATTTTTATATATTAAAATTAGTTTATATGAATAACGTAAATTTAAAAAAATAAATTCTCTCTCTTTTCCCTACTGTCGCTGCTAAAGGTGCTGTGGATAGCACCTGATCCCCACCCAAATAGCACTTTTTAAGTTTTTATTAACGCGGGCATGCAATATAGAACAAGGACTATTTAAAAGCTTCAGAAAGTACTTGCTTAAGTTGATTTTAGTCGAGTTGCTTGACCAATGCCCTATTATTTTTGGCCAAAGAAGTACTCCTGAACCTTTTTATTAAATACAAGAGACCTCCTAATATTTTAGTTGTATTCCACACACTTCCTCAACTTTATATTAGACACAACTCACGTTGTGCATGTTCAGATTATTAAAAATAACCAATTAAACCATGTTATTAAATAAAAATTATCCCTACAAATTACATATAATATGTAAATTAAATGCAATTTGCTACTTTTTATTCAATTTTTGAAGAATAATGGCATGTTTTGCATTACTATGAAAAAAATTATTTTTTTGGAAGTGTTTTCTGTAAAAGCATTTTTTATAAAAAGTACTATTTCAAATAAGTAGTTGCATTTGGCGCAACTAATAAGAAGCGATTATAATATTATTGTTTAATGGTTTACACCTCATCACATAATCAAATAAAGCACAAATCTTGAATTATGGCCTATGGTTAAGAAAACAATTAAAAAAAAAAAAAAAAGGAAGAAGAAGAAGAAGAAGAAGAACACACTACTTGCTATTTAAAAATAAAGATTTAGATGTAAATAATTTCTAATCTAACTATTATGCAAATTCATAAATTTGTATATACAATAATTTTTATCACTATCAAAACTAATCACCCACTCATTATTATAAAATATTATCCCAAATACCCATATATTCTAAACTAAATGTAAATGCTTTAACTTCACTTTGTTTATATGGTCTCTTTTTCTTTCATCCCCTTATGTATTGCTTTTTCTAGGAAATCAACTATAACTTGAGTTTTTTGTCTAGCCCTCAAGGGTATTTTTCAATTTAGAGATAATTTTGGTTTCTTTTATGTGCTATTGAAGGAGTACTTTAGGTATGAAACTCTAGGGTTCATATTTTCTTATTTCTACCTTTCTTTCCTTTTCTAGAGTCCAAGGGTTTTCTTGTCTTTTTACATGTCCTGTATACTCTATATATAAGGCTCATTTTACTTGTACTCATTCATTCAATACAATTGAATCACTTTGCTTTATGTCCTTTAGGGATATAGCCTAGTGGCGAAGTTCTCGGACTGCCAATTGTTAAATTTCACCGAGCCTTTTAGGCCCGACCCATAGAGTTGGAACAAACAAAGTTCACAAATAAGCCCATGTAGAGTTCTAGACACTCCCCCTCACATGTGAGTCTATGACAAACGCACCTCTCGCCTTCTTTGATCCAACTGGAGCCAACATACTGGAGAATCCCTCAGCGCACCAAACATAAATGCACTCCTCTTCACGAAGACAAGGTGCGACAAACAAGACATTGGGATCATTAACCCGCTCTGATACCATGTTAAATTGATGAACTTGAACAAATAAACAACAGGAACACCAACAACAAGAACACTTTGAAAATTGAAATTTTGGATGAATCCATTAATCAACCATCAACACTATTTATAATACAACAAAAGAAGAAGAAAAGTCTAAAACCCTAATTACTTCTCTTCCCATTGAAGAATTGATGGTTGAGCGAGGAGGAAGGGAGGTAGTCTTCCTCTTGAATTCTCCCATTAAATCTAAAGTAACCACTCTAAGAAAATAAATGCAATAAATACAAGGATTAATGCTAGCTAATTACAATTCAAAATTCAAAATAATTCAAAACAAAATAAACAAAATAATCCTAAAAACATCATTTTCAACACACATATGAGTCTTGTGAAATCCCACATTGAAGATGAGAGAGAAGAGATCACCTTATATGCATAGTGGGTTACTCAACCTATTGCCATTCGTTTTTAGGATGGAACCCCACTTGGGCTTATATGTAGACCTTGTTTGTTCCAACTCTATGGGTCCGGCCTAAAAGGCCTGGTGAAATTTAACATGGTATCAGGGCAGGTTTAAGACTTGTTAATCATTTTTCCTTAGAGGCACCCCTCTGTAAGTCTTCATTTTCGTTTTCTTTCTTTTTGTGTTGATTTTATGCAATTTTATAATGGCAAACGTTGTTTTTAATGAAAATGTTGACCAAACAATTACACCGGTTCAAGTTTCAGGGGGAGTTCCTGATGTGAACTCTCCTTTTTATCTTCATTCTTCGGATCATCCGGGGCTTGTTGTTATACAAGAGGTGTTGATTGGGCCTGATTTAAGAGTTTTTGGTTCTTTATGTTATATTCATCACAAAGATCGAAGTAGAGACAAATTTGGAACTCGGGCTAATAAGTGTGTTTTCATTGGATCCCATCACGGAAAAGGGGCATAAAGTTTTTGATCTTGATAATAAAAGGATTATTGTTTCTCGTGATGTCATTTTCTATGAAAATAAATTTCCTTTTCTAGAAGAGCAAGGACATACAAATATGTGTAATGATGATATTGACTTAATCCAATTTGTGGATGATGGGGTTGAAAATTGTTTCATGTTACAAGAAGCACCCGTGGTGAGGACGTCACCACCAGTACCGGTACTGGTGCAGCAGCACCAGCTCAGGGTGCTACAACACCAGACCGGGTGCTGCAGCACCAGGTTTGGTGTCTGCAGCACCGGTTTCGGGACTAGGTAGTCTCGGAACTCAAGGAGAGACAGTCTTGTCTAGACCGAGTCGTGTGCACTCTTTGTTGGCTAAGGATCAAGATTACATTGTTAATGTTCCAAGTTCTATAGCCCGTCTTCGTACTACTACTTCTTCGGCTGATTCAGGTACGATTTATCCTTTGTTAAATTTCTTTTCTAATGCACGGTTTACTAACTCTCATTCAATTGTTCTTAATGCTATCACCTCCGTGATGAGCCTAGACGCTTTTCTCAGGCCGTTCAATTCTAGCATTGGAGGGAAGCTATGGAAAAGGAAGTTTATGCTCTAGAGTAAAATAAGACTTGGACATTGGAGGAATTACAAGCTTGAAAAAGGGGCCATTGATTCAAAATGGGTCTATAAGATTAAGTATAAATATGATGGATCCATAAAGCGTTACAAGGCACATTTGGTTGCCAAAGGATATATGCAGATTGAAGGTATAGATTATCACAATAACTTTGATCCTGTTGCGAAACTTGTTACTGTTCATTGTGTTCTTACTATAGCAGCTTCTAAGAATTGGATAGTACATCCGTTGGATGTAAATAATGCCTTTCTACACGGAGATCTTGATGAAGAGGCATACATGAAGTTGCCTCATGGTTTTGAGAAGAAGAACGAGGGTAAAGTTCTCGCTTACGAAAGTCTCTTTGCAGTTTAGAACAAGCTTCTCGTAATTGGAATCAGAAATTTGTGGCCTTTTTTTTTAGTGTGGGGTCCACACAATCTAAATCCGATTATTCATTATCCACCTTTTCACGAGATTTAACGTTTACTAGTGTCCTAGTATATGTTGATGATGTAATTATAACGGGTAATGATGCGAAGCATATAGAAGAAGTCAAGTCATTGTTAAATAAACAATTTGGCATGAATTTGGGGCTCGTTAAATATTCTGTTAGGATAGAGGCTGCTTGTTCAAAGAAGGGTATGGTTTTGAGCCAACGTAAGTACACCCTTGATATTTTAAGTGAGACAGGTTTGTTGGTGCCAAATCGGTTTCTACATCCATCATTCAAAATCACGATTTGGCCGATGGGGTAGGAGACAAATTTGGCGATTTTGGTTTATATCGAAGGTCAATAGGGAGATTACTTTATCTTACCGTAACTCGTCCTGATATTTGTTATGCAGTTAGAATTCTTAGCAAATTTATGCATGATCCACGTGAGCCACATTTAGAGGCAGCTTTTCGTGTTCTACATTACATAAAGGGAACACCAGGCCAGGGTATTTTCCTTCCACATGCTTCTAATCTTAGTCTTCGTGCCTATTTTGATGCTAACTGAGCAGGGTGTCCCACTAGTAGAAGGTCTAGCACAGGATTTGTTGTGTTTTTAGGTGATGTGCCTATTTCAAGGCGTTCTAAGAAACAAACAGTTGTTTCCCATTCTTCCGTTGAAGCAGAGTATCGTGCTATGGCAACAGTGATGAGTGAATTAGTATGGTTATGTCGCTTGCTAAGTGATCTTCATGTGCATGTGAGTCAACTGGCACTGTTATTTTGTGATAATTAAGCAGCCCTTCCCATTCGGTTTTTCATGAGAGGACAAAGCACATTGAAATTGATTGTCATTTTGTTAGAGAAAAATTGTTATCTAAGGAGATTACTACTTTTTTTCGGTCTTCAGGGCAAGTGCTCGATCCCTTCACGAAGGCTCTCGGGTTACTGTCGCTGTCGTTGTTCCTTCCCAAGTTGGGCATCGTTAATTTATATGCTCCAACTTGAAGGGGAGTGTTGAAAATGATGTCTTCATTTTGTTTATTTTATTTTGAATTATTTTAAATTTTGAATTGTAATTAGCTAGCATTAATCCTTTTATTTATTGCATTTATTTTCTTATAGTGGTTACTCTAGACTTAATGGGAGAATTGAAGAGGAAGACTACCTTCCTTCCTCGCTCAACCGTCACTTCTTCTTCAACGGGAAGAGAAGTGTTTTGCTTAGGATTCCTTTGTCATTCATTGTAAGTAATTAGGGTTTTGGACTTTTCTTCTTCTTTTGTTGTATTATAAATAGTGTTGATGGTTGATTAATGGATTCATCCAAATTTTCAATATTCAAAGTGTTCTTGTTGTTGGTGTTTTTGTTGTTTATTTGATCAAGTTCATCAATTTTTACACCAACGAAGACCTGGGTTCGATCTCTATAAGGCTCTAATGTGGCTCCCCTTTAAGGGAATTTTATGCGGTTTATCCCCTCCCCCGACCCCGTCATTGCAATTGAAAAAAACATTTGCTTTATTTTATTTGTATATGGTATCAGAACCTCTCTAAGTGACTCTTGCTTTTTTTTTTTTTTTTTTGTCCGATTCTTGCTTCTGCTCTTCCTTCATTACTAGCATTGGCACATTGCTGAAATGACATGTACTCTCCTTATACAATCTAAACTTCCATACACTTTTGGGATGGTGCTCCATTTATTGCTCATTTTCTCCACCCCCGTTTTACATAATCACTCACAATTGAAAACTCTTTAAAAAAGTCCCGGACTACTCCGGTTTTCGGATTTTCGATTGCTTATGTTATCCTAATCTCAAACCATGAACTCCACATAAGCTGGCCCTTAGGTCCATTCGTTACATCTTTTTAGGATACGCTGCCCGATACAATGGTTATCGATGCCTTAAACCCATAACTAGTAGAGTTTATGGAAATCGACATGTTTATTTTGACGAATCTAGGTTTCCCTACCCTGACCTTGTCAACCTGCATAGTTCCAACCCCAAGAACTTGTATCACCATAGTTGATCTACCCTTACCTCTCCCTCTACCCCCCATCATTGGGGCACCTGCCGTCCTACAGTGGCTACGCCATTGGTGACCAAACACTCGAGCCTGTTGTTGCTCACCCAAACTACCTTGGTCAACCCCTCTCCCCACCTGGTCTTGAATCCCAACCACTGCCGCACTATAGCCCACCACGACCACCAGAACCCCCTGTCGAGTTCCTTCCACTACCGCACTGTGGCCCAACACCACATCGGTCTACTAACTCCCCCAGTCGTACTATCACAGACACACCATCGGCATCCTCCTTGACACATTGCGACTCTCAGGTGCCTCCTACGATTGAAGCCTCGCAACCTAACTTCCCCACTGCATAGACCCTTCCATCAACCACTTCCCTCAGTTAGGATATACTAAATATTCATCATATGCAAACTTGATTAAAAGATGGATATGTAAAATTAGATATCCCCTTTCCCTATCCTTAATCACTATTGTTTAGGAGCCTAAATGTTACTTACAGGCTGTAAAGAATCTCAAAGGGCAAGAAGCAATGGCTGATGAATTTAATGCACTTCTTCAAAATAATAATTGGGAGCTTGTTCCCTATGACCCATCTAAGAACATTGTAGGAAGTGCTTAGAAATACAAAGTACAAAGCAGATGGTTTAGTGGAACACTTAAAGGCTCGCCTTATCGCTTAAGGATTCCACCAATGGAAAGGAATTGAATTCAAGGAAACTTTTAGTCTTATTGTCAAACCCTTCACAATCTATTTTGTCCTTTTTTAGCTATTACTAGTATCTAATCTATCAAACAATTTGATGTTAAAAGTGCTTTCCTATATGACTACCTAAATGAAGAAGTTTATATGAGATAACCTAAAGGTTTTATTCATCCATAATTTTCAAACCATGTCTGCCGGCTACAAAAAGTGCTACATGGCCTCAAGCAGGCACCACGTGTCTGGTTCCAATGATTTAGTACCTTTCTTTATTGTGCTGATCCATCTTTATTTCTGTTCCCAAAACATAATGATATTATCTTTCTTTTTCTTCATGTCGATGACATGATTCCCATTGGATCTAATCCTTATTCTTTAGAAATTGTAATCCACAAGGTCTACTCAATTTGCAATTAAAAAAAAAAAAAAAACCCTTGGATCTATTTATTACTTTCTAGGAATAGAAGTTAAATGGACAAATCATGAATTCTTCCTCTCCCAACACAAGAACACCATCAACCTCCATACTAAACACCAATGGAAATGCCAAACCCATAAAAACCCCTCTTTCGGCCCGAATCCATCACTCCCTATGGGGACCTTCTATCCGACCCCACTGAGTACCGTAGTGCTGGAGGAGCCCTTCAATAACTTATCATGACTCGACCTGATATATGTTATGTTGTTAATCTTGTGTCACATTTTATACATGCTTTCAGTACTAGTCATTGGCAAGCTGTGAAACGGATCCTAAGATACCTTAAAGGCTCTCCCGACCATGGATTGTCTATCTTTCCCATTCCTGTACCTTAGTAGTTGTCTAAGCTGATGCTGATTGTGGTAGCTTTCCGGACATTCGTCTCTCTACCACTGGTTACACTCTGTTTCTCAGACCGAATCTCATCTCCTGGTGCTAGGGATGACAATTGGTCCTGAACCCGTCGAATGTACATCTAACCCAATCCACCCACGGTGGATTTGGAGGCAAAAGATGGGTTTTAAATAGATTTGGATTTGGATGCTGATAAATGGATTTTAGGTCGGGTTGGATTTGGATGACATCAAACCCAACCCAAACTCGACACAAATCCAACAGATGGAGTTGGTTTAGGATTTAAATACCATAATTTGCTCTAGGATTTAAATGGGTTATGGAGTTGGTTTAGATATTCGTTTCATCCGATAGATTCGGATTTGGATTTGGATTAAGTTTGTATGGAATAGATGGATTTTTTCCGGATTTGGGTTGGGTCAGGTTTTTTCTGGGTTGGATCTGGATGAAAGAAAACCCAACCCAAAACTGACCCATTGCCATCCCTACTTGACGCGCTAAGAAATAGGCTACGGTCTTCAAATCTTCCATCGAATCCGAGGCTCAAGCTGTTGCAAAAAGTGACTAGGTACACTACATCATGTGACTCTGTCACTCTAATCCTGTCATCATATACTGCAACAATGTCTCAGCCTTATATATTGCCGCTAACCCCAATTCAAATGATCGTAGTAAACATGTCGAGGTCGATTTTCACTATGTCAGTGAAAAAGTCCTCAAAGGTGATCTTCAAGTCCGATATACTCCCACGGCTCAACAAATAGCCGACTTCTTCATCAAAGGCCTTGCCACCAATTCCTTCCACTATCATAAAGAGAATCTTCACATTCATGCTCCCCGCTCAAATCAATGGGGCCTATTAAAGGAGTACTTTAGGTAAGAAACTCTAGGGTTGATACTTTCTCATTTCTACCCCTCTTCCCTATTTTAGAGCCCAAGGGTCTTCTTATCTTTTTACATGTCTTGTATGCTCTATATATAGGGCTTATTTTACTTGTACTACTCTATTCAATACAATTGAATCGTTTTGCTTTATTGTATTTTCATATGTACCAATAGGGCTTTGTGTTAGATTTTCACAATTTTTTGCTTTGTTCAATATTTGAATTTTAGATATTATCATAAGTATAATTTCATAATTCGAGTATTTCTTTGTGAATTGGCTTTGAGTATTCTATTAAGAATATCATCAACTCGGATGATGTACAATTTTCTTAGCTTCTCATGTTACTTTAATGGTTTTTTTTTAAATTTTAGATATTATCCCTAATTATGATAGCTTAGATTAGTTATTTATCTTTGTATATTTTAATCTTTTATTTTAATAAGATCATACGGATTACTAGACGAAATACATGGATGACGATCTCAACCGTTGATCTTAAATATGGATTCAATTTAAAATTTGTATTAGTTTGAGTCTAGTTAGGAAAGCTCCTCAATTTAAAGAGGGGGATAGTTCGAGTTTTATTCATTCAATTTTTTAAATTATATTCATGAGTTGTTAGTTTTTTCTATTCTTGGGTGTGAGAATTAGAATAGACTTTATTTTTTCCTTGTTTTATTATTCTCGTAATAAAATTTAAGAGAAGGCTGTTGAACCTTCCCATTCCCTAATTTTCCATCTACACACTGCATTAATTGGTATTAGAGCTCAGAACGACTTTTGAGATGGCCCGTGGGCGACAAAGATACGCCGTCGTTAGAGACGTATAAGAGCGAGACTTTTAACGGCAAATCGAGAGGAGGTTTGAGGAGATAGAGGAGAAATTATGGCAAATCGAGCATTGCTTGATTCAACTGGTGGTGAATCCCGAGCAGGCGCCGGGAACCTAGCCCCAAGTCCTGCCGATAGGGGGTGACGAAGAGGGTATTGACGAGCAACCTCAAAACGCACCGATGAGGGGTGGCAAGGAAGAAACGGATGATGAATCCATCCACGACTTTTCTTCTCCACCAATCTTGATGAGCCCATACATGATGACCCATCTATAATGAAGAGACACTTAAGGATACTAGGATCCTATCCCACTACCATCGATAATCCCACTGACATCAACCTTGCCTATCATCCACACAACACTACTATCCCAACCAAAACTGACAACATTAGCTCCACCAAGTTAATTATCCACTCAAGCCCATCACGAGCACCAACTAATACAAGCCCACATCGAAGTGCTTTACTATGACCCAAAATGGATCTCATGGATTTTCTCCGTTGCCATCACCAACCATTTTCAAGACTAGGTGGCTGAATTCGAGGACGAATTCTCTCCAAGCTAGGGAGGATGATGCAATCCACATCTTGAGTAGAAGAGCTACAACCCATGCCCTGGTGGGTCGGGTCTACTATCCACGATTGGGTGAGGTTGGCGAGTTGGAGCTTGGTATCTACTGTCAATGATTGGGTGAGCTCGGCGAGTTGGAGCTTGGTAGGAGGGAGAAAAGGCGTGAGGGGACATAGCTTGCCGAAAATAACCTGTATGATCAGTTGACGAAATTGAGGACGAATTCTCTCCAATCCGGAGAGAATGATGCAGCCCCGCCTGCGTATTTTGCGAATAGCTTGGCAGGAGGGTCTTGGCAAGCTGGCTAAGATGGCGAAAAGGGACACGCGCAACAGAAGGCTGAGGAGTTAGAGTTTAACATTAATTAGGATAGCTTAGATATTTATCTTTGTATATTTTAGTCTTTTATTTTAGTAAGAACATACAGATTACTGGATGAAGTACACCGATGATGATCTCAACCGTTGTTCTTAATTAGGGATTCAATTAAAATTTGTAGTAGTTTGAGTCTAGTTAGGAAAGCCGCTCTATTTATAAGAGAGATAGTTAGGGTTTTATTCATTCCGTTTTCTAGATTATTTTCATGAGTTGTTAGTTCTTTCTATTCTCTAGTGTGAGAATTAGAATAGACTTTATTTTCCCCTTGTTTTATTATTTTTGTAATAAAATTTAAGGGAAGGCTATTGAATCTTAACATTCCCTAATATTTCATCTACGCACTACGTCAGGTAGATGACTTGAATATACTGTAATTAGTTTGAGTGTGTTCTTGTGAGAAAGGAGGTATAGGTTGTATATATTTGATTTTGATATATAGATTGATGTGTGCGCTTGCTGTTTGGCAAAAAAAAATATTGAATATATACTGTGTTTGTCAACGATAAAATTTATGCAGGCCAGAGTATGTAATATTGGGTAAATAACTTGATTAAAACAACTAAGAAAGTCTAAAATTAACTAATATCCACATCATTCAATTTTACTCATCATCTATGATCTCTTTATGTCTCATCCTTCCTTATTTCTGTCATATGAAGTTGATCATGATTTTATTCTTTTCCTTCTTTTTCCCTTCATGTTGACATTTGCTAAGCTATATTAGCTAGGTCTTTTTCGTCTAGCTCTTGCTATTGTTCTTGAATCTTTCTTATACTTTATTTAGGAGTTCCCTCCCTTTCTCACAACTCCTGGAAGCCCTATTTCTATCATTTTAAGAACTCTACTTGGCACATATCAAATAAAAAAAAAAAAGAAAAACAAATTAAGCCCGCTAACTATTGAACTACCCACTGCATTGTTTTAGTTACGTTTACCTCAAACATATCCGCCACTTATTATGAAAACATTCATAAAAAAGAAAAAAAAAGTATTTCAAAAGTTATATATTGGATACATTTTTTATTTCTCACATTCTCCACACCTTGGTTTCTTTAATTTGAGTTACATAGTTTTTGTCTGGTCCTTGAAAATCTGAAAATTAGAATAAAGAAAAATAACTCAAGTTTGCAAAGAAAATTGTTATCATTTTTTTTTTTTTTTTGAATGAATATAATCAATCTTGCAAGCCTACTTATAGGCAAGTAGAAAACCTTACAAGAATTACAAGAAGGAAACCCAAAAATAAAGCTAAATAATTTCCTACCCTACTTGCTAGGATTTTGGCCTTATTCAAGCAGGAAATCAAGGGAAATTAACATATTACAAAGATTCTTGGAATATTATATGCCTACACAAAATTACATAAATACATTTACTAAAAATACCACAAGAGTATTCAACACTCCCCCTTAAGTTAGAGCATTGAAATTAACGATGCCCAACTTGCGAAGAAGAGTTCTAAAATTTGAATCCCCCCGAAGGCTTTTGTGAAGGCATTTGACCGGTTGAATGAACAAATGAAGTAACAATTTCTTTGGCCAAGAGCTTCGCATGGACAAAGTGGCAATCTAACTCAATGTGCTTCGTCCTTTCATGAAAAATAGGATTAGATGCAATGTATAGAGCTGCTTAGTTAATAGTAGGATTCTTAATAAGAACAAGAAGATGAACAAGTAAATGTCGCAACCATACAATCTCACCTGTTGTTGTAGCCATCGATCGATATTCGGCTTCCGCTAAAGAGTGTGACACCACACTTTGCTTCTTTGTGCACCATGAATTAGGTGCCCCACTCGAGAAGACAATTATACCCCATTGTAGAATGTCTGGTTGTAGGACAACCGGCCCAATCTGCGTCACAATATCCTCGTAGTTGAAGATCACTGTCAAAAGGCAAGAACACATCCTGCCCTGGTGTGCCCTTGAGATAGCGTAAAACTCTAACCACCGCTTCGAGATGAGAACAATGAGGATCATGCATGAATTGACTCAAAGCTCGAAAAACATAACAAATCTCAGGACAGGTGATAGTTAAGTACAAGAGTCGCCCCACTAGTTGTCTGTAACGACCCGCATCATCCATGGGTTCTGCCAAACCATGATTTAAACAATTGGTGTGGCAGCCGGTTTAGCCCCTAAAAGACTGACCTCACTAAGGATATCTAACACATATTTTCTTTGACTCAGCATGATTCCCTTAGGTGAGCGAGCAACTTTGATTCCCCAAGAAATATTTAGCCTTCCCTAGATCCTTAATCCCAAAGATCTATCTTACACAGTTTTTACTTCGGTAATATGGTTTTTGTTGTTTCCTGTGATTATGACATCATCAACATATATCAAAATTGCAGTGTATGTGGTACCATGAAAGTAAGTGAAGAGAGAATAGTTAGACCTGGACTGACGAAAACCAATATCAAGTAAGGTGTGGCTAAATTTTTTATTCCAATTTCGGGATGCCTATTTCAGTCCATATAAGGACTTTCTAAGACGACAAACTTTACCCTTATGCTGGCACTCAAAACCTTAGGGCAACTTCATGTACACTTCTTCGTCTAGATCCTCATGAAGAATTGCATTATTAACGTCAAGTTGTTGAATGACCCAATTCCTAGCAGCGGCAACTGCTAGAACACATCGAGCTGTAACCAACTTAGCAACAGGAGCAAATGTGTCATGATAGTCAGTACCTTCTACTTGTGTGAAGCCTTTTGCCACCAATCGAGCCTTGTACCGCTCCATTGTCCCATCGGATTTATGCTTCACCTTATGCGCCCATTTTCATTCAATGGCCAGCTTTCCTAGAGGAAGTTGTTCCAACGTCCATGTTTTATTTTGTTCCAAAGCTTGTATCTCTTGTTCATAGCATCTCTCCAATGCTTGGACCGTATGGCCTGTTGAAAAATTTTCGGCTCATCACAGGATGTGATGGCATTCAAAATTGTTGCGCGAGAGTTAGAAAAATGTACGTTAGAGACAAAATTTGAAATAGGATACGTTATACCTGAGTTAGCTAAAGAAGCGAGAGGTAGAGTATGGGCTATAAACGAAGGCAAATCACAAAAACATAGCCTTGATATTTTATAGGCATCGAGCGATCACGACCACTTCTTGGGGTAACAACCTCTGATTAAGTCGAGGGGCCATCTTACCCGAAGGCTACCTGCTGGTGGTTAGTACAACCAATGGGCTGCTGGTCAACCGGCACACTGCCGATTGACTGTATCAGTTCAGCCGACAGTGTGTTGGTTGAACCAGGCATGTCCTGGGTCGGTTCAATTTGAATCGGCTCGGTTACTCTTGGGAAATCTACATCAGTCAACGGAATGTGTACAAACAGATTATCATCATGTGGCAAGCGAGAATTATTGGTTTTAAATCCCATAAATGAATTTTCAAAGAAATGAACGTCCCTTGAAATGACAAACTTATTTTCCTCAACACTATAAATTTTGTATCCATAAGGATACCCAACAAATATACCGAACATGGCCCTATTCTCAAATTTGTCTTTATTTTGAATGTGATAATAATATAGACAACCAAACACCCCCAAGTGGTCATAAGAAAGAAGTTCCCCTAGGACAATCTTGTAAGGACTTTTATTCCGAAGTAACACAAAACCTTACATGAAAAGAGGTATTTTAGAGTAAGTCAAGTATTGTGACATAATTTTTACCTCTTCCTGACCATTTTTTGGGTATGAGAAGAAAATTATTATCATTTTTTTTTGAATGAATAGAATCAATCTTACAAGCTTACTTATAGGCAAGAACAAAATCTTGCAGGAATTACATGAAGAAAATCCAAAAATAAAATAATTTCCAACCCTACTTGCCAGGATTTGGCCTGATTCAAGGAGGAAATCAAGGAAAATTAACATATATTCTATGCCTAGGCAAAATTAAAGAAATACATTTACTAAAAATACCAAAAGAATATTGAACAAAAAACAAGAGTAGTTTTTCCAGTTGTTGTTATATTTGCCTCTTTTATGAGGGCACTTCATGTATGGTTTGATCTATCGAACCGAATCTTGGAGAATATCAACCATAGACAAGATAAGTTTTCTCATACTTTATATCTTTTGTTTTGTTAAATCTAAAATTTCTAACAGGTGCACGATAATACTCTCTATAGTTTTAAAACTACGTTTCTCTCTCCCTGACACCCTCAAGGCTAGCGCCCGCCCCCCCCCCCCCCCCCCCCCCCCCCCCCGCCCCACCCTCACAGTTAACACACTTGCTGACGCAGCCGAGGCACCAGCGCTGGCGATGCGACCACAGAGACATCCCTGGGCCCTATATCCAAGCCATTAGAGACATGTATGAGGACATACAAACTAATGTGCATACAACGGAAGGGGAGACAGACACTTTCCCATAACTTTGGGGGTGCAAGGATTTGCCTTGAGCCCAAGGGGGTACCTTGGATGTATGCTTTTTGTAGATGACGTAGTTCTAGTGGGGGAGTCAGGAGAAGAAGTGAATGAGAAGCTGGAACTTTGGAGAAGGGCCTTAGAATCAAAAGTCTTACGAATTTTTTTTGATAAATCAGCGATAAATATTATATATCAAAAAAGAGATATACAGGAATACAAGGGGCATACCCCAAGACATGGCAAAAGCGTACAAAGCAAACCAAAAAACGGAGGCTAACAAGCTGAAGACAGCAAACAAAGCAAAAGCCAACAAGTGAAACAATAGGAGTGCACTAAGTGACAATCCCCCACTAATAACAAGATCAGCATGGCGATGAGCATCACAGAGGGAGGAAGCAACTAGAAGATGACTCCGAGCAATGCCAGTAATCTCCTCAGTCACAGTAGTAGATGGTCTGGACTATTGTCTCTGGATCCTCAAGTTCCGCTCATACCAAAGATTGTAGACGGTCGCTGAAAGACAAAGGCGGGCTATGGATTGATTAACTCCTCGCCCTCTGGGACGACTGGAAGCCCATGTTAGGAGCTCGTTCCACTGTAGAACGGGCCAAGCAATCAAGATACGGGTATCTACTCTTCCCCAAACAGAAGCTGAGTAGGAGCAGGCAAAGAAAAGGTGGCGATGGGACTCATCCTCAGCACCACACAGAGCACAAACTGTTAGATCGACGCCTTGATCTCTGTGCCTTGTCAACCAATTTGAGTCCACAACCTCTCACAGGCAACTAACTAAAGCACAAAGGAATGCCTCGGAACATGTAAAGTGAACTAGAGAAAGTGATGGAATGAATCCTTAGCTCTCCTACTCTGAATCATTTCCCATGTGGACTTGGTGGTGAACTTCCCAGAAGGGTCGCCCAACCACCTAACAAGGTCCGCAACACAAACTCGTGGATGGAAGTCCACTAGGTGCCAGATAGGAAGGAGCTCTGAGCGGCTCTGCGGGAATTGCCACCGACCCCGCTCAATAATATCAGCTACTTTAGCATGCCAGGGAAGACCAATAAATGTCAGAACTCGAGCAGAAAACCTCTTAGAGAGGCGCCAGCATGGAAGCCAGAAATCTGTCTATAATGCCATGTCCAGGCCATCACCTATGACATGACGAAAAGCACCCAAAGAGATACCACGGAGCTGAAGAATGTGGCACCAACACTAAGAAGCCAAATTCAGAATCTGAATGGTCCAAAAGCTACGACCTCGAAGCCAGTTTGCTTTGATCCAACGCTACCACAACGAAAAAAGGGTCAGAGAGAAGAACCCAAATGTGCTTCATGATTGAAGCTCTTTTCCACTCCTCAAGAAACCAAATCCCAAGACCTCCCTCCTTTCGAGGGTAGCACAGATGCCTCCAGGCAACCTTTGCCCCATCAGGACCTAGCGAGGTGCCCCACCAGAGGAAGGCTGTTAAAATAGACTCTATCCTCCTAATAATCATCTTTGGCAGCATGAAGACTGAGGTCCAATAAACCTGGATAGAGAAGAGCACGGACCTGATAAGTTGTAAACGGCTTGCGTAAGAAAGAGAGCAAGAGGTCCATAGCCGAATATGAGAGAGTATGCGATCTATAAGAGGCTTGCAGTCGATGTACCGAAGCCAAGAGGTGATAAGCGGCACCCCAAGGTATCTGACTGGGCAGTGGCCAATCCTAAGTCCCAAAGTATGAGTGCTCAGTATTAGGGTCAACCCCGGCTAAGAAAACCGCGCTCTTAGCTGCATTCGAGACCAGGCCCGAAAGAGCAGTAAAGAGATCCAAAGACTCTCGAATCACAGTCACACTATCAATATCACCCCGACAGAATATCATGAGGTCATCAGCAAAACAAAGCTGAGTGAGGCAAGTTTGACGACATCCCGGATGGAAATGAAAACTACGATCAGTAGCCGCCTGATGAAGAATATCCCGAAGGCTTTCCATGGCTATGACAAACAGATATGGGGAGAGAGGAATCCCCTGGCGAATACCCCTGCTAGAGTCACAGAAGCCCTAAAGCTTGCCATTAATGGCGACTGAGAACCGAGCAGTAGAGAGGTACTTACGAACCCAGACCACCATGACCTCAGGAATACCCATACAATGCATACTAGCTAAGATAAAGTCCCTTCAAATAGTGTCAAATGCCTTACGAATATCCACCTTCAGAACACACCTAAATGAGACACAACAGTGGTAGTCTCTCATAAGCTCCTGCTCGTCATGACACTATCACAATTATGCCACCCCGAAACAAAAGCATTCTGAGAACAGTGAATCAGCCCAGGAAGCACACCCTTCAGCCTGTTAGCAATGATCTTCATAATGCATTTGTAGACTACATTGCAACAGGAGATGGGATGGAAATCAGCAAAAGGGGAGGGGCTCAATGCATTTTATGCTAAATCTTGCTAGGTTTTATCATCAACATTAATATTTTAATGCAAGATACATCAAACAAAAGCATAAAATGAGCTAAATCAATCAAAATACTAGTTTTAGCAAGAAATTACCAAGTTCATGCACAATACAATTCAACTTGCAAAATGGGTAGCAAAATACACAAATCAAGAGCAAGGATTGATTAAAAAATCATGTCCAAGTTGATGTAAAATCCAAATTTAGGTGGTTCTAAGCTCAAAAATCTAAAGGAAAACAGCAAGAACAACAACAATGTAGAGAATGAAAACCAACCTGCACAATTCACTTCAACTTGCAATTTTGGGTGGAAAAATGGATGAATCAATTGAAAGAACCTCATGTACACTTTAATAAAATGTTCAAGTTGATGTTAAGATTGATTTTGGGAGGCCAAACTGGAAAAAATTGAAGAAAAACAGCAAACAATCGAAGTTGAAGAAAATGAACACAAGCCTGCACAATTCACTTCAACTTGCAGTTTTGGATGGCAAAATGAACAAATCAAATGCAAGGAGGACTTAAAAAATTTATTAACATGTCCAAGATGATTTCAAGACTGATTTTGGGAGGTTAAAAGTAAGAAAAAATTAAAAAAATAGAAACTTGTTGAAATTTGCAGAACTGGGTGGCAAGGAGCAAAATGGGAGGTTCAATGAGCTTTAAGCTTGCAATTTTTTGCATTTTTTTTAATTCCAACCTTATGTACTATAAATAGGTATTCTTAGGAGGTGTTTTTACATCATTCAATCCAAAAAACCAAATACAAAGTAGAGAAATAAGGTATAAATTAGTAGGAAGAAAGAAGAAGGAGAAGAGAAGAAGTTTGGTTTGAAATTTTGCATTTTTAAGTTCTTTTCTCTCCTTCACTTCATTAAGTTAATGAATTTTGTTTTAAATATATCTTATATTAAGTTTATCATGAACTAATTTTGTTATTCTAAGGCTACGATGTGGCCTAAGCTGTAATATACACTCATTTGTAATTCAACATATTCAATATTTTGTTATTACGTTGTTGAAGTGTTTATCATTGTTCTTTATAAGTTTTAAATGCTTGATCACCATTTAATGCCTATAATAATTCATAATGAGTCTGAGAGGAGATTTATGATGATTGCTAAGGTGATAAGCACACAAATTGAGCGAATGCTTGAGAGAGATTAACCCGATTTGTGTGGTTTTTAAGTGAAAATCATAGAGCTTTAAAAACTCTTTTATTATTTAAATTCATACACAAGAGTGATGGGTTAATATGTAAAAGAGCATGCTAAATGTTGCTCGAGAGAAAATATTTAGTAAATTATGGTTTTCAACCATCAACACGTAATAATAACTTAATTAACCAGAATAGAAAGGCGTATTGATACAACTAGGTGAAATCAGATGCCTTAGATGTTATTAAATCATAAAAACTTCATAAAAATTAGTAAGCCTTACCTAAAAATCAGTTAACATATATATATATATATATATATATATTTTATTTCATATCAACATCTTAATTTTTGGTTTTTCAAATAGCATCAAAGCTGCTAATTTTGGTACTCACTCAATAACAATCCTCATGGGAATGATACTCTACTCATTTCTTTATTACTTGATACGACTAGGGCACTTGCTAATGCATATGCAAAGTAAGCATCAAGTTTTTTGCGATGTTGCCGAGGATTGTCTCTATTTGAGTGATTTCGATACCAACTAATTTTGGTACTAATTTAAAATTGTTAGTCATTTGTAAATTTTGTTAAATTTGAAATATAAATATCTTTTCATTCATTTATTTTATTTGCAAAGGTAATTCTTAAAAAAATAAATAAACATAAATTCGTATACAAAAAAAAAAATTTAGTTTTATGTTACTTTGTTATTTTTCTTATATTCTGTCTTTATTTTCACCTTTATTTTAATTTTAGTTCACTTTTTTAGTATTTTCAAGTTTTCAAAAATATTAGGGTTACTAACCCTCTCTTTTTCCTAAAATTTGTGCTTTCTGAACTTTTATCATAAATTATTGTATTTTCTAACTAATTTTAACTTTATTTTACCATCTAGATATTTTTTTTTCAAAGTTAGGGTTGCTATCTCTAAGTTTTTCAAAACCTATAGTAGTACCTATTTTTCCTTCAAAATTTGGCGCTGTTAAAATTTTGTGTTCTACTTTTGTAACTTTAATATATATATATATGGAAAATTTAATTGAAAAGGAAATAACTCCTTTTGACCTAGAAATCGAAAAAACACTTCGACTAATCAGGAAAACAAAAAGGACTGAAACCATGGCTAATAACACTGGAAATGATGATAATTCAACAAACTGTTTAATTCGGCGGGTGCACTTTCCAGCATTCGACGTCCACCAATTCAAGCAAACAACTTTGAAATTAAACCAGCTATTATACAGACTGTTTAATTTGGTGGTCTACCCAGTGAAAACCCAAACTTGCATATCGCTAACTTTTTAGAGATATGCGATACTTTTAGGCATAATGGTGTCAGCAATGATGCTGTTCGCTTAAGGTTATTTCCGTTTTCACTGAGAGATAAAGCTAAAGCATGGTTAATGTCATTACCCCCAGAAACTATCACCACCTGGGATGATTTGGCTCAAACATTTCTTGCAAAATATTTTCTATCATGCAAATCAGCTAAGATGAGGAATGACATTACCCCATTTGTACAATACGATACAAAATCTTTGTGTGAGGCGTCGGAATGTTACAAAGAACTTTTGAGAAGGTGCCCATATCATGGTTCACCAGTTTGGATGCAAGTCCAAACTTTTTAAAATGGGTTGGCACCTAATACTCAAACGATGGTAGACGCGTTGCGGGAGGATCCCTAAATCACAAAACCCCAAATAAAGCGTATGAATTGCTAGAAGTAATGGCTAGCAATAATTATACAAGGGTAACATAGCAAAAGAAACCTGCAGGAATATACAAGCTAAATGCAATAACAAAGTTAACTGCCCAGGTTTCAATGCTTCAAAAACAGATGAACATGAATGTGAATGCCAGAAATTCTCCTGTAATCACGTGTGAATTTTGTGCATGGAATCATCCTAGCATAGAATGCCAAACTGGAAATCCTTTCGCCCCATCAACCCATGAACAAGCCAATTTTGTTTCAAATTTTTTAAAAAAAGAATCCCTACTCCAACACATATAATCCCGGATGGAGAAACCATCCAAATATTTCGTGGAATAATCAAGGGATACAAAAACAACCTTTTTAGCCCCCTGAAAGAAAGACTAATCTCGAGGAATTGATTAGTAAGTTTATGCAAGATACTGGAAGTTTCATTCAAAGCACTAAAGCAACTCTTCGAAATCAAGAAGCGACCACAAGAAACCTTGAGACCCAATTGGGCAAATTTCAAATCACCTTTTTGAAAGATCTCAAGGTTCCTTACCTAGTAAAACTGTTATTAACCCATGAGAGCAAGTAAAAGCAACAGAGTTACGAAGTGGAAAAATTTTGAAAGAACCAACTCAGGTAGACCAAACCATGCCAATTTAACAACCCATAATTGACCTGTCCACTGAAGCAAATTAGAAATTAGAAAATGAGGAAGGGACAAAATCCAAAATGAAAATGAACCAAAAAGGGCTAAACCTCAACCCTACAAATCAAAGGTCCCATTCCCTCAATGCCTGAGAAAGATAAAAGTGGACGAACAATTTGCTAAATTTTTGAAAATTTTCAAAAAATTACACATTGATGTCCCTTTTGCTGACATGTTAGAACAAAAGCCCAAATATGCAAAATTCATGAAAAAAATTCTGTCTAACAAAAGAAAGTTGGGAGAATTCAAAATCGTAGCACTTATTGAGTTGCCTCCCAAGCTCAAGGATCCAGGGAGTTTCACCATACCTTGCACCATTGGCTCCATTAGTTTTGTTAAAGTTTTATGTGATTTAGGTGCAAGTATAAATTTAATGCCTCTCTCTGTTTTCAGGAAGCTTGGCTTAGGAGAAGTAGAGCTTACTACTGTATCTCTCCAATTTGCGGACAGATCAATCAAGTATCTTAGAGGTGTTATTGAAGACGTCCTTGTAAAGGTCGATAAATTCATCTTCCCGGCCGACTTCATAGTACTTGACATGGAAGAGGATCATGAGATACCTCTTATTTTAGGCCGACCCTTCCTTACTATAGGAAGGACCCAGATAGACGTACAACAAGGAAAGCTGATCCTAAGGGTACAAGATCAACACGTAACCTTCAACGTTTTTAATGCCATTCAATTTCCCTCTAACATGGATTCTTGTTTTAAGGTTGATATTGTAGATGAGTTGGTCACTGAGACATTCAGTGACATATTCCCTAAGTTGCCCCTTGAAGCGTGTCTAATAAAATCCGAGACCATAGACACAGAAGATGAGTTGATAAGGGAATGTGCCCAATACCTGAAAAGCTGCAAACCTTTCGATTCGCAACATGAGATAAGAGTGGAAGACATTCAAGCAATTGAAACTCAACAAAGAATGGAAGAAGACGAACCTCCAAATCTAGAGCTCAAGCCATTGCCTCCACATCTCAAGTATGCCTATCTTGGTAATTCTAATAGTTATCCTATTATTATTAATGCCTCGTTGATTAATTTTGAACAGGAAAAGTTGCTTAAAGTTCTAAGAGAGCATACATCAGCGATCGAATGGACCCTTTTGGATATCAAGGGAATTAGTCCTTCCATATGCATGCACAAGATTCTCATAGAGGATAGCTTCAAACCTACTGTGCAACCTTAACAGCAGTTAAACCCTGCCATGAAAGAGGTGGTAAGAAAAGAATTTGTCAAACTATTAAATGCTGGGATTATTTATCCCATATCTGATAGCCCATGGGTTAGCCCAGTGCAAGTTGTTCCAAAAAAGGGGGGGATAACTGTAGTAGAAAATGAGCTTATCCCTACTAGGACTGTCACCGGGTGAAGAGTTTGCATAGATTATCGAAAAGTTAATGATGCCACCCAAAAGGACCACTTCCCCTTACCATTCATTGATAAAATGTTAGATAACTGGTGGGTCATTCGTATTAATGTTTTCTTGATGGTTATTCAGGGTACAATCAAATTGCCATAGCCTCGAAAGATTAGAAAAAGACCACTTTCACTTGTCCTTATGATAACTTTGCCTATAGGACAATACCTTTTGGATTATGCAATGCTCCTGCGACTTTTTAAAGATGTATGATGGCAATCTTTAGTAATATGGTGGAAAATTTCATAGAGGTGTTTATGGATGATTTTTCAGTCTTTGGAGCCTCATTTGATGATTGTTTAGCTAGCCTCTCCACGGTTTTGCAAAGATGCACTTACACTAATCTTGTTTTAAACTGGGAGAAATGTCATTTTATGGTACAGGAAGGAATTGTGTTAGGGCATATGATTTCATAAAGAGGAATTGAGGTTGACAGAGCAAAAACTGAAGTGATAGAGCGATTACCATCCCCTACTAATGTTAAAGGCATTCGGAGTTTCTTAGGATATGCAGGTTTCTACATAAGGTTCACCAAGAACTTCTCTAAGATCATTAAGCCTCTTTGCAATTTGTTGATGAAAGATGTCCCTTTTAACTTTGATAGTGACTGCATGCATGCTTTTGAAACGCTGAAGAAAAAATTAGTGTCAGCACCTATAATCGTAGCACCTGACTGGACTTTACACATTGAACTTATGTGCGACGCTAGTGACTATGTTGTAGGGGCTATGCTGGGGCAAAGAAGGAAGAAAAATTTTAATGTAATTTACTACGCTAGTAAAACTTTGACCGACGCACAGGTTGACTATGCTACTACTAAAAAAGAATTACTAGCTGTTGTGTTTGCATTTGACGAATTTCGTTCCTACTTGCTTAATTCAAAGGTAATTGTTTACACTAATCACTCTGCTCTGAAATATCTTTTTGCAAAACAGGATGCAAAACGAAGACTTATTAGATGGATTTTACTGCTTCAGG
Organism: Simmondsia chinensis; assembly: GCA_018398585.1. NCBI lineage: Eukaryota > Viridiplantae > Streptophyta > Magnoliopsida > Caryophyllales > Simmondsiaceae > Simmondsia > Simmondsia chinensis. Next base: position 11,625,888 of record JAGTTD010000013.1, read on the forward strand.
AATCTGATTTAGAAATCCGGGACAAAAAGGGATCAGAAAATGTTGTGACAGATCATCTGTCACGCCTAGAACGAGAGGAGGAAAGTCTCTCTATCAACGAAAAATTTTCGGATGAAAGTCTTATGATGGTGAGCAAGAATCCTAATTGTTCATGGTACGCTGACATTGTTAGCTCTTTGGTTGCACAGGAATTGCCCAAGGACAGGGCTTATCAACAAAAGAAGTTCTTCGCTGACTTGAAACATTATTTTTGGGAAGAACCATTCTTGTAGAGGCATTGTGCAAACCAGGTTATCAAAACATGTGTACCGGAGGAGGAAATGGAGAACATTCTGCACCATTGTCACTCTCTTGAAACTGGTGGCCATCATGGTGGAACAAGGGCTGCAGCTAAGGTTTTATAATCTGGGTTTTATTGGCCTACACTCTTTATAGATGCTTTTAAATTTGTTAGTAAATGTGATAGTTGTCAAAGGACAGGTAACATCTCCAAGAAACATGAAATGCCCCTAAACAACATTTTTGTTGTTGAATTTGATGTTTGGGGGATTGATTTCATGGGTCCTCTCCCTTCATCATTTTCTAACAGATTTATTTTGGTTGCTGTAGATTATGTATCAAAGTGGGTTGAAGTAGCTGCTTTTCCGACCAGTGATGCTAAAGTTGTTGTAAACTTTGTTAGAAAGAAGATCTTTTCTCGGTTTGGAACTCCTAGAGCAATTATAAGTGATAGCGGAAAACATTTTCGTGACCGCCAACTTAAGGCCTTATTGAGTAAGTATGAAGTCACACACTATGTGGGTGCTCCATACCATCCTCAAACAAGTGGACAAGTGAAAATTTCAAATCGAGAATTGAAAGCTATTCTTGAAAAAACAATTAGTGCCTCTAGAAAGAATTGGTCGAAAAAGTTAGATGATGCACTTTGGGCATATAGAACAGCATTCAAAACACCTATTAGAATTTCCCCATATCGATTGGTTTATGGTATGTCATTTACCGGTAGAATTGAAGCACAAAGCATACTGGGCCATCAAAACCTTAAACTTCAATTTAGAAGCTGCAGGTGAAAGAGGTTGCTACAAATGAATGAAATGGATGAGTCCAGGAATGAAGCTTATGAAAATGCTAGAATTTAAAAAGACCGAACCAAAAGATGGCTTGACAAGCACATTCTAAACAAGGAATTCAGAGTGGGACAAAAATTTTTACTATTTAGCTCCCGATTACGACTCTTCCCAGGGAAGCTGTGCTCTAGATGGTCAGAAGACTTCATTGTAATTCGTGGTTTTCCATATGGCATGATTGAGATTCAAGATGAGAAAAAGAGTACCTTCAAAGTCAATGGTCAAAGACTGAAACCTTACATTGATGGAGAGCTCGAGCCACAGAAAACTTCCACTCATCTCAACAACACTGAATAATCCACTCAGAAAGTCGAGCTAACAACTATACCAAAGGCGCTTCTTGGGAGGCAACCCAAGTGTTTCTATCCTTGTTTATCTTATTTTTCCTTTCTTATTTTTTAATTGTCTCATGTTTATGTATATTTTTGTTTAAACAGGTATTTTACAACAAGTTTGGGGGCAGCAAAATGTCAACATACACTATCAACAAGCAATCCTCAAACCTAGGAAGTATTTCTCACCCACTTAATCTTTGTAGTTCTTTTAATATTAAGACAATGTTAACTCTAAGTTTGGGGGTGAGAAAAGCATTTTTAAAAATTTTTGAAACAAAATTTTTTCGAAAAGTTTTCCTGTTTTATGCTTTAGAGTAGGCTTTAGTGCCTCACAGAATTCGGAGCCTTTGTATGGGGATGTAAATAGTGTCGGCTAACAAAAAGATTGTCTATTTTCTATAGTTTTAATCATTAGTCTTATTTTAAAAAATTTTAAAAAAAGAGACCTTATCATCATGCTTTTTAGGTAATTTTTCTACTCTTTTTAGTTCATTTACTTTAATTAGATTTGAATAACCTAATAATCAATTATTTTTATGTTCTAACTGCAAAACACGATCTAATCTAAGGCACTATCTTGATAAAACCATGGTATTTGACTTCACTAGTTAGCATGGCGGTTGTACTTTTCTTTCTGATTAAAAGATGCTCAAATTTGAATGGATTATATTAAGATTATCATTTGCATAATAGACTTTGAAGAGTTATGCCTAAATCTAAGCAAAAATATGAAAAAAAAGAGGAAAGCATCTCTAGCACCACTATCCCACATAAACAATTTTAAGCTATGTGCTACCTGTCAAGAGGGCATCTCAGTGGCTTCTCTTACTTATGGGTCATCTCCCAAGAGTCGGAGCTTGATTCTCGTTGAAGATATACTCACACGGTAATATTGAGGATATCTCAGTGGTGGCTTCTCTTACTTATGGGTAATCGCCCAGGAGTCGGAGCTTGGTTCTCACTGAAGATATACTCATGAGCCGAGATTAACTTGGGCAATTAAATTCCTCATATCAAAAAAAAAAGGGGAGAAAAAGAAAACGACATTTATTGTGAATAATTTTAGTTTTTGGCATACTTAATAAGTCTTGTTATGAGTGGTATGATTTTTGTTTTCTATTCGGTTTGAACATTTTGAAATTAGAAAGAATGGATAAACTTAATTTGCTTAGCTAACTCTTGAACTCGGTCACCTAGATAATTGGCAGATTTTTCCTTAGAAACAATGGCTTTGCCTTTAGAACATTAAAACTTGGAGCTTTGGTCATTCTTTTCTAATAAAAGTATATTTGCTTTAAATTGTGGAAGAATTCTTAAAAAATATGAGATCCTACGCTTTAATGTTTAGCCTTGCTCGAGGAAGAGCAAGATTTAAGTGTGGGGGTGTTTCGATAAGTTTAATTTAGTATATAATTATTTTTATCATTTTTAATAATTTTTAATCGTTTTACATCAAATTTTTATCGCTTTTGCTCGGTTTCGCTCTTTTTAGCTCATATTGCCATTTTCTTGCAAAAACACTTATTTTATGCTAAATCTTGCTAGGTTTTATCATCAACATCAATATTTGAATGCAAGATATATCAAACAAAAGCATAAAAATGAGCTAAATCAATAAAAATACTAGTTTTAGGAAAAAATCACCAAGTTCATGCACAATTCAATTCAACTTACAAAAATGGGTAGCAAAATGCACAAATCAAGAGCAAGAATTGATTAAACAATACATTAACATGTCCAAGTTGATGTAAACTCTGAATTTAGGTGGTGCTAAGCTCAAAAATCTGACGAAAAATAGCAAGGACAACAACAATGCAGAGAATGAAAATTAGCCTGCACAATTCACTTCAACTTGCAATTTTTGGGTGGAAAAATGGACGAATCAAGTGAAAGAACCTCATGTACACTTCAATAACCTATTCAAGTTGATGTTAAGACTGATTTTGGGAGGCCAAAGCTGGAAAAAATTGAAGGAAAACAGCAAAGAATAGAAGTTGCAGAAAATGAACACAAGCCTGCACAATTCACTTCAACTTGCAGTTTTGGGTGGCAAAATGAGCAAATCAAATGCAAAGATGACTTAAAAAATTAATTAACATGTCCAAGATGATGTCAAGACTAATTTTGGGCGGTTCAAAGCAAGAGAAAAATTAAAAAAATCAGCAACTTATTGAAATCTGCAGAACTGAGTGGCAAGGAGTAGAATGGAGGTGCAATGAGCTTTAAGCTTACAATTTTTTGTATATTTTCTTAATTCCAATCATATTTGCTATAAACAGTGATGTTTAGAAGGTGTTTTAGCATCATTCAATCCAAAAACAAAAAAAAAAAAAACAAAAAACAAATACAAAGTAGAGAAATAAGTTAGAAATTCGTTGGAAGAAAGTAGGAGGAGAAAAGAAGAAGTTTGGTTTGAAATTTTGCATTTTCAAGTTCTTTTCTATCCTTCACATCATTAAGTTCATGAATTTTGTGTTAAATATGTCTTATATTAAGTTTATCATAAATTAATTTTGTTATTCCAAGGATACGATGTAACCTAAATTGTAATATACGCTCATTTCTAATTCAAGATATTCAATGTTTTGTTATTGCATTGTTGAAGTTTTTATCATTGTTCTTCATGATTTTTAAATGCTTGATCTTCATTTAAGGCCTATAATAATTCATAATGAGTCCGAGAGGAGATTTATGATGATTGCTAAGGTGATAAGCACCACAAATTGAGCGAATGCTCGAGAGAGATTAATGCAATTTGTGTGGTTTTTAAGTGAATATCATAGAGCTTTAAAAACTATTTTTTTATTTAAATTCATGCACGAGAGTGATGGGTTAATATGTAAAATAGCATGCTAAATGTTGCTCGAGAGAAAATATTTAGTAAATTAGGGCTTTCAACCATCAACACGTAATAACAACTTGAATAACGAGAATAAAAAAGCTTATTGATGGAACTGGGTGAAATCAAATGCCTTGGATGTTATTAAATCATAAGAATTTCATAAAAATCAGTAAGCCTTACCTAAAAATCAGTTAACATATTTTGTTTCTTTTTATTTTATTTTATTGCATATCAACATTTCAATTTTTGGTTTTTGAAATAGCATCAAAGCTACTAATTTTGGTACTCACTCAATAACAATCATCGTGGGAATGATACTCTTCTCATTTTTTTATTACTTGATACGGCTAGTACACTTGTTAATGCATACGTAAAGTAAGCATCAAGCCTGATCCTCATCCAACTTGCCCTCAAAAAAATCAGAGACAACCTATCTATGAAAGAACCTGGTTCACTGATCACCCAAACAGAGCCACTATATACGAGACTTCTGACGATAGAAAGCCTCCTCATCATGACAAAGCCTCGAGTACACCCTCCAAAGCCGCTGCTCCTCAGTCCTCAAGTGAGCACTATCAGGGTCAATATCAAGGGCTCTCTTTCCTGCCACCCAAGCATCTCTGGCCACCTCCATATGAGCAGAAATGTGGCTGAAGTGCCTAGTGTTAAGGGCCCGAAGCTCACCCTTCAGCTTTTTTAGCTTCTGGGTGAGCTGAAACATAGGAGCGCCATCAACATGCGTGGCCCAAACACGACAAACAAGGGGCAAGAAGTCCTCATGGTCAGCCCAAAAGTTAAGAACTTGAAAGGAGTACGGCTAGAGCGGCGCTTCCCAAGCCCTGTTCCCACCAAAGCACTATGATCGGAAGAGTCAGTATGGGGAAGGGCCTCCATAAGGGAACAAGAAAGGACCGAAGCCAGTCCTCACTTGCCAAGCACCAATCAAGACGTCTTAGAAGAAGATCATCACCCTCACCCCCCTGGCCCAGGTATAGCAAAGGCCAGTAAAAGCTAGCGACGAAAGCCCTGACTCAGAAAGACAATCCTGAAAGTCATCCATATGGCCCGGGCAGGAAGAGAACATGCCGAAGCTATCACTAGGGCAAAGAAAGGTTTTAAAATCTCCAAGGAGTAGCCCAGGGGTCCCCTGGGGAATAACACTAGAAGACTTGATATAACACCATAAATCACAACGTGGTCCCGGTGCATTAAAATCGTAGACAAAGGTAACAGTGAAACTGCAGTTCCCATGAACGTCCTAAACCCAACAAGTAATAAACTGGTCCACACTCCAAACAAGAGAGACAGAATAAACTCCAGGATCCTAACAAATAATAAGATAACACCAAGGTCAAATGCCAGCAACGCCAGCATAAAGAGAGTGCCAACCATCCACACAACTAGAGATAGTAGACTCAACATCAGCAGGATTGGTCTTAGTCTCCATAAGACCAACCAAGCCAAGAGAATGGGAGCGAATCCACTCCCGGACAATACGAATAGAATTGGGGTTGTTAAAACCCCTAATTTTTGAGGAACCAATCGTGATACAAGTAATGAGAAGGAAGAGGGCCTATCGGTGGGCACCACGGCCTCGCGAGCTGGCTCGAGTCACTCTACGCTCCATAGGCAACATGCATCGAGAAGAAGTCGAGACCTCACCATCCTGATTAGATAATAGACAAGCGAAATGGTTCGGCGATGCAATACTCGGAGAGTCAATCTGCACATCCCCCCCCCCCCCCCCCCCCCCCCATTCACAACACAGACCCCTGCCTCAACAACATTAACAAGATAAGGCTGGGCCTTTATAATCTCGCTAGGAACAATGGCATGGCTCAGATCTTCAGTATCCTCAACTGGAGGACTAAGCACCAAGAGACCCAGGTGATCTCCAACCCGAGGTAAAATCGACCCCGAATGAACAATCTGGGTAATAGAAAAACCAGAAAGGGCGGCTGAGGACTTTCGTGACCTAGTTGGGGTCACCATTTTGGAAGGGCCTTGCACAGCCCCTCCCCCACTCCCCATGGCCGGATCCCGAGGGCTCATAGCCGCCCTCACCCTAGATGTAGGCGAGGGCCCACGATGTGAGAGGGAACCCAAGACCACGGATTCCCCCTCCCTTTCCTGGCCCGAACCCAAATCAGGTCTGGTCCCAAGCACTAGGCCCATGCTAGGCTAGACCGAGAATGGGGTGCCCTCTGTACCAGACTCAGACACGGGGAGCCCAGTGCCAGTGTGGCATTGTGCCATTACCCCTACCTCCTCAACAGCAGCAGCAGGCCCGTTAGGGGCCTCGGTTGTCACAGGTCTGAGACCATCCACATCCCCTGTTTCATATTTAGGCCTTGTATTACCAGGCCCAAGTGCCCCACCAGACCTAGTACGAACCCAAATAGCTCCCGCAGCTCAGTGTTACTAGCACGACCTCCGTCCCCTGCAGCCCCACCATTCTTCATCTTTTTGTTCTTCTTTTTCTTCCTTTTTCCCGCTACCAGTGCCGGAGTTTCAGCAGGAGCATTATGTGTAAGAGGAATAACGTTTGAGGTATGGCATGAATGGCAAAAAACTTCACATTTTTGACAAAGTTTCGACATTCCCTAATAATGAACGGTCACAGGAATACGAGAACCATTGTAATCAATAATCAATTTCTTAGCCGGATCCACCTTTGGTTCAATTTCCGCACAAACTCTAGCATACTTCATCATTGTCCCCTCTAGGGTAGCTTTGTCCATGTAGAGCGGCTATCCAGCCTAACTAGCAATGGAACTAAGAACCCCTTCCATTTACATGGACACCAAAATGCCATGTAGTTGGACCCGAATCAGAATTTTCGTCATATTATGAGAGGGGATAAAGTCTTCACTCCAACAGTTAAGGCAGAGAAAATGACCCTTGATGTACCAAGGGCCACCACGAAGCACATGTTCTGATGCCGCAGCAGACTTAAACAGGAAGTAGTAGGCATCACCGTTGGAGATGACACACTTAAGACCCTTAGACCCCCAAAGCATGTTAGCGATGGCCACGCAACTAGATTATGCAACCCTACTACCAATAATATGACCGACTAAGCATCGGTCCCATTTTTCACGTCCGGGGGCAAAATCTTCATCAGTTACAGTGGTTATAATTTCACCATTAACATTGAATGAATCTTAAGATACCATCCCGAGGTGATGCCCGAATAGTATTGGCCAAAGACAAGGGACCAAAGCCACCCGAGCCATCATCACCAGCACCAGTAGTCCCACATGTTATATCCAAACTCGAACCCATGTCAAGGGACCGGATCTCCTCAGCCAAGCAACGTGAGGGAAAAAAACACGAAAAACCCTAGAAAAATGGGGTTTGCAAACACCACAACCACGAGGTGCCACTAGCCACCTCCCACTGGCAACAATCCGGCCAAGAAGGGCCACCAGAACCCGAGAACACCACAGCAAGTGAAAGACCAAGGGAACTTACAAATTCGAAAAGAGAAGACCCCAAATCGCTAGGACAGAGAAAGAGAACCCAGTGCCGCCACCACACCATCGGGGACGACCGAACAACCACCAGAAGGTCAAGAAGGGAGAGGCAAGCCACCAGGGATGAGTCATCGGTGATGGGCTTGAGAGCCCCAACGTCCTACGTTAAACACCCCAGCAGTCTCTCTCACATTATTCACCCTCTAATAGCCGCCAAAATCACCAGCGAGCACTGCCACTAGGAAGAGGTGCGGCCAGCGAATGCACTGCCACCAATCCCGACCCCAAATGACCGGCCACGCGCCCGCACGCGCTAGCTCTAGTTGCGGTCGTGAGATTCACGTGCCACCCTCAGATCGCCTTTGTAACAGGTTCAACTACAAAGTCGATAGATCCAAGACCGAGTATATGGAACTTAAGTTCGGTACCTCCAATGGACCTACCATAGAAGACATCAGAATTAGATCAGAATCCGTACCGAAAAGGGAGTGCTTTAGATACTTGGATTCTATGGTATAATAGGACGGTGACATTGACGAGGATGTCAACAACCGCATTAAAATAAGCTGGCATAAATGAAGGTTGGTCTCTGCTGTACTGTGCGTTAGAAAGTTCCCATTAAAGTTAAAGGGAAAATACTATAAGACGGTTGTGAGACCGGCTATGTCCTATGGTGCAGAGTATTGGCCATTGAAACGCCTTCATACACATAAGCTAAAGGTGCGGAGATGAGGATGTTGTGGTGGATGTGCGGATACACAAAGAAGGATGTGATCAGGAATGACATCATAAGAGGCAGATTGGGCGTGGTCCCAATCGAAAGATAAATTGAGGGAGATGTTTGTGATGAATTTGGTCAGTGTGCTTATTCATTACTTTGGAGTTCTATACGAGGTGGGGCTCGTTAGGATGAGCTAAACTCATGCTCTAGCTGCACGCCCGACTTCATATTCCCTGCAAGATCAAACAAATGGTTAGAGGGGCCCGTGGAGCAACCCACAGGGGACCTCTTTGATGCTCAAGTAAATATCCATATCATGAAATAGTAAATAAGGGCAAGTATTAAATGAAATAATAGAGATAAAATACTTAGCCTGAGAAGAGTAAGGCGTTGGAACGATTATTGCTCAGGGGAGATGATTGTCCAACTGGATCAGGGTGAAGGAGGCATAGTCCTTTTTTATAGAGAAAGCTTATTTGTAGATTAGTATGACTTTACTTAAAGCGGAAGGATCTTTATGGATGAGTATGACTTTATTTAAAGAGGAAGGATCTTTTTGGATGGGTATATTTGATTCTATCCATTTGTACTTGTGCATAAATGTATTTTGGAAGGATAAAATAGACGAATTGTGTTAAGTTGGTTAAAGTGGGCGAATTGTGTTGATTCTACCTCTACGGGGCGAATTGTGTTGATTTTACCCATACCGAGCGAATTGTGTTGATTTTACCTCTACTAGGCGAATTGTGTGGATTTTGCCCCTACTGGGCGAACTGTGTGGATTTTATCTATACTAGGCAAATTGTGTTGCTTTTGCCTCTACTGGGTGAATTGCATTGATTTTGCCTCTACCGGGCAAATTGTGTTGATTTTACCTCTACTGGGCGAATTGTGTTGTTATCCTTACTTTGCGTTGTTTTAAATTTTTGTTCAAATAATTATCTGTGTAACCTACTGCTCAATTATCATTTACCAATATATTAGTCCTCCTACTTCGTGAGCGAATCTAGGTCATTCCAAGTTCGGTCACGAAGTAATAAACCTGTTTTCTTTGAGCTTGCTACTATACATTGTTACTGATCTTACCCATCCACAAGAGTTTATCATCACGTTATGTCTAATAAGGAATATCAAGTCGATAGTGAATTGTGTTGATTTTTCCTCTATTGGGTGAATTGTAGGTTACACAGACAATTATTTGAACAAAAATTTAAAATAACGCAATTTACCTAGTAAGGGTAAAACAACACAATTCGCCCAGTGGAGGTAAAACAGCACAATTCGCCCAGTGGAGGTAAAATCAACACAATTCGCTCAGTAGAGGCAAAATCAACACAATTCGCGTAGTATAGGTAAAATCAGCACATTTCGCCTAGTAGAGGCAAAATCAACACAATTTGTCCAGTAGAGGCAAAAGTAACACAATTAGCACAACAGAGGCAAAAGCAACACAATTAGCCCAGTAGAGGTAAAATCAGCACAATTAGCCCAGTGAAGGCAAAATCCACAATTCGCCCAATAGGGGTAAAATCAATACAATTCGCCCAGTAGGGTTAAAATCAACACAATTCGCCCCATAGTGGTAGAATCAACACAATTTGCCCACTTTAACCAACTTAGCACAATTCGTCTATTTTATCCTTTCAAAACACATTTATGCACAAGTACATAAGGATAGAATAAAACTTACCCATCCAAAAAGATCATTCCTCTTTAAGTAAAGCCATACTCATCCACAAAGATCTTTCCTCTTTAAAAAAAAGTCATACTCATCCACAAATGAGCTTCCTCTATAAAAAAAAAAAAAAAAAAAAAAGGACTACACACCTCCTTCACCAGGACCCATGGGGACGATCATCTCCTCGGAGCAATAATCGTTCCAATTCCTTACTCTCCTTGGGCTAAGTATTTTAACTCTATTATTTCATTTATTACTTGCCCTTATTTACTATTTTATAATATGGATACTGACTTAAGCGTCGGAGGGTCCCCCATGGGTTGCTCCATGGGCCCCTCTAACCGTTTGTTTGATCTTGCAGAGAATATCAAGTCAGGCGTGTAGCTAGAGCTTGAGTTCAGCTTACCCTAATGAGCCCCACCTTGTACAAAACTCCAAAGTTATGAACAAGTACACCGGCCAAATTCGTCACAAACATAATGGCGCCGTCTGCAGGAAGGATCATAAGCTCAGGCTTGGCTTGGTGTTTTTGTAAAATTCAAACATTTTTAATGTCTTTCGAGGTAATTTTTCAGCATTTTTTAGGTATTTTGCACATTTTTCTAATAAAAAATGAGCTTATTCAAGTAAAGCAAGTCAAAAAAAACTCTCTACTATTCCTTTGAGCAACTTTAAGCATATCTATACATGAAAAGAGTAATGTTGGAGTAAGTCAAGTATTATGACATACTTTTTACCTCTTTCTTATCTTTTCTTTGATAAAAAAATTTGAAGAAAATCATCATAGGCACTAGAACTTTTCAAGAGCTTCGTTTTGATGCATAACTCGATCCATAACTCTTCACGGATTGAAAGTTACGCTTATTTTAAGTTACATGGCAAGTTATAGAACAACTACAACCGGAATTCGTTGTTCATCTTTTCACATCCTTTTCGAATTATCTTTGATCAAAAACTTAAAAATAATTATAGTTATATAAAACTCTTCAAGAGCTTCATTTTAATATGTAACTCAATCTATAACTCTTCACGGAGTAAAAGTTACCCTCGTTTCAATTTACAAGGTAAGATATTATATTCTTTTTGCTCCAAAGCTTTAAAAATCACCATAGTTACATGGAATTTTTCAAGAGCTTCGTTTTGATATATAATTCAAAATGTAACTCATCATGGATTAAAAGTTATTCTCATTTTAATTTACAAGGCACACTATACAACAAATACAACTGGAATTCGCCCAGTCCGTATTCACCTCCTTTTCATATTTTCTTTGATCCATAACTTAAAACCTCATTATAGTTACATAGAATACTTCTTGAGCTTCATGTAGATAGCTGATTCGGTCCATAACTATTCATGAATTGAAAGTTATGCTTGTTTCAAATAAAAGGGCCAAGTTATATAACTGTTACAAGAGGAAAATGCCCACTTCATCTTTCCACCCCTTTTTCATATTATCTTTGTTCAAAAACTTAAACAATCATCATAGGTGCCTAGAACTCTTCGATAGCTTGATTCTATATGTGATTAAACCCATAAATGTGCACGGACTAAAAGTTATGCTCATTCTAAGTCAAAGGTTCAAGTTGTATACGCACCACATGGATAAAGCACCCAGTTATCTTTTCACCTTTTCTTATGTTCTCTTTGATTTAAAAAAAAAAAAAAAAAAACTTGAGAACTCATAATATATGAATATAGAACTCTTTAAAACCTTCGTTTTGATATATGAATCGACTCGTAACTGCTTATGAGTGAAAAGTTATATATATTTAAAAATCTACCATCCGTCGAATTCTCTATCTAGTGTTTTCCACAAGCTGGTGAATTCCACAACCCGGTGTTATCCGCAACTAGGTGTCATCCCTAAAACCTGGCATTGTCCCGGACGCTTCTTTTACTATACGACAATCACCATCCCAAGCCGCCATCGTCATTCTCACTGACGACCATCACTTCTGCGACGTCTGGGAGTTTAACCACCATCCTCTTAAAAGTTGCCACCACGTGATGTTTCGTTCACCGTGTGTGAAGCGTCATCTTCCACCACCACTATCATTATTCCCATTACATGTTAGCACCGGCATAACACCCATATCCACCACTGCTCTCGGATGTACAATAGCCGCCACTAGCATGCTGGTCGTCACTAGTCATTTGCCGCCCACCATGGTCAAACCCTTGCTCACTCTTTTAAACCCGAATTTGGGTAAATTTCTATGACAATTTTAGCTCAATTCAACCATGAAAGAGTCATTTTCATTACTATCCTAATTCCATTTAACCTTAAATGGGTCAATTTTCGCTGCCATTTCAGTTTACTCTAACCCGTAAATGGGTCAATCTTCATCATAATTTCAGTACTTCAACAATAAATAGGTCACTTTTTGTTACAACCCTTATTCGAATAAGCCATGAGTGCGTAAGTTGTCGCCACAATCTTAGTTTGATCCATTCTTAATTTGTTCTAGTTCTCGTTCAAATTAAACCCTAATTGGATCAATTTTTATCACGATCCTACTTCATATCGACTATAGTTGAACATTTTTTTTATAATCTAGTTCAACCTTCATGTTAAAAAAAATTCTGATTGAATTAATTCTTGCTACATCATTAGTTCGTCTCAATCCCAGCTGAATCAATACTTAAAGGGGTTTTAGCCTATTTAAGTCCTGATTATGTCGATTCTTATTCAATCAGCATCTAAGGAAATCAGCCTTCATCGCAATTTCACTCTGATGGATTTTAAGCTGAATCAACCTTTGCTAAAATTTCTAGTCTAGAAAAACTACACTCAGCACACTCTTGCTATAATTCTTGTTTGACTAAGTTATACTTTGCCAGATCCTTCCCCATAAATTGTCAAATTAACAATTACATGCAATAATTCTAAATTAAGTGTATTAACGGAACAAAGTCATTGACACTACCTTTAATGATTTTGAAATACAAAACGCACATTATCCAACACTAAAACATGAGTGCAAACACATTTAAGTATTGAATTCTAGAATACTAAAAGTACTTACAAAAAGACGGCCAAGTTACACGATTCATTCCAAGGACTTTGTCTAGGCATGTGAGAGACCTCATAACTCCCTTGGAATTCACAAGGCATGTCATTTGCTTCTCTCCATCCATGACTAATCCAATTACTTCATGAATTTCTTACTGGCATATTTTATACACCTACGAAGAAAATCCCAAAACAAACAATTCATCCAAAGGGAATTCAATGTGCTGTTATGGCGCAAGCTGCTCGTCATGTGCCAGCGTGGCAATTTTTCACCTACAAAACACTAGCAAGTGTTATTTAGGCAAAGAGACGGAGTTCCACCAAACTTAACTTACTTTATAATCTGCACGATATCACTACCCCTTGAGATCGAATGTGGCCATATGCTAAGTACCATTTAGGAGATACTATTTAATCTATCTAAATCAAGTAAGATCGAAAGTCAAAAAATGTATCCGAAACAGAAATCGCTTCATAAGTATTGAGAGTTGGAAGACTTTGCCTTATTCGCAATTCCCTGTCCCTGGTGGTGCACAAATCATTTTGGGAGTTGGAAGACTTTGCCATTTACGATTCCCTATCCATGGTGGTGTACAAATCATTTTAGGACTGGGCGACTTTGTCCCTGTTCCCCGTCCAAACTTCATTTCAGCGGTGGTATAAATCTTTTTAGGACTGGGAGACTTCGTCCCTGTTCACAGTCCAAACTTCATTTCAGTGGTGGTACAAATCCTTTTAGGACTGGGGTACTTTGCCTCTATTCACAGTCCAAACTTCATTTCAGTGGTGGTACAAATCCTTTTAGGATTGGGGGACTTCATCCCTGTTAACGATCCGAAATTTATTTCAGCGGTGGTACAAATCCTTTGAGGACAGAGGGACTTCATCCCTGTTCACAGTCCGAACTTCGTTTCGGCGGTGGTACAAATCCTTTTAGGACTGGGGGACTTCGTCCCTATTAACAGTTCGAACTTCATTTTAGCGGTGGTACAAACCTTTTTAGGACTGGAGGACTTCATTCCCGTTCACAGTCCGAACTTCATTTCGGCGATGGTGTAAATCTTTTTAGGATTGGGAGACTTTGTCCCTATTCACAGTCCGGACTTCATTTCAACAGTGGTACAAATCCTTTTAGGACTGGGGGACTTCGTCCCTGTTCACAATCCAAATTTCATTTCAGTGGTGGTGCGAATCCTTTTAAGGCTGGGGGGACTTCATCCTTGTTCGCAGCCTAAATTTCATTTCAACAATGATACAAATCATTTTAGGATTGGGGGACTTCGTCTCTATTCACAACTCGAATTTCATTTCAATGATGGTGCAAATCATCTTAGGACTGGGGGACTACGCCCCAATTAATAACTTGGGTTTTCTCGTCCTAGTAGCACCAAATCACTTTCGGGCAAGAGGACTTTGCCTAGGTTATTTCTTTATTATGATGGTGTAAGTCATTTTAAGACTGGGGGACTTCGCCTCGGTCATTCTCTTATTTTAGTGACAAATCACTTTCATATTGGGAGACTTTACTTCATCCATTTTCTTATCTTAAGTGATACAAATCATTTTAGGATTGGAGGACTTCGTCTCGATTCACAACTTCGGCTTCTTCACCTCGATGGCGCAAATCATTTTTCACGACTCTGGAACTTCATCCCTAGGTCACGGGCTAGGCATTACCTCTATCACAAAGGGTAAACCACTCCAAAATCAGGAAGCTTGACAATTAGCAATGGCTGAAAGTACATTCTTTTCGCACAGTGCAAAGCAGGTAAAAACAATTACAAGTCAAGAATTGCCCATCCATAAGAGGCAATCCCTTTCGAAGCTCGTGAACTTCGTCCTCAGTCGTGCTAAGTTAATACGACATTATGGCATATCGATTTTCAAACTTGGTTGCTTATCGCAGCTTGACAAAATATTTCCAATAAGAAAATCCGAAATAAGACGCATTTCTCATGATGCCTAAGTAACTCACACTCCAACCGACCTTCTGCTAAGCTATCTAATGCCACAACTAGTCAACAACTTAATAAGGGTAATGTAAGGTTTTACCTTTGTCTTCATAGCCACCTTTATAATCCTATACCTATAGTGATGGCACGTAATCAGTAATACCAAAACCATGTTATTCAAAACAATGACATATTTGTAAGGCTTTATCACCATAAGGAATCGAACTACGATTACAAAACTCAAAGGCTTGTCACAGCCCGATAAACTATTTCTAATAAGAAGGTCCAACATAGACCACTCCTATTACTATGACTGAACAACCCACATCTAAATTAACTCTTTGTTAGTTGGGCACTACTATTGGTCAATAACTTCACAATACAAGAGCTCGCTTTTACCTGCCTAGCTCCAGGCACTCATTAACCACCCACTCAAGAAGAAGACTCACAAGTTAATGACATATTAACATAAATGATCACTCAACAACAAAAAGCCCTTCAGAATATAGCAATCTGAACAAAAAGCTAGAAATGAGATGAACTAGTTCAATATCCGTAATGACCTACTTCAAGATGGTCTTGGACTTTCTTACAATCCCCTTTAAACTTCTGCAATGGCCTATTCAATTTAGCAATAGGTGCTTTTTAGCAATAAGTATTATGACAAGAAGATATTGAGGGCTGGTCTTCATTAAGCAGCTTATTAGATATAAGTGCTTCAAAAGTTAGCAATAGTCTATATGATGAATCATATCCTTCGGGTAATAATCAGGTGCAAAGTGTATTGTATGAATACTGCTAATCACTATTCGTGCTATTGTTTATTTGCAACCATTAAATAGAAAACATACCAAGTTCATCAGTGTATAGATGAATGCCAGAGGTAAACCAATGCCAGCTAAAGACGTCCTTTGAGAATGATATACCATACACTTGATTTACTTTTTGCATGGCATGTAACAACCCTTAAGGTGTGTTAATTTTAGCACCCTGTCTTTACTTTGATATATGTCCTCGATATGCTCATCATCAAACAAGAATACTATGCTGTGTGATTTTACTATTTATATTATGCTTGCCACCTTGACTTTACCCAGGTATGATATACATGACACTTAACATTCACTAAGTGCGTACGTATCACCATGGTCTACCTTGGTGCAATCGCCCGCAACGAGTACGACATTCATCACCATAGTCCGCCCTGGTGCAATCACCTGCAATGGGTGTAACATTCTTCATCATGGTTCGCCCTGGTGCAATCACCCACAACGGGTGCAAAATTCATCACCATGGTCCGCCCTAGTGCAATCGCCCACAACGGGTGCAACATTCATCACCATGGTCCGCCCTGGTGTAATCACCCACAACGGGTGCAATATTCCTCACCATGGTTCGCCCTGGTGCAATTACCCGCAACGGGTGCAACATTTATCACCATGGTCTACCTAGTGCAATCACCCGCAACAAGCGCAACACCCCTCAGGGACATACTTATCAAGTTAACTACGTTACGGTATATTACATACTGTTTACTTGGGCAGTAAACAAACAACACAATATATTTAGCACTTTAATCTTGTTTAACCAAGCTACACCTATCACCAGTATACCGATCATGTGTATGAATTCAACCACCTCTGGCTCTAGCCAAAAGTTTCTTTGCCTATCAAAGTAACATGAGCTAGATGCACCACATTCATCGCTTTGTGGATGTTACTAACCAAATGCAAATACACCTAGTGACTAATCATGATAGTGATATCCTTACATGTTTATCACATAGAACTTGAATCGCCATGAAGCTCACTGATATAAAGGGGCAAAATGCTTGAATACTCTAAGTTTCAAAAAGACCTTAGAAGCTCGGACTCTTCTGAACATTCTTACACAAATAAGAGTTGCGATATAAAATGCTCTACCTATATCCACGATTATGCTAAACGCCCTATTAAAGTTCATGATGGGTTATGTGCCCAGTTACAAGTCATAATGGCTTAAACATCCGATTAAGTGTCAAATATCTCGTTACACATTTTAGTTAGATCATACGCTCTATTAATTTCGAGTAAAAATCAAAATACACATGAATGACAATTATGAAGGGCCAAAACAGGACACTGAATACCTCCATTACTCAAGAAAATAATGTACAGTAGCAAGCTCAGAGCAAAATAGTTTTATTACTTCATGACCGAACTTGGAATGACCGAGGTTCGCTCACAAAGTAGGGGGACTAATATGTTGGTAAACTATAATTGAGCAACTTGTTACTATAGATGGACAAGTAGGTTACACAGACAATTATTTGAACAAAAATTTAAAACAACGCAGTTCGCACAGTAAGGGTAAAACAACACAATTCGCCCAGTAGTGGTAAAATCAACACAATTCGCCCATTAGAGGCAAAATCAACACAATTCGCCCAGTAGAGGTAAAATCAACACAATTCACCCAGTAGAAGCAAAATCAACACAATTCGCCCAATAGAGACAAAATCAACTCAATTCGCTCCGTAGAGATAAAATCAACACAATTCACCCAGTAGAGGCAAAAGCAACACAATTCGCCCAGTGGAGGTAAAATCAACACAATTTGCTCAGTAGAGGCAAAATCCACACAATTCACCCAGTATGGGTAAAATAAATACAATTCGCCCAGCAGGGGTAAAATCAACACAATTCGCCCCGTAGAGATAGAATCAACACAATTCACCCACTTTAACCAACTTAGCACAATTCACCTATTTTATCCTTCCAAAACACATTTATGTGCAAGTACAAAAGAATAGAATCAAACATACCCATCCAAAAAGATCTTTCCTCTTTAAGTAAAATCATACTCATCCACAAAGATTCTTCCTCTTTAAAAAAAAAAAAACCATACCCCTCCACAAATGAGCTTCCTCTATAAAAAAGGACTACATGCCTCCTTCCCCTCAACCCATGGGGATGATCATCTCCCCAGGGCAATAATCATCCCAACGCCTTACTCTTCTCAGGCTAAGTATTTTATCTCTATTATTTCATTTATTACTTGCCTTATTCACTATTTCATAATATGGATACTGACTTAAGCGTCAGAGGGGTTGCTTGTAGGTTGCTCCATAGGCCTCTCTAACCGTTCATTTGATCTTATAGAGAATATCAAGTCGGACATGTAGCTAGAGCTTGAGTTCAGCTTATCCTAACGAGCCCCACCTTGTACAGAACTACAAAGTGACGAATAAGCACACTGACCAAATTCATTACAACAAGAGCAACGTTTGCATTGATTTGGGCATGTTAAGAGGCGACTGACCAATGCCCCTGTCAAGAGATGCAAACAACTTCATGCTACAATTGGGAGGAGAGGGAGAGGCATGCCGAAGAAAAGATGGATGAAGACGATATAACAAGACCTCTCCCACCTAAACCTACAGGAGAGTTGGCCTTAAATAGTGGTGTAGGAAGGATAGTGAAGCTTATTTTGACTAGCACTAGTACCTCTAGGCTTACATGTCTACTTGTTTGCCGTACGCAAAATATTTACTGCCTACCGCCTATTGCTGCTTTTTACTTCCTTTATGCTTGCTCTGGGCTGCTGTTCTTGCTCTTGTTCTTACTGCTCTTGCTCTTATGCTTTTATAATTTTATGCATTTATGCTTTTATACTTTTATTCTTTAATGCTTTATGCTTTATAATTATATGCCTATTTGCCTCTCTTCTTCTCAGGTTGGGGATCCTCGGATACAGCCTTCCTTAAGGGTAACACCTTGAAGGGGTAAGGCTGTGTACATCTCAACCCCCCCCCCCCCCCCCCCTCCCCGACACAGCATATATGGGAGCCCTTGAGGCACGGGGTCCATTGTTGTTGTTGTGTTGATGTATAGTTTTATAACTAGCCCCTTTTCTTTGTTCAAGAGTAGCCATTTTCTTTGTTCAAGAGTAATATAAAGTACTATGTCCATGGACACCTTTTGCATGATTGGGAAAAATATTTTATATTTTCTTTCGTTGATTGATTTAGTATGTTTTATAAATTCATATTATCTAATTTATCATTTGGGTTGTTCAAATATATTAACTACATCAACTTAAAAACTTAATAAAGATAAAATAAATAAAAAACCCAATACACAATGAGTCGGTTCCCAAAATAATGCTCAAAAATAAAAAAATAAAAAAAATAAAGCTGAAAAAAAAATATTTTCCAATCTACTGTTGAACCGCGTTTACTAAACGCGGCTTTGATAAACCGCGTCTAAAAATAGCGTTTAATATTAGAATAAATCGCGTTTTAATAACGCGGTTATATATAGTAAACCGCGTCATTAAGACGCGGTTTTACTAACACAACCGCGTCTTAAAGACGCGGTTTTAATTTAACAAAACCGCGTCATAAAGACGCGGTTTTATTCTGCTATAACCGAGTCTTTATGACCCGGTTTATTAGGTTTATCTAATTCACGCGTGTTCTCTCCGCTGCTTTCACCATCTCTCTGCCTCTTTTTCGTTAACCCACCACCAGTTACGTCGTTCGCCCCCTCCTTTCTTTTGCTTACACACTGGAGATCTTTCAAGTACTATTATTGGAGCTATTTAACCTCCACTTATGGTGTTCGAGCTTCATTAAGAGAGACATGGGATCAATATGATAATCATCATAAATTGCGGCATAATAAAAACTATAAACGAACAAAAAATTGAAGAATTACGGCACAATGGTAAGTATAAGTGAAAAAAAAGGCCTTTTGGATTACTGACGTTAAACCGCATTTAGTAAACGCGGTTTATACTGATATAACCCACATATTTTTATCTGGTTTTATTGAAATTTAAACGCATTTAGTAAACGCGGTTCAACAGTAGATTGGGAAATATTTTTTTTTCAGCATTATTTTTTTATTTTTTTATTTTTTAGCATTATTTTGGGAACCGACTCATACACAATGCCAGTACAATTTTCAACTTGCATCCAATTCATTCGAAACACAAAACATTTCAAAAAGAAAATCACATTCCAAACACAATTGCATTTACAATTGTTTAAAAAAACTTAATATAATAAAACTTACAAAATTGCAAGGCGCATGCAATACACATTTAAAACCTAACGAAAACAAGCACTTAAATTTTCATAACATGAAGTAATCTATCTATCTAGTCTATTAAGTTGCAATTTCTCCCATCTCCAATACTCATTAAAAGCAAAATCTATGAATTATAGGATGTCATGTGTAATTATTTATAAATAAAAAATTACCATAATGGGAAAGTTACAAGTTTACATATTACATATTTTTGATACCAAATCTCGCTTACTTTTCATACTTTTGTTATGTCATTGAACTTGGGGGTTTTTAAGGCTACGTGAGCCATTATTTATTTCAAATAATGCGTAAAGCGATTAATACTATTCAAAATTTAGTGAAAATATTCATACAGGATATTTTAATAAAAACCTACAAAAATAAGCTTGAACAAATTACAAATGATAACATTAAAAAAAATTAAAAACTAAAAAAACAACAAATCTATCAATTAAAGAAAGTTTATCATTCTATCTATTTCATAAGAATTTGAGATTTGATAAATATTTCAAATCAAAATACTGTAAACAAGCAAAAACAATTTCATGTGGCCTATAATACAATTATTTTTTCATGTAGTTGAAAAAAATAATTTCAGATTAGTTTTGTTCATTTAAAAAATACAATCAATATACATAGATTAGTAATAAACAAAACTATAAAATACAATAGAAAAACACAAAAGATAGAATAATTATTTTAGAAAAATTCAAGAATAGATCCTTTCTTAAAAAGACACTATTTCGTTTTTAAAAGAAATAATTTATGATTTTTCAAATAATATTTTGTCTGATTTAAGGATATTGCAAGTATTATACTAAAAAAACAACTGATTTTACAAAAAAAAAAAAAAAAAAAAAAAAAAGGTTGAAGTATTTCTTTACATTAAAAAATTAATGTTCCTCTAAATAAAATTTGTTGACAATACAATGAAATTTGAAAATAATTCACATGAAAATAATCTAAAAGAAAAAAAAATAAAAAAATTCAATTATATATACTAAACCTATATATTCAATCTATCTATTTTTCTTTCTTTCTTTCTTTCCTTTTTTTTTTTTTTTTTTTTTTTCTGTTCAAAAAAATCTATCTACTTTTTAGGGATATAGGGAATCTAAATAATTATTCAAAACAAAAAAAAGCATCAAAATCTAAATAACTGTTTTCGTTTCTTTACTATCTTCATTAAGGTAACCATGGAAATGGTGCATAAAGTAATTATGATACAACATATTTTATAAACAAAATGTCATTGCATGTTTTATTTTGTTACATTTAGTATAGTTTACTTTTAGAGATTAAACAATTTCCATATAAATTTATAGCTTTTCAAAATATAAACACCATTCATGCATCATACGGGAATCAACTAGTTTATATATAATTTTTACGTCCTTTTATGTACTGCTTGTGGCTTTTCTTTTTTTTTTTTTGAGATTTCAAAGTTTTGAACAAAATATAGAAAGACTTCATAACTTTAAAATTAAACACAACACACCATCTACACTTTTAATTTTATAAAATAGCCCCTTGAACTATGCAATTAAACACAATACAGTCCCCTATACTTTCAATTTTAAAAAATAGGCTTTGAACTTCGTTATTCCTCACAACTCACCCCCGAACTTAGTTACCAAACATAACACAAACGCAAGACATTAATAAATTTAAAATTAAAAAAAGTATGAAATTAAAAAATTTAAAACAAATTATGAAAAATAATTTTTTGAAACAGTTTTAAAAAATATAATAATATTTTTGAACTTTGGTTTTTTCAATTTTTTTGAAAAATTAATTTTTTAGAATTTATTTTTAAATTGTTAATTTATACAATTTTAAAAATTTTAAATTTACTAATCTAATTTTTAATTTTATATTTTCAAAAAACTATTTTATTTTATCTTACAGTATTTTTATGAAAATTAAAAAAATATTATGTCATCTTCTAAATTTATAATGTTATTTTTATAATTAAATAAAATAATTATTTTGTATAAATATTAGAGAATCCTCTTATCTTTTGCCTAGAAACATAAAATTGCAATCTTTTGATTACAAATATAGAATTGCTATCTCTTGTATGAAAGTAGAAAATTCTTGTCTTTTAATTTGATATATTTTTTAAATTTTAAATTTATTAATTTAATTTTACCTAACTTAAAAAATATTATTATACTTTTTTCAAATATTTTTCATAATTTGTTTAAAATTTTTTAATTTCCTACAATTTTTTAATTTTAGATTTATTAATTTCTAAGGGTGATTGTGTTTAGTAACAAAGTTTGGGGTGAGGTCTGTGTAGCAACAAATTTCAAGGGCTATTTTTTGAAATTCAAAGCATATATGGTATTTTGTGTTTAATTGAAAAGTTCACATGGTATGTTGTGTGTAATAATAAAGTTCAAAGAGTTCTTTTGTAAAATTAAAAGTACAGGGTATGTTTTATGTTTAGTTATAAAGTTCATGTGGCTGTTATATGAAATTCAAAGTTCAGGGTTGCGTTGTGTTTAGTTGTAACATTCATGGGAGGGGGGGGTCTTTCCATATTTTGTTCTAAAGTTTTTTGCATTTTTTAACATTCGTATTTTAGATCTTGTCATATATATTGCTGGCCCAAAGAATAACCTAAGAGAGGGGTAAATTTGGTTCTTTTGCAATGCAATAAAACTTTAAACATTAGGAACTAAAAATTGAAATGCAAAATAAAAGATGGATGTGAAATGTAAAAAGTAAAGGCAAGAAGAAGAAGATGCACAATATTCTTATAGTAGTTCACTTCCTATCTGGAAGCTAGTCCATTCCTAAAGTAACTACCCTTTGTCACTAGAGCCTTTCACTAAACTTGATGATCCTTTTTAAAAACCTAGACTTAGGATCCAAACTTTACAACCGGTCTTTCCGGACAAAGGCTCAAGACTCAACATTTTAACATTGACTATTTTGTGACTCACTATGCCCCGGTGGTTTTTTGAAGTTTTTGACCATTAGCTTGATTTAGTTATCAAATATGGATTTTTTTTAATGAATAATTTTTTAGTCAAGCTAAAATTTCATCCTAATAAAATTTTCTTGATCTTGTCATTTTGGCCATGATTCCAATAATGCCAATTTATAGAATATTCTTATTGAAAAATTTAATAGGCTCGCATTTGAATTGAGTGTTTTTCAAATAACATTTCAAAATCAGATTTCAAAAATATTTTTGTTAGAGCATCACATATCAAAATTGAGATTTTGGTTCAATTGATATATCCCCATCTAAGTCCCAAAAAATAAATACAAATAACTTGAAGCGCTTGGACTCGGATCTATTTCTCTTGATTTTGGATGAATCTTCTCTTCAACTTTTATCGTTTTCCTCTTGATCCGTCGTCTTGAAAGCTTGATAGCAACATGATTAGTCATGATTTTTCTTAACTTTCTTATGAGTCATTTTCAAACAAGATTAGAATAATTAAATATGATGACTCACTAAATTATTGTTATCATTAGAATTACAATGTAAATGACCTTTAGGGCCAACTTGTATAATTTTATAATTGGTATGCTTTTTTCAAATAGATTTGGAATATTACACCAAAATAATCGTCATTATAGATGAGGTATCATTTATTATTTTTATTTTTATTTTTTGCTTTTCATGTTATTGTAATGAATGTTAGAGTTTATATCGGTTCTTGATAATGCTTTTAAACGAAGATTTAATTAGACATCACAACAATAGAAGAAACGCAACAAAGCAGTAAAGAACACTAGATGTATGTTGTTTAGCCCTAAATGGCCTATATCCATGATCTCCCCACCCCTAGAGAGATCTATTTTATTACAAATGAAATAATTACAATTACAGACCAGATCAAACCTAAGCTACGAACTACATACACTTTGTCAAGCTTCTAAGACTAAAACTTAAAGAATACAGAAGGTTATACCATACTCCAGCAAAGTAACTGCCATTGACGCCATCAAAAAGACCTTGATTTCCTCTAAGAAGGTTCACGCCACCACAGATTTTTCTTAGGAAGAGAAATGGCACAGGAAACCTTCACAATACTCACCAGAACATTTGAAACAGGAGAGAGAAAATGAAAACGTAACGTGCCCGAGACTTAGGTTCTATTTATAGAGAAAACGCGATCCGTGTGCAACCAATGAAGGCCAAATCTTGCCCGTTCTTAAGACTGAATCAACGGCTCACGTTTGCCCGAAGAAACACAAACGGAATTGGTAAGATTTAGACATGTGGCACTTTCTCAGTTGTTGGATAAGGGGAGGAGGAGTGTCTAAAATAAGCTTCTAGGGCACCCTTCAACACGGGCAAGAGATAGGGGAAGCACAATTTATCAAGCAGGGCAGCCAAGGCGGGGGCAGAATTATAAAAGACCACATGACGTTTTGAAACCCATTTTCAGAAAGGAAATAACCCCAAAGTTTAACTTTTTTTAAGATTATGTCATTGACATATTTCTCTTTTGTGCAATGCTGCATTTTACTTGTTTGTTGAGCCACCTAGGCTTATCATTTTGGTCTCGAATTAATTTCATAGTTGGTTCATGTAGGAATCAAAAATCAACAATTCCACCTAGTTATTATATAGGCCAACTACTACACTCACTTTAATAATAGGGAGATACATCATGATCCTAGTGACCACTAGGATCCCAAAAGCTCTGAACTAAGTTGATACAGTTTATCAACTTAACTAGAGGCATAGTCTTAGTTCCCATATCTACTAGATTTTCTTCTGTGGAGATTTTCTGTAGATAAATGGTTTCATTTCAAGCTGTTCTTTAACAAAATTTCTTCTAACAGCCACAGGCATAGTTCTATCATGATACATGAGATTTTTGGTTAGTGCTAGGGCTAATTGACTATCGATGTATACCACAAGTACTCTTAAGTCCAAGCTAAGTTCAGTCAGAAGTACATTAGCCATATCCCTTCCGTTACGGCATCTTTCAGTGCTAAGAACCCAAGCCTCAATGACAACGTTGTCACTGACTGAAGCTTAGATCTCCAACTGACAGCTCCACCATTTAACATAAAGACATAGGAGCAGGTTGACTTTGTCCTATCCAGGTCTCCACCCTAATCGCTATCAGTGTACCCTAATAATTTTAAGTTTGTTTCTTTCCTCCCAAATGTTAACCCTAAAATGACAGTCCCTTTTATATACCTAAGAAGCCATTTAACCCCATTCTAGCGCTAGGCACTAATAGGGTATGCTAAGTCTAGTCCTGTGCAAGTCATTGCATATATAATGGACACTATGGTATTAACATATGGTATTTTGGAAATCTCAGTTTGTTCTTGGTCAATTTGGAACTTTAATATGCTGAAAATTATGACGCGTGGCTATGGGAACCTTGACTGGTTATGAATTAGTCATATTAAATCGTTTTACCAAATTTTTAAGATAAACTTGTTGAGGTAAGTGAACAGTTTTTAATCTTTGTTTCTGCTTATTTCCATTTCCAAAATTTTCTTTGCTCATCCCAAATCTTTCATGTCAAATTTATTTTTAAGAAGATCTTTTAATTTCTTTATTTTTGTCTTGCTTTTACTAGCTAATAGCATATCATCGACATATACAAGCAAACAAATCACAGAGTCCATCTCAACATGTTTTACATAGAAGCACATATCATGAATAGAATGGGTGAAGCCATTTTCAGCCTTAAAATGGTCAAAGCGATGATTTGACTGCCTGGGAGACTGTTTTAATCCATATAAGGACTTTCTCCACCTACATACTTGGTTTTCTTTCTCTGGTTCTACAAAATTCTCTAGTTAGGCCATGTAAATTTCTTCTTCAAGGTCACCGTGAAGAAAGGCTATGGTTACGTCCATCTGTTCTAGGTTTGGGTCATGTTTTGCAGATAAAGATATTAGGATCCTAATTTTTGTATGTTTGACTACTAGTGAGAAAATCTCATTATAATCTATTCCCTTCCTTTGAGTAACCCTTAGCTATAAGCTTTACCTTTTACCTAGGTTTTTTTGATAGTGCATACAGCTCTTTCACCTTAAAGACCCATCTTGACCCTAAAAGCTTTTTCCCAAAGGTTTAGGTAATAATTTCCATATTTGGTTCTTTTTAAGGGATTCATTTTTGCCATTATGACATTCAACCAATCTATTGAATGCTGGCTGTTGACAGCCTCTTTAAAAGTTAGAGGCTCAGATTTAACATACTCTAAGGTTGTATTTAAGGCATATGCAATGCCATTTGCATAGCTTAATTTGTTTGGGGGCTTTATATCCCTTCTAACTCTATCCCTAGCCAACTGGTAATTGTCTAAGTTGTTCTCAATTAGGACATTTTCATTATCAATGCTCCAATAAGCATTGGACTGCTCTTAAACATGTTCTTTAACTTGTTCATTTTCTTAGTTATGTCCTATCTCTTAGTTATTTTGGTATAAAGGGTTAGGTGGGTCTAAATTCATATCTATCTGAATCAAACTTTCTGTTTTTAGGGATTTGATCATTACTGATTTCTTAAGTTAAATAAACTATTTTAGATTCGTTAAATGTTATATCCCTGCTTATTATGACCTTGGTTCTCTTTCCCTCTTTCATTCCAATTCTATCACCCTTTACACCATCGAGATAACCTAGAAAGACACCTTTTGCCCGTCTAGGTTAAGGTTTGCCCTTAGATTGGTGGGCATAAGCAGCACAACCAAACGCATGTAGGATAGAGTAATCTGCAGGTTTGCCTGATCGTTTAGAGTAATCTGCAGGTTTGCCTAACCGTATTTCTTCAGGTGTTCTAAAGTCTATTTCTATTGAAGGGGTTCTATTGATCAAATAACATGCTACTATAATAGCTTCACTCTAGAAATACTTTCCTAGTCTAAACACAAATAGCATGCACCTAACTCTATCTAATAAGGTTTTGTTCATGTGTTCAGCTACACTATTTTGCTGTGGTGTCCCCCTAACAATGTTATGTCGTTTTATCCCATTTTTGGTACACAATTCATTCAAAGTTTATATATTCTAATCCATTATCGGTTCTTAAAACTTTGATTTTTCTTTTAGTTTGGTTTTCAATTATGTGTTTTCATCTTAGAAACGTTGGAAAACAATCATCTTTATTTTTCATCAGAAACACCCAAACCTTACTAGAGTAATCAACAACAATAAATAGAAAAGATGAGGCTCCACCCAAAGTGGTGACTTTAGAAGGTCCCCAAAAATCAGAATGAACATACTCTAATGGCTCTTTTATCACATGCTTTCCAAATTTAAAAGCTAGTCTGTGATGTTTGCCAAATATGCACGATTCACATAAATCAATTTTAGAAATAGAATCACCAATAACAGTCCCGGTTTTTCTAACTCATTTAGTCCTGTTTCTGAAATATGACCTAAACGTTGATGCCACAAGTTTATTTGGTCTAGTTTGGTCACAACATAGAATTCTCTTGAAACTATTTCACCTTTAAGGACATATAATCCATTTTTGACCTCCCCCATTAGAACAACTAAGGATTGTTTCATGACTTTCAATTCTCATTGACTAGCTCTAAAGGTCAATCACTTAAGGTCAAACTGTCCTTGTGAAATTAGGTTTCTACAAAGTTCAGGTTTACATGCCTAACTTACTCTAACATGTAAATTGTCCCATTTGAAAGTCTTATTTTAATAGAGCCTATCCCAACTTCTTGACATCCATGATTATTTCCTAATAACATCTTTCCCCCACCAACTGGTTCGTAATTCATAAAGTTTGATCTACCTGAGGTCCTTTGGAAACAACACCCTGAATCTAAGACCTACTCAAGTCCTATGGCATCATATCTAACATATAACACTCTGGCATGATCAGTACCAACAGAAGTAATGTTGACAACATGCAAATCAAATGATACAAGTAACACTTCAACACAATCAGTATCAAACAAAACATCATTATATGTCGAATCTTGGGACTTATTCTTCTCAGCGCAATGTTTACTAATGTGCCCTAACTTGTTGCATTCAAAACATTCAAAACAAATGTTAGTAATATATGCTGAAACATCAAGTTTGCCCGGGTTCCCCTATGGCGATTTTTTAGGGTTTGGATACCCTTCTCTGTCCCTCACTTTCTCCAGCACTGGACGCGGCTGCCGGCCACATCCTCCCTCAAATTTCAGCGTCCTGTTTCTGTTCTTCCATTTACTCCAACCCCCAATCCTCCAAAATTCCTGGCCTAAAAAAACCCCCAATTATATATCCCTAACCAAGAACCCTAAACTTCTTTTTAAGAGCACCAACCACTCTCATTCCCCTTTAATGAATTTCCTCCAAGCATCAAAAACTAACCCCCCTGATAAACAAACCCCTTTTTAATTCACACCCTGCCATTTCACACCTACCCCTCATTATGCACAGAATCTATCCTCAGTCCTTTTTCTGACTCGGATTCCCCCTTCTTCTTGGAGCTATCTGAACCTGGCAACAACATAAGGGACGAGGGAAGTGTGTATGATGAGTCTGCAGCATTTGTCCTAAAATAATCGCCTCTGGGGCCATGAATATCATAAGCTGGAACTACCGGGGACTAGGCCAGCCACGGAAAGTTCGAACTCTCAAGGAACTCTGCAACAAAATTAGGCCCTCTGTCTTTTTTTTTTTTTTAATGGAAACCAAGCAATGCTCGAGGTATGTGTGTGATGTTGCGAAAAAACTTGACTTCCGAAATGTTTTTTGCGTTGATCCCGTTGGAATGTCGGGGGGCCTATCACTTATGTGGAAAAATAATTGTAGCATAGATATTAATAAGCATTTCCCCCTTTTTATTTATGTTGATGTGCATTGGGTGGATCTAAATTCCTATTGGTCCCATTGTTTTTTGTACCGGGAACCCAACAAGGCAAAAAGGCCGATCCTTTGGTCAAACTTGACTCGCCTCTTTGAAAACGAGAGTGGCCCACTTTGCATTACCAGTGATTTTAATGCTATTACTTCCGCGGATGACAAAGTCCATGGGTGTTTGGTCACCGACTCACAATTGGAATGGGTTACGGGATTTTTGGATGATTGCATTCTTCTTGAGTTCGCGTCCCAAGGATGCCATTACTCATGGTCAAACAAACAAGGAGGTCACCGTATTGTTAAAGAATGTATTGACAAGGCAGTGGCAAATTAGGGATGGCCCTCCCTCTTCCCAAATGTAAGTGTCATTGTCCTCCCCGCAACAACTTCGATCATTCGCCTCTTGCCATCCATTTAAGAGAAGGGGAAAAGCCAAAAAGAAGGAACTTCAGATTTGAGACCAAATGGCTTGTCGAAGATGATTGTAGGTACACGGTAAAAAAGGGGTGGAAAAACGATAAGGAAGGTTAGAGAATGTTTAACTTACATAGAATCCTAACATTGTGTCGAAGGACTCTCAAGGATTGGAGTATTAGAAGAAGGAAAGACAAAGTTGATTTTTTCAACTTTGCTTCATATTGACTCACAGAGCTCTAAAGCCGGGCAACTACGGAAGATGAAAGAAAAGAAGAAGAAGATTTAAAAAGGGAAATGGAGAGGTGGTGGGAAGCAGAAGAGAGATTTTGGCATCAGAGATCCCGAATCAATTGGTTCTCCTTTGGGGAGAAAAATACAACTTTCTTCCATGCATCAGCATCTCAAAGAAAGAAAAACAATTCCATAAAAAATTTGAAGATTGGTGACACTTGGGAGGATGTCCAAGACAAGATTAAAGATCACATCGAAAGTCACTTCAGAACCTTCTATGCGGCTAAAAAATCAATCAACAGGGAGGAAGTCCTCAATGCAGTGGGCCGGGCCGTGTCAGAGGAAATGAATAGAGCCCTGACAGCAGCAGTTACCGATGAGGAGTTTAGAGAGGCCACGTTCTAGCTGGGGAGCTTAAAAGCTCCAGGACCTGACGGTTACCCGGGTATCTTCTATACCTCCTTTTGGGACACGGTCCAAAACGATGTTTGTTCTACTGTTAAAGGTTTTTTTGAGAGCTGTAAAATGGTAAAACCTCTCAATTTCACAAACATTTTCCTAATTCCAAAAATCGGCTACCCTGAAACGATCCACAATTTCTGCCCAATTAGCTTATGCAATTTCTCCTACAAAATTATTACAAAAATTCTTTCCAACTGAATGAAATTGTTCATCAATGAAATTATCTCTCATTCCCAAGCTGCTTTCATCAAAGGGTGACTCATCCAAGATAATATCATCATTGCCCATGAGGCCTTCCATGCACTTAAAAACCAAAGAAGGGGTAAAGAGCATTTTATGACTCTTAAACTTGACCTAGCGAAAGCTTATGACTGACTGAATGGCTGTGCCTCAAGGAAGCTCTTGAAAAAATGGGTTTCTCAAGCATTTTCATTGATTGGGTTATAGAATATGTGTCATCGGTGCAAATTTCCCCGATTGTTAATAGAGAACGCCTTTATTATTTCCCCATCGGAAGAGGACTTTGACTGGGGGATCCTCTTTCCCCTTTCGTTTTCCTCTGCATTATGGAATGTCTCTCAAAGCTGATCCAAAAGGCCGAAAACTCGGGTCTATGGGGTAAATACCACATCGAGCCGGGATGTCCCGGCCTTTCGCACCTTCTCTTCCCAGATGACCGCCTCCTCTTTTTCCATGCCACTTCGCACACGTGAAGTATGGTAAAGGACATCCTGGCCAAGTTCTGTCATGCATTTGAGCAAGAGATTAACTTCCATAAATCTCAAGCGTTCTTCTCTTCAAGTACCCCAATGGAACAAAAATAGGAGTGCTTGAGAATTTTGGGAGTCAAACCTATGCATTTGGATGAATGATATTTGGGAGCCCAATTCCTTTGGGGAAGGTAAAAAAAAAAAAGCAACCCTTTCTTTCCTCTTTGAAAAAATTAGGAATAAAATGCAAGGATGGAAGGCGAAGTTCCTCTCAAATGCCGGAAGATAGATTCTCATTAAATCCGTCATCTCCGCCATCCCATCTTTCATTATGAGATCCTTCAAAATCCTGGTTTCCTTTGCAAAAAAGATTAACGATGCTATGGCTAGGTTTTGGTGGAAAGGGGGATCGTATGATGATAGAGGCATTCATTGGGTTGGTTGGGATAATCTTTCCAAACCAAAGTCAAAGGGAGGCCTTGGCTTCCGGGACCTCGTGAGAGCCAATCTTGCTTTACTTGAAAAAACACAAGGTGAGCTATTGAGAACCCGGATGCACTTTGGGTTCGTGTCTTGAAAGGAATTTACTTCCCAAAAGGTACAATCCTTGAAGGCAAGTTGGGCCATAACCCCTAATGGGGGTGGACAAGCTTTGATTCAAGGAAGGTCCCTCATTGAAAAAGGTCTTAGATGGAATGTGAAGAATGGGAAAAGCATCAACATCTAGAAAGACAAATGGGTCCCTGACCTACCGGGCTTTGTGATACCACCAACAAATGAGACCAACAATTCCCAATTAAAAATGGAGGAACTTATATGCCAAGTAGCTAGAAGATGGAACAAGGGTATGATCTATAATATTTTCAACAAATAATTGGCAGACGCTATCCGATTGTTCCCAATCGGAGAAGAGACACAATAGGACAAAATCGTATGGCACTTCAACTCAAATGGCAGGTACCCAGTAAAGTCCGAGTATGCTTTGTGGTCCAAGGATGCGGTCGGTAATGTTATTGGTTGTCAAGCTAAAGGCTCAAGCGCAAATGAAAACCAAGATCATGCATTTAGGACCATTTGGGTTACTAATATTCCCCCGAAAATCCACCATTTCCTATGGAGGGCATTGTCCAACGCCCTTGCTTCCGGGGAAAATCTTGTTTCTAGGGGGATTATGAATGACCCAACATGCATGAGATGTGGTTATGACATAGAAATCGTGGAGCAATTGTTATTCCTTTGCTCTTTTGCAAGAGCGTCTTCATTTGCATCGAACTTAGGCTATCAACCAAATTATGTTGGATTTAGTAACTTTCCTCTTTGGTGGGCTAAATTAGCGAAAATTCAGAAATTCAAAAGATGCCATCACCAACATATGCTTCATGTGTTGGGAACTTTGGAAGAATCGCAATGCTTATGTCCTTAACCAGTCGAGACTGAATCCGGACACTGTCGCGCATAATGCCCAGCAAGCTATTGCCACATTCCTGTCGGTTCAACAGGGATTTCCTCAGCAGGCCAGGGACGGCAGTAGCATAGACCCATTCAGAAATGGGAACTGCCACCTAGAGGTAAAATCAAAATCAATGTTGACATTGCTTTCGACGCCCCAACCTCCTGAGCAATTGCGGCTGTGGTTGCCCGGACCGAAGAGGGTTTCATCGAGGGAGGAGGGTGCTTTTCAACTCATGTGCGATCGGTCATGGCTAGGGAGGCGATTGCCATTCGGGCCGCTTGTCACCTAGCGATGCTCCAAAATTGGAAGGAAATCCTAATGAGTCGGACAACAAAGGTGCTATCGAGGCGATCTTAGACTGCTCATCTCCCCCTCCGTGGGAAATTGCCAACGTTGTTGATGATGTAAAAGCTTTAACAGTTAGGGTCACGTCCTATGCCTTTTTATGGGCTCCGCTCGAGTGCAATGCGGTAGCTCACTTGGTAGCTCGGCACCATCTTGGAAATCATTGTAACCATGATTGGTTGTCAAGCCGTCCCCCATCTCTTGTTTCTCTTGTTTTGAAGGATTTGAATGATAGCTAGTCCTGCCCTCGGGCTTTCTTGTGCTCCCCAAAAAAAAAAAAAAAAGACAAACATTTGAATAGTCTTTCTTTCCCTTAGAAGCAAAATGGTTTTTACTTTTGGAACATTTTTTATTTGCATTGTTGTCTCTATTCTTGGTCCTATCCCTCACGGTAAAGCCCTCACCATTGGAGCTATAGTGGTAATATTGGAGTCCGGAACTGATATGAACATGGACGGTGACTATGGTATTTGGGTTGGTGGTTTGTCAAGGTCAAGGCTTCTAGAGCGTGAATGGCGATAGTGATTTCTGGTGAATCTGGTGGTCCAATGTTTGAGGGTGAGTTGTGACCGGTGAACCGACGAGCAAGTTCGACGTCAGCGGTGGCCGGCGATAGCGTGCAAAAAGCAAAACACTGGAGATCAACATGGTTCTCGAGAAACAAAGCCGTAGTTGTGGTGCGCGAGGAAAGTCGCAGTGGTGGTGGCGCTCAAAGATAGGGGATGGTGAAGGCCAGAGGAAGTCATCGACGGTGGCTTAGTGAGCAGTGTTTGTCGATGGTGCCTTCTTGATCGTTGGCTTTGGGTGGAGATCAAAGATATGGTGCAAGCTCGGGTCGAACGTCGGTGAAGCGTCATTGGTAGTGGTGATCAACGGAGCAGGTAGAGATGGAGACAATCGTCATTGGCGCTAGTGATAGTCGATGATAGTCAAGCAGATGAAGATGCGGCATTCCAATAGTGGTGGTCTCCGGCAAAGGCAGGTGAGGATGGTCAAATTTGGTGAGGCGGCTAGGGTTTTAGTTAGCTGAAGATGAAGGTGAAGCATGGCGGGTGAAGCATGCAGCAGTGGCAAGTTTTAGTTAGAGTTTTGTTTCATTGGTGAGGAAGAAAGAAAGAAAAAAAAAAAAGAAAAAAATATTTGTATAAGATAAAATATTAATTTTACAATAAGGGAAGATTTGTTAGGATATTATATATCTCAAAATTAATATTAATCTAATTTGATTTAGGTATGATTTAGGAAAATATTTGATATGATTTAATTACCTAATCTAATTGAGATTTGATTGCTATTATGATTAGATAACTCAATTATAAATAAGGATTGAGGGTTGTTACTTGAGAAGAGTGGAAATGAAAGGAAAATATGTAGAGAATAAGGGTTTTGTAAAGGAGTGCCCAAAGGGGTACCCAGGCAGAGGGAGAGATGAATCGAGAGGTTTTATAATTAAGAACTTATGAGAGTTTTTATAGTTTCCTCTTTCCAAAGCTACGTTTTAAGAGGGTTGATGGCTTGCCGTGCATAAGCTACATTGAAAAGGGTTCGTGACTCGCCGTGCAATAGTTACACTTTGAGAGGATTGGTGGCTCAGGGTGTAGCAGCTACACTTAGAGAGCATTGGTGACTTACCGTGCAATAGTCACACTCATGATCATTGTTGATTGATGATGAATGTATGGGTCGGGGTTATAATAAGAGATTGCAATCCTTAATTTCATAGTGGATTGAGATACTAGTTGGGTCCCTTAGCTTTTTCCCTCTAGTTGAGAAGAGTTTCCATGTTAATACTAGTGTTGATTATTTTTGTTGATTTTACGCTTCCATTTGTACTTAATTGTGATTTTTTTCAACAGTTATGGTACTAAACCTCCCTTTCAAGTTCAACTATCTTACTTCTAAGGGCTTGACTAATCTCTTGTAAATTGATTTTTTGACATCCATACCTTAGCGTATCTTTAAAGGCTCTAAGATATTTAGGTAAGACATATAGCAGTATCATAGCTTGAACTTCGTCCTCTAAGGTTAAATTAACATTTTTCAGATCCTGAAGTATTCTGTTAAACTCATCTAAGGAGTCCTCTAATTGTTTGTTTTCTTCCATCCTAAAGGTAAAGAATTTCTCCGCAAAAAGTATCCCATTAGACGGCGACTGTTTTATAGATCTCTTCTAATTTTTTCCCAAATTTTGTGGTTTCGCCAGCAACTTGAGTCAAAACCTTATTATCAAGACATAAGATGATAGAACCATAATCACGATAATCAATTTCTACCTTATCTCTTGTTGTCATATAAGAAGGTTATTTCTCTGGTGGCAAAACCTTAGTTCCCACTCCTCGGGGCATTAGCAAGGTTCTATCTTGACTTTCCACAAAGCAAAATCGTTGTTCTCATCAAACTTCTTTGTATCAAACTTAGCTAACGCCATTATCAAGAATCACTAACCTGTAGCTCTAACATCACTTGTTAGAGTTTAGATCTGTTCTTGAAACAGCCTCTCTTCAGGTTAACACCCTGAAGGCCGAAGGCTGCGTACATCCCCCCCCCCCCCCCCCCCCCCCCCCCCCCCCCCCCCCCCCCACCCCAAGACCCTGCGTAGGCGGGAGCCCTTGAGGCATTGGGTATGTTCCTTTAGAGTTTAGATCTGTTCTTGATAATGCTTTTAAACTAAAATTTGATTAGAGATCACAACCGATGATAGAAGAAATGCAAAAAAGCAGTAAAGAACCCCAAATGTACGTGGTTCAACCCTAAATGGCCTACATCCACGATCTCTCTACCACTAGAGAGGTGTACTTTTATTATAAATGAAATTAATTACAATTACAAACCAGATCAAACCTAGGCTTCGAATTACAGATACTTTCTCAAGCTTCTAAGACTGAAACTTAAAGAATACATAAGATTATACAAGACTGTGGCAAAGGAATCGCCATTGAAGCCATCAAGAAGATTTTGATTGCCTCTAGGAAGGTTCAAGCCACCACGGATCTGACAAAGGAAGGGAAACGGCACAGAAAATCCTTATAGTACTCACCAAAACATTTGAAAGAAGAGAGAGAAAATGATAAAGTAACAATGCTAAAGACCCCAATCCATGTGCAACAAATGGACGCCAAATCCTTGTCGCACTTAAGGCTCAAATCAATAGCTCATGTTTGCCCAAAGAAACACTAATGGGGTTGCTAAGATTAAGACGCATGGCACTGGGGAGGACGAGCATCTAAATAAAGCTTCTAGGGCATGCTTCAACACGAGCAGGAGACAAGGGCAAGGTGATTCACGGAGCGGGGCAGCCAGGGGAGGGCAGAATCGTAAAAGACCACATGATGTTTTGAAACCTGTCTTCAGAATGAAAATAACCCCAATGTTCAACTTATTTACGATTATGCTATTGACAGATTTTTCTTATGTGAAACGCTGCATTTTACTTGTTTGTCTAGCCTCCTAGCATCAACTAATCAACATCAACATTGCCAAGGTGCAACAAATAAGTCGGTGTAATTTACATATGAATTTTACTGTCTTTGAATTTCTCTTAGGATTGTAGGGATTCTGACATATTGTAATTTCCGAATGCAAAAGGTAACACTTACCCATAAATGCACTAAACATTCTAGATTTTATGCTATTATAGTACAAACTACATTCAAAGCTATCCTAAATAGTTTTCTTGGTCAATTGTATTCCCCAATGACCCCAAAATTGGTGTAACATTGGCTTGAGTAATATGCAATTGTTGAGGTTTTTGGTCAATTTAAAGTGTACGGCAATCAATGTTTTTTTTAAAATGTTTGGTATTTTGTATGAGTAAAGTTTAATGAAGGCATTAAAATTGTATTAAATCTTTTGCATTTCTTATTTGGTTTTATATTTCATGGAAGTGTAATGGACATCCCTAGAATTATGACGGAATTTAATGAAGGCATCAAAACTGTATTAAACCTTATGTATTTGTTTATTTGGTTTTATATTTCATAGAAGTGTAATGAACACATTCTAAAATTATGAGCAGAGTTAAATGAAAGCATTAAAATTGTATAAACCTTCTGTATATTTTTTTATTTGGTTTTATATTCCATAGAAGTGTAATGGACACACTCTAGAATTGCAAGTTTTGGATTTTGCTTAGCATTGGAGAGTGAGAACTTGTAATTTATATACAAAAATAGGTATGATATAAAAGGTTTGGCATGGGATACCGCCACCAATCATGACTACAAGCCGAATTCAAATGGCCTTTAGCAAAAGAATGCGCAACTTGATAACAACGCCTATTGACCCAACGAAAGGAACACAAGCTGAAGAACCCACAATTGGCAGAAGACCTAGCATCTTGAATGAGAGGCTCTGTATGTACAAAGCCATACTTGAGAAAAGTTACTAATACAGCTTTGCTATAATACTAAACCTAAGTGTAGACATGCAATTAAGTGGGAATCCTAACCCTACTTTCCTAACATAACATCAAGAAATGCATCTTCCAAAGCATGACAAGAATGTCCATAATATAATGTTAAAAAAGAAAAAAAAGAATGTCCATAATGTTTTATTTCAATAAATTCTTTTTGAGTTATTTAATTTTTAATACTTCGATATTTTTGAAAATAATGAGTATTCTAACTAATAAAAAAGGCCCTTAAATTTTTGTTGTTTTAATAAAAAAAGGCTCTTCTCCAGTGTGATAACATCATTTTCCATCGACATAGCTGATGTGGCAATTGTTTTTTTATTAATGCTTTGTCAATGGAAACGATGACTTCATCATGTCGGAGGTGAGCCTTTTTATTAATACGACAAAAATTTAGGACATTTGATATTAATTCAAGAAAGTTAAGGTACTTTCTATTATTTTCAAAAACGTTGGTATTAAAATATGAATGACCCATTACTTATCTAGAGTTCATTTAACCAAGCACTAAGGCACCGGATCCCATTAGAACTCCAAAGTTAAGCGTGCTTAGGTGAGAGTAGTACCAAGATGGGTGACCTCTTGGGAAGTCTTCCTGTTGCCAACCCTATAAGGTTGGGGGTCCTCGAAAACAGCCTCTCAGCAGGGTTATACTTTAACGGGGTAAGGCTGCATACATTCACCCCTCCTAGACCCCACCTATACGGGAGCCCTTAAGGTATTGGGTCTATTGTTTTTGTTGTTGTTGTTGACCCATTACTTATCTATTAAAAGGATATTTTGTCTTGCACAACACAAAAACAGGGCCATATATGCCTTAAATTCAAAGCGTTCATCAGCCCACGGAACCCATGGGCCCGGACAAATGGGCTTAACTTATGAGTCTAGTGCCAACTTTTCTGTAGTTATGGGCCTGGGGCCCATTTTGTGATTTTGCATCGACGAAGCCGATATTAGGGTTTGCCTATAAAAGGGGCAGAAACTTTTTCTGCCCCCCCCATAGACCAAACCCCAATCTGCAGTCTTCTTCGCACCCAGGTTCAGCCTTCATCTCTGTACATCGATCGATCTAATTTCAACTTCTTTGCTTGGTTTCAATTGATTAGCAATTTGATAAATTGTATTAATGGTGCTATTGTTGATTCTTTTGGTACAGAGAAATGGCGAAGTCGAAGAACCACACGGCGCATAACCAGTCTTACAAGGCTCATAAGAATGGCATCAAGAAGCCTCGCAAGCACCGCCACCAGTCCACCAAAGGGGTATCCTTTCTTTTTACTTTTGTTGAATTTGATTAGATTAGTGTGAATATGATGCAGTTGTTAAAACCAAGAAAAATGGCTAGATTACCCTATTTAAAGCTTGACCGGGGGGAACTAGAGTAGAATTCCGAGTGGAAAAGAGAAGAGAGTAGTATGGGGAGAGAGATATTTGATTTCATATTCATCTGAGAGTAGTATGGGGAGAGAGAGATTTGATTTCATATTCATCTTTATGCCTTCCATACAACACTAGCAAAAATCCTAATTATGTAATAAAAGGAAAAATAAGCTGGATTATTGCAACACTTGATTAATTTAATTTTCCCGTAGTTGTATATTTATCTGTTTTTGGGGGATCTGTAGATGGACCCCAAGTTCCTAAGGAACCAGAGGTACGCGAGGAAGCACAACAAGAAGAGCGAAGAAGGCAGCGCTGAGGAAGAGTAGACAGACAGTTGCAGTTCATCCAAGTTTGTAACTTTTAGGGTTTATCTTCGTTATGAATTTAAGTTTGTTTTTGATGAAAAATATTGATGTTTCTGTTTAGTTAATGTTTACTGGCGAGTCATTACATACTTCAAGTTGCTCTTGACTTGGTTATTTAATGCTTAATTAGGATGACTTAATCTCGTCCTGCTATTTTGGGTTTTGATTAGGAGTTGAGTATTGATGTTTTCATGAACCCCTTCATTTACCGTCATCCATCCGCTTCTATGCTTTAATTTTGAAAAATGATTTGCACACTTGGCATGTTTTTAGTGTTCAAATCTATGTGATTTATGTACCATTATCTATCAAGCTTGAGCTTAGTTCGTCATGAGCTTATGCCGTACTTTGCATGGTATCAACTAAATTTGGCCTGTTTGCCTAATTTTAGGCTCGGGTTCAGCTTCGAAGCTCGAACTCTGCTCCTTTAATCACATTTGGGCTCTAATTTAGTGAATACATGTAGCGGTCTCTTGATATGCCTATTTGTTTAGTTGTTTGTGATCATATTTTGTCTGGTGTTAGAATTGAGCTTTTCCCTGCTTGTGTTCTATCTTCATTTTCTTGTGCTGAACAAAAAAATTGTCATGCCACCCACAGTAATTGTTGTACTTGCATTGAGGATTGCCTGCAGCATATATGGGATGTAAAGTTTCAGTGGAGCTTAGGCCTTAACCCAAGTTAGCAATTCTTTTGTGGTGTAAATTGGGATAATTTCTACCCTTCATCACCCTTCGTTATCCCATTTTCTGTAATCTCCCAATTTGGGGGTTTAAAGGAAGGGAAGATGAAATTCTAAAACTTATTATGCACTTTTATCCCTATTTTAACTATAGCTTCTTGTATTCTTTCCTTTTTATCTAATTAACATACAATCATAATTCACTTACACATCTTTATCCTTATATTCATTTAACATACCCAACGGTAGTCGCTTACCTCTCCCCCCTTTGCCCCTATCTGCCTCCTCTTTCAAGTTGCCAAAGGGAGACACTTCCTTTAACATGTGAGTTGTCTTCATTATACACTCCACCTTCTCTAGTCCTGTTGGATCCATCATTGTTGGAGATGCCTTTAAGAAATGAAATTTGAATTTAGCCCACTTCTTGAGGACCGACTGTGTCAAATAACAGTCTGTAAAATTTCACCTAACATTAGGGTCCACATGTGAGCTTAAGTGAAGTTTCATCCTAGAATTAACTAGCATTTAGAGTAGCCTATTGGTTTATATATTAATCTCTTATTTCTCACAACTTCAATGTACAATTTTCTAACTAGACTTACATGTGGAGTCCTGAACAAGGAAGACTCGAAAACGAAGGATTTCATAAACTACGAATGTATGTTTGTTTAGGGAGCTTGATACATAAACTAGTTGAATTCTTATTTAATTCTTAATGAGTCAAGTTTGAACTGTGATATCTGATTGTTGATGGTCGATATAGTGCTTCGGATTCAAAATACCAAGGGGGTTGCTCAATTGAGCTTGTTGATACTATTATGGTCGAGACCTGCTTAGCCTTTTCTAAGGTGTAGGCTTGATTAAACCATCTGAAACAATCAAGAGCTGTATGACTAGGTTCTCGACATATTTGAAATATGTATCGAGCTTTACCTTTGCCATCTAGACATATTTGAAACAATCAAGGTAGGCACTGTTATTGAAGTTGTAGCCGTGGTATTCTCAGAGAATGGGTGCCATCAATTGTCTTGCGACATAGAGGCAAGGAGCTTTAGTTTCTCCTGTAATGAAGCCGTCCAGATCGCAGGCTTTAAAGGTTGACAGGGTTGATGTTCTCCGCTGATTATAATTCTTTCGATCAAATCAAATTGTTAGAGACGGGAAGATAATACTGCTAGTTGCAGTTGAGGTTTGTGTTGCAAAAAGATGTGATGGCTATTTTTGAAGTTGAGGTTTGTGTTGCAAAAAGATGTGATGGCTATTTTTGAAGTTTCACATCTAGTGAAGCTCAAATTGAGGACTAAACGAGAATGCTCGGATCAAAAGACATACAAGAACTTTTAAATATTTGTGAAATCTAATATGCTGTGCTGGTTAGATTGTCTTTATTTATAGTTGTAAAATATCATACAAAATACAACAAGAAAATAAAACCTTAGGTTTATTTGGTTGTCATGAACTTGCGGACTATAGGAAGTGCAAATTGTTAAGCAATTTTAATTTTTTTCAAAACATAGGATTTAACTTACTTAGGCCCCCTAAGTAAGTTCTAACTCTTTAGTTTTTAACTAGTTTCCCAAAGATGTTTTATTTCTTATCATAGCAATCAAACACTTCGTACATACTTTCTTAAAAGTTGACACCATAATTAAATTCAGGTAAAATATAATTTTTTGTAGAAATTTAATTTCATTGGTAACTAAACAAGGAAACAAGAAGCACCTAGAATTTAATCTTTTAATTTTTGACTTTATTGTGTGCATTTCTTCAATGTGAATCACCTTACCCCTGTTATTAGGGTTGTTCATGGGTTGGGTCTAGAACCATTGCGACCCATCTAATATTTGATTCATACCCAATTCAGACCTATAAAATGGTAAGACAATGGTTCTGTGTTGGGTTGGGTGGGTCAAGTCATGTTGGACGAACGTATAAACAAATATTCATTTAAATTTGAAAAATTATAACTTAGGTATCTTAAGGTTTGACCATTTATCACATAGGTACCTGACATTTTAATATATACAATAAAATATCCTGAGGTTTGAATATTTTATCACATTAGGTACTTTATGTTAAAATTTGATAAATTTTTATAAGAATCAAATCAATTTTATACATAAAATGTTGATATTATAATAATCATGATAATAATATGTCACATCAATATTTTCAGCAAATATTTAATAAATTACGATAAAAATTTTATTGAATGTTAATGTAAACTATCTAAATATTATTGGAATTGTGTACAACATTAGCATTTTTGGCAAAAAAATTATCAAATTCTGATAAAAAAAATCAATATATTGTTGGAATCATGTTCAATTTTAGTATTTTCAAATGAAAATCTATCAAATTTCAATAAAGGATACCTGATTGATAGAATTTTAAAATTTTTTTGCAAAATCAAATTTCAATTATGAGACTTATATATTATCGGTTTCATGTTACACTTCGACATTTTTCAAGGCAATTTTATCAAATTTCAGGAAACGGGTAACTAAATAAATAAAATTTTAAAACATCAAGATAGTTAAGTGATAAATTTTGGGTTATTTACACCAAAAGTCTTTGTACTTTGCTCATTGTTTCAATTTTCTTGTACTTTAAATGTGTCAATATAGTCCCTCTACAGTTGATATTGTATCGATTTGATCATTAAAGTAAAATTATTCCTAAGTTTTTTAAAAAAATTTAAATCATTTAGCCACGCGTTGGATTAAATGGAGTCCACAAATGGATTTATAGTGGATTACTTGTATTTAACATAATTGTATCGCTAAAAAAAAAAAAGTGAAAACTTAACTTGAATTTAACCAAAGAACTAAATTGACACAATTTAAAATATAGAGGGACTAAATTGACACAACTAAAAGTATAAGAACTAAATTGATACAATGAGAAAACTACAGGGACCTTTGATATAAATAATCCTAAAATTTTTAAACCTTGAGGTTCTCTATTATATATATTGAAACATTAGGAAACGTAGCCTAGTCAACTCTCGGGGTACCTACCTTGATGAGTTTCAAGATAGCTCGCTTTATTTAGGTTCATTTACACTTAATTTAGGCATGTTTGAACATGTTCTTCCATTGGATTAAAAAAAAGAACATACTCCTACATAATCAATGCCTATTCATGGGTAATTCGGACACAGACCCGATACCCATGGGTACTTCGGACACAGACCCGATACCCATGGGTACAAAGCAATTTGGACCCATTAGACCCACCAAAGAAAATTGACCCAACCTAACCCAACCCAATTGATATGGGTTGAGTGGGTCTTGGGTATTACTCGACTCATGTGCACCCCTACCTATTATTTCAACTGTCGTTGTGCTTTAAATCCATGTACAACATTTTGGAAAAGGAAATTGTTAGTGTAAGGACAAAAATTACTATAATCAAAAGAATAATATGGCTTATAAAAAAGGTAGACACAAAATTATTTTGAAAATAATAATAATTTTAATTTGATAAAAATATTACCCTCTCAAAAATCCTACTCCTAATTTTTAGAAAATCAAAAGTAAAAATAAAAAATAATATCAAATAGATCCAAGAATTATCCAATACGTAAGTGTTTTTTTAGGAAGGAAAGAAACAATAAGATACTTTACTCCCTTTTTCCCTATTTTGCTGTAACATTTTTTACGTAAATCTATTTAATAATAGCACGAATGTAAGCCCCAGCACTCGGACATACTAGAACAATTCGCAAATAACTCAACTAGTCCGAATTCATGTTTATTTAAATTTAAATGCTAGATTAAATTATATTTACAAATAATTTTACATAGAAATAGGAAAAATGGATAATCAAATTCTCAAGTATAAGAGGTAAAGGCTAACTCGAGATAGGGGCAAATAAAACTTAAACCGACTCAAAGATGAAACTGAACACTATAGACCTCGAATTACAGCAAATAGATTTGAGGCAAGATAACTTTATGACTTTTAGAAAAG
The DNA here is from genome assembly GCA_018398585.1 of Simmondsia chinensis. NCBI lineage: Eukaryota > Viridiplantae > Streptophyta > Magnoliopsida > Caryophyllales > Simmondsiaceae > Simmondsia > Simmondsia chinensis. The sequence goes on from JAGTTD010000013.1 coordinate 11,669,349, forward strand.
AAAGATTGAACTGAAGAAAGTCACTATGCCGTGGAATTTACCGTTGCCTTAAGTTGTTTATGCCCCTACTACTGTACAAATGGGATCATCAGGTGATACGCATAATTTTTACATATTTTATTTTTTATTTTTGTCATATATTCGGCCTCTACATGTGTGTTCGTTTGTTACTTAGGTACACTTTCATGTGGAACACATCAAAGCGGACGAAAGAAGAATTCTGGCAGAACCAAGCATTATTGAGGCACTTTTGGTGATTGATTGGAGAAACCCAACCATTTGTGCAGATGAAAGACCCATTGGATCATAATTTGGTGAACCAAGTACATTTCATAGCGCTTCAGTGCTTAATCAAGAAAAGGGGGTCAAAGAACCGATCGATCAGGATGGTTCCGTACGGAACCCTAACTCCTCCTGCGCCTATAAATAGAGAAGGGAAAGTCAACCTTAGGGACGCTTTTTCTACCCGCACATTCTCCCCTTTCTCTCAAACTCGAAGCTGCTACGAGATCTACAGGTTCTCAAAAGCTGAAGTGCAAGCGGTTGGAATATTAGGAGAATTCAGGCTCGGATTGGCATTGACACGAAGATTGAAGGAGTTTACTCTTTTATTTATTTTACGCACAATATCTTCTTTTATATAAATTTAAGGATGTGTAAAACTTCCATGGAGGAGTAAACTTTCTTAGTTTAGGGATGAAGGATGGGTAGCCGCCCGTATCCTAGATTTATATTATGCTTTTGATGATTGATTTAGTTATGTTATGTTCGCACCCCTGCGGGGAGTTTTTCATGATTGTTGGATATTCTTTGTATGTGTGCTTGTAGCCATGACTGGGTCTCCAACTTTGCAGCGATTAATCTTATGCTTGTAGCCTAGACCATAATATAACAGGAATTCATGCGTGGTCAGGATTGGGGTTGTACCCAACCCTGAACCCAATCTTTTATATAAGTTAATATTGAATTAGGAGTAACAAAGGAATTAAGTAGTGCTAATGAGATAACCTATGCTACATCTAGGGTGCTAAGATAGGTTATGCCTTTAGACTAGTTCATTACCCTAAGCCCTCATTTATATATTAACCCAGGCTTAGAGCTTGTAGCCTAAGTCTTTCAAATCATCGTCCTAAGTAGAATATAATGACGGGATACGTGTTAAGCTACCCTAAATTCACTCCCTAAACTAACCTCAATTGAATTGTCGCACTCACTTTATATTCAGTTTTAGTAATTTAGCTTACAACTTATTCAAACAACAAAAAAACCAAAAATTCAAGCCTCTCGTTAATCAGTAAATCTAACTTGACACGATTCCCTGTGGATACGACCTGTATACCCGACAAAGCTACGACGATCTCATACGCTTGCGAGTTAACTATTTTCTAGGATGATCCGGATTTGTCTAAGGTATGTTATGATCAGGTAGTACGTCATTGTGTCCGAAGAATGAGCATGAGAGTGTATTACGATTTTGTCATAGTTTAGCCTGTGGAGGACACTTTGGGGGATGACGTATAGCGGCGAAAGTCCTTCAAAGTGGCTTCTTTTGGCCGACTCTTTTTTGGGACGCTCGTGATTTTTGTAGGGCGTGCGATTGGTGTCAACGCACGGGTGCCCTCACAAAACGTGATGAGATGCCTCAGCACCCCATTTTAGTTTGCGAAATTTTTGATGTTTGGGGCATTGATTTCATGGGGTCGTTCCCTAATTCACAGGCCTGTGTTTATATTCTAGTAGCTGTTGATTATATTTCGAAATGGGTGGAGGCCATTGCATCTAGGATGAACAACCACAAGGTGGTCATTGAGTTTGTTAAAGATAATATTTTCTCACGTTTCGGTGTTCCTAGGGCGATAATTAGTGATGAGGGGGACACACTTCACCCATCATTTGGTTGAGTCACTTCTCAAAAAGTACTCTATCACTCATAAATTAGCTGCCCCATATCACCCTCAAACTAGTGGCCAAGTTGAAGTCTCGAACCGGAAAATAAAGTCTATCCTTGAGAAGACCGTTAGACCGGACTGCAAAGATTGGTCTTTAAGGTTGAACGACGCTCTTTGGGCTTATCGTACAGCCTTCAAGACTCCAATAGGCATGTCTCCCTATCGCTTAGTTTTCGGGAAGACATGCCATTTGCCAGTGGAGCTTGAGCACTGTGCATACTGGGCCATTAAGTAATTTAATCATGACATGCATAGTATTGGGTCGCACCGACGACTTCAACTCGGCGAGTTGGATGAGATGCGATACAAGGCATATGAAAACGCCAAACTATACAAAGAAAGAACCAAAGCTTTTCATGACAAAAGAATTTCGCGCAAAAGTTTTGAAGTTGGTCAAAAGGTTTGGCTTTACAACTCCCAGCTTCTGTTCTTTCCCGGGAAACTACGTTCACGATGGGATGGACCTTACGAAGTGGTCCACGTATACCCTTCTGGGGCAATTAAAATTTGAGATATTAATGATGGTCGCCTTCTCACAGTCAATGGCTATTGTCTTAAACACGCTATTGGGTTAGGGGATAGACCACACGAGTTTGAAGAAATTCATCTTAGGGACCCCACGACGGGATCAACCAAGCGTCGTAAATACCGCGTCTGGCTGAAGACGTTAAACTTAGCGCTTTTGGGAGGCAACGCAATTTATTTATGTTTCATAGTTTATGTCGTATTATTATTATTATTATTATTATTATTATTATTTTTCTTATTTATTTATTTTTTATGGAAAATTTTCAAAACCAAAGATTTTTGGTACAAGACATACCGCTGCCTCCCCGATCGATCGGGTTTAACTTCGATCGATCGGGAGTGCTACGGTTGGGGCTTTTCGCTTTAAAACCCCGATCGATTGAGTCTTCCCGATCGATCGGGAAACCCTCCGTACGAATTTCTTTTTTAAAACGCCTCGATCTGTCGCCCTTTCCCCCTTCACTTTTATTTTTCCCCACCTCCAAACCCTAACCCATGACCCCCTATCTCCGCCACCATCTCTGGCCTCCGCCTTCGGCACTCGCCGTTCCGACCACCAAAGCCAACCCTAGCACCAATTTCTCTTCGGTTTTACCCTGTATTGCAAGATTATGCCGCGTGCCAAGCGGAGCCACACTGAGGAGGGCAGCAGCTCCCAACAACCCGACGTTCTTGCTCGAGTCAATGCTGGCCCTATATCCGGGGAGACGGTGTTTGGTGAGGATCTTAAAGATAAGAGGGAGGGCGCTTGGGCCATTCTCTTTTGCCAATATAGGGATCTTACCTACTTTCTTGGTAGAGAGCTGGAGAAAGACCCTGTTTTCCCTTCTTTAGGGAGGGAATTTTATTCCTCTTATACTCTCCAACAAGAAGGGGGTCGGACCTACGGTGACGTCACTATTCATGGCAAGACCATCCGATTTGATGCCACGGATGTCACCGAGGCTATAGGTTATCGCTTATATGTTGACGAATTTGTTTGGCACCCGCCTGTTAACCCACCAAAGGCCGTGGATATTATCACTGAGTTATGTGGCGGCCAATGTGCGAGAGATCATCCATCCATCACGTTCTGCTCCGCCCTTCCGTCGCATATGTAGCTCCTGGACACCATTATTAAGGCCAATCTATGGCCTACCGGCCATGCCCAGGAGCATACCGGCTCTATTCTAGATCTTATTTGGAAGTTCCACCGGGGTGTATGGGTGGATGGGGGGGGCCACTTACTTATAGAGTTTTACCGCTATCCGCCACAAGCTTCAGCGCTTCTCTGTTGGCGGCGGTGCTCTGTACTTTCCTTGGTTAATCACAAGGCTTGTACGGCGTGCTTGGGTGCGCATACCGATCACTCCTGACGGAGCTTGCGCACCACTCCGCCACTTTGATCCCACCCAGCATCGTCTGACCTTCCTTTCACTTGCCCCGGCCGATGTGCGAGGGGAGGAGTCGGACATGGAAGATGCCCCGGCCCCTGGCCGCTGCTCTTGCCCGAGGAGCACACCGCGAGGGACGCCCACCCACGCCACCTGCTTTTGATGATCCCGGCCACGTCCCGCCATACGTTACGGATATTATGGACCGTCTGGATCACATTCAGTCTTTGGTCACTGAACTCTATCGACTGCAGACAGGGGGTTCTCCTCCACCTTACCCCCCTCCCCGAGTTATTTATATTACTCCTGTACTAAACATTTGTTATGTTTATCTTTCTTTTTCTTTATTAACAAATTGTTTTAGTCCACAGTCTTCTCTATTTTTTAATTTTTTTTTGTTGTAGTTCTGGAATTCGCTCGACATATGTGGCTGCCCATTCATGATCTCAAGTTGTCTCTCTCCTTTCCTTGCTCCTATTTTAATTATGGTGCATTGAGGACAATGCAAGGTTTGGGTTTGAGAATGGCAGATAAGAGTCAACTTTGTTTGTCCTTTAAGCTTAATTGAGCATAAATTAGCAACACATTTTCTTTTGGAAGGCATAAATGAGTATGAGGTTGTTTGTGACCATTATCGTAGCCCTGTTCTGTGATGTACTTTGACGATTAGAATAATTATGAGACGAGATTATTGCTGGATCAGACTTTTGAATCCATATTTTTTCTCTTTTAACTAGTTAGTGAGATTATTACTTTTCACCCTTAATCTTGTGACATATCCTATTGTTTTGGTCGAAATAATGGTAATAATTTTAGGAATAGGAATCCACTTTTCTACTCCTAACAATGTTGAAATCAATTGTACATTCTTTTATCTTAGGTAACCCTTTAAAAAAAAAATAGAGGTGACTGGTTGGTTCTTGTAACCCCTGTGTCTCGAGCAAGTAAGCCCGTAGGGGTATCTTAAAGCCTGGTACCTTGAGCCAACTGGGTCGGGAGCTGCCGGTCGAAAGCTTGCTACATGGGCCACAGGGAAATCTTAAGAAGAATCAACTTTGTAGTTACCAAAATAAGCACTAATACCCATAAAAAAAAAAAAGGGTATGTGCTAGCAGGTTAGGTTGTGGATCTTTAAGACTCGAGCCATTAGGTCCGTAGGGGTCTCTTAAAACCTGGTACCTTGAGCCAACTGGATCGGGAGCTGCCGGCTGAAAACTCGTTACATGGGTCTGAGGGAGACATATCTAACCAAGAAAAAAAAAAAGGAAGAAGGGAAAACAGGAGAGAAAAGAGAAGCCTTTTGATTTTACTATTGATTAGTGGTGAAGGGTTAGGGTGACTTATTCCTTTACTTATTACCATTATTTCTTCTTTAAGTCAGAGGGTTTTGAAGTAAGATGAAGGGGAGAGAAGTTCTAAGACCACTCACTAGTAAAAAGACCTTAATAACGGAGACTTAAGTCAGAACTAGTGCAATAATAACGTCACATAAGGATTCGCTACTCTCAAGTAAACTCTCAAGTTTGGTTGAACAATAATTTTCACAAATGACCTTTACGGTTAAATGCCTGACTCGACTTTTCCGCCAGTAGCTAATTTAAATAGAATATTGCATGAGGACAAGCAATGTGTGGGTTTGGGGATGTTGATACGCATGATTTTTACATATTTTATTTCCCATTTTTGTCATATATTCGGCCTCTACATGTGTATTCGTTTGTTATTTAGGTACACTTTCAGGTGGAACACATCAAAGCGGACGAAAGAAGAATTCTAGCAGAACCAAGCATTATTGAGGCACTTTTGAAGACTGATTGGAGAAACCCAACCATTTGTGCAGATAAAAGACCAATTGGATCGTAATTTGGTGAACCGAGTACATTCCATAGCGCTTCGGTGCTTAATCAATAAAAGGGGGTCAAAGAACCGATCGATCAGCAGCTCCTGGTTAGGGAAACTAACCGAGAGTCTGTCGATCGATCGGCCAAAAGCACCGATCGATCGGGATGGTTCCGTACGGAACCCTAACTCCTCTTACACCTATAAATAGAGAAGGGAAAGTCAGCCTTGGGGACGCTTTTTTCTAGTCGCACGTCCTCCCCTTTCTCTCAAACCCGAAGCTGCTATGAGATCTACAGGTTCTCAAAAGCTGAAGCGCAAGCGGTTGGAATATTGGGAGAATTCAGGCTCGGATTGGCATCGACACGAAGATTGAGAGAGTTTACTCTTTTATTTATTTTACTCACAGTATCTTCTTTTATATAAATTTAAGGATGTGTAAAACTCCATGGAGGAGTAAACTTTCTTAGTTTAGGGATGAAGGGCGGGTAGCCGCCCGTATCCTAGATTTATATTATGCTTTTGATGATTGATTTAGTTATGTTATATTCGCACCTCTGTGGGAAGTTTTTCATGATTGTTGGATATTCTTTGTATGTGTGCTTGTAGCCATGACTGGGTCTCCAACTTTGCAGCGATTAGTCTTGCGCTTATAGCCTAGATCATAACATAATATGAATTCACGCGTGGTCAGGGTTGAGGCTGTACCCAACCCTGAAATCTTTTATATAAGTTAATATTGAATTAGGAGTAACAAAGGAATTAAGTAGTGCTAATGAAATAACCTATGCTACATCTAGGATGCTAAGATAGGTTATGCCTTTAGAGTAGTTCATTACCCCAAGCCCTAATTTATATATTAACCCAGGCTTAGAGCTTGTAGTCTAAGTCTTTCAAATCATCGTCCTAAGTAGAATCTAATGACGGGATATGTGTTAAGCTACCCTGAATTCACTCCCTAAACTAACCTCAATTGAATTGTCGCACTCACTTTATATTCAGTTTTAGTAATTTAGCTTACAACTTATTCAAACAACAAAAAAAAACCAGAAATTTAAGCCGCTCGTTAATCAGTAAATCTAACTTGACACGATTCCCTGTGGATACGACCCGTATTCCCGACAAAGCTATGACGATCTCGTGCGCTTGCGAGTAAACTGTTTTAAAACACATCATCAGGTATTCTGACTCCGAGGGTTGACACGGCCCCTAACAAAAAAATGTATTATTGGGTAATGGGTTGGAACAGAGAGACAGAGGAGTAATAAGAGGAGAAAGAGAGAGAGCATGTTAGATAGTGTAGGAGGAAAAAGGATGAGAGAGAAAGTAAAAGGGAAAGTCGAGAGTTTTTTGAATGTATGGATTTTAGTTACAATTATGTATTGTAATTTTATGATTTGTGTCCTAACGAAAGGGGTAAGGCTGCGTACATCACCCCCCCCCCCCCCCCCCCCCCCCCCCCCCCGACCCTGCGTTTTGCGGGAGCCGCAAGGCATTGGGGCTGTTGTTGTTGTTGTTATTGTTGTTGTAGTGAAAATTTTGATACCCAATCAAATCATGACTTTTCACTCTAGTTAAAAAAAAGGTTTCCACATAAAAATTTCTTATGTTGTTTCATTGATTTTGATTTTTGCTTTTGCTTCTATTCGATTTGTGAATTTCTCAACAAGTTAAAAGTGCATACTGTATTTACAGTAGAATTTCCTAACTTTGATTAGAAGGTGCACCATTCTTTTTACCTCTCTAAAAATATATATAAATGGATTTAACATGTGTTGACTATATGTGTTTAACTTATTTCTGGATAGTTTGAACACCAGTGAGATTCGTGTCAAGCAACTAGAGGTTTAAAGAGTAGGCAGGGTTGCATTAGGTCAAAGTAAATAAAAAATAATAATAATTTGAGAGTTAAAGTAATAAATTTAGCAAATTAATGTATATGTATATTTAATTCTGGTTTAGATGTTGATTTTCAATTTTATTTATTTTTTAAATGAAAAATATACAGATATGTATTATATAATTAATATTACAAAAATATATATTTTACATTATTATTAACAATTATACATAATTACCCTTTTTAAACAAAAAAATACTAATATGTGTCCAAATTGTGCATTATACACCAATTTTACCAACAAATGTTGTATCTAGTAAAATCTTAGCTTTATAGTAATAAATGTTCAAATACAAGAATGTCCAAGTAATAGATTCCCGTAATTAGCAACAATAGAGTGTCAATTAGTGGAATTATAAAGTACACGAGAAGTAGAAATTTAGAATGTCTTAATATAAAATTTATCATAAGGAAGCACAAAGTAAATCTTTTTACTGATATATTATTTACTGTTATTTTTTACCTTCTAAAAAAGAGTTAGCCTTTTAAATTAAAAGAATTGTTATTGTCAAGCAAAAATTGTTACCACAAAAGCAATAAGACAATTTACCAACAATGAGAGTGAGAGGCATAAAATTAATTTAAAAATTACAATCTTATTATGATAATAATAATTTTACTTCTATAATAATAAATTTACTTCGATAAAAATATTACCTAAATTAAATTACGTACAGTAGGCGTTGTCCTGTAAACAAACTCTATAACATTAGTCGAACTGAAACCCTAAGCAACGCGGCTTGGCCCCGTCGACGGCTCTCTACAACCGGACCCTCCCCCCTCTGGTATCTCTCTCTCTCTCTACCCTCTTTTCAAGTACCTACAATTTGGGTATTCTCGCTCGATTTGGCTACAAATAAGATTTAATTGCTACAGTTTTGATTTGGTATGCTAGAATTCAATCTTGTTTGTAGATCCATGTATGGGGGTCTGCATCTATTATTCTTTTCCTGAAAATTATCGTATCTGGGATATTACCTTATGTTTGAAGCGAGGAAAAAAGGGGATTTTGGTACCGGGGTAATGTTGATTTCGATTTCTGTACGTTGTTTGAAGAAATTCATACGAAGGAGAGTGTTGAGATTCAATTTGAACGTTGAAGTGGCACTTTTTAATATTAGATTTGATTAATTCATGTTGAAATTACTAGTTCTATTGGTGATCTGTTTGTTTCTTGCTGATTTATGCTTGTTGGGTTAATATTTTTGGGTGGCCTGGGATAGAGAAAAAAATTATCAATATATAGATAAAGGGAGATACTCCGCCTATTGCTAATTGATTCTTGAGCTTGTATCGAGCTTATTTATCTCTTGGTGGATATTAATTGCACTGGAACAAGTAGGGCTTGTGGTTTGAGTGGTGCCTATTTTCCTGTTTGCATTGGTCATGCTTGTTTCTATTTGATAAAGTGGGGTTCTTTTTAGAGTTGAGGGTACTTTGGAAACAGTCTCTCTATCTATGGGGTAGCATTTTGCAGGAGTAAGGCTACATACATCATACTCTCCCAGACCCTGCCTTGACGGGAGCTTCTTTGAGGCACTATGCTATTGTTGTTGTTGTAACAAGTAGGGCTTGTTCTGTCGAGCAACCAAAATCTTGCTCGTGATTATTCCCCTTTTAAATGTTTTTTCCCTGTTTGCTGATGTATGTACTCTAGGGCTGATTTCTTTTTCTATACCCGTCTTTTTGTGATACTTTTGAGGCATCGTTTGCAGCTTTTATGTTTTGAGGCATCGTTTGCAGCTTTTATGTTAATCTTAAGCTGAAGATAGACTGTTTTTGTGGCATTGATATTCATGCAATTAACTTAGCTCTCTATTAAATGTCTGCTTCATTTTTCTTGCTCTCTCTTGGAAATGTCTGCTTCATTTTTCTTTGCGGGGGGTTGAAGCGCCCGCGGTGTGAACTTCTATTTTGGAGATGGTCCTATATACCCATCAATTAGGTTTTTGGTTTTGTGCTTGTATATATCTATGTTGTATCAGAGCTTGTGCTTTTTTAAGCTTGTAACCATCATTCAAATTCATAGTAGAAAGTCGTCTACTACTGCCCGTAAATTTTCCGTCATTTGAGCCTTTTTGATGTAAGTCTCTATGTCATTGTTTCTCTCTCTCTTTTTTTCAAGTTCAAATTTGGTTTTTGGAATCTAAATTGAACCTACTTCTTGGTTATTTTGTCTTAAAATCCACTGAGATTTGAACTTGGGCCTCATGTTCAAGGGCCCCAACCTTGGGATTGACTATTGTTTCTTCTTTTTTGTTTCAGGATTTTTGTTCAAAGCTAAGGTTTGTGGATGCTCTATAGTCCATCTTGTCAATCATAAATTTGAGTTTGTGAAAAAATGTCAAGTAAGAAAGAAGAGAAAGCTCAGGTCGCAGCTGAAAGAATCAAAGCAGCAGCCTTGTCAGCTGCAAAGGGTCTTAGCCGAGCTCAAGCAGAGAGGGCTGCGGCTGCTGCAGCGAGGAACGTAAATGCATACGGGCAGAAAGAAGAAGGGCCGAGCAGATGGCAGGAGAGGAAAGAAGCGAAGCGACAGATGTATCTGATGAGTACTGAAAAGGCCGTTAGATTGGGTGAACGGAAAGATCTTAAGGCCAATATCTCTTCCATTGGAGGAGCTTCTGCTCAGTGCCAAAAATGTTTCCAAATTGGGCATTGGACGTACGAGTGTAAGAATGAAAGGGTATACATATCCAGACCTTCACGTAGTCAACTGCTTAAAAATCCGAAACTGAGGCAGAAGGTGATGGAATCTTACCATCTGGATAATCCAGATATGGAGGAAGAAAAGGTCTTGAAGAACGATGAAAAGCAAAACAAGAAAAGCAAGAGGAAGCATAGGTCAGACACAGAGTCGGGTAGTGATAGCGAGGCTTCAGTGTTTGATTCTGAGAGCAAGTCTTCTTCGACTGGGTCAGAGTATTCGTCGGAGGACAGTGGATCAAGCTACAGCTCGTCCACTGATTCAGAAGAAGAGAGGAGGTGGCGGAAGAAGAAGAAGCAGAAGAAGGGAAGGCGTAGGCGGTACAGTTCATCTTCTGAGTCTTCTGATTATGACTCGAGTTCTGAGTCTGATTCAGACACCCGAAGAAGCCATAGGAAGGGTAAAAGGCACAGCCGTAGACGGTAATGCAGGAGGTTGGGCATGATTATTGAAACGACAACAACGTTCAATGGTGTCATTTAGCTGAGAGCTCATTTGGGGATGTATGTCAGAGCTTGTGTAATGATCTTTCTGAACCTTCATAGATGTGAATTAGAGGTATAATAAGCTGAATTTTAATCTGATTTTGTTTGTATGGTATTCCTTTCTACTTATGTGTGTCACTGAGCTTGAATCTTTGTAGTTTGAGATTCAGATTTTTTCTATTTGAATTTGATCACCGGTTCTCTCCCATACTTCTATGTCCGTTCTTGGTTAGAATGTTGGCGGCCTTAGAAGATTAATTTTATTAATTTTTGCATTATTATCATGTCATTATACGTAAATTGGTCATATAGATATAGCACTTTCTTTGATCTCTTGAATCAGTTAAAATATGCTTAAATGAAACCTCAAACCGTCATTCTGCCTAGGGTGTTTTGGGGTTTTTCTTGTTTGTTGTTGAGCCGTACTCTGCACTATTGGGTCTTGTCGAGCTTGTATTCAAATTATCGGAAAAAAACACCCTCATGTCTACCAAGCCCACCGGACCTGAGCTGCTTCTTCTGAACTTGACAAAACCATCAGCACCCCAAGCAAGTCCACCCGATCAACCCTGCCCCCGCCCTTTCGAGCAGTTTGCAACCCCTCTAACCCATATGTATAATCATGTAAGGTCAAATGGTATATTACTGCTATTTTGTGTATATATAAAATGTGAGCCATATTTAGTTATGTTAATTTGATAATTTATTTTAATAATTATAACTTTGTTATGTATTTATTGTTTGTAGCATTGAGGTGTATTATTGACATGTTTATAAATTAACAAACTAACACAGAACGAAAAGGTCACCTATATAAGGAAATAGACAATCTGTGGTTTGCCAATTTTTTGATGGGATTGGGTAATGGTTAAGGTTTCCTAACTTGTTTAATAAATATGTTGGATTAGGGATGTTCAAATATCGGTCTGGATTGAAAAACCGGATTGGACAGGTCATTCGGTCCAAGACCGGACCGGACCAATTCAATTTGAGCTTGGTCCTCGGTCCTCATGTTGACCTTATTTTGGGTTTCGGTCCAAACCCAAAAACCCGAGACCGGACCGAAAACCCGAATTATTTTGTTAGGCCTTCTATTTCTTTTATTAGATTATGAGTAGACTACTTACACTTACAAAATTTGGGCCTAAAATTAGTTTAAAAATAGCTCATAAACACCTATATTAACTTATTTTATTTCTTTTAATGATAAACTATTGTATTATGCATATTATTATGACTTATATGCATAACTATTTATAGTTAATTTATGAAGAATTTCGTTGGTTATTAGTGCAGAATCGAGAAAAGTGAATCAAATTTAAGAGGCCAAATTATCAGGGTCAGGTTTAGTAAATATAATTGTTATGAGCTGTTGTATTTGGGGATAATAATTCAATATTTCTATAGTTTCTATTATTTCTATTGTTTATGTTTTGTTCTTTTTTTTTTTTTTTTTTTTTTTTTCCCCTATTGGATGCTTTTAAAGTTGTTCAAATTTGACAAAATGTGCTGTGAACTTATATTAGAAAAGAAAGAAACAATAATAGGTCCAAATCGGTCCGGTCCGGTCCATGAAGTAATCGATCCGATCTCGGACCGGATCGGACCGTATAAATTCGATCCAGTCTTCAGTCTTCAAAAGATGCCAGTTTTAGTCTTCAGTCTTCAAAAGATCGGATTTAGGTTGACTCTTTTTCAAGAACCCCTCCCACAACACGGACTAGGTGCGTAACACATTTGTTAGTCATAACTCCAAGTCTTGTTTCTCTTCGTTAATTCACCATTCCCTTTCTCTACAACTCTCAAGTGCTTGCCACCAATTCCATAGTCATGTGCCATAAATTGATTACAAATACAAATTTATTATTACGTTGATGCTAGTTGTCTAATAAATAGATTGCAAGATTCAAATTGGGTTCCATTCTCAGGTTCTTACCACCATATCGAGGTGAACAACATCGCATAAATGATTTTCAAGGTCGACAACATACAAGAGGACCGTGTGAGCTAGCATTTAGAATCATCAACATGGCATGAGTAAAAAGTGGATGTTCGTTACTTTTGCTGCATTTTGCTCAAGGGGTTGAAAGGAGAGGCTATATTCCTATCATATTTCAAAATTTAGTAACTCTATTTTCGTTGCATTCAGTTAATTATTAATAGATATATCTCACCTTGAAATTTTATATCCCGAAATGGCACCTAACCTGAACTAATATCCAATTTTTAAGGCATACTCTAAAACTTGTCATTTTTGAGTTGGTTACCTTAATTATTCGGAATTATCAGGTTTCCTAATTTACATGTGTCACTTGTACCTATAGTTTTTAATTTTCAGACTATAGAAAAATGAGATCAATTTAACACATTTTCCAGTATTCTATATTGAAAACTTGTTAATAATATTTTACTCTTAAACATGTTTCCAAATGAAAAATAGAAAAGAAAAACCTTTTTCTATTTCTAAACATGATCGTTTTCTTTAAATAATTTTCCATACTTACTCATGTTAATAAACAATAATAACAAGGCAGAAGAAGACTTTCTTCCAGCCAAAGGAAACGATAACATATTGGACAAAAGCAAAATATGAGTTGAGTCAGATCTGAACAGTTAAAACAAAGTCAAAATCAAAATGATCCACAACATAAGAGGTTCATCAATCTGTCACCAAATTTTTTTTTTTTTTTTTTTTTTTTTATAAGGTAAAGAAATTCGTCAAAATCCCTAACGAATCCAAGGTAATAAGTTTTTTTGAGCGGAAATTCTATCATGTCTTACACTGATCCCAGTGACCCCAAAAATTAGAACCCACTTCAAAACAATAATATTAGTGCTATATGAATATATGTATACAAAAAAAAAAAAAAAAAAAAAAGGAAAAAATTCTTAAATTTAGATTAAGGTGACCCAAAGATGAGTCCCACTTCAAACCTTCAACTATAGTTCAATATACATACTAACACTACTCTGTAAACACTACCCTATCTACATGTACATAGACATCTGCACACCTAGACAAGACCCTTTCTACTCTTAACTGGGCTGGTACCTTAGGGTTCCCGCTGCGTAGGGGGTGACCCTAAGGTCTCTTTGTTCTTACCATTTAAAAAAAATCTACATCTACACACAAATATACATAACAAAAAGAAAAGAAGGTAAACTTACATTTCGGTCAAAATTTTCATTGTAAATCCAGCAACTTGATAGGGCTTCATACAGCACCTGCATTGCAGGTGAAGGAAGAAGTCTATGAAGCCGGTCTGGGCGGTTTGAGTTTCATCACAGTGCCTTCGAGGATGGCATCGCAGCCAAAGTGGCCGGAGAATTGGCGGGGATCAACGGGACCTGGAAGGTGAAATAAGATGGAGAACGGTCCCTGAGGACACATATTATGCGTTTGCATTTCAAATGTCTGTGAGTATCTTTCTACTTTCTTCTCCCCTGTTGTTGAAGTCCCTCTTATCAATACCTTTCCATTACTTTCAATATCACATTGGAGTGCTCCTGCATTAACAGCATGTCACTCTTTTTGCATAACGATGAAGCTACATAGCATGATAAATTTGTGGGGGATGTCCCTTGAACCCCAGGCCACCGGGCTACAGCAGGGTAGGATAATATGGACATAGGAGTTGGAACATGAAGTCCACATGTAGGCAAGTGATGTAATTATATGCCAGAAGCAAACAGCAAAAATAATCGGACTATAAAACATATTGTCAAATAATTAGCTTTTTAATCTCATGATTTTAAGGGACGTGTATTGCATACTCAAATTCCCCTAACATTATGTATTAAATCTCATATTTAAGACTCGTTCATCGATACCATTCATCAACATCGTTGAGGCAGTAACTACTCCAAGAGCTAAAGACTCCTTCATCAATACCATTCATCAACATCGTTGAGGCAGTAACTACTCCAAGAGCTAAAGCAATAAGGTGAAAACCAATGAACAGCTGTATACACGGGCATATCCTTCCACTTAAATGGGCATTAAGTTTAAAATGCAGATAATAAACAGAAGCACTACGTTCTTGTGTTGAGATCTCTCTATGCTAAAGACGCTCAAATGAAGGCCATTGAATGATTTCATTCTCAAATATAGCCATTTTAGATTTCTGACATTTAAACGATACCAACTTAGACATCAAGACTAGAACACTAGTTATAAGATCCTTTATTTTTGGCATGTGCTTACCGCTCCCTCTCTGAACGCCTGGAAGCGCAACGCGGAACAAATATGAATCCTGGGATTGGCCAATGTTCATCGAGCCTATTACTGGTCCAACCAGCCCCCTTGCTGCACTCCCCGTCAGTGCATACCCATTCCTAGCGGCTCCGATGATGGCATCCAACTCTTCTCTTGATGGCTGAGAAGGAAGAACGACAATGGCGGGCTCATCTGTCACTTCAACTCCAACTTCCACCCTGGGTGACAAGGGCAAAGCCAACCGGTGTCTCTTTGGTGTATCACTACACAGAGTTCCTGTTAAGAACTCCACATATAAGTCTAGTAACAAAATCCCACATAGGAAATTGTGACAAGAAAGGAACCACATATAAGTCCAGCGGGCTATTTAACCAAACGTCAATTGGTTTAGGGAGTGAACCCCAGTTAGACTTATAAGTGGACCTCATCAGTTTTCACTCCACGGTTTTGATAAAATTGCACAGTACCCTTAGATGGTGGCTCCAAAATATCTTCTAAGTGCCGCTTCTTCAAACACTTGCGGAAGTATTTCTTAATAGGCTCTTCCACTGTCACAGTGTGCAATTCTCCACTATAGACTAAGTTCTGCAACCTTGCAGCATTCCTTGTCAGCAGAAAATCTTCTAGCCCTGTTAGCCTCTTGAACCTTTCAACTTCCTCAGGCTTAAGATGGGAAATCTCGGGGCTACCGGTGAACACTATATTTGCTATCATTCTACTATGATCATCCAACTCAATTTGTGGATGCAAATCAAGGGGAAAGAGATCGCTGAATTGGGGATAATGGTAAGTTTCGTTTTGACAATTGGACAGGAGATGTCCTTCGATGAACCGACGCAATGTGGATAATTCAATAACAAATCCATTTGTTTTTCTCAGAAGGAACTGGTAAATTTGCTCTATTTCTGTTGATCTCATGGAGGTACCCGCCAGCTGCTCAGAAGTATAGGAAGGAAGACCTTCATTTTTTCGTTGCAAAATGGATTTTGGAGGCCTCTCTTCTTTCAAATCAGGCCCAAAATAAACGCCTGTGATGAAATATAGGAGGAAACAACAGTCATCATTCAGCATAATTTTGTATTCGTCCCTGTCAAGCTTTGTATCCCCATCATCAGGACGTTTTGTGGTGCTGGATTTGTCAGACATTAATTTGGGGCTTCACGAATTCTTTCCTAACCAAAAACGAAAAAAAAAAGCTCTCATGAAAAGAAATGCTAACGAAAGGATAGTGTAATTCACGATAGGGAGAGCAGTCATCATGAATCATGGAAGAATTTGAGCCAATAATCTGCCAAGTGATTTTTTTGTGGAAGTCTAGGGGATCTAGAAATTAGCGAATGTATACAAAAGCTGGTCTATACGGTGTAGCAATGAATAAACTAGATTTAGTCAACTATAAGTCTTCATTTGCAGAGCAACCTAAATAAGATCAAACAAGCTGTAGTTTGAGTGGTTTCATGTTAGTACGATGTAGTACTTAATAATAATGGCAGAAATACAAAGCGAGGCTGCGGTTCATCTTTCAATTAACAAAATGGTATTAAGGATTCTACTCAAGCATTCTCATTCAAAATCTAAATATGATAAAATAGTTTCAGCATCAAGCTATAAGCAGCAGACACTACTAAGAACATGTACCTATTGGATAGCTAAATTCTTCCCGCTGGGACACTGAAAATGTACCAATGGTTTAGAAAGCATCATAGTAGGCTGTGTAGCAAGGACTATAACTCTTTCTTCAAGCGATAGTATAGACGATACAAAGCGTCATTAGATTGCAACAATCACTTCTCTGACACTTTTCGCCTCTCTAGGCAGCATTTATTTCTACTGCACTTCAGTGACAAGAATATTACCATGCATCATTCCTATCCAATAACTGAAGGCACTCATTCCACAATGCATAATAAACCAACTGAAAATTCTACTGAGAGGCAAATGCAAAATTGATCTCCATCAAAGAACCAACTTTCCCAAAAGTGATCCTCAAGAATATTCCCATGCATCATTCCTCTAACATGCCCCCTTACAAAATGCAATGTTGCACAGGCTCACCTCATACCTTATAATTAAATTATATTAATATATAATATTCAACAACAGCCTCCCTTCAGAGTAGCACCTTGAAGGGGGAAGACTACGTACATCCACCCCCAAACCCTGCTTTTGCGGGAGCCTTTGAGGCACTGGGACTGTTGTTGTTATTGTTGTATATAATATTCAACAAGAGTTATTGAAATTCGAACTCATGACCTCTTGATTAATAAGGCTCTGATATCACATGAAAGAACCAACTTTCCGCTGAATGGCCATGATTGATTTTATACTCTAACAATCTCCACCAACTAAATTCATTCCACTATCTCTTATCATTATAAATCACTCCAACCGTCTAACTTTTACTATCAAAAGCAGTAAATCATCCTTTACATACAAAAATAAAGTTCCAATATCCAATATCCAATCAAAACGATCAATAAATAAAGAATACTCTCTGAATCAATTCTAACTTGAATCCAAACCTGAACCTATAGCTACTCCAAGAACAACGTTCTGCATGCAAATTGAAACCAACTTATAAACCACTTAAACTGAACATTTGCACCCCAATTGACGAAATGAAAACAAATACCACAAAGCACCGGCAGCAGTGACAACAAGAAGACAGAAATCGCATGCGCACGCAGAGGAAGAAAGACAGAGAAAGAAAGAGAGAGAGAGAGAGAGAGAGGAGAAGTACCCAGCGCGGAGAGTTGCGTGGAGAAATGAGGCTGAGGGACGGTGGCGCGTGTTGCACAGAAAGAGAGAGAGAGAGAGAGAGAGAACGGTGTAGAGAAGAAGCAGACAAAGTAGAACGTCGTTAGAGGAGAAAGTGTGGGTCCTATGCCACTTTTTTCCTTACACGGGGAGACTAGTAATTCCACATTTTTTTTTTCTATAACAAGAAATTCAGTTATTCAATAAATTATAATTTATGTAATGATTCATATATTACATGAGTCAATTAAGTCAAGTATTTATCAGGGAAAGGTTTAAGAGAGAAGTCAAACTCCTTACCTTTTGTTCTAAAGCAATAATTTATTTCCTCACTTACCTCCTACCATTGAGGCAAGATCTTATTGAATATTACAAACTTATTTTAGTACCCGATATCTAAGAAAATAATAAAAAAATTATGCTTTTTCAGTTTTTTATTTTAATACCTTATATTTTATTCGTTAATAAACTAGAACTCTTTGCAGAGACTGGGGACAACATTTTGATGTCTAATATTGAGGTTTGGCGTATGATATCATTTTGTTCTCGAGGACAACGAGGCACAACTTTTGGACGTAATCTGCACTTAAACATAAAGCCCCAAATGTTATCAAGTGGTATTTTTATCAATATACTTCATTGATTAGTTACACTAAATTCCAATATCAGCTTTCTTCTGAAAAAAAATTTCATAAGAGAAAATCTTATTTATTAATACAAATAGAATTCAAGATACTCAAAAAAATCATAAAAGTCAGAAAATATTTTATTATTTTCAAAAACTTTAAAATACTAAAAAGTAAATGACATTCTTATTTTAAATATGTGTAATATTATAAGATAAGGTTATTTTATTAAAAAAAAATAATCATAAAAGTGGTTCTTTTTTTAAATTTCCATACACCCATCTGAAGCTTATAATTTTTCCATCAACTATCAACATTAATGCCATTAGATTTGTGTTTGAGTTGCACGTTGCAGCCGATTATGGATTGTGAGTGAATTTGGTTGATATGTTTTTAACTTATTTATTTCAATAACAACAAATAAATTAATAAATAGTAGTAGTTCTTGGTTCTGATCACCTATGGAGTTGGCAAAATGTGACTTGACCAATGTGTCCTGCTATCCGACCTGATCCTAACTTAAAAAATTTAAAATTTATTGAGACTGAACCCAGAAATGAACCGACCTGAATTTGAGCTGACCCGAACTTGACCCGACCCAAGCTAACCTGAAACCAGAAATGATCCCACCCGACTCAAGTTTGACCTAACGCATTATGAGCCGAGACCCAAACTAGACCCTTCCTGTAACACAAAACGATCCAAAATAGAAAACTAATCAACCATAAAATCGAAAGAATACGCTAATTATTGCCAATTCGTTCAATTTTGTAGTTTTAGTTATGATTTTCAAGGTTGAATAAATATATTATCAAAATAATCTAATAGATGAACTTGAAATCCGACCCGACCCAAGGATGACTCAACTCGATGCATACCCAACCTGAGATTGACCCGATCCCAGGTTGACCCAAACCGGAGGATGACCCGGCCCTACCCTGACCTAACCCGAGATAGACCCGGCATTTCATTAATCTGACTTGAACTTGACCGGATCCGACCCAATCCGATTTGCAGGTCTACTTATGGTGGTGGAATTAATTACGGTGGTGCTAAATAGTGATGGTGAATGATAACAAACCTTTAGTAGTAGGGTTTATTCTAGCTATGATATGCATTCGGTATATTTTTGTTATAATTCAGGATCAATCCTAATTTATAACCAAGTAATTGAGAGTTTGAGATGAGTGAAGAAGGGAAATAAGGTGAGGAAATATAAGAAGATTAAGATAGAAGATGAGAGTGTATATTGCTTTTGTAGATCCTTCTTACATGCTAAGTATCATATTTATACTATGTATTGGCTAAGTACAAGCACAACTCACAAGTACTAACAAGTATAACATCACAACTTATTCAATTACATTTAATCAACTATAACTTGCTATAAGAACTATCCCGGTCATGACAATTCCACCCCCTCAAGATCATTCTTGTCCCAAGAATGTTGATGCAGGAAATTGGCTGCGAATGAAGCCAAGGTCTTCCCAAATAGTTTGTGCAGGACTCAGATTAGCCCAATGAACCAGCACCTCTTGACGCTTCTTTCCTTTAGTATGCACCAATCTGGATCCAAGAACAGCTGCAGGACCCTGGACTAGAGAGCCATCATTGTGAACTGCAAGGGGTTCCTAGGAGCTTCCCTTGTTTTAAATCTTGTGTTTCTTAAGGAGAAAAACGTAAAAAATAGGATGAATTGAGGATGAAGCAGGTAGGTCCAACTTGTAAGCCACCTTCTCTATTCTTTCCAAAATCTTGTAAGGACCAAAGAAACGAGCTCCCAATTTGAAATTTTTCCTTATGGCCACAGAAGATTGTCTATAAGGCTGCAGCTTGAGGTAAACCATGGCCCCAACCAGAAAAGATCTTTCAGTCCTTTTCCTATCAGCATAAAACTTTATGTGTGACTGAGCCCTCTGGAAATTATCCTTTAGTTGCAGCATAAGCTGTTTCCTCTAAGAAATGAGATCGTTTACTTCTGAAACATGAGATGTCATCCCTTGTAACACCATGGGAGTAGGTGGATCATAACCATAGAGGGCTTGAAAAGGAGTGGTGCCAATGGAAGAATGGAAATGGGTGTTGTACCAATATTCTGCTAGAGCTAGCCATCTCACCCAATGCTTTGGATAAGTATAAGTCATGCTGTGCAAGTATTGCTCCATGCACTGATTCACCCTTTTAGTTTGACCATTAGATTGAGGGTGATATGAAGAGCTCAGAGCCAAAGTGGAACCCTTCAACAAGAAGAGTTCTTACCAAAACTGACTGGTAAATATTCTGTCATGATCAGATGTGATGGATTGGGGCAATCCATGTAGCTTGTAGATGTTATCCAAGAACACCTTGGCCAGCTTTTCAGCAGATATGGGATGATTCAGAGCTACAAAGTGGCTGAATTTGGTGAATCGATCCACTACAACCCATATAATCTCCTTCCCATCAGATTTAGGCAATCCCTCCACAAAATCCAAGCTTTTGTGTTGCCACGCTCCATCAGGAATTGGTAGAGGTTGTTGCAAGCCAGGGTACTGCACACATTCTGATTTTGTTCTTTGGCATACATCACAGCCCTGAACTAAAGCTTCCACAGCCTTCTTCATTCCTAACCAGCTGAAATATTGTTTGAGCCTTCTATAAGTGCCATCTATACTTGAATGACCACCCAAGCCGAAGAATGAAAGGCCAATATGATTTGTCTTCTCAAGTTTGTGGCTGTGCCCACATAAATTCTTCCTTTAATTCTCACAATGCCATTCAATACTGATATGTCATCAGATGTTTTAGAAGGAGAATTGATGGCATATGCTGTAATGCAATCAGAGGCAAATTTATCTCCTACATAACTTTTGTAAATCTCCTCCATCCATGCTGGAAGAACACAAGAGATGGCTGCACAAGAACCTTCCATTTCTGCTCCTGATCTGCGAGAAAGAGCATCTGCTGCCATATTTTCCCTTCCCTTGCAGTATTCAATAGAATAACTGAGGCTTAGCATCCTTAAGAGCCACCTCTTCTGTATCCTAGTGGTGATTTTCTACTCAAGGGGGTGTTTGAGGCTCTGGTAGTCTGTTTTGATGATGAAATGGTATCCCTCCAAGTAATGCCTCCATTTCTTTACAGCTAGCAGAATGGCCAAGTACTCCTTCTCATATATGGAGAGCTGTTGATGTCTTGGACTTAGTCCCTGATTGATAAAAGCAATGGGCCTATCGTGTTGTGAAAGAATTGCACCAATGCCAAAGCTGCTAGCATCAGTTTCTAAGGTAAAGGGACGCTCAAAATCAGGCATGGCAAGCACTGGGGCTGAACACATGGCTAGCTTGAGCCTTTCTAATGCATCTTGAGCTTCTCCAGACCATTCAAAAGCACCTTTCTTGAGCAAATTGGTGAGAGGTTTAGCTAGAACTCCATAGCTCGCAATGAATTTTCTGTAGTAACTTGTTAGGCCCAAGAATCCCCTCAATTGTTTGATGTTTTGGGGAGGAGGCCAATCTCTCATAGCTTGCACCATGTTGGGATCAGTAGCTACTCCTTCCTTTGACACAATGTGCCCCAGGTATTCGACTTGGGTTTGAGCAAACAAACATTTTGCAAGCTTGGCAAATAGCTTATTCTATCGCAATATGGTAAAGACCTGTCTCAAATGACTGATGTGAGCATTCAAAGAAGAGCTGTACACCAAAATGTCATAAAAAAAGACTAACACGAACCTCCTCAGCTGCTCCTTAAACACCCAATTCATCACTGCTTGAAAGGTCGCTGGAGCAATTGTCAAACCAAAAGGCATGACTACACACTCATAGTGACCACGGTGAGTCCTGAAAGTAGTTTTGGGAATGTCTTCATCCCTCACTCGAATCTGATGATAGCCTTGTCTCAAATCTAACTTGGAATAGTACTGAGACCCTTTTAGCTCATCAAGTAAATCATCAATGATAGGTATGGGAAACTTGCCCTCCACTGTGAGGGAGTTCAGATGCCTGTAGTCCACACACATACAAGCAGTTCCATCCTTCTTCTTCACAAGGATCACTGGAGAAGCAAATGGGCTATAACTATGCCTTATAAGCTTGGATTTCAATAATGTTTCCACCTGCACTTCAATTTCGTTCTTTTGTGAATGAGGATACTTGTAAGGCCTCAGGTTTACAGGGTCTGACTGAGCCTTCAAGGGAATAACATGGTCTAGAGCCCTTCGGGGAGACAGTGCTGTGGGCATAGCAAATATATCCTTGAACTCTAACAACAATATCTCAATTTGGGGGTCTCGAATCTCTGGAGCTATTGCAGGTTTTGCAGAGATAGCATTAAGCTACCCTATCCACTGACACCCTTCTTTTCTCAGCAATTTCTCAAGCTTACTTACTTTCATGAGCTGCAAGCTTCCTTTCTCCATGATTCCTTGTAACACCACTCGCTTCCCCTTTCTATCAAAAGAGACTGAAAGTTGTGCAAAATCAAACACTAAGGAGCTGATCGTCTTCATCCAATCCACACCCAAAACCATGTCACAACCCCCAAGCTTGTGTACTCTGAAATCATACCCAAATGTGTGTCCCTGCATACCCCATTTGAATTCCTTACAATTCATTTGAGTGACCATCAAATTGCCATTAGCTACGGTAACAACTAGGGGGCTAGTCTTGATCATCTCATGCCCCACAACCTTCACAATTTTCGGATTAACAAAGCTGTGTGTACTGCCACTATCAATCAAAATCAATAACTGCTTTTGTCCAGCTTCACCCTTGATCCGGATGGTGTTGTGGGAGCCATTTCCTGTGAGTGCACGAACCGAAATCTTCATCTCATCAAGATCTCCATCCCCAATCTCATCCTCCCACTGTTGTTCAGTTGTTTCATCTTCAGATAAGTCCTCCTCTAACTCACCAGATTCCATTCCAGACATAGCCATCAGATGCTTGGGATTACGCCTATATCCATAAAAGTATTTCTGATTACAACGAAAGCACATCCTCTGATTTTTCCTGTCCTCATTACCAGCAGGCTTAGTTGTAGAACCTGAAGCATCCTGTTGTAGAGTTAACCCAGGCACAGATCTTGTTCTAGGAACATTGGGACTAGATAAAGCAGTTGCCTCCATCAATTTAGCCTTAGTAAAGGCTTGGGACAAGGATACAGGGTTTAAGGCCTTGACCAAGTTCTTGATTCTTGGTTTGAAGCCACTAATAAAGCTAGAGATGTAATAGGATTCATGAGCTCCCGGGCACACAGATAGCATCCTAGCACGTAAGTTCTCAAACTTGGTTATATAATCCTTCACAGATGAGGTTTGAACTAGCTTATTGAAGAGATCAATCACCTCTCCCAGATCCTCCTCTCCATATCTTTCACAGAACTCATTCACAAAATCATCCCAAGTTAAATCAGGACAACTACGGATCAAGCTATAATACCAGGTCTCATGATCACCTTGTAAATAAACAGCAGCTAATTCAACCTTCTCCAGTTCATCAGTGTGATAAAATTTAAAGTACCTTTCGCACCTTCTGATCCAAGATTGCGGATTCTTTCCATCAAATGTGTCTATCTCCATGCGAGGTTGTTTAGGTGCCAGTGTCCTAGATGCGATCGATCCTTGTTCATTGGATCCAGCTAACTGAGAAGAACCAGGATCTGGTGGTCTATCGGGCTGGCGAATAGGAGAAAGCAACCCTGCTCCAACCAGTAGCTGTTGACGATCAAATTGTTGCTGTAAACCTTGAATTCGAGCTTCCAGCTGCTGAGAGTGTTGCTCCAACCTCTCAGCAATCTTTTGATCTTGGTTTAGCTGCAATGTCGTAAACATTTCCTGCATTTGGATTCTCAATTGCTCAAACTGATTGATCTCACCTGCAGGGCGCGGGTAAGTACTCACAGCTACAACATAACTTGGATTAGCAGTAGTTGTGGCAGCTGCAGCGGCAGCAGCACCAGCTCTGGTTGTCACTCTAGCCATCTAAGCTGATCTTCTCCTCCTGGCCAGATCAATAGTAGCTAATGCAAAGCTCTGATACCAATTGTTATAATTCAGGGTCAATCGTAAATTATAACCAAGTAATTGAGAGTTTGAGATGAGGGAAGAAGGGAAATAGGGTGAGGAAATAGAAGAAGATTAAGATAGAAGATGAGAGTGTATATTTCTTTTGTATATCCTTCTTGCATGCTAAGTATCATATTTATACTAAGCACAACTCACAAGTACTAACAAGTATAACATCATAACTTATTCAATTACATTTTATTAACTATAACTTGCTATAAGACCTATCTCGGTCATGACAATTTTTACCTTAAATTTAATTGTATGTAGAATAAAAAATGAAAAAAAAAATAGACAAAGGAGAAAGTTGAAAACGAAGTTGTATAAGAGCAGAAAGTGAGAAGAAAGAGACAAAAAAATGTTTTGACTTTTGGCCAAAAGTAGTTTTAAGATGTTGTGTTGGGTTAGAAGAAGTGAGAAAGAAGAGAAAAGTGTAGAGTGTTGTGTGGGTTTTTGTAAGGGATGGCCCGAGGGCTTCCGAATAGGGAGAAATTTTGAGGAAAATAATTGTAAAAGTGTTCCATTTGTGAGGCTTTTTATAAAATGTTAAGTGGGGTTCACCCGCGTATGAAGGGAGCATAATCGGGTGCCTTAATTAGGAGTTGGGAGCTTTTGTTGTTCATGTATTTTCAAAATATGTAATGTATAAAGTGTTAAATGTTTGTTTAATATGTGTTTAAGATTGTCCCAATACATGTTTTAAGTGTTTAAGGCGTGGTGGGAGTGTGTGTTGGCACAAAGGGCCAGTGTGTCGAACACAATCCTACAAAACTGTAGGAAGACTATTGTGTGTCAACACACAACCTTTACAGAAGCACAGGAAATTTGGTTGTGTGTCTACACACAGGCATATAGTAAGTTGTGTGTTGAAGTGAATGCTGGCAAACAACTTCGACACCCATTTACAGAGACTTGTGTATTGCTGCGTGTATCAACACACATGATAGTTTTCATAGGTTTTTGCGGCTTATTTTGGTTTTTTGGCTGTTTGTTTTAGGTTCTCTTGGGATGTCTTAGGGCTTAAATAATGATGTATTCCCCCTTGTCTTATACACATGAATTCATCTTGAGAACTGAGAGAAAGAAAGCAAAAGGGATTTGAAAGAAAGATCAAGTGTGAGTGCTTTTGTGTGTGTTTGATCTTTGGAAAACGTCAATCTCT
This sequence comes from Simmondsia chinensis, assembly GCA_018398585.1. Lineage (NCBI taxonomy): Eukaryota > Viridiplantae > Streptophyta > Magnoliopsida > Caryophyllales > Simmondsiaceae > Simmondsia > Simmondsia chinensis. The sequence continues at coordinate 11,694,934 of JAGTTD010000013.1, forward strand.
CTACATCTCATTCAATCTCTCCTCTTACACACTCTCACTTCATTTTTGGTTGTTGTTGTATCATCAATGATATTTCGTACTCTGAAATAAGCCTTAAGGAAAGTGATTACACGGCCTCAACACCTAAGATCATCTGGTTACTCAATTGTAAGGAATTTGCAAGTTTTTAAAGGTTTACACCAACAACCTTAAGGCTTACTTTCTGATTGTGGAATACGGCTTCATCACTTTGAGATATGACAGCCAATTTTGTGAAGTTAGATCGATTTGATGGTGGTAACTTCTGCCGATGGCAGAGGAAGACGCACTTTCTCATAACGACTTTGAACGTGGTATATGTTTTGAATACATCGATTCCCGAGCCCGCTTCAGAAGAGCAGGAGACTTTGGCCAAGCAGAGGGCCAGATTGAAGTGGGAAAATGATGACTACATATGCAAAGGGCATATCTTGAACAGCATGACTGGCGCCCTATTTGACATCTACTCAAACGTGTTGACCGTGAAGGAATTATGGGATTCACTTGAAGCGACATTACATGGCTGAAGACGCAACAAGCAAAAAGTTCCTGGTTAGTCAATTTAACAATTATAAAATGGTAGACAATCGTCCTGTCATGGAGCAATTCCATGAAATTGAACGAATCTTGAATAATTTTAGACACCATAATATGAACATGGACGATACGATAGTTGTTTCATCTTTGATTAACAAAGTTCTGCCTTCATGGAGAGACGTTAAGAAAAGCCTCAAACATAACAAGGAAGATATGTCAATGGAGGAATCGGCTAACCATTTGCGTATTGGGGAAGGCTACAGGGCACAGGATGACAACAAAGATTACCCCGGTGATGTTGGAAAACTTAATATCAGAGAAGAAGGCTAGTTGAGTACAGGACCTAAGAGAACTGGACACTTCAAAAAGAATATAGATGACAGGAGGCCGAAACTGGTCTGTTGGGAGTATCAAATGCCACATCACCTACGTAGGGACTGTTACCGCCTTAAAAATAAGAAAGGCAAGGGGCTTGATCATCACACCAAAAATTCGAATGATAGGTTCGTGGCAATGATATTGGAAGTCAACCTAGTCAAGGGTGATAACTCTTGGTGGGTTGACTCGGGGGCCATGAAGCATGTGTGTAAGGACAAGGGGTTCTTCACGACATTTGAACCCATGGACAACGGAACTGCGTTGTTCATGGACAATGGGGCGACAAAATCAGTTAAAGGGAAGGAAAAAATTGATTTGCTTTTCACCTCTGGAAAAACCCTTACTTTAGCCGATGTATGTTATGCTCCAGATGTGAAGAAGAATCTCGTGTCCGGTGGCCTACTAAATCGGTTTGGGTTCAAATTTGTCTTCAAGGCCGACAAGTTTGTACTATCGGAGGGGTTCTTTGTGTTGGAAAAAGATATGAATTTTGTTTAATAAATAAACTCTGATGCCGACTATTGGGTTCACAGTTCTCAATTATGGTCACAACAGTAGGCACCTATTAGAGCACTTAGAGTAGGAGACTCTTTTCTCTACCTAAGCTCCCGGTCGAAAAGTCACGCTTCGTGACACCTCACGTGCAAGAGTTCCAGGGAATAGGTTTTATCTTTATAAATCCTTTGCCCTAATACCTGTTGTTGGGATGAATTTTAAAAATTCTCCCTAAAGTTTATAAAGTTAACGTAGCGGAACGGGTTTAGAATTCATAACTCTAAACCTAGGGTTGATTTAAAATTCCTAATTTTAAATCTACTGACTTAAATTCATAATTTAAATCAATAGATCAAAATTCATAATTTAGATCTATAGGCCTTTTACTCTAACACATTCATAACAATACATAAACTTGTACAGGCATAATAGCGAATACTATAAATAAATAGAAAAGCGAAAAAGAATAAAGAAAGAAAAACATACCTGAAATTGCTTCAATAATAAAGAAAACCAAGAAAATCGAGACCCCGCGATCTTCTACGCAATGACCTCGAGCTGCCCGAAGGGTGGGCTCTGAAAAATATTAAACTAAGGAAAGAAAAATTTCAACGGAAGATTTTCTCTCCAATTAGATATTCGAAACAATTTCAGAAACCCTAAAAAAATATTTTAACTTGAATACCAAACCTCGGAATAAGCACCTCTATTTATAGGAGTATACCAAAGCAAAAAATCCAATTTTATTCAATGTGGGATTGCCTAGTTTAAATAAAAACGCAGCGTTTAATTACAAAAAGAAGTCAAAACGCGTCGTTTCATCATAGTTCAAAAACCGCGTGATTTTTATTCAAACGTGTTCCACGTGGAGTGGCCTGATTGGCCACGGCCAATGCACGTGGCTCCTCACCTGGCTACCCAACGAGTGACACGTGTCGCACGCTGATTGGCCCATTCACGAGTACGCGGATTGTGGGCTGGGTAGCGATTTTTTGCATTTTTTTTTTGTTTTGCTTTTGTTTTTCACATGTAAAAATTCATCTTATGAATATTAAATTTTCAAAATTATTTTATTTTAGAATTTTTAATTTTTATTCATCTTATGAATAATGTTTGGCAAAATTAACTTTACCCTTCTTATGGATATATAACTCATCCCATGAATTCTTTAACATTTTTTTGATGGCAATAAATATAAAGGCTTACGCAGGGACCTCAGGAACAATTTAAATCTAGCTCCAAATGGGTTAAATTAATCATCTCATGAAATAATTTATTTACCACTTAATGAGACTTAATTCCGTTAAATAAATCTCACTGTACTCCAGACTTAAATTATTTAGTCCATATTTCACTAATAGACTGTAATGATGACATCAACCCATCCACTGGATGTCCATGACAAAGGATAAATATAACCACTACCATTATCCTTCTCACAGCTTCTCCATTAGTTACCGACTCGCCCTTCACCGAATAATTTATTTATACTTGAACATATTCACAGTATAAATTTCAAATGTCAAACACTTGGAATACTTTGGTCAAAGTTTTCGAACTATTCAAATATTTGTGAATCAAATAAGGGGACATCTATATTTCATAAGAGACAGTAGATTCTCTATTGAATATCTGATCATTGTCACACTTCACGCCGCTATGCAGTGTACGTGGAATTTCAGTCATTCGTTTAGACTTACTTATAGTACACCAAAGTAACTAACGCTCCAGACACAATTCTGGAATACCCTTAGGATTTAGAGTCGTCGTTTAAATAGTATAACGTGAATCACTTATCTCCGATAGCAGTCTAGAAATAAGTAACCCAAATGGTCCAATTCAGTGTGTCAATCTTATTAAACACACTAACCTAACACTTTTGGATCTCCGTCCACATGACCAAGACAAGTCATCTAAAGTGTCACGTTATAGTCTTAACATACAAATGGTCCAAACTTGTCTTCGACTATGGGTCTTTCAAACAACAATCCATACCATTTGTTCCAAGTCAATCTGTGGCGTAGTCTCATAAAACACTTAGAACAAACATGTGAATTGCAGTCTGAGGACTACACCCATCTTATGGATGTCTCCCAAAAGAAAATCACATGTAGTATAAATAATCACATACACAAATTTAACTTAGAAAACGAATGGAACTTCAATTTTATTTATTAATTAAAACAATATATCTAGAATAAATTTGGATTTTAGGACACTATTCCTAACAATCTCCCACTTGTCATAATTCCAATTTATGACAAAGTCCATACTCACCCCTTTTAAGCTTGAACCAAAAAATCTACTGAGCCTAACCCTTAGTGAGCGCAATTACTCCATCGTGAAGTCAACAATGCAATACTGCTTGACATTCCTCTCACTAATGGCTTCCACTCCAAGGGTAAAGACATGCTTAGACGTCGAACGTCTATCATTTTAATTTGACTGGAAGCCTTAAATCAGTATAGCCAACTGGAACCAGCTCGTCACTTTGAAAGATCAGCATAGGATCTCTAGTTCTTCTTAAGAACTAGAGAAAATACTTCACTGGCACCTAGTCCATTGGACCCATGTTAGACTAACACCTGCTTACTATACCATAGCATAGCAGACATCAAGTCTCGTGCACAACATGGTATAGATGAGGCTCCCACTGCCAAAGCATATAGAATATTCCTCAATTGCTCCTCCTCTTGAGGTGTCCTAGAACACTACTAAAAAAACAGAGAGGGACTCCATGCTATACCTTGACAACTTCTTGTTAATATAAGTGGTTAGGGAAAGACCCAACATCCTACTCTTACAACCTCGCAGAAGCTTAATCCTAAGAGTAGAGCTGGCTTCTTCTATGTCTTTCATATTGAGCTATCATGACAACCAAGTCTTTACAGCTAATGACACCCCTACATCATTCTCAATGAGTAGTATATTGGTGACATACAATACTAAGAAAGTCACTACTTTTTCTTAATGTCATTTGTACACGCATGGTTCATTTAACCAATTGCTTAAAACTGTAAGACTTAACTGCATCATGGTGGCTAAAAGGATCAGATTTAATGCCACGGTCAACTACTAAGGCTCCTGCTATGAACCTGTCAAGTGTTTTGCCACCATATCTAAGCTTTTGTGTACCAGGAACATTCTTGTTCCTATTAGTAGGTGCATCTCATGCTTCCACTATGACTTAAGTTGTGTCTAGCTGTTCAGAATTATTGTCATTTTCCTTTATTTTTACTTTTGTAGTTTATTTGCAAAATTCTTCTCTAAGTATTTCGCATTGTGCATGTATATAAGGAGAACAACATGAATAAATCATATATACATGTTCCTTAGTAATTAAAAATTTTATTTCTTGTAATAAAGGTTCACAACCATATTTAAACTGAATAACAATTATTCTTCAAATCACATAAGTCAAATTCCTGTCCAATGCATGTATAAATAAACAAAACCTTTTAAAACAGAAACTCTAACACTAAAGACTAAGCTAACCCCTCCTACTCCTAAGACTGTTACTTTTGTACTGTCCCTGACCATCAGGTGCAACTCCCATCAAGAAGTCCCTTAGTTAGCTTGAGCTCCCTTCATCAGATGGCTTAACAGTCTTTGTAGGAAATACGACTAAGTTCTTAGTGCAGTCACTTTTCCAGTGGCCCATTTTTCTGCTAAATAAACACTTTCCTTTGACTGGCCTTTTGTTAGGATTAGTCGCTACACTAGCAACTTTGCCTTTGCCTTTTTTTTCCAGTTGATCCCTTATTCTGCTTGCTCCCACTAGTCCTCGATACCTGAGTCAAGTGGACACTCCCCTTGGCTCGAATAACACCCTCTACTACTTATAGCTCTTTCATCAGCTTAGGTAATGAGTAATCCTTATTATTCATTATGTAGTTCAGCCTGAACTGAGTGAAAGAGTCGGACAGAGAGCTGAGGATGATGTCCTGTTGAGACTGATCTAGAATCTCCAACTCAGACAGGCACGCCATGATTTTCATGACATGCTCATGAATTGGGGACCCTTCTGACATCCTCACGTTCAAGAGCTTCCTTATCAGCTCTTGCCTAGCTGCCCTACTACCAAACATTTATTTAAATGTTCAATTATCTCAGCTGCTGCTTCCATCTCAAGCATCTAATGCTTGAGTACATTGGTCACAGAAGCCAAAATGTAGCATCTAGCTAACTCATTAGCCTTATTCCAGCGTTCATAACGCTCTTTAATAGCAACTGCAGAATTATTAGCGGGCACCGTAGGTCGAGCTTCAGTGTGAACAAATTTATGACCCTCATGTACTAATACTATGTCCAGGTTTGTTTTCCAAGTGAAGTAATTTGGTCTAGTTAAGGCATTATCTTTCTGAATTGAGTGAAGTGCACCAGTCGCAGCCATTTCAAAAACACTATAAATGCAAACAATCGTGTAGCTACCTTATATGAGTCATGTATAATACAGTGATATATATTCTTTCAATTTAGTATACACAATAAGTCAGATATTTACCAAACTGCACTATCATGCATACAATGATGACCCAAACACACTACTCCTCACTCCCCAGCAGCGGGGTCGCACGGAGCTAGTTCAGGTGAGAACTATTCTCAATTAACCTATTTTCTTGTAACTCTTACTAAACATGATTAACTCACCACTTTACCTCAGTCTCTAACATGACACAACAGAGCTCCTCGGGGAGGCTAATGCATCACGCTAGTCAAGTGTAAACCATTACCTAAAACTCCATACAAATACACGAAATACTCCACGGCAGCGTGGTCCCATCGCTTCTTTGCATTTTGGTTTATCCTAAAAGAAGTCTAACCCTGTAATCTGCAAACCGACATCCTCAGCAGGGAGGTCTATCGATCTACTATACTGCTAGACCGGTAATGGAGACCGTGAGGTTACAACAATTGAAACCTCGCTCTTACTTGATTTTTATAACCAGTGATTTTTAATTAACTTGCATTTACAACCTGGATTATATCATAATCCCCTTTAGAATCTCATTCTAAGATTAACCAAAACTAAAAAATTAATTAATTAATTTAAAATACTATCATTTTATAGTGTAGATTATCTCATAATCTTACATTAAGATCTCATTCTAAAATCTAATCAATAAAATTAATTAATTAATTTTAATTAAAATAATACCAATATTTAATTTAGATTATCACATAATCTACTTTTAAAATTCTAATTTCAAAATTGAATTAAAAATATTTTATTTAAAATCAGTAGTTAATTTGTGCTTAAACTATCCCATAATCTATTTTATTTATTTATTTTATTTAATTGGTGACATCAGTGCTGATGTCATACATCAGACGCTGACGTCAGCTGTCAGTAGCAGGCACTGACGTCAGCGTTCGCGAACAAAATAATTTTTTTAATTTTAAAATAAATTGCATCTAATCTCATTAGATCAATTTCAACTGATTTCGTATAAAATAATTGAATCTAATCTCATTAGATTAATTTTATCCAATTTTATAAAAATTAATTAAATCTAATCTCATTAAACCAATTTTATTCATTATTAAAAATATTTGAATATAATTTTATTAGATCAATTTTGTCCGATTTCGTAAATCGTGACTGAGAAAGTACAATCTTATTATACGAACAACATAATCGCAAATTTATGGGTTGTTTCGATTTAACAATTAATTCATTAACGATTTAAACAACTTAAATAGTTACTATAAACAACCTAGTTAACTATTAAATATTTTAACCGATTCAAACAATTTAAATCGATACTTTAAATAATCTAGTTAACTATTAAATACTTTAACAATTTGAACAATTTAAATCACTAATTCAAACAATCATCTGAGTTAACTATTAATTCTTTATTGATTTAAACAATTTAAATCGAACCGTCAAATTAAACTAACTTTTCTTCTTAATAAAATCTCTATCTTATTAAATCGCCAATCTATTTATTTTCGATCTTATTATACATAGTCATGTATATTATGAATGTAATCAGAGGCTAGCTCTCATACCAATTGTTGGAAAAATATATGAATTTTGTTTAAAAAATAAACTCTGATGCCGACTATTGGGTTCAGACTTATAAAACTATGGTCACAACAGTAGGCACCTATTAGAGCACTTAGAGTATGAGACTCTTCTCTCTACCTAAGCTCCTGGTCGGAGAGTCATGCTTCGCGACACCTCACGTGCGAGAGTTCCCGGGAATAGGTTTTATCTCTATAAACCCTTTGCCCTAATACCGGTTGTTGGGATAAATTTTAAAAATTCTCCCTAAAGTTTATAAAGTTAACGTAGCGGAACGGGATTAGAATTCATAACTCTAAACCTAGGGTTGATTTAAAATTCCTAATTTTAAATCTATTGACTTAAATTCATAATTTAAATCAACAGATCTAAAATTTTAATTTAGATCTACAGGCCTTTTACTCTAATACATTCATAACAATACATAAACTTGTACAGGCATAATAATGAATACTATAAATAAATAGAAAAGCGAAAAGAATAAAGAAAGAAAAACATACCTGAAATTGCTCCAATAATAAAGAAAACCAAGAAAATCGAGACCCTGCGATCTTCTACTCAATGACCTCGAACTGCCCGGAGGGTGGGCTCCGAAAAATATTAAACTGAGCAAAGAAAAATTTCAACGAAAATTTTTCTCTCCAAAACAATTTCAGAAGCCTTAAAGAAATATTTCAACTTGAATACCAAATATCTGAATAAGCACCTCTATTTATAGGAGTATACCGGAGCGAAAATCCAATTTTATACGATGTGGGATTGCCCAATTTAAATCAAAACGCAGCGTTTAATTACAAAAATAAGTCAAAAAGCGTCATTTCATCACAGTTCAAAAACCACGTGATTTTTAATTCAAATGTGTTCCACATGGCGTGGCCTGATTGGCCACGACCAATGCATGCGGATCCTCCCCTGGGTACCCAGCGAGCGACACGTGTCGTACGCTGGTTGGCCCATTCACGAGTATGCGGATCGTGGGCTGGGTAGCGATTTTTTGCATTTTTTTTATTTTGCTTTGTTTTCCACATGTAAAAATTCATCTTATGAATTTTAATTTTTCAAAATTATTTTATTTTATAATTTTTTATTTTCATTCATCTCATGAATAATGTTTGGCAAAATTAACTTTATCCATCTTATAGGTAAATAATTCATCTCATAAATTCTTTAATATTTTTTTGATGGCAATAAATACAGAGGCTTGCACAGGACCTCAGGGACATTTTAAATCTAGCTCTAAATGGGTTAAATTAAGTATCTCATGAAATAATTTAATTAACACTTAATGAGACTTAATTCCACTAAATAAATCTCACTGCACTCCAGACTTAAATTATTTATTCCATATCTCACTAATAGATAGTAATGATGACAACAACCACTCTATTATATGTCCATGACAAAGGATAAATGTAACCACTACCATTATCCTTCTCATAGCTTCTCCATTAGTTACCTACTCGCCCTTCACTGAATAATTCATTTATACTTGAACATGTTCACAGTATAAATTCCAAATGTCAAACATTTGGAATACTTTTGCCAAAGTTTTCGAACTATTCAAATATTTGTGAATCAACCAAGGGGACATCTGTGTCTCATAAGAGACCGTTGATTCCCTATTGAATGCCTGATCCTTGTCACACTTCACGCTGCTACCCAGTGTATGTGGGATTTCAGTCATTCGTTTAGACCTTACTTATGGTACACCAAAGTAACTAATGCTCCATGCACAAGTTCAGAATACCCTCAGGATTTTGAGTCGTCGTTCAAACAGTACAACGTGAATCACTCATCTTTGATAGTAATCTAGAAATAAGTAACCCAGTTAGTCCAACTCAATGTGTCAATCTTATTAAACCCACTAACCTAACACTTTTGGATCTCCATCCACATGACCAAGACAAGTCATCTAAAGTGTCACGTTATAGTCTTAACATACAAGTAGTCCAAACTTGTCTTCGACTACGAGTCTTTCAAACAACAATCCATACCATTTGTTCCAAGTCCATCTGTGGCGTAGTCTCATAAACCACTTAGAACAAACATGTGAATTGTAGTATGAGGACTACACCCATCTCATGGATGTCTCTCAAAAGAAAATCACATGCAGTATAAATGCTCACATACACAAATTTAACTAGGCAAACGACTGGAACTTTAATTTTATTTATTAATTAAAATGATATGTCCAGAATAAATCTGAATTTTAGGACACTGTTCGTAACACTTTGTTAGCAAGGAATATCTTTGTAATAGAAAGTTTAAGATGGACATTGATAATAAAATTGATATTTTGGTTTATATGCTTGACTCTTTGTTTTTGTGGCATCAGATGTTAGGTCATGTGAATTTTCATAGGTTGCATGAAATTATTAATTCTTCATTGATACCTCACATTGACAAGATTGTTGATAATTGCAAAACTTGCATGTTAACAAAAATAACGAGATTGCCATTTCCTTCGGTGCAAAGAGAGACTAAACTTACTTAACCTAGTACATAGTGACTTATGTGATTTCAAGAACACAACGAGTTTAGGTGGAAAGAGATATTTTATAACTTTTATAGATGATTGTTCAAGATTTTGTTATGTGTATCTCATAAATTACAAGGATGACTCGCTAGATAGATTTAAAGCATATATAGCAGAAACTGAACTGCATTGTGAGACTTTTCTCAAACGCCTAAGGTCGGACTGTAGTGTGGAATACTATGATCCCAAGTATTTTGAAACCACCGGTATTGTACATGAGGTCACAGCAAACTCTAACTGAAATGGTTAATTCAATGTTATCCTATTCCGATTTTAACAATGGATTTTGGGGTGAGGCGATGTTAACGGCCTGTTATATATTAAATTGAGTTCCAAATAAGAAAAATAAAATAACCCCATATGAACTATGGAGTAAACGAGCCCTTCATTTGAACTATCTAAAAATATGGCGGTGTTCGTTAAAGTCCTTGAACCTAAACGTAAGAAGTTAGGTGAAAGAGGCATTCATTGCATTTTTGTTGGAGATGCATCTCATAATAAGGCGTATCGATTCTATGTAATTGAATCTAATGATTATATCAGTGTAAATACAATAATAGGATCGAGAGATGCCATCTTTGATGAGAATCGGCGTACGTCTATTTCTAGACCGACGGATTATGTACCGGTTGAGAATGACATTCCAATGTCAAATGATGATAATCATCACGAGAGGGAAGATGTCCCTGAGAGTGCTCTAGAACTCTAAAGGATTAAGAGAGCAAGGAAAGAGAAATCTTTCGGTTCGGACTTTTACATGTTTTTAGTAGAAGGTTCGAGGAATGATTTGGATCCTACGACTCCATATTGTTGTGTCATGGAGGCTGATCGTATGACGTTTGATGAGGCAATTAGGTCTCATGATGCCTCCTTTTGGCGAGAGGCAGTGAACGATGAAATGGATTCCGTCATGGATAATAATACCTGGGTACTAGTGGATCTTCCACTAGGAAACAAGCCCATCGGGTGTAAATGGATCTTTAAAAAGAAGATGAAATTCGATGAAACGATAGAAAAGTTCAAGGCCCGATTGGTGGCTAAAGGGTTCATCCAGAAACACTAGTTGGACTGCTTTGACACGTATGCCCCTGTGGCAAGAATATCGACGATAAGAGTTTTGATAGCTCTTGCCTCAATTTATAAGCTAGCGATTAACCAAATGGATGTTAAAATGACATTCTTGAATGGTGAGCTAGAAGAGGAAGTGTACATGGAACAACATGAAGGTTTTATTGTTCCGGACCAAGAAAGAAAAGTATGTAAACTCATACGTTCTCTGTATGGGCTAAAGTAAGTCCTGAAGCAATGGCACCAGAAATTTGATCAAGTTGTTCTAAATAGCAGATTTTTTATAAACGAATCAGATAATGTGTTTATAGCAAGTTTGGTAATGGCAAAGGGGTCATTATATGTTTGTATATCGATAACATATTGATATTTGGTACTGATGTAAAACAAGTAGAGAAAACTAAATAGTTTGTCTTGAAGAACTTTGCTATGAAGGATATTAGTGAGGCGGAGGTAATCCTCAGTGTAAGAATTGTAAGGAAAGGTGATACCTTTTCTTTGACACAGTCTCACTACGTAGAAAATGTGTTGAAAAGATTCCACTTTGATGAGTGTGCACTGATGTCTATTCCAATGGATCCTAGCGTGAAACTTGTACCGAATAAGGGAGCTCCTGTGTCCCAATTGAAATATGCCCAGGTCATTGTTTGTCTTACGTACGCCATGACGAGCACAAGGTCGACAAAGCCTTTGCTGTTGGAAAGCTAAGTAGGTATACTAGGAATCCAAGTAAGATACACTGACATGCAGTAGATTGTGTACTGAAGTACCTTAAAAAGACTCTTAATTATGGTATTTCTTATGTAGGGTATCCTCCCATTTTAGAGGGGTACTCTAATGCGAGTTGGATCTTCAATGTGGAGGATCATGCATTCACAAGCGAATGGGTATTCTTGCTTGGTGGGGGTGTGGTTTCTTGGGGTTCCGCTATGGCGGTAGAGTTTATAGCTCTAGCGTCTATCGCAAAAGAAGCCAAGTGGCTAAAGGATCTCTTGTATGAGATACCTTTGTGGCATACGCCGACCTCACCGATATCTATCCACTATAATAGCCAGGCTACGCCTTCTAGAGCGTACAGTGAAGTATATACCAGGAAGTCCATACACATTGGTGTAAGGCATAATATAGTGAGACATCTTATATGAGAAGGTGTCATTATTGTGGACTTCGTGAGAACAAGTCAGAATATGGGGGATCCGTTTACAAAAGGATTGGCTAGAGATTTGGTTTTGAAAACAAGTAAAGGGACGAGGTTGAAACCTATCATTATTAGTCGCCCATGATATGCCCTCAACTCGACGCCTAGTATGACGCTAGGTCTCAGGTTCAATGAGAGAGACTTGTCATCTGTGTGACTGCAAGCACTAAATAAAAAATTTTTCCATCCCGAGTGTGAAGTGCTTGGTATCTTTGTCAGAGATACTAAGAGGATGAGCTAAGCTCTTATTGGACCTGATTTTAAATTCTTATCAAATGTCGTATCGCAGGACATGATCAATCAGGTCCACCTTAGTGAGTGTTGAAGTTTGGCCGCTTCAAAGGGGTGATTTTTGACTAAAGATTAGACCCTAAAACACTCACGAAGAGTACAAGACACAATAAATGTGTTGATCTGGGAGTTGTAGGGTGTGTACGGGAAGTACGTCTTGTGCGTGATTAGATAGTGGGTTAGTTAAATGAGTTGTATGGTTTAAAGCTTTGTCTACCATTTTCAATCCGATTAATTGTATGGTCTCTTCACTAGCCGGGGGGTTCAATCAGGAGACACCCTCATTGATACACAATAAGGCCTCCTTTAATTGAGATATTATTTGAGATTGATTGTATTTTGAAAATGATGGGAGAATGTTGATGTATTTTCAAAATATGTAATTTATAAAGTGTTAAATGTTTGCTTAATATGTATTTAAGATTTGTTTAAGATTGTCCCAATATATGTTTTAAGTGTTTAAGGCATGGTGGGGGTGTGTGTCGACACATAGGGCTAGTGTGTCGACATGTAATCCTACGGGACCATAGGAAGATTGCTGTGTGTCGACACACATGGCCCATGTGTCGACGCACAGCCTTTATAGAAGCACTTGGAATGTGGCTGTGTGTCGATACACAAGCTCCGTGTGTTGACACATAGGCTTACAGTAAGTTATGTGTTGAAATGAATGTCGACACATAACTTCAACACACATTTATAGAGACTTGTGAGTTGCTATGTGTGTCGACACACAGCTTCGACACACAGGGCAGTTTTGACAGTTTTTTACACGGTTTGTTCTAGTTTTTTGGTAGATGTTTTGGGTTCCCTTGGGACGTCTTAGGCCTTAAATATTGATGTATTCCCCCTTGTTTTATACACATGAATTCATCTTGAGAATGGAGAGAAAGAAAGCAAAAGGGCTTTGAAAGAAAGATCAAGTGTGAGTGCTTTTGTGTGTGTTTGATGTTTGGAAAACATCAGTCTCTCTACATCTCATTCAATCTCTCCTTTTGCACATTGACACTTCATTTTTGGTTGTTGTTGTATCCCTAAGGAGATTTCATACTTGGAAATAAGCTTTAAGGAAAGTGATTACACAGCCTCAACACCTGAGATTATCTGATTACCTAATTGCAAGGAATTTGCAAGTTTTTGAAGGTTTGCACCAACATCTATAGCTTCATCTATCCAGAGCTGTGTTATGGGAGGGCTAGTGGCTTGTCCTGTATGGCTACATTGTTCGAAGGCTGGTGGCTTGCCGTTCAATGTTACATTGTGGAGGGTTGGTATCTTATCATGCAATAGTCACATTTGGGATGACTAGTTGGCAGCTGCGCACAAGGCAGGCAGCCCTCCAACTTTGAATGATACTTGTTATGTACTTAAAGATCCAGAATAGTAAATTTATTTCAATCCAAAGTAATAATTCTTGTATAGTATTCACTCCCATATTATGTATAAAACAGAGAGTTATAGGAAAGATGAATGGTTTTAGTTATGTTGTCATGAATTTTCATAGTAGTTGTTTGAAAATATACAATTTTAGGATTACTCGCATAAGTGACATAGCATTTATATTTTTTAAGACAGTTAATGAAGCAATGCATTTTTTTTAAGTTACACCATCTAAGTTCAAAAAAGGTGGTTGTCATGATTCAAGATTACTCTTGGATCATAACATAGGAATTGGTAAAGAATTAGAGTTGAGATGAGAAGAGAATTAGAGAATTTAGGTGAGGAATAGAGAGAATTCGAGATGAGAATAGAATCAATTCATTATCATTCATCAATATTGTAATTTACAAGATTAGTCTCTTACTTATACTAAGGACTAGAACAATACACTGAACTTGGACACAATTCACCAACCAACTTACCTAAGCACTGACCGACTCTTCCCTCTTAATCGCCAACCTTGACCTTATTTAACCAACAATTGACTTGATCCTTGACTTATACAAGCTATACTAGTTTATTACAAATCATGAATTATTATGAGCTATTACTATTTATCTCATATGCTAGAATTATGACAATACTTCCCCCTTAAGAGATTCTTAACCTCAAGAATCTTATTAGAGAGCATTGACTTGAAGAACTTTTATTGGTGCCAAAATTGGCAGCTTGAAAAACACTTATTGAAGTTGTATCTACACTACCAACCACTTGAACCTTGAATCCAGTAACGAGCTACCTGCAGTAACGAGCTACCTGATCTACCTTAAGAACTCCACTGCCTTTTGTTGTGTTGCATAAGAATTCACTGCTCAAAACCCATTTATCAATCTGAATCCTCAGCTCGTGCCGCTGCCTTATCTCCATTTCTGCAACCATAACCGTAAACAGCTTGCATATCTCCTCCCATTTGTAAGGTAACATCTCATTGAATCAAGTAAAGGTAACATCTCATTGAGTTACGGGTTCTGCTTCCAAGTTACATACGCAGACATGTAAACCATGTTTTCAAGGCTTTTAAAACGCATACTGTGACCCAAACAAGTCATTTTAGGCCACTAAAATCCATTCTTTGCTACACTCTCTTTCCTCCCTTTGATGAAAGCTTCATGGAAATTGGCATATTTCTTGATTGAATGAATATGTTTCTTTATTGCATTAACATCATTGTTGATAGATATCTGCCGTTTTGAGACTACACCTCCTACAATCACTCCTTCTTCATTACTGAATTCCAAGATCCAAACCTCTCTGATACTGCAATTATCAACTCTCACGCTAGAAACTTTACTGAGATCAGATATTCCCATGTAATACTTTGTTTGTAATGCATCAGCTTGAGCTTGACTCTCCTCAACTTGGATCTCCAAAATTAATAGCTGCTGAACTCGAACACTAGTTGGTATCTCATATGCATTCCTCTTCAAGGAAGAACCTGCCTCAGTTGTATTCAATGGCACTGACTTTTGGAGCTGAATTAACATTGCTCCAGGTTGCAATTGGAGCTTACAAATCTCTATCATCAGCTTAAGATGTCCAGTTTTTGGACTTTGGACAATGCACATTCCTTTCCTGGGATTAAGTGGCCTCAGTTGAGCTGGAATCGTTGTAATTTCAACTTGATTATACCTGAACTTTTATTTCATATCAGCCTTCGTTCTTATTGCTGCAGCACCTGATTGCATCACCCAATAATCAGGTATAACAAATTAAAATGTTGCAAGACCAATCTTGCCTAATTCAACTTTGGAAGTCAGTCTTGCACTTTCGAAGGTCCAAACACCTCCTTGAACTGCCATGTGATCTGATCTTAAATATTTCTCAGCCGAACTTGGACTTTTGATTACACTACAGCAGTAGCAACCTCATTCCTTCTTAAGTGTGATGGCACAGCAGTATTAACATCCAGATTCCTTGCTGAATTTGTTGTAACAAGCTTCTCAAAAGCTACTGGATTAGCCTTGGACCCTACTGTTACATCATTTACTTGTAGCAATGACGGATCAAGTGCACCTTGAACTGTTGCTACAACACTTGTTGTACTACTGCTACAGCACTCTCATCTTGCATTTTCAAGTCATGTTGTTGCTGTAACACTTTGTCTTGATGTACCGAGCGCAATGTTGCCTCATTTATATGATGTGCTGCTGCATCTTCCAGAACTAAGCTGATTCCATCACTACTAGCCACATTTTGCTTAATTGCTTGCTCACTCATCTGCTGCAAGTGTTCCTCCCTAACTAGACAAATATTAGGTCCTATAACCTCAAGCTCTCCTTCCATATCATTACACACTTTGAGATAGTTAATGTCTAACACACAACATCCATCATATATGTTTCTCCCATGTAATGAATTGAAAGCTAAGTCAGTACTCCTTCACATATAATAGCTAATGTGAGCTGTAACCTCAATGATGGAAGACGAGACCAAATCAATACTTTCAAGAGGACCATAACACCAAAATACTTGATAAAGAATATCCTCATCTATATGGTAAAAAGGCTCCAAGACTTTGATAAAAAGTCTAGCATCATTGGAAGATTTGTCTTGATCAGAAGCTGGATTAAGTCAACGCGACATTACATATTGTAACATTTTGAATGTAAAGGCAGTCACTTAACCCAACAAATTCAATAATGAAGCTTGATTCGAAGCTAATTCATCAAGTACAATTTTAGCAGGTCAGGCCAAAAACAAGTGCCGAGGCTCGATTTTATGTAATTTCAGCAACTCTAACTAGTTCAACAGCTTGATTCGAGATTAATTTCAGTATGTTTAATGTGCAATCAGCTGGATTGAATCCAATTCTAGCTTGCTTAATGATTCAAGTTCACAAGATCACAAAAAGAAAGCAGTTAACGCGCAAAATAACAAAAACTTTGAACTGAAATTTTGATTAAACGTACCTTGGACAATCAGAACTTGAGATCAATGCGGCACTATCTGAAAAATATCTGGACAATTACACTGTATCTTATTCCACGCAGATCTGAATAGCAAAACCTAGGTAAAATGCAACACGAACTAAAAATTCAGAATATTTTAAGCACTATATGATGATCAAATACAATCTGATCAAGAGGTTGACATCAAATAAGCTTGAACTAATGCTTAATACAATAAAATTGAGCTAAATCAACTTAATCAGAAGCAAAATTCAAAGCTCTGATACCAATTGTCATGATTCAAGGTTGCTCTTGGATCATAATATAGGATAGGTAATGAATTAGAGTTGAGATGAGAAGAGAATTAGAGAATTTAGGTGAGGAATAGAGAGAATTAGAGATGAGAATAGAATCAATTCATTATCATTCATCAGTATTGTGATTTACAAGATTAGTCTCGTACTTATACTAACTAAGGACTAGAGCAATACATTGAACTTGGACACAATTCACCAACCAACTTACCTAAGCACTAACCGACTCTTCCCTCTTAGCCGCTAAACTTGACCTTATTTAACCAACAATTGACTTGATCCTTGACTTATACAAGCTATACTAGTTTATTACAAATCATGAATTATTATGAGCTATTAGTATTTATCCCATATGCTAGAATTATGACAGTGGTAAAATAATCTATAATTTTAGTCTTATCTCCAATTTGTCTTTCCAAGGAGCCCCTATAAAAAACAAGAATTTTGTAGAGGTAATCATTAAAGGGTCACAAAACTACACCAGAAGCAAGGGAAAAATAGATAGAAAATATATATTGCTCATTAGTATTTTATCCTAATATATTCGATGTTCTTAGTGCAAGCGAGGTGGAAGAAAATGTTAGATTATGCAAAGACAGGTCTTTAAGCATTAAAGTGTGAAGCCTAGTGATAAATTTTATATTAAGTTAGTATAAATAGCAAAAAGATATTAATTAATTTCACCAAACCTCACCTTGGTAACTGAAAGCAAATTAGCTGCACCAAAATGATTAAATGGCCTTAACGCTGACAATGGCCTGTGTATCACCATAAAGTTCATATGAAGCAAGACGCCCCTTACGCTAGATAACCATCTTCCTGACCTGGCTTCTCATCTCACTCCCAAAAAACATAATGATCCTTTCAATTGCTTCTCTTTTAGACAAACCCCTTGAATGCCACCAACAGTGTGTGATACCAATCTATGACATATCTTACAAATCCCCCGTCATATTCTCATCAAACATATGCTTAGAGTCTCTGAAACCACAGATTTGCCCATATTAAGTTTATACAATATGAAACAATACATATCATAATCCTTGAATGCAAAGCTTCCAATTTCTGAATAATAAGCTATACTTGTAACTTTAGATAGATTGTCATCTTTCTGTTTGATAGCTCTGAAAGTTCTTCCTTACCAATATTTACACCAAAAATAATTAATAAAAACACCTTCTAATTGCTTTCCTTAAAAAATTTCACTTGCTAGCTATCCTCACCACTACCTGTATGAAATTTTGAATTGACAACAAGTCATAATAAGCTAAAGCAAAATTTGAAATTGAGAAAGTCATGATTAGGATAGTCCTCACAAGTTATATAACCAAATATTATGACTGAATGGATCATAAGAACCATCCTTGTTGTACTATGCATATGCCACTAAATAAAATGTAAAAAGAAAGGAACTAAACTAATGCCAGATTAAAATTGAACAATCATGTACGTCAATAGAACAATTGAGAGATCAAAAGGTAGAAGCACCTCAAAAATTATCCAAAAACAATTATTAATAGAGGAGATTTCTTCTAAATCATTAGCAATTAAGACATTTATCAATGGATGTATCTGGAAAGAAAGAGCAAACTTAGTTATGATGCAGCTGGTAACCCACAAGCATTGGCAGCTAATGCTTGGCGGTTAGCGAGTTGGTGAGTACGTGGCACGGCAGGAACTTATCAGCTAGAGTCAGGGTTTTATTTTGTTTTTGAGATAAGAAAAGTGTTTTAGATTAGGAAAGATTTGTTATGATTTTATCCTTAGTTTCTAGTGTTTTTAGCCTCTATTTAAAGAGTGGATGAGCTAGGGTTTTAATTCATTCATTCATAGAATTTTTCAATCACATTTATGTCCTCATGGGAAGGCTGTGTACATCCACCCCCAAGACCCTGCTCAGGCGAATGTTGCTTTTACTCGAGTTTTGTCCTATTCTCGGGTTGTGAGATTTTCGGTCAATTTTCCCCTTGTTTTATTATTTTCGTAATAAAATGTAAGGGAGGGCTGTTGAACCTTCCCATTCCCTAATTTTCCATCTATGCATTGCATCAGTTGGTATCAAAGCTTAGAACGACTTCTGAGATGGCCCGTGAGTGATAGAGATACGCCGCCATTCGGAGACGTTTACAAACGTGATGGTCAACGTTAGAGTGAGAGGAAAATCGTGGACTTGGAGGAGAAATTATGGCATATTGAGCGATGCTTGATTCAATTGGGGGCGAATCCTAACCAAGTACTAGGAACTCAGCCTCAAAACCAGCCGGCAGGTGGTGGTGAGGATGACACAGATGACGGCTTCCACAACCCGTTCCTGGAAGTTGAGATATTGGATCAGCGCGT
Organism: Simmondsia chinensis; assembly: GCA_018398585.1. NCBI lineage: Eukaryota > Viridiplantae > Streptophyta > Magnoliopsida > Caryophyllales > Simmondsiaceae > Simmondsia > Simmondsia chinensis. Next base: position 11,714,468 of record JAGTTD010000013.1, read on the forward strand.
GTGGAGAGATCGACCCAATACCGGACACACCGCCGACGTTGGAGAACGGAAGTGGGAAGCTGGTCTACAAGTAGGGATTTCATAGTTCAATGGAGGAGGTCACCCAGAGGACTTCTGGAAATTGTTGGCTTCGATGGACGAAGTGCTTGAGTTCAAGGAGGTTCTGGAGCAGAAACAGGCGCCATTGGTGGCTACCCGGTTGAGGGGTGGGGTCACTGCCTGGTGGGAACAACGGAAGCATACCCAGCTTAGGTAAGGTAAGGCAAAGATTGAGACGTGGGAGAAGATGAAGAAGCATATGAGAGGTGCCTTCCTGCCCCACAATCACGCAAAGATAATGTATTAGCATTTGCAAGGTTTATGTCAAGGCTTTAAGACCGCGGAGGAATACGCGGTGGAGTTCTATTCTTTGGTCGCCAGGAATTACTTGACAGAGACAAGGGAGCAATTGGTGAATCGCTATATTGGCGGATTGAAGGAATCAATACAGGAGGAGTTGAACATATTTGACATCTTTTCCGTCTCGGAAGCAAGCTAGAGAACTGTGAATGTTGAGAAACAGTAGCATCGACGTACAGTTGGCGGGACTTGGAACACCTAGGTTAACAGGCATGACCAAGTGCAAGTACCTTCAAACCTCGGTGTGCAGAGTGGACTGGTTGCCGCCAACACTGGCATATTGGTTAACTAAGACTTGGCGGGTAGTTCGAGAACCCGTTGCTTCAAGTGTGGAGAGTTGGGTCACCGTGCCTTCAAATGTCAAAAGGGTGATAGACCTAGGAAGGGTTTGTTCATCGAAGAGCTCCATGACGAAGATGGCGTGGTGTTTGAAGAGGAGGTACAAGATGATTTGGCGCTGGAGAAGAAAACCGTCATAGGTGACTATGGGCATCTGCTTGTGATTAGGAGAGTTTGTTTCGTGCTTGAGGAGGAAGACGGTGATGGTTGGCTGAGGAACAACATCTTCTAGACTACATGCACCATTGGCAGAAGAGTTTGTCACATGATGATTGATTCGGGAAGTTGTGAGAATGTGATTTCCGACAAGGCTATCGCAAAGTTGGGTTTGAAGATAGAAGCACACCCAAGTCCATACAAGCTTTCATGGCTCAAGAAAGGAAACCAGGTAACTGGTTCAAAGCGATGCTTGGTTAATTTCTCGATTGGGTCGAAGTATAGTGATAGGGTGTGGTCTGATATAGTCACCATGGACGCTTGCCATTTATTATTAGGGTGCCCATGGCAATACGATAGGGGAGCCATTCAGGATGGATGAAAGAACACTAATAGTTTCCTTTTTGAGGGAACAAGGATGATATTGTTACAAAAAAAGGACAAGGCGCCAAAATCTTTAGTAGCTGCAAGCTCGAATTCATAAGGTAGAGCTATTTTCGCCAAGGAGGTTGGAAACAACATGATTGTCTTCGTTTTGATAAGGAAGGAGAGTAAGGGTGATCCAAGGGAGATACCGAGTAAGGTTGGCAACTTGTTGAAAGAGTTTGTGGATGTCTTTCCGGAAGAGTTACTGGATATACTGTCACCATTGATGGACATACAACATCGTATTGATTTGATGTCGGGGGCTGCTTTGCCTAATAGACCCCATTATTGCATGAGTCCTGCTGAGCATGAAGAGTTGAGAGGCTAAGTGGGGGGAGTTACTTGCCAGAGGATTTATCCATGAGAGCTTGAGTCCTTATGCAATTCTCGCTCTGTTGATGCCAAAGAAGGACGGTAGGCGTCGGATGTGCATAGAAAGTCGACCCATCAATAAGATTACGTTACGCTACCATTTTTCCATCCTAAGGTTGGATGACTTACTTGACCATCTACAAAACTCGAGGGTGTTTAGCAAGTTAGATTTGAAAAGTGGATATCATCAGATCCGCATCTTGCCAGGAGATAAGTGGAAGACAGCCTTTAAGACACAAGAAGGTCTATACGAGTGGCTTGTCATGCCATTCGGATTGTCTAATATGCCAAGTACCTTCATGAGGTTCATGAATCAGGTTCTACGTCCTTTCATTGGGAAGTTCATTGTCATCTAGTTTGACAATATTTTGATTTACCGCCAAGATCAAGTTGAGCATATGATCCACCTCAAAGAAGTGCTGAGTACTTTGAGAGATCAACGCTTATTCGCCGCTTTAAAGAAGTGCGAGTTTGTGAAAGACCGAGTAACCTTCCTTGGGGTTGTTGTCTCCAAGGATGGTATAGTTGCAGATGAAGGAAAGATTGCTGCCATTCATGATTGGCCACAGCCACAAATAGTTGGTGAAGTCCGCAGTTTCCATGGGTCGGCGTCATTCCATCAGAGGTTTGTGCCCAATTTTAGTTCAATCATGGCGCCTATCACAGATTGTATGAAGGGGAGTTCCTTTGTTTGGCCACCAAGGGCAGCTGACGCCTTTGCAGAGATTGACTATGGCATGGATATTAGTAGTACGGATTTCCAGAAGACCTTCAAACTTCACACAAATGCCTCTAAGATTGGCATTGGCACCGTAGTCAACCAAGAGGGTAGACTTATTGATTGTTTTAGCGAGAAGCTTGATGGGCTTAAGTTGAACTATTCTACTTAAGATGTCGAGTTATGTGCAGTGGTGAGGGCTTTACGGCACTGGAAGTCTTATATGACAATGTGGCCTTGAAGTACATTAACAGCCAAGATAAGCTCTCGAATCAACATGCTAAGTGGGCGAGCTACATTTAGCTCTTTCACTTTGTGATTAAACACAAGTCTGGAGTGTTGAACAAGGTAACAAACGCCTTAAGCAGGCGCACTCTCCTCTTGATCCAGAGCAGAGTCTCCATTACTAGCTTTGAACAGTTGGCAGAGTAGTATGCAGATGACCTCCCCTTTGGAGAGATTTAGTAGGAGGCTCAATCCGGCTCTATACCCGGTTACTCCATCCCCAACGGGTTCGTCTTTAAGGGAAACCAACTTTGCATCTCAGGATTGAACTTACGCCTCAAGATCGTTGAGAAGAAACACAATGAAGGGCACATGGGTAGAGACAAGTCGCTATAGCTGATTAGCGCCAATTATTTTTTGCCTTCATTACATAAGGAAGTTGAGAGATTTGTCAAGCATTGCCATATTTGCTAGGTGTCGAAAGCCGCAGTGACCAATGTAGGCTTTTACATGCCTTTGCCGATTCCAAGTCAACCTTGGGCCGACATGAGCATGGATTTCATGCTGGGATTTCTGTGAACAAAGGGAAGGATGGATTCGAATTTTTTTTTTGTTTATGGATCGCTTCTCCAAGATGGCACACTTCATTGGGTGCAAGAAGGCTGCTGACGCAGTCCATGCCGCCGGGTTGTATTTTCGTGAAGTATACAAGCTTCACGGTTTACTGGTAAGCATTGTTTCAGATACAGACGTGAGATTCATGAACTACTTTTGAAAGGCTTTGTGGAAAATGGCGAACACATCCTTATCATTCAGCACGGTGCACCACCCTTAGATGGATGGTCAAACAGAAGTCACAAATCACTCTTTGGGTAATTGCTTCGTTGCCTTGTTGCTGATAACACCAAGGGATGGGAATAGGAGCTATACTAAGTTGAGTTCGCCTATAACAGCTTGGTTAATAGAAGTACGGGATTTCCGCCATTCAAAGTCGTTTATGGTTTTGTTTTGGTGGTCTCCAATAGATTTGGCACCCGTCCGAGATCTTATTCTTCCCAACGGCAAGGTAGAGGAGTTCATTTCCAATCTCTAGGATGTGCACGAGCAGACCCAGGTACGACTCTAAGAAGCTAACGCCAAGTACAAATTGGCGAGTGACAAACGCCGGATCCAAGTTCTGTTCCAAGTAGACGACCAAGTTTGGGCCATCATTACCAGAGAACAATTCGAGCATGCGAGTACAACAAGTTGACAACACGTAAGATAGGTCCTTTAAAGATCGTTGGGAAGATCAACGACAACGCTAGCCATGTTTAGTTGCCAGCTGGTATGCGGACCTCTGACGTGTTTAATGTCAAGTACTTGACCTACTTTGGCGATAGTGACCATGTAGCCTTCGTGATGAATTCGAGGGCTAATTCTCTCCAGCCTAGGGAGGATGATGTAGCCGGTAACCCATAGGCGTTGACAGCTAATGCTTGGCGGGTAGCGAGTTGGCGAGTACACGGCACGGTAGGAACTTATTAGCTAGAGTTAGGGTTTCGTTTTGCTTCTGGGATGAGGAAAGCTTTTTTTCTTCTAAGATTAGGAAAGATTTATTATGATTTTATCCTTATTTTCGAGGGTTTTTAACCTCGACTTAAAGAGAGGATGAGCTAGGTTTTTATTCGTTCATTCATACACTTTTTTCCAATAATTTTTGAGTTTTCTCCGATTCTCACGTTGTGATAATTTGAGTTAATTTTCTCATTGTTTTTTTATTTTTGTAATAAAATTTTAGGGAAGGCTGTAGAACCTTTCCGTTCCCTAATTTTCCATCTACGCGTTGCATCAGGTCAAGTTATTTTGGGTTCGGGTCATTTTAATTTCCGGTGGCCTTGGGTTCGAGTCAATCTTGGGTCAGGTTGTACGGGTTTCAAGTCATCATAATTCTATTATTTGGTGCCTTAGTGGCATGAACCATTTACAAAAGTTTAAATTATACCAAATGATTTATATTTTTACCAACATAATTATTATATTATCAACATAGGTGCTCAATAATCTATTATGAAATTCTCTTGTACTCTTGATAAATAAAACCTCTCATTGAATTTAAAGATCTTAGGAAAATTTAGGTCTCACGTCGAGTTGGTTTCGGGTTCAAGTCATTTTGGGTCGGGTTGATCCAGATTAGTGGCAGGTTGGGTCGGGTCAAATTAAGTATTGGGTTATTTTCAGGTCAAGCAAAGAATAGGCTTGGTTAGTTACAGGTCGGGCCATTTTAGCTTTGCGTTCAGTTAGTTAAGACATATTTTTTGTTCAGATCGAGTCGATTTACATGTTTTTTAGGTCGATTTTTCCGCCGGGGGGGGGGGGGGGGGGGGGGATAGGGGAAATTTGCCACCTCTAATCAAAGTATGCCCCTTTGATTACAAATAAAACTTAGAAAATAAAAAAGTGATATTGTGGAAGCCTGTAATTGATTGGCATGTTAGGAGGCTGACCACAACCTCTGTTAGAAAATATTCGCAACTACGTAATACATAGTAGAAAAGAGGTAGAGATAAACTAGAGAAAAGCTGATTGGAGACAATTAGACATGACATTATCCACCTAAAACCTAACTGAAGAGATGGCCTTATATAGAGCAAAGTGACAGCTAAAATACGTGTGGCAAACCCACTTGTTTGCATTAAACATTGCTCATAGGCTTGCATTTGACGGAAGTGATTTGTTCTTGTTGCAACTTAATTTGTCTTGAGTAGTGATTTGTCTAGTGCTTGTTTGATTAGACATGCTTGTTTTCATTTGATGGAAGATGAAATATGGCTATTTTTTGGTTTGGGGGCCCTTCAAACACAACGTTTTTATAGGATAGCAGCCTATCGAGGTAAGGTTGTATATGTTTTACCCTTCAACTGATGCAACGCAGACAAGAAAATTAGGGACCGGAATGTTCAACGGCCTTCTTTTAAATTTCTATTGCTAAAAGAAGTAGAAACAAAGGAGATAATTCTATTCTTAATTCTCACAACACGAGAACAAGAATGAATCTCATAAAACAATAAAATTTAAGAAATTGATTTACCAAAACCCTAGGTTCCTCTTCCTTAAATAGAGGTGCTAATTGGCTTATAATGAAAGACTAAAAACTAAAGAGATAATACATAGTTTACAACATACCTAGTGCCCCAAGGGCTCCCAACTAAGCAGGGTCTGGGGGGGCGGATATACGCAGCTTTCCCCCTTCAGGGTATTACCCTTGAAGAGAGGCTGTTTCTGAGTGCCCCCAACCTGAGGGTGAGGAATTACTAGGAGGTCACCCATCCTAATGCTGCTCTTGCCCAAGCACGCTTAACTTCGGAGTTCTAATGTGATCCAGTGACGGCGTGTTAGTACCCTCTTTGGTAGATAAATACATAGATAAATAACAAAATTAACTAATCTAAACTAGGCTTCCTAATTAGTGCGAAACTCTAGCTTGATGCAGCTTGATAATTGGCGGATGGGCGTAATCCCGGGTGAGGGGAGTTGCGGAAAAATATGGCTAGAGATATGCGGTTAGAGATATGGCTGGAGGAGTTTGTCATCTTTCAGGATATTTAGTTAGTAGGTTGTTGATAATTATTAATAGTTATTTATACTTATCTTTAAGTCTTTTATTTATTTTTTATCTTTTAAGTTTTTTATTCTATTTAAACAAGAGGAAGGCTGGGATTAATTTATCATTCATATTTTTAGATTTATTTTCGCATTTTATAGAGTTTTCTCTCTTTCTCGGGTGTGAGAATTTGAGTATCTTTTTTGCCCTTTATTTTTATTATTTTCGTAATAAAGATTTAAAGGAAGGCTGTAAACCTTCCATTTCTATAAATTTTCATTTACGTGCAGCATTATAGCTTCTTCTCCCTCTTGCTGCACGTTCCTCCTTTTCGCCGTCTTGGGCATCTCACTAAGCTCCACCTGCCAAGCATAAAGGTGTGATTGCATCACCAGGACTCTGTCTTGGTAGGAGCCACTTTGAGACACTAGGTTGTTGTTGTTATATATATATTGTATAAATTAGAAATGGTAGTTTGAAAAACTTGGAAAGATTACAGAGTTTGATAAGCTTCATAAAAGAAAATCTAAAAATTTTCATAAAATAAACATTATCTTATATATGACCAAAAAAAAAGGAGCTAAAAAAGAAGTCTTAATTAGTGTGTTATCTAAATCCCTCCACTTGAACCTCAAAGTTTCCTTAGTCACATCACAGGTTTAATCTCAAGTTTATATATGAACTGCAAAAATTCATTTCAAGGAAAAAAAAAAAAAAACATTCAGGCAGCAATCAAATAGATTTTTTCACCAAACTAGCACATTTAAAAAAAAAAAATTTACTAAAATGGCACAGTTTCAAAAATATTTACCAAATTGACACACTTTACTGTAACAACATCAACGTACGCCATTTGAAACTGCGTACATTGCTGCAATTCTTGTTTTTTTTTTAATGGGGAGTTAGGAGAACGGTAGGCCGTTCATGCGGGAGAGGGGCGGTGGCAGCACAGCACAAAAGGGCAGCGGCCTTACGTGCGGCGGCGCGAGGAAGGGGCGCCATGGAGAGAAGAGGTTGAGGGAGGAGTAACCTGCTCGGAGTGGCGGAACGTAAGCATCAACATTTAAGTGAAATGGTACAGACCTTTCTCCTTCAAGCCCAACTTCCTTATGAATTTTGGGTAGAAGCCGCTTGCACTGCCTATTATATTATTAATTGGCTATCGACTCCTTTACTGCGTAACCTCTCTCCCTTTGAAAAGCTTTTTCATCAGGCCCTTGATTATAACCTTTTTCGGGTCTTTGTGTGTGCTTGTTTTTCCAACATTACATCCCGTACCGCTCATAAATTAGCCCCGCGCTCTCTCCCTTGTGTTTTCCTTGAATATGCCGGTTGGTACAAAGGTTACCGCTATTTGGACCCCACTACTAGTCATGTTCATATCAGTCGTCATGTGCATTTTGTTGAAAATATTTTCCCATATCACACGTTAGTGTTTAGTTGCACGGCGCCCTCGTCTAATGACCTTGTTGAGGTTCCCCTTCCCCTTCTTCCTGGTGCAATGTCTACAGGAACCATGCCTTTGGTCCAGCCGGCTGCACCAGCCCCGATTCTTGCTCCAGCCAATGTCAGCAGGTGCTCGTGGGACTCCTTCGCCTCACCCTTGTGGTGCAGGCCCATCGGCTCCACGAGGCGTCCGGGGTGGCTCTTCACCCACGCCTCTAGCCAGTCCCATCCCTACCTCTCAGCCTCTCCCTTGTTCTGTCTCAGGCGTTTCCACGCCTATGGTCCCGGAGGATTCCTTTCCTATCCAGCGTGGCCACCCCTTGCGTACGCGTCTTAAGGACGGAATTCGCAAGTCCAAGCATATCCTATCCCTCGGTTCCGTTGTTGTGATTCAGGAACCCACTTCTTTTTCTCAGGCTGTGAAAAACCCTCAGCGAAAGGACGCCATGGCTGAGGAATTTAATGCTCTTATTCAAAATCACACTTGGGATCTCGGACCTCCCTTTTCTTCTCACAATTTTGTTGGGAGCACTTGGAAATATAGGGTAAAGTATAAACTTGATGGTTCAGTTGATCGCTTCAAGGCTCGCCTTGTTGCCCAGGGCTTTCATCAGCCTGAAGGTATTGATTTCACCGAAACTTTTAGCCCGGTTGTAAAACCCACGACTATCAGGTTCATGCTGGCCCTTGCTGTTACAAAATCCTGGCCCATTCGCCAACTTGATGTGAAAAATGCGTTTTTACATGGTTTTTTGAATGAGTAAGTGTACATGCGTCAGCCACCCGGGTTCATCCACCCTACGTTCCTACGCATGTATGCCGACTACACAATGCCCTGTACGGCTTAAAACAGGCTCCCCGGGCCTGGTTTCATAGATTTAGCACATTCCTCTTCATCTTGGGTTCTACTGTAGTAAGGTAGATCCTTCCCTATTTATTCATCACTCCGCTGGCAGCATTGTGTGCCTTTTGCTCTATATTGATGATATCATCCTCACAGGCTCTAACCCTGCGCTTCTCAGTCAACTAACTGCGTCCCTATCCACTTAGTTCACTATGAAAGACCTCGGTCCGCTCCACTATTTCCTCGGTATTGAGGCCAAACGATCCCATCATGGCCTCTTCCTCTCTTAGCACAAATATACCCTGGACCTTCTTCGCAAGCATGACATGCTTGAGGCCAAACCTGTACAAACACCGATACCAGCCCAAGCACAACCTTCTTTGACTGATGGGGACCTCCTAGCCCATCCCACCAAGTTTCGTAGTGCAGTGGGTGCACTCCAGTACTTAACCATGACCTGTCCAGACATATGCTTTGCGGTTAACCGTGGGTCCCAGTTCATGCATGCTCCCACGACGTCTCAGTGGAAAATGGTGAAGCGCATCCTGCGATACCTCAAGCTCGCTCCTGATCAAGATCTCACCATTACTCCTGGGTCTTACACATCAATCACCTCTTAGACTGATGCTGATTGGGGTGGTTGTCCTGATATGCGATGCTGTACTACAGGTTTTGCACTTTTCCTTGGTCCTCATCTCATATCTTAGCGTGCCAAAAAGCAACCCACAGTTGCGAAGTCTACCACTAAGTTTGAGTATCGTGCCGTTGCCAAAGTCGTAGCAAAGTGTGACTGGATCCGATACCTGATGCATGACTTGGGTTTAAGGCACACTAGTCCGATTCTTATTTACTGTGATAACGTGTTTGGTACTTACCTTGCTGCAAATCCTATCTCTAATGATCGTAGCAAACACGTTGATGTCAATTTTTACTATATTCGTGAAAAGGTTGTCAAGGTTGACATCCAGATTCGATTTGCTCCTACTATCAAGCAGGTTGCTGATATTTTACAAAAGGGTTGGCAGATGCTTGCTTCCGCTGCCACAAAGCCAATCTGCACGTTAGTTCCTCGAGTATAGATTAAGGGGGCCGTATTAGGATAATAGAGTTATTTATATTATTATTAGCCCAAGGGCTTTCTTGTAATTGTACTTTCCTTGGTTTCTCTATATATATGATACCTCAGCACCCTATTGGGTATGTTACCCTAACTCAACTCTCACAGTATTATTACCTTGACAATGCTAGTTACTATTCTACAAGTAATAACTCCCTAAATTTATGTCTATACATTTACTTTAACATGATAATCTCCTTAAAAGGTTGAAAATTTGAAGTTTAACTGTTATCACTCTTAAACATTACTATAATTTAAGCATATAATGTAATGGAGCTGTGCATTGTAATTTATACATGGACTTTAACATTTTCTTCGTTTTCGTGGGGTTCAACCCTGATAAAAGCTTATTTATTTTTAGCATACTATGATTAATTTTTTGAGTTTCCTTTATGGGTGACTAAAGTCCCATTTTGATTGCCAAAGTGAAAAAAAATGGACAATTTAGTCACTTGATGAATATAAAAATGCTAACCACTGAAACCGTGACATCACGGCCATCTCACGGACCCATACGGGAGTAAGACCAGGTCCATGGGTCATTACCGCCCCCTATCTTGATCGCTCCTAGGCGGTTCTGGGTCTAGGGGTCATTACCGCCCCCTCTCCTGACCACTCCGGGGCGGTACCGGACCCAGAGGTCACTACCGGCCCCCTCTCCTGACCACTCCTAGGTGGTACCGGATCTAGGGGTCATTGCCGGCCCCTCTTCTATCTGCATCTAGACGGTATCCCATCCAGGGGACATCATCGCCCCCTTTGGCCAATGACACCTGAGCGGTATCACATTTAGGAGACACCACCACCCCTACTACCAATAACATCTAGGCAGTACCTCCTCATATATTACATGAACAAGCCTTTATCCACTATAAATAGGGGGAGGACCACAACAAGGAAACCAAGGAACTTGAGTCTAGTGGGAAGGTCATTCAAAACTTTTCCCATGTCAAGCACCAGTCACTCCAGCACCAATAGAGGGTATCGTAATCCTGATTATGTAACCCAGGAACAATTTGAGCAACTCCAATAGCAAATACACCAGCTCTTCTCACCCACACCCAACAATGACACTGAATATATTCCAGAACCTGACCGGTTTACCACTGCATCCCAGCGTGCCCGGACTCAAAGTCTAGGTGGAGCCGCCGCCTCTACGGCAAGCACTTATCAGAAGCACACAAAGAGGGACTCTAGGAAGGTCCCTAGACCGGCCGTACCTCACACTGTATGAGGAACTCACTCGCCATTTACGCCTCGAATTCTATCGGCTCCAGTGGGGAAGGTAAAAATCCCAAACATTGATTTGTTTGACGGAACTCAGGACCCGGAAGATCATTTGGCCTGATTTATGGTCCGAATGAAATTACAAGATGTGGGGGAAGACATTTGGTGCAAGTGTTTTCCCGCCACCTTAAAGGGAGTTGCGCAGAGTTCGTCTGTGGACAGTTTTACAGAGCTCTCTGAAAAGTTTGCTCGGCATTTTGTTAGCAATAAATGAAGAAGAAAGACGGCGGCACATCTTCTGAAATTGCAGCAACATGAGGTCGAACCCTTGAGGAGTTATGTGAAGCGGTTCACACGAGCCATGATTGATGTTGTCATCTTATCCAATGAAACGGCTGTCACCACCTTTATCAATGGATTACAGAACTCCAGCTTTAAATTTGCACTGGCAAAGGGGCCGCCCTCAACTATTGATGAGTTGTGGCAGAAAGCCAACAAGTACATTCTAGCTGAAGATGTCATGCAAGTGACACTAAGGACTAAACGAACTCAGGCATCTTTGGAGTCAAAAGATAACTCTAGGCCACCCTGGGGTAGCATCCGACCGGCTAGAAGGCCCGCACCCGTCTTTAGAGCTCAAAACCAACAGCAAGCGCCCCGTCTACTTTTGGAGGTGAAAACAAAGGAGCCGCCTAAAAACTGGGACTCCACTCCATCCAGTGATGGCAAGATAAAATAGTGTTCTTTCCATCAGGTCTCTACTCACAATACGACAAATTGCCGGGCCTTGGACTTCCGCCTCAGTAATGCCAAGCGTACAGGTCATTGGGAAGAATATGCAATTTTAAAAAGAATGAAGACAAGGAAGGCTCAAAACACTAAGGATGGTGGTAAGGGTCCTAGAAATTCGGTAGCCAAGGTCATCGCTACAATTACCTAAGGGCGTGCTCCCTCTGCACAAAGAGAAGGGGCAAAAGGCATGGAGGAAGAGATAAACGCTTCCCGAAATGCGCCCAGGTGCATTAGCTTCATTGAGGAGGATGCCTAAGGGATAGATGCACGACAAGAGGATCCCCTTATCGTCACCGCTGACATCTGCAAGCACATGGTATGTAGAATATTGATTGACTAAGGCAGTTCCGCGGATATTCTATTTCTAGAATGTTATAGCAAAATGGGAATGCCGATAAACGCTCTTGTACCAACACCATACCCCGTCGGGGGGTTCACAGGATCACCCATTCTACCACGCGGTAAAATAACACTGCCCATGATTTTTCGAAATGAAAACGAGCAACGAACGGTTAAGATTGAGTTCCTAGTTATAAACGCTCCTTCTGCTTACAATGCGATTTTGGGAAGACCCTCCCTAAACCGTTTAAAGGCTGTAGTTTCCAAGTATCATCTAGCAATGAAGTTTGAAGTGGATACATGGGACATCATGACAATACGTGGAAGATATGGCGTGCTTTCGGAATATTATCATACTTTCTCTAATCTAGCGATAATGGCAGCGGAACCCCTTTGAGCCGGGTTCGCCTTCGAATTTGGGTCCTTCTCCTCCACCTTTGGGACGGCATGAGTTGGAGCCTGGATGTTATACTTATTTGGGCACATCACTCCCCCGGCATCTACGTGAGGAGATCGGAAAACTTCTGACGCAATACCGAGACGTTTTTGCATTTGCTACGGAAGAAATGACGGGAATACCGCCCGAAGTGATTACCCATCAACTTAACATCCGAGATAACAAGGTGCCCGTTAAACAGCAAAGGTGTAGCTTTTGCACGGAACGCAATGAGATCATTAGAACCGAGGTGCAAAAATTATCCCAGGCAAGGTTTATATGAGAAGTGTTATACCCAGAACGGCTGTCTAACGTGGTACTGGTGAAAAAGCCTAACGGAAGCTGGAGGATGTGTGTAGACTTCACGGATCTTAATGAAGCCTGCCCAAAGGACTCCTACCCTCTGCCTAAAATAGATAAGCTAGTGGACTTAACGACAGGCTCCGAGCTATTCAGCTTCATGGACGCCTTCTCAGGGTATCATCAGATCCAAATGCATTCAGCTGACGAAGAAAAAATAGCCTTCATCACAGCGAAAGGAATGTACTGCAACAAGGTAATGACGTTTGGGCTTAAAAATGCGGGGCCACCTATCAACGGTTGGTCAACAAGGTCTTCGCTCCTCAAATTGGACGCAATATGGAGGTCTATGTGGATGATATGATAGTTAAGTCTAAACATAAGCTGGAACATGTTTTCGACTTAAGAGAGGCTTTGGACACACTTTGAAAATATCGCATGAAGTTGAACTCGGGAAATGTTCGCTCGCCATACCGGACGGCAAATTCCTAGGTTTCAAAGTAAGCTCTCAGGGGATCGAAGCGAACCCCAAGAAGGTGCGAGCCATACTCGACCTAAGGCCTCCCCGTTGTCCTAAGGATGTTTAGAGATTGGCTGGTCGTATGGCTTCGCTCAATCGATTCATTGGTCGTGCTGTTGAAAAAGCTCTACCATTTTTAAGGTGCTGCAAGGGAAACAACCCTTTCTCTAGAACGAAGAATGCGCATGCGCTTTTGATCAACTAAAACAACATTTGGCACATCTCCCTGTGATTACCTCACCTGAACCAAATGAGAAGCTAGGTCTCTACTTAGCTATCTCAGAAAATGCCACAAGTGCCGTCTTGATAGCCGATCATCAGGGGCAACAACTTTCGGTGTACGTCGTGAGCCAAACTCTCAAGGATCCGGAGAGAAGATATCTTGCCATTGAAAAAACCGCTCTAGTCCTAGTAACCACGACGCATAAGTTGAGACCTTACTTTCAATCTGATGATGTCACTGTACTCACTAATCTCCTACTTAAGAAATTACTCTCAAAGTTGGACATGAGCTATTAAGGCTCAAGCTTCAGCCGACCTCTTAGTAGAATGTGACTTTAGAGTTGAAGTGCCCGAATTAATATAAACGCTTGATAGGAGGTCTCTCTGGAAGGTATTTGTTAACGGATCCGCAAATTCGGAAGGCCGTGGTGTAGGCATAGTGCTGATTAACCCAGAGGGAGAACACGCGGAATACGGGGTAAGGTTGCACTTTGAAGTAACTCACAATGAAACTAAGTACGAAGCCTTATTGCTCGGTATGGATTTTGCTAAGGCCGTTGGGGCAACATGTTTGGAAGTCTATAATGACTCAGAATTGGTAGTAAACTAGGTTATAGGAAGGCATGGTGTAAAAGAACCCCCCCTAGCCCGGTACCTGGAATTGGGTCGAACCAAGGTCTATGAATTAAAAGGCTTCAGTATATAAGGCATTTCCCGGGAGGGTAATCAATAAGCAGATAAGCTAAGCCGCTTGACTAGTACCGGATGTGTAATGAAGCGTCCAAACGAGCACATTCAAACTCATGAAGCCCACGTTAAATACATGGATAAGGCAATACCCACAGGTGTAATGCAGGTACAACACGAAGATGGGTGGATGTGTCCAATTTTGGACTTCATCCTTCATGGTAAAGAATCCGCAGAAAAAAGCGAAGTTCGAAGGCTAAGAAGGTGTACCGTACGTTTTAAAATAATCAACCAGCAGCTCTACAAAAAATCATTCAGGCATCCCTTGTTAAAATGTCTAACACAAGAGGAAGGGAATTACGTCTTGAGGGAAATTCATGAAGGAATCTATGGAGTTCACATTGGAAAACGAGCCTTAGTTGGGATGGCGTTAAGAGCACGCTACTTTTGGTCCACCATGAGGAAGGATGCAGGTACACTTGTGCACAAATGTGATAAATGCTAGAGATTTGCACCGCTTGTCCATGCTCCCGCCGCTCCACTACACACCGTTGTAGATCATGTACCCGTCGATCAATGGGGAATGGACATCTGAGGTCCCTTCCCATTAGCTAGTGGATAAAGGAAATTCTTAATAGTGGCCGTGGATTATTTTAGTAAGTGGGTAGAGGCTGCGGTGGTAGCCCGGATTACGGATAACGCAACCCGGCAGTTTCTATGGAAAAACATCATCACATGCGTTGGAATCCCCAGGGCTATGGTCCCTGATAACGGGGAGCAGTTTGACTTGCCATAATTCCAAACATACTGCCAGCATATGGATATCGCTTTTCATTTCACATGCGTTGCCTATCCTCAAAGCAATGGACAAGCCGAGGTAGAAAAGAAACAAATACTCAATGGACTTCGAAGAAGATTAGACGAAGCTAAGGGAAGATGGGTAGAAGAATTACCAAGCATGCTATGGGCCCACCGCATGATTTACCGCGTGACTACGGAAGAAACCCCATTTATGCTGGCTTACGGTGCCGAGGTAGTAATTCCAATAGAAGTGGGAGAACCAAGCTTTCGCGTACAACACCATCATTACTCACACAACGAAAGCCAACGGAGGTATGCTCTGGACCTGGTAGATGAAGTTAGAGAAGATGCCCTTTTTCGTATAGTAGCTCAAAAGCAACGAATATCTCAATATTACAATAAACGCTTGAGAGCAAGGAGCTTGGAGGTGGGAGAGTTAGCACTGCGACGAGAAACTGCCGTGACCCAGGGGATAGGGGCCAGCAAGGTAGGAACAAATTGGGAAGGACCTTATCGTGTGATCCAGAAATTAGGGGAAGGAAGTTATAAGTTAGAACGCATGGACTGTTCCCAAGTACCTCGAGTCTGGAATATCAAAAATCCTAAGAAATATTACATGTATCCCAAAAAATATTACATGTAGCACGGTAAGCTATGTGAAGCTTATGTAAGATATTAAAACTCGGTAGACATCGTACAGGTTTGTAACCCTAAAAAAAAGGGGAGGTGCCCCCTATGCATAAATAAAATATACGTTCTTAAATATTATGCCATCATAACCCACTCCAAGATACGATAAACTAAAGTTATTAAAAGCACAATTAAAGGAAAGGAACGAGATGTAATACACAGCGTGTGGCCATTGATTATAACGGTACACCGTATCAGGCAGGGTGTCAGAGGAACTTCTGCCTCCGAATATACACAGATATACATATAGCCAAAAAAGAGGGTTACAGCAAAAAGGGGAGCCCCCTTACGTTTTGTTTACACCTACAAAAAAAAAAAAAAAAAAAAAAGAGAGAAGAAAGAACAAAAATTAAACTTAGAGGAGTCCATGCCTAGCTGCCCCAAGCACTTTCTCGAGAGCGAATAATATCTTGACGAAGTTGATCTGCCACTTGCGAGAGAGATTCGCGGCTGAATTGAGGATGGCTGTGGGCTAGGCGACGAGCAAATGTTGAAAGAAACGAGGCAAAACCCTCCCATAAAAGGAGCTCGTTGATGTTTGAAATTCAGGACTTGCTCCAAATCATGAAACCGCCTACGCATCCTCCGCCCAAGCATGTTGAGCCTTGTTAAAAAGTGCCTTCAATCTAGCCTGTTGAGTGGTTAACTCCTCTCTCAACCTTTGGGCACTTTCCCTTAAATCTTGAGCTTCAAGTGCCAGTACCTCTTTCTCCTCCCTCAACTTTTGAACATCATTCCTTAACTCTGAGATTCAACTGCCAGCGCCTCTTTCTCCTTCTCTATTTCAAGTACGGTTCTAACCTTCTCTGCCCTTTTTCCTTCTGCTCTTTGGGCCACCTCAACTACTTCTCTGTTCTCCTCCCGCAGCCAGGCCAGCTCCTGCATGGTGGCCTCCTGCTCACGAAACCATCCTAAGGCCATAGTAGCAGATAAGGAGTTGACCTGAAATAGGAAAAACCAGTATTTATAGTAAAAGTGATAATAAACTAAAAATATAAAAAGAGATTTTACCTTCGCAGCGCAAATAGCTACCGTGTCGCTTGTCACGACTTGCGGACCATCGGAAGGAAGAACAGCCAAGGCGGTGCGCTGGATAGCACTGACACTGTCACAAGGGGAACGAATAGAGGAGCCCTCAGGCCGTGAATCTCTACCAACACAAGCTCGTTCTTCCATAGGTGCCTCACCTTGGAGCCCAGGAGAAACGCTAGCAAAATCCTCAGGAGCAGCTAAGTCTATATGAAAGGATGGAAGAAGATCGTCATTTATTTGTACGTCAGGCCTGATATCTACTGCCTCTTCTTGGGGCAACCCTGGCATTCAAGTCAAGGCCCTGAAGGGGGACCCCCTTCTTGGAGATGCAGGAGTAGGCGTTACTGCCTCTACAGATGTCGGTTCTGGCACCACTGCCGGTACTCTTGAAGATCTCCCCTCTTCTTCTCCCCTTCTGGTCTGAAAAGTTACGTCTACCTTTTCACCCAAAGGATGAGACCCAGAGAGAATGGGCTGACCCTTGCCGGTACGGCAAGGTTTGGCGAGGGTTCGTCCATGGTCATCTCAGACAAAGGGGTAGGAATGGCGGATGTGGTCCCGGACCTCTCTTCAGCAGAAGATTCCACTACTGCTACATCCTTGGGTTGAGACGCAACTGATGCCACATTCTCCTTCAGGAGAGGCATAGGAGCACGTACTTCCAAGCCATCCTAAGCTTGTGGAAACCTTTCAACAGCAGGGGAAGCCTGAACCATGGGTATGTAAGGAATGTTTTCTTGCAAAGTAGACGGCTCTGTACCACCACCTGCGGCAGGGGCCTTCCCCTTAGATTTCTTAGACCGTGGGACCTTCTCGGAGGGCTCCCCCTCCCCCTCGGCAACAATCCTCTTGCCTGTCCGGGTGATTTTTGTCCCTCCACCCTCGCCTTTCTGGCTCTTTTCCCTTTGCTCTTCATGGTAGAACTTAGTGAGCCCTATAATGTCCACATCAATCTTTGGTCCTAAAAGGAAACAAATAAACAGCCTGGGTAGGATTAATAAGGTAGGGTGAAAATGAAGAAAGATTTATCCTGTCCTTAAAGAGTTACGCACCACTAACCGGTTGGGCACATAAACCTACCCTGATCAAAACTTTCTTTTGGCACAACACCTCTTTGGTAGCTAGGTACCGTAAACCCAAATCCCTTTCAAAATACCGAACTACCTCCCTATCTAAGTTAGATAACTCATCCGCTGAAGGGACGCTGCATTTATTTAATGAGGTCCAGTAGTGGGGAATACTAAGATGTGGGGAAAGCTTGACCCAGACAAACTTGTTCTGCAAAAAATTTACCTTAGAAGGATTGAGCTCTACAAACTTAATTCCGCTCTTTCCCTCAAAGGTAACAACACCCTTTGACTTGTTTGGCTCTAAATAAAAAGTCAAAGCTACGAGTAGAAGTAATCAATCCGGCTACAAAGCAGGTAAGGAAACCATAAATATTACGGAAGCTGTTGTCACGAACCTAAGTCGTGACTTGGATAATTTTTGGGAGAGGATCGGGAGAGAGAAAGAGAATAGAGATTAAGAAGAGAGGTTAGAGATTAGATGAAGAAAAGAAGAGAAATTTTTAGAATAAGTTAGGGAAAAGAAGAGAAATTTAGTAGATAGAAGAAGAGAGGAGAGAGTGACGGTTAGAAGAGGAGAAGAGAGAAAGAGATTTTGAATTTTGAACTTTGATTTCTTGATGCCAATTACAACACTTCACACATAATTATATAGAGGTTGGGGAGGAGACACACACCCAACACACCTACACCCTAGACCCTTACAATAGCCCACAAAATCAATTAATGTCTAACCATGCTTTACAATAAGTAATCCTAGCCTACTTCCCTTATCCTCCAACAGACTTCCCTCCTAAACTCAAAATTCAAACTAAATTTTTACTAATTCATTTTATATTTTTTACATTACATATTTGATACAAATAATAAAAGCAAAAACTGGTTGATCGGTTCTTGGCTCGTGATAGTCACGGCTAGGGTCGTGACAAACCCTTCCCCTTGAAAGCATCCTTGTCCTCAAGGATGTCATGTGGGTTGATCTCCTTGTCCCAATTCCGGTTCTTGGAAATCGTACCCAACCCAGCATCTTCTCGTCTTCAGGCGTGACACTGTCCGGTTTCAGGGCAAGACACCTCTGCGGCCCAGCAGGCCGCTGCAGCGCTGCTTCCTTCTTCCTCGTGGCCTGGGCTGATACTATCCGGGCTTGGGTCATGACAATCCTCCTGTGCACCCGGTTACTTGGCAGCTCACCACGCTGCTGCTGCGTTTCTAGTTGCTTCTCTTTGGCCTGAGTAGAGGACTCATTGTATGGCCTTTCTTTTTTGTACGCAGCCTTCTCTCTTGCCTCTTGCTCATGGTTGCCGAATAGCCACTTTTTGTAAGTCAAGGTTGGGCTTGGAGGCTCTTGAATTTCCAGTGGCATCTTGGTAGCGTCTGGCCCTGATTCATGCGACTCATCCTTAAGGGCTGGTGGTACTGATTTCCTCATGACGTCGTTGCGCCAATCCTGGTGTTGTGGCGGTTCCTGTCTCTCTTCTTGGCTGTCCAGGTGCTCCCGAAGTTCCAGGGTTTCTTATGTTGCTTCCGATAGAGACTTGAGCGAAACCTCTTCAATGGGTAGCTTCCCTGATTTTTTCACCGTCTCCATCACCATAGTTGGTTTACCTATTTTTCATCGGCCATGACCTCAGCTTGTTCATGGGCAATGTCCATATAGCGACAACCGAAGTATGTAGGTTGTCCATGCAAGGACAATGCCGAAATTGCATTAGCCCTCGATGAAAATCAGATTTGAGCTTCAACCTCTAACCTCGATGAGGATGTTATTTTGATTTTCTCAAGAGTACCCCATGAAGAGAAGACCTGGTGCAATACATTCTCATTGATTGGGTAAAGAACACAAGAAATCTTCACCAAAAGTGTAGCCTTGTTGAAAGCTTGAAGAGATTGAGCACACAATTTTTTTTTTTTTGATTTTGTGATTCTGTAATAAGAGCAAGGGAAATTTTTTTTTTATTTTTTATTTTTATGATGAAGCTTGTGTTCAGCTTAACATTGGTAGCACCGAACTCCTTGTTGTTGCCCTACTTGCTCGAAACGTAGCTCTGATACCACTTTGTCATGAACTTAAGTCCGTGACTTGGATAATTTTTGGGAGAGGATCGGGAGAGAGAAAGAGAATAGAGATTAAGAAGAGAGGTTAGAGATTAGATGAAGAAAAGGAGAGAAATTTTTAGAATAAGTTAGGGAAAAGAAGAGAAACTTAGTAGATAGAATAAGAGAGGAGAGAGTGAAGGTTAGAAGAGGAGAAGAGAGGAAGAGATTTTGAATTTTGAACTTTGATTTCTTGATGCCAATTACAACACTTCACACATGATTATATAGAGGTTGGGGAGGAGACACACACCCAACACACCTATACCCTAGACCCTTACAATAGCCCACAAAATCAATTAATGCCTAACCATGCTTTACAATAAGTAATCCTAGCCTACTTCCCTTGTCCCCCAATCGGCTCCCCTCCTAAATTCAAAATTCAAAATTCAAACTAAATTTTTACTAATTAATTATATATTTTTTACATTACATATTTGATACAAAATAATAAAAGCAAAAACGGGTTGATCGGTTCTTGACTCGTGACAGTCACGGCTAGGGTAGTGACAACTATTAGGGGTAATTTGGCCGGGACATAACCATTCTAGGATAGCCAGTAAGGAAAATCGCAAACCACCTCGAAAGAATCCACACTGACAGAGAAGAATCCAGGGACACGAGGATATAAAATATAGTCATTCTCTCTAGGACCCACAACCTCATAATCATTCGGGAAAAAAATGTTTTTCATGGAATTTTCTCTTCCCCTTTGCCGTGGCTAAAGAGGATACAAGAGTTCCCGGGGAAAGAGCCGTGGCTGTGTTAGGATACTGAGCACAATGGCTATTTCCTCAGGAGACATTGGAGATGAGGGAGCCAATTGAGATAATGGCTCCACCATTATTCCCTCTTTAGAAGATGCTCCTCTAGCATGGCCTAGACATCCGCTACCCTTCTGTACGTGTCTTGGAGCCATATAACTAGTTCAAGGAAGAAAGGAGACCAAAAAAAAAATAAAAATAAAAAAAAGGGTTAGAAAGGGATCTTACCATGATAAAGAGTAGGGGTCCCACCAAAGTTTCCCGTAGATAGGGTGAGGGCGTTCATGTCAAAAATCGATAGTGCACTCTCAGAGCTAGGCCAACATATAGAAGGAGAAATCGCCTGGTCAAAAAACACCCCCACCTCCACAGCACTAACGGCAGGACAACCAGCGACTAACGCGTTAAGGTCGTTTATGAGCTGAGGGTCCAACTCGATACTTTTGTTAAGCCCTTCCATGGCGATCTCAGGTTCCGCCATAAGAACCTTAGATTCCACCATGGAAGCCCCAAAGAAGACGCAGCGCTTTTCAAAACGAGAGAGAAAGAAGGAGGAAATGGAGGAAAAGAAAGATGAAAAACATAGAAAATGGTCCGAAAATAGTAGGAAAACAAATAATTACCTTCAAATTGTGACAAAAACAGGTGTAAAAGAGAAACGGAAGAGAAGCTGGATGAGAAATGTAGAGGCGAATGAGAAAATACTAGAGAGAGAATGAGTAATTGGGGAATTAGGGTTTTTTAGTGGTTTTATAAACCTAAAAGGGGAAATAGATAGTTGGAGGAAAGAGAAGACAACACGTGGCACAAAGCCTCGTAATCCATAAACGTAGGTTAACACTATGTGAAGCGGTTAACCTTCACCTAACGTGGAGGTCAGCAGGCGGTTAGCTTTTCCCTAACGCGAAAGTCTGTAGTACTATGAGTTCCTTTAATAATGGGGGCTCAATATCGTTTGCTCCAGTTGAAAAAGGGAGTAGAAAGTTGTGAGGTGGTTAACCTTCTCCTAACATGGAGGTCTGCAGGCAGTTAGCTTTCGCCTAACACCAAAGTCTCCAGTACTATGAGTCCCTTTAACAATGGGGGCTCGGTATTGTTTGCTCCGGTTGAAAAAGGGAGCAGGAAGTTGTGAGGCGGTTAACCTTCACCTAACGTGGAGGTCCGCAGGCGGTTAGCTTTCGCCTAACGCGAAAGTCTGCAGTACTATGAGTCCCTTTAACAATAGGGGCTCGGTATTGTTTGCTCCCCTTGAAAAAGGGAGCAGGAAGTTGTGAGGCGGTTAACCTTCACCTAACATGGAGGGCCGCAGGCGGTTAGCTTTCGCCTAACGCGAAAGTTTGCGGTACTATGAGTCCCTTTAACAATGGGGGCCCGGTATTGTTTGCTCCGATTGAAAAAGGGAGTAGGAAGTTGTGACGCGGTTAACCTTCACCTAATGTGTAGGTCCGCAGACAGTTAGCTTTCACCTAACACGAAAGTTTGCAGTGCTATGGGTCCCTTTAACAATGGGGCCTCAGTATCATTTGCTCTGGTTGAAAAAGGGAGCAGAAAGTAATGAGACAGTTAACCTTCACCTAACGTGGAGGTCTGCAGGCGGTTAGCTTTCGCCTAACGCGAAAGTCTGTAGAACTATGAGTTCTTT
The DNA here is from genome assembly GCA_018398585.1 of Simmondsia chinensis. NCBI lineage: Eukaryota > Viridiplantae > Streptophyta > Magnoliopsida > Caryophyllales > Simmondsiaceae > Simmondsia > Simmondsia chinensis. The sequence continues at coordinate 11,736,706 of JAGTTD010000013.1, forward strand.
TAACAATGGGGGCTTGGTATTGTTTGCTCCAGTTGAAAAAGGGAGCTAGAAGTTGTGAGGCAGTTGACCTTCACCTAACGTGGAGGTCCGCAGGCGGTTAGCTTTCGCCTAACGCGAAAGTCTGTAGTACTATGAGTCCCTTTAATAATGGGGGCTTGGTATTGTTTGCTCCACTTGAAAAAGGGAGCTGGAAGTCGTGAGGCGGTTAACCTTCACCTAACGTGGAGGTCTGCAGGCAGTTAGGTTTCGCCTAACGCAAAAGTCTGCAGTACTATGAGTCCCTTTAACAATGGGGGCACGGTATCGTTTGCTCCGGTTGAAAAAGGTAGCAGAAATTAATGAGGCGGTTAACCTTCACCTAACGTGGAGTTTTGCAGGCAGTTAGCTTTCGCCTAACATGAACGTCTGCAGAACTATGAGTCCTTTTAACAATGGGGGCTCGGTATTGTTTGCTCTGGTTGAAAAAGGGAGCAGGAAGTTGTGAGGCGGTTAACCTTCACCGAGCGTGGCGGTCTGTAGGCGGTTAGCTTTCGCCTAACGCGAAAGTCTGCAGTACTATGAGTCCCTTTAGCAATGGGGGCTCAGTATCGTTTGCTCAGGCTGAAAAAGGGAGGAGCAAATTGTGAGGCGGTTAACCTTCACCTAACGTGGAGGTCCGCAGGCGGTTAGCTTTCACCCAACTCGAAAGTCTGCAGTACTATGAGTCCCTTTAACAATGAGGGCTCGGTATTGTTTGCTCCGGTTGAAAAAGGGAGCAGGAGGTTGTCAGGCGGTTAACCTTCACCTAACGTGGAGGTTGGTAGGCGGTTAGCTTTCACCTAACGCGAAAGTCTACAGTACTAGGAGTCCCTTTGAAAATGGGGGCTCGGTATTGTTTGCTCCACTTTAAAAAGGGAGCAGGAAGTTGTGAGGCGATGAACCTTCACCTAACGTGGAGGTCCGCAGGCGGTTAGCTTTCGCCTAACGCTTAAGTTTGCAGTACTATGAGTCCCTTTAACAATGGGGGCCCGGTATTGTTTGCTCCAATTTAAAAAGGGAGCAAGAAGTTGTGAGGCGGTTAACCTTCACCTAACGTGGAGGTCCGCAGGCGGTTAGCTTTCACCCAACTCAAAAGTCTGTAGTACTATGAGTCCCTTTAACAATGGGGGCTCGGTATCTTTTGCTCCGGTTGAAAAAGGGAGCAGAAAGTTTTGAGGCGGTTAACTTTCACCAAACGTGGAGGTCTGTAGGCGGTTAGCTTTTGCCTAACGCGAAAGTCTGCAGTACTATGAGTCCCTTTAACAATAGGGGCTTGGTATTGTTTGCTCCGATTGAAAAAGGGAGCAGGAAGTTGTGAGGCGGTTAAACTTCACCTAACGTGGAGGTCCGCTGGCGGTTAGCTTTCGCCTAACACGAAAGTCTGTAGTACTGTGAGTCCATTTAATAATGGGGGCTCAGTATTGTTTGCTCCACTTGAAAAAGGGAGCAGGAAGTTGTGAGGCGGTTAATCTTCACCTAACCTGGAGGTCCGCAGGAAGTTGGCTTTCGCCTAACGCGAAAGTTTGCAGTACTATGAGTCCCTTTAACAATGGGGGCTCGGTATTGTTTGCTCCGCTTGAAAAAGGGAGCAGGAAGTTGTGAGACGGTTGACCTTCACCTAACATGGTGGTCCGCAGGCGGTTTGCTTTCTCCTAATGTGAAATTCTACAGTACTATGAGTCTCTTTAACAATGGGGGGTCAGTATTGTTTGCTCCGATTGAAAAAGGGAGCAGGAAGTTGTGAGGCGGTTAACCTTCACCTAACGTGGAGGTCCGCAGGCGATTAGCTTTCGCCTAACGCGAAAGTCTGCAGTACTATGAGTCCCTTTAACAATGGGGGCTCGGTAGCGTTTGTTCCGGTTGAAAAAGGGGGCAGAAAGTAATGAGGCGGTTAACCTTCACCTAACGTGGAGGTCCACAGGCGGTTAGGTTTTGCCTAACGCGAAAGTCTGCAGAACTATGAGTCCCTTTAACAATGGGGGCTTGGTATTGTTTGCTCCGGTTGAAAAAGGGAGCACGAAGTTATGAGGCGGTTAACCTTCACCTCACGTGGAGGTCCGTAGGCGGTTAGCTTTCACCTAACGCGAAAGTCTGCAGTACTATGAGTCCATTTAACAATGGGGGCTCAATATCGTTTGCTCAGGTTGGAAAAGGGAGCAGAAAATTATGTGGCAGTTAACCTTCACCTACAGTGGAGGTCCACGGGCGGTTAGCTTTCGCCCAACTTGAAAGTTTGCAGTACTATGAGTCCCTTTAAGTATGAGGGCTCGGTATTTTTTTGCTCCGGTTGAAAAAGGGAGCAGGGGCTTGTCAAGCAGATAACCTTCGCTTAACGTGGAGATCCGCAGGCAGTCAGCTTTCGCGTAACGCGAAAGTCTGCAGTACTATGAGTCCCTTTAACAATGGGGGCTCGGTATTGTTTGCTCTAGTTAAAGGGAGCAGGAAGTTGGGTGGCAGTTAAACTTCACCTAACGTGGAGGTCCGCAGGAGGTTAATGTTCACTTAACGTGGAGGTCCCACCTAACATCGGGACGGGCGGTAAACTCTCCCCAGCTTGAGAGCCCACAATTGTGTGCCCCATCTATCATCGGGGCAGTTGTGTGTGTCCCATCTAACATGGGGACGGGTGGTAAACTCTCACCGGCTTGAGAGCCGGCAGTTATGTGCCCCATCTAACACTGGGACGGTTATGTGTGTCCCACCTAACATTGGGACAGGCAGTAAACTCTCACCGGCATGAGAGCCAGCAGTTGCATGCCCCATCTTACACCGGGGCAGTTGTGTGTGTCCCACCTAACATCAAGATGGGAGGTAAACTATCACCGGCTTGAGTGCACGCAGTTGCGTGCCCTATCTAACATCGGGGCGGTGGGGTGTGTCCCACCTAACAACGGGACGAGCAGTAAACTCATGCAAATGTAAGAATCCACACTAGGGGGACTGAAACATTCAATGATAATCCTTCCCTTTTTTCAAACGCACGCGCACATGACGCAGGTAAAGTTTTAAAATATACAAAACAGGAGTATTCATACATGATTATAACAAAATTTTGGTACATTTAAATTCCCGGTATTGAAACTACATCGCCAAAGGGAGCATACAGCAAAAACTTAAATACAATACCTTCCTACCCTTGAAGTGACCTACTCAAACGCAACATAAGGTACCATGGGGTCATTTCCACAACAGAACAAAGATCCCGAGTATGAAAATAGCTGAGTATGAAACTCTCCTTGATAATGTCCTAAGAAGAGTATGCGACCACGAAGATCACCATGGAGAGCGCATCAAAACACCTGATTATGAGCCGTAAATGTCAGGTACTTCTTTGATATTGTAAAGCTTGTCATAGCCGGGTCCCATCTACCCAGACCATGGTAGCCGAACAAATAACCGATCCTGTCTCACCCAAGAAGACGCATCCTCCATGTTAGTTAAAGTCCAAATAGTAAACACCGGACTCCGAAGCGTGATTAAGCACAGCAAAGGCGGACTTCTTAGCACATCCCATCACTTTGAGATTTTCGCTTCACGGCAAGATAACAGATTATACCAAATTATATTCGGAAGAGCCATATTATGTGAGACTCCTATCTCAGCGTTCCAACGAACTATATAGAGACAGTTGTTGATGCCATCTACATAGCGACCCCAATCGGATAAAAAGAAAAGCTCTCCATGCAGACAAACGTAGTCCCTGAAGGAAACATTTTGAGGGCCCACGTTAAGATTTCCCTAGAGACTCCAATTATGTTGCCAAAAGTACACTTGGTAATCATTGGGCCGAAAACCATAACAAGAGTAGGATAAGTCCATCACCATAAGGAAAAGATAGAAACCAAAATGAGGAGCGGTATCAAAATACCCAAACACTAAATTCAATGGGGCATCTAGATAACTCATTGAAATATCTTCGGGTAGCTGTATCGGCTGACGCACACTCAAAGCAGAATTGCAGACAAACAACTTTGAGAGATTGTAATCTCGATACAATATTAAACCACCCTGAACACCGACTACTCTAACATTATCAGTCAGTACCTCAATTATATCGGGCGGCATCACTGGAGAGAAATCCCCAGTAGACGAAAACACCTCCAGATTGTCACGCGAGAATTTGCTTTCTGGCTGTAACAGAAATCCATCAGAACAACTGTTGAGCACATGAAAGGATTGATTTTCAACGAAATCATAATCTGAAAGCAAACCATAATGCCAAGAGGATGCACAAGAAAATCTAAGAAGAGACTTAGTTGGAAGCCAAGATAGCATTTCACAAGTGCCATCTTCCATAACTAAAACTTCAAATATTAGCAAACAGATTAAAGAACAAAAAGGGGCAAAAAGTAATAAGATTATAGGGGGTATTTATACGCGTTGAGGCCAAAGAAACTTTGACCTCAAAGCGGGGGGCTAATTGATGAATACAAAAATGGTAACCACCGAAACCGTGACATGACGTCCCTCTCACGGACCCATATGGGAGTAAGACTAGGTCCAGGGGTCATTACTACCCCCTCTCCTGACCACTCCCAGGCGATACCGGGCCCAGGGGTCACTACCGCCCCCTCTCCTGACCACTCCCAGTCGGTACCAAATCTAGGGATCATTGCCGCCCCCTCTCCTATCTGCATCTAGAAGATATCCCATCCAGGGGACATCATTGCCCCCTTTGGCCAATGACACCTGAGCGGTATCACGTTTAGGAGACACCACCACCCCTACAACCAGTAGCGTCCAGGCGGTACCTTCTCATATATTACACGAACAGGCCTTTATGCACTATAAATAGGGGGAGGACCTCAATAAGGAAACCAAAGAACTTGTGTCAAGTTCTACCCTCAAGAACCCAACAAAAAAATCCTGAAACATCACCCAACTTAAAATTTGGAAGATTTTCTTAAAAAATGTTTCATTTGGTCACTCAAATCATTTAAAATTGGATAAGTTAGTCACCTAACTCAAATTTTAAAAGATTTGGTCATCCAACTCCGAATGAAAATCACATTTAGTCACGCAAGTGATTTAAAATTAATTAAATTCACTGCTTAAATAAAAAAAAAACCAAATCCAATCATACTTTTCAAATTGCTTAGTTCATTGGGATCTAATTTTGTAACATTATTGAAGTTTATCTATCATTTTTTCTTCAAAATAGTCGTTTGTCTTTTATTTTGTAATCAAATTAGTCCTCATTTAATTGTTAATATTGGGTAAAAGTTTAAAGATAAATAATTAATTTTGTTATAAAATAAGATATAAAAACTCTTTTAAACAAAAAATAAAATAATTTAAATATACTTATAATTATAAAAAACTAAAAAATGTATCTAAATTAAATGCTTTATTAAAACTTTGCCCCAAATTAATAAAAAAATAAAAATAAAAATAAATTATCCCCAAAACTCTTGTTCTGACCTCCCCATTAATTCAGCACCAGAAATCTTCAAATTCAGCTAGGATTTGTATTTGTGTCCAAAGAACCTCCCGTGATGGTCAAGATATTGTTATGATTCGCGAAATCAAGGATCAAGCTGTTTTTGGTTAAGTTGCTGCTGTGCTGAGTCTGATATGTGTGCTGCTGCCGGCTGCTGTTATTGTTGATTCTTTGCTGTTATAATGCTGATTAGAGTTGGTTAGTCTAGTAAATAATGTTGTTAGTCTTGTTGCTGCATTGTAGTGGTCGTAATTGCTGCATTGTGGGTCTAGTTGAGTTGTAATAAGCTGTCAAGTATACTCTGCAGTAGCATGTGCCGGTTAACAGCAGGTCATGCATGAGTTCTGTTAGTTAGGGGCTTTTGGAGCTAAAATAGAATTTAAATGTTAGTTAGCTCAATTCTAGATGCTTCTAGAGGTCTTCTAGTCGGTTAGTAGCTTAAGTCTTGGTTCAATGTATTAGCTTGTATTAGTTTGCCTATAAGTAGTGATCTCATGTAATAATCTGATTCATTCAATCAAATATCTGAAAAATATCTCATTTGAGATCAAAGCTTCTCTCTCTCATCTAACTCTCTCTATTTCTCATCTCCTTTCCCTTCTTATCTCATCTAAGTCTACAATCTCTACTTTCTCATCTCAATTTCACTTCTTTCTCATCTCATATTCTCAACCTATCCTCATTTTACTTAGTTTACACTTGAGGTTCAATCCCGAGCGTAATAATTGGTATCAGAGCCTTGTTTGGGTTCCAATCGAGTGCGTAATCAATAAAAAATAAAAAATAAAAAAAAGAGAAAAAAATCAGAAAATTCAAATTCTGTGCTGAATTTAGTTCAGTTAAATCGATTGAAGTTCAATTGTGGCAATCAGATCATCTTGATCAAGTTCAGTTCAGCATTGTTCAGATTGTAGAAAAATCTGTTAAGGACAATTTGATCTAGACTTGATCTGTTGGTTTAGATCGAGAGTGTGCTTGTGTTGTTCTAAATTTTAGTTAGGAATTGGATCAGGAGTTCCGTGCAAGCAAGTGATGGAATCAAATTTCAGTGGCAGAATCAAATCACCAGTGCAAATGACAAATGATCTGCTGATCAATCAGATGAAGGCATTGTTAGATCATCTTCATCAATCTTAGTTGGAAAGGGAACAAAGAATGGATGATCAATTGCGTAAATTGTTGCAAGAATAGGATCAGAGGTTTAATGAAAAATTTGGCCTGAACTTCCAGCGTGTTTATATGAATAATGAAGATCAATTAAATCAGTAGAAGCAATAAGTTGAGAAAAAGAGTGATGATCAAATTAATCAACAATTACAGGGAATTCAGGAGCAAGTGCAATCTGTAGCTGAGAAGGATGGTCCTTTGCTGATCACTCAAGAGTTGACGCAAGATAAAGACAGAATCACTCCCAGCCAATGCACGCAAGAAGTATTAGCTGAAGAATCACAGATTCCAGGGGAGAAAGCACGTGTTGCTGCTGCTGAGTTACAATCGTGTGTTCCTAATATGGCTGTAGGACCTGCAGTGGCTGAAGGAATGACTCATGACGGACCTCAAGTTGTTAATGTGTCGGCTAATATGCAAATTCAACTTCAAACAGCTGGTGTTAGTCGTCAAGATCCAATTCCAGCAACAAAAATAACTTCCAGATCTCATGTACGTTCATCCGATCAAGAGCAAATTCGATCTGTTAGCATGCAATATGTTCAGAAAGATTGTCCACCAAACTCTTCAGCACAAATACTCCCACGACCTGATAGTTTGAACGCAGAGTACTTGGTGAGGCCACCAAATAAGATTCCAGTAGTTGAAATGCACTGTCGGCATGACGATCGGCAAGTTCGGGATGATCCATTTCCTCTTTTGAGTGGAGTTTTGATCAATAGGGTCTCTATAATGAAGCTATGCTATTGGGAGGATATTTGTGAGCTATTCACCAAGTTATATAGCTACAACAAGTTCTCATCAGCTGTAGTACATAGTTCTTACAGCTTAATGATTAAAGATTCAGAATTCATCACATTCTCAGCTGCAATTTCAGCAATCTTTCAGCCTTAATAAGTGATTTTAAAGTCTCAATTCTCTTTCATTCATGAGGACAAGAATGTTTTCAAGGGGAAGGGAATGTTATGATTCGCGAATTCAAGGATCAAGCTATTTTTGGTTAAGTTGCTGCTGTGCTGAGTCTGATATGTGTGCTGCTGCCGACCGCTGTTATTGTTGATTCTTTGCTGTTATAATGCTGATTAGAGTTGGTTAGTCTAGTAAATAATGTTGTTAGTCTTGTTGCTGCATTGTAGTGGTCATAATTGTTGCATTGTGGGTCTAGTTGAGTTGTAATAAGCTGTTAAGCATACTCTGCAGTAGCATGTGCCGGTTAACAGCAGGTCATGCATGAGTTCTGTTAGTTAGGGGCTTTTGGTGCTAAAATAGAATTTAAATGTTAGTTAGCTTAATTTTAGATGCTTCTAGAGGTCTCCTAGTCGGTTAGTAGCTTAAGTCTTGGTTCAATGTATTAGCTTGTATTAGTTTGCCTATAAGTAGTGATCTCATGTAATAATCTGATTCATTCAATCAAATATCTGAAAAATATCTCATTTGAGATCAAAGCTTCTCTTTCTCATCTAACTCTCTCTATTTTTCATCTCATTTCCCTTCTTATCTCATCTAAGTCTAAAATCTTTGCTTTCTAATCTCAATTTCACTTCTTTCTCATCTCATATTCTCAACCTATCCTCATTTTACTTAGTTTACACTTGAGGTTCAATCCCGAGCGTAACAGATATTCCCTCCATTGGTCCTTTCTTCCTGTTTTTCTCACTGCAGAGCTAATTTTGAGATGACCTCCTTCACCACTTTGATGCAAAGAATAGAAGTGTAGCCCAACCAAGATGTCGTCAACAACGTGCTCCATTTGTGTGAATCAGGTGGCCTATTGTTAGTGCTCAAAGATGAATAAACCCTAGCTCCACTCAATTGAGCTTGCATTTGGGTCTGCTCCTGCAGATTTTCCAGCTGACTTTGACCATCTACTTGCACTGGAGTGTTAACACGAGGTTCCTTTGCTAAATTTGCTTGCACAACTATCTTATCAACTCGACTTCCTGCTGTATAAGCATCAACACTGGTATGAATTCCCCTTCTCTTAGCCAACTTGATTGTCCTTTTGATCCATGAACAAGCCCCAAGTTTATCTATTAACCACATCACCATCTTAGGTTGCCTCAATTTCATGTTCTTGAGCATGTAAAGCCTGTCAAGAACGACTTTATTTGACTTGAGAAGAAGAAAGTATGGAGGGCTTCCCTTGTAGACCAAGATTGGCTTGATTAATGCTCTTAATTTCTTACTTGAAAAGCACTTTTTGCTACTTAAGTGAATTACCAAACAGATCTCAGAACTTTGCTGTAATGTGAGCTTTAACCGCAATTTTTTGATGCTCAAAACTTCAATGGACACTTGCAATTTCTCTGCTGCAACAATTGAAATCTTTGCCTTCACCATATGCTCCATGCTCTTGAACTTTGGACACTACACAACCATTTCCTTGGTTTTGGAGGCCACACTTGAGCGTAATTCTCGGCTATACAGTCCACTTGTTTGTCCTCGAGCTGAGCTTCCATATCAACCTTTGACTATACCACTGCAACATTCGATTGCACTAAAGGAAATTTAGGTTCAGCAGGTTGAGATTTTGCTAAATTAAACGTATCTTGATTTTGCAAGACTTGCAGCTGAATTGGTATTAATTTGATTGCTGAAGGATTAAGTACACCTTGTACTGCTTTTACATCAATCTCATCTTAAATTTTCAAATCATTATGCTGCTATACCAATTCTACCTGATCCACTAAGTGCAATCTTGCATCATTCATCTGATGTGCTGCTGCAGCTTCTAGATTCAAGCTGATTCTAGCACTACTAGTCACGTTCTGCTCAAATTCTTGCTCAATTCTCTGCTGCAAGTTTTGAGTAACTCCCCACGTAACATTAAGTTCCTCCTTAGCTTGACAATTAGTAGGTCCTATCACCTCAAGCTCCCCTTCCATATCATTACACATCTTGAGGTAGTTTACGTCTAAAACACAACATTCATCATATATGTTTTTCCAGTGTAATGAATTGAAGGCTAAGTCAGCACTCCTTCTCGTATAATAGCTAATATGAGCAGTAACCTCAGTAATGGAAGATGAGAGCACTTTGATACTTTCAAGAGAACCACAAGGCCAAAATACTTGGTAAAGAATATCCTCATCTATACAGTAAAGAGGCTTCTAGACTTTGATCAAAATTTTAGCATCATTGGAAGGTTTAACATCGAAGCTGGATTAAACCAATGTAGAATTGCATATTATGACAATTTTGACAATACCTTCAGTGCGCAATACTTGAAGTTCACTTCTTCATTTTAAAATCAGATTTGAACATTTGAATTTAGATCTAAACACAAAAGCTTCCTCTCATTATCCTGAATATGTATGCAATTAGTAGTGTTCAATATGTGGTCAGCTGATTTGAGTACAATTCCAGCTGGATTGATGTTGTAATGTCACAAGGTCACAAAAGAATTTACTGCAGCTGATCAACTTTAAGACTTCAGCCAACAATTCCACACCTTAACTCACTGAAGCTAAGATCTTGAGTTCATAACCTTTCCTGAATAGAATCCAGAGAGATCAAGTGCAATTTCAGCTAACTAATCACGATAGCAGCAGTTTCGGACAAGAACAAGTACTGAGCTCGATTAGTGTAATTTCAGCAACTCGAACTGATTCAGCAGCTCGATCACAAGATAAACAAATTCAGCAAACAAGATCTCAAGAGTGCAGCTTGATTCGAGATTAATTTAGTAGATTCAATATGTAATCAGCTAAATTGAATCCAATTTGAGCTTGATTGATGATTTAAGTTCACAAGATCACAAGAGTCAGCTACAACACACAATAACAACAAGCTTTTGAACTGAAATCTTGGTCAAACGTAACCTGAACAACAGAACTTGATATAAATGCCGCACTGTCTAAAGCATCTGGACAATTTAGCATGGTATCTTGATCCAACGCAATTATGAATAGTAGAACATAGATTAAATGTAGCACAAACTGAAAGTCAAAACATTTTAAGCACAATTTCATGATCAGCACAACCTAATTAAGAACCTGATATCAATTAACTTGATCTAGTGCTTTGCAATCAAATTGAACTTAATCAACTCAATCAGAAGCAAATTCACAAGTTCTAATACCAATTGTTATGATTCAAGATAAATCTTGGATCATAACCTTGATAACAGAATATGAGATGAGGAAGAAGTGAGGTCAAGAAGAGAATTATAGAGAGTATAGATGAGAAGTAGAGAGAATTAGAGTTGAGAGAGAGAAAAGATATCAATATCATTCAACAATACTCTTTACATGATGAACCACTCTATTTATACTACTTCCTGTGACTTGAGAATACATTGCATTTGGACTTCATATCCTAATCGACATTCCTCCTCTTAGCAGCCAATCTTGACTTGTTAACTAACGCTTGACTAACCTTGACTTATACAAGTGAATTAAAGAGGAATCATTAGGCTAATTAAGCTAGAAATACGGAGTTATACTAATTTATTTAAGCCCATGTATTATTATAGATTATTGGTAGTTAATTCCACAAGCCCCATTTTGCAGAATCATGACACAACACTCCGACCCCCAAGGTTAACACGGCACCCACCTCAACAGTATACTTTGGGGAGATGGTTTGGAGTACGCCCTAACTTGCTTAGTAACGTGGGATAGAAGAGAAGAGAAATGAAGGCCATGAAGAAGGAGGAGAATTCTGAGAATTTTGTATGTATATTGTAAACTGCGTATTCAGTGTATTTTTCAAAACCCTAAGACACGATATTTATAGAGGGAAGTCCTTGGAGGTTAAGGAAAAGATCATGGCAACGAATCTACCTCAAACAAGGAAAGTGGCGGGTATGGGATTCCAAAAATCCAGTTAGTTATGGGAAAAATAGTTAAGAAAAGAGTCGAAAAAGAGGCGGTCAAAACGCATACTCAAGCTCGAGCGTGTAACCTTGAGCCCCAAGACAGGTCATATAGCAGTAACTCGAGGCAACACCCTTGAGGTCCACTTAGGATGGACAACATATTATTGAGCCAAAAGCCTCGAGCACTACCCAAGATAGGGACTCAACTCGAGCTAGTTTATGACAACTTAAACAAATACAAGGGTTGTAAAAATAAAAGTTTGGGCTTGAAAAAGTCTATACCACATCACACCGTGACGTGCCGGCCAACTCGGCGAGGAGGGACGGGCGCGCGTACATGTATGTGGTTCACGAAACCCATTCTAGACCTCATAATACTTTACCAAGTACAATAACAAGGGGTTATTTAAACTCGACTCTCCTTCTTTAGATTTTCTATATGAGATTGGGCAAAAACACAAGACTCCAAAATTAAAGCACACATACTTAACCCCTTCATGTGGTTTTCGGGGCTGAAATGCACTCCATGATCAGGACATTTAAGATCCCTCAAAAATAATTTGAAACCTGGTATCAAAATTGATCTAGTGAGTAAGCCCATACTCTCGACAGGGGGACTTTCTACCCCACAATGCCGTAGCTGAGTCCATTAGATATGCTACCTCGCACCACCATAAAGGCTATGGACATCATTAAGAGCCAAAGGCTCATCCTCACATCATAGGCAGTAGCAGTGTGTCCATTAGGTGTGATGCCCTACACTACCACAAATGACTATGAACGACATTAAGACATTAAGCTAAACCTCTATCATGGCAGATTCAGCAGATCCTACAACCACTCGTATAGCAAATATGGGAAGTGTTTGAGTGGTTATCATAAATTTCCCGGTCTCTGACTTTGTTTGACCCATTGAACATTGAAAGTAACTCTAGAGACAGGTATTCGCTAGAATTAGGACGCACATAGGGGCTTTAGACCCATTCCCTTTGTTGTTTCATTTATCAATTTCTTTGCAAGGCCTTTTGTAAGAGAATCTACCAGATTGTTCTCACTCCACAAATTTGAGTGAGATCACATTGTTAGTGATCAAATTTCTCACGACACCTACCTGAGGTGAATATGCCATTGCTTGCCATTATAAACCTCACTCTGAGCAGCTCCAATGGTTGCTCGAGAGCCACAGTACAAAGAAGCTGAAGGCAGGGGTTTCACCCACAATGAAATGTCTCCGAGGACACTTCTTAGCAATCCAGCTTCCAAATCTGCCATCTCAAGAGTAATAAATTCGGACTCCGTTGCTGTTTTAGTAATATAGGTTTGTTTAGATGATTTCCATGAAATAGCACAATTGGCAAGCACAGATACATAACCAACAGTAGAATGAGTTTTATCATAATCAGACACCCAATTAGCATCACAGAATCCCTCTAACATAATACGGACCCTTTTTTAGTGTAAAACCCAATTCATGGTACTTTTAAGATACCTTAACAGCCTTCTCAAGGCATTCTAATGCTCATCATTAGGGTTATGGGTGTAACAGCTAAGTCTACTAATGACATAGGCAATATCAGGACGAGTGTAGTTCATTAAGAACATTACGCTACCAATTATCTTAGCGTATTTAGCCTGTGATACATTATCTCCTGTGTTTCTCATCAAATGAACACTAGGGTCATATGGAGTTTTAGCAAGTGTGTCTTCAAAATGACCAAACTCTCCAAAGATTTTATCCACGTAATGGGATTGACTCAAGGTCAAACTCTTAGGTTTTCTAGTATTTAACCCCAAGTATTACATCGACCTCACCTAGGCCTTTCATATCAAAGCATGTACTCAAGAAAGACTTAGTATCATTCACAACATACACACTCGTTCTAGAGATAAGCATGTAATCAACATACAAATAGATAATCACACATTCATTGTCAACATGCTTTGAATACACATAGGAATCGTCACTGTTTAACAAAACCATGCATGACCCACATACAATCAAAATTTTGATGTCATTGCTTAGGAGCTTGTTTGCGTCCATACAAAGACTTTACAAGTTTACACACCTTATGCCATTGGGAAACAACATGAATTTTGTTGGAAAAATAAACTTTGATGCTGACTATTGTGTTCATAGTTCTGAACTATGGTCACAAAATAAGGCACTTATTATAGTACTTAGAGTAGGAGACTCTTCTCTCTATCTAAGCCCCCGGTCGGAGAGTCACGCTTTGTGACACCTCACGTGCGAGAGTTCCCGGGAATAGGATTTTCTGTATGAACCCTTTGCCCTAATACCAGTTGTTGGGACAAACTTCAAAAATTCTCCCTACTTTCTTAAATTTTACGCAGCGGAAGGGGTTTAGAATTTATAATTCTGAACCGGGACTGATATAAAATTCCTAATTTTAAATCTACAGATTTAAATTACTAATTTTATATCTACAGGTTTAAATTCATATTTTAAATCTATAGATCTAAATTCTTAATTTAGATCTACATGCCTTTTACTTTAATACATTTATAACAATGCATAAACTTAAACAGGCATAATAATGAATACTGTAAATAAATAGAAAAGCTAAAACTAAAATAAGAAGGAAAGAAGAACATACCTGGAATTGCTCCAATAATAAAGAATACCAAGAAAATCGAGACCCCGCTATCTTGTATGCAATGACCTCAAATTGCCCGGAGGGTGGGCTCCGAAAAATATTAAACTGACAAAAGAAAATTTTCAATGGAAATTTTTTTCTCCAATTAGGCCTCCGAAATAATTTCCAAAAACCCAAAGTAATTTGTTTTGATTGAATTCCATACCTTGGAATAAGCACCTCTATTTATAGGAGTATACCGGACCAAAAAATTATTAAAGTTCGATGTGGGACTCACAGGCGTAAAACAAAACGCAGCGTTTTCGTTCAAAAAATAGGTTAAACGACGCGTTTAACTCTTGGTCAAAGCCGCGTCAATTTCCAATTCAAAATGCGTGACACGTGGCAGCGTCCCATTGGTCTGCGCTTGTGCACGCTAGGATCGTCGCACGCTGGTTGGCCCATCCGCGAATACGCGGATCTTGACCTGATTTTTCCTCTTTTTTTTTTTTTTTTTTTTGCTTTGTTTCCCACATGTAAAAATTAATCTTATAAATTTTAATTTTTTAAAATTATTTTATTTTATAATTTTTAATTTTTATTCATCTTATGAATAATGTTTAGCTAAATTAATTGACCCATCTCATGGTTAAATAATTCATCTCATAAATTCTTTAATATTTTTTCGATGGCGATGAATACAGAGGCTTACGCAGGGACCTTAGGGATAATTTAAATCTAGCTCCAAATTGGTTAAATTAATCATCTCATGAAATAATTTAATTATCATTTAATGAGACATAATTCCTCTAAATAAATCTCACTACACTCTAGACTTAAACCATTTATTCGTTATCTCCTTAATAGACGGTATTGATGAAAACAACCCGTCCACAAGATGTCTATGACAAAGGATAAATATAATTACTACTATAATTCTTCTAACAGCTTCTCCATTAGTTAACGACTCACTCTTCACTGAATAATTCATTTATACTTGAACATATTCATAGTATAAATTTCAAATGTCAAATACTTGGAATACTTTGGCCAAAGTTTTCGAATTATTCAAATATTCGCGAATCAATTAAGGGGATATATGTATCTCTTAAGAGACTGTAGATTCTTTATTTAATACCTAATCTTTGTCACACTTTATGCTGCTACCCAATGTACGCGGGAATTCAGTCATGCGTTTAAACCTTACTTATAGTACACGAAAGTAACTAACGCTCCATACACAAGTCTGGAATACCCTCATGATTTAAAGTTGTCGTTCAAAAAGTACAACGTGAATCACTCATTTCCC
This sequence comes from Simmondsia chinensis, assembly GCA_018398585.1. Lineage (NCBI taxonomy): Eukaryota > Viridiplantae > Streptophyta > Magnoliopsida > Caryophyllales > Simmondsiaceae > Simmondsia > Simmondsia chinensis. The sequence goes on from JAGTTD010000013.1 coordinate 11,752,053, forward strand.
TTAGTAGTCTAGAAATAAGTAACCCACATGGTCCAACTCAGTGTGCCAATCTTATTAAACACACCAACATAACACTTTTTGGATCTCCATCTACATGACCAAGGCAAGTCATCTAAAGTGTCACGTTATAGTCTTAGCATACAAGTGGTCCAAACTTGTCTTTGACTACGAGCCTTTCAAACAACAATCCATGCCATTTATTCCAAGTCTATATGTGGCTTAATCTCATAAACCAATTAGAACAAATATATAAATTGTAGTATGAAGACTACACCCATCTCATGGATGTCTCTCAAAAGAAAATCACATGCAGTATAAATGCTCGCTTACACAAATTTAACTAGGAAACGATAGGGACTTCAATTTTATTTATTAATTAAAACAATATATCCAGAATAAATCTAGATTTTAGGACACTGTTCCTAACATATGATCCATTCCAGGAACCTTGAAAGCCTCGGGTTGTTCCATATAAATTTCTTCCTCAAGGTCACCATTCAAGAATGCGGTTTAAACAACCATTTGGTGCACTACAGGGTTATGTACGGATGCTAGATCTGACATGGCTCTTACAATGACAATCTTAGTTACGAGTGAGTAAGTATCAAAGAAGTTTATTTCTTGTTTCTGGGTATACCTTTGGCTATCAATCTGGCCTTGAACTTCTCTATGGACCCGTCAGTCCTTAGTTTCTTTCTAAACACTCGCTTACACTCTATTGGTTTGCATCCTCTTGGAAGGTCCACTAACACCCAAGTATTATTACTCGTTATAGAGTCTAACTCATTACTTATGGCCTCTCCAAAAAAGACCATCCGTAGTTCTCATGGCCTCATCATAAGTTTTGGGATCTTTCTCTAGCATGATAGAACTCACAATATGTTCATCAAAATCATGATGCTCAGACAACAAAGTAGTAGTTTAGCCTATACTGATGTGTTTTTCTATGTCTATCAAAATTTAATATAAAACCCTATCTATTAAACACACCTAAATTAAAGTGTAAGGCGAGAGGGTGTTGAACCACAGGGACTAAGAGTGCGTGAATTTAATCTATGATCTGAATTGATTTAAGGAAAAGTGCTATTTTTGTGTTAATTAATCTAGAAGACGATAGTTAAACGAAAGTAATCTATTACTAATCGGGAACGTGTATTAAATTGGAGCCTAGGGTTTCGAATCCAACATTAGTCAATTATTTTTGTGTTAACTCTTAAATTGGGGTTATTTATTGTCACGCGGGTAGTGGTTTCGGCTACAAGCTTCGACCTACTAAGGTAATGTTGTTAGTATTGCGTATTGACCCTATCTAACTAAAGCATAGGGAATATAGGCTCTATCTAATGTATTGTTAATTATTACGTATTCATCCTATCTAACTAAAGCATAGGGAAGATAGGCTTTAATTAACAATTCAATTAATACTATTGCTTGATTAATTAATCCTAAGGTTACAAGCACAAAGAATAAATTTTTAAATATCAATATCAACAATTAAAGGTTACAAACTCAATAATCATATCAATTGAATAAACAATAAAAACATAATACTTCAAAGTATTTATCTCAATCAAGCAATTCATGTAAACAATCAAATTAACCCGAATTAAAAGTAAACAAAAGTAAGGGCTAAGATTTCATCTAACCCTAGAGAGCAAGTTAGCTCTCCATCAAGGATGATCCGATGAAGAAGAAGTCGAAAAAATCATGTTGATCTCCACGCAAATTTCGCTCTCGTTCCAATTTAACCCAAAAAAAAAATAAATAAAAAAATAAATTGTATAAAACAAGAAGAGAGAGAGAATTGGAGAGAAAGAGGGGCGGTGGTTCCAGAGCCTCAAAACAGAGCCAAGATGCAGATGCCAAAATCGAACGCCACTTTATAGTGATGCCTCGCAACCCTGACGAGCTGGGCTTGGTGTTTAACGGGTCTGGAGGTGTGGGTCTAGGCTGGGATAGGTGTGGGTTTGGCCCAGGATAGGTGCGGGCCGGGTCTGCGTGTGGATGACGATGTGGGCTATGCGTGAGCTTCGGGTTGATGGGCTAGGGGTTGGTGGTTGAAGATGATGCTGCAGTGCTGGGCCTGGTGTCGATGATGCTGTTGGTGGGCCGGAGGTCTTGTGGGCTTGCTAGTGTGGGTTCGTGAACAGGGTCGTGGATGGTGGTTCGTTGGGTCTGGAGGTAGGGGATGATGAACAGTGTGGCTCGGGTACTATATCGGTACGGGTCGAGCTTTGACGTTCTTGTCTCGAATCTCGATTGACTTGATTTAATTGTTTACGCATCGAATTTGACTTATTTGCACCAAAGTTTGACAATTTCTGAAACTTTAATTTCAAACCTGCTACACATAAAAATTGCCAAAATAAGTGTAGAACTATAATTAATCGGGCACAAAATAATTAAAATATCAATTAAACGATGCGTAAATATGAGACGCATTAACACCCCCACATCTAACCTTTGCTAGTCCTCGAGCAAATTATATGATTTAACATAAAGAATAAAGTGACCAACTACCCCAGCTATCCCAGCCTTCACCAAGTTTTTCGAGATTAACACCTATATTACAATTCAAGACAAGATTAAATCATCTAAAGCATTCTCCGATTCCATGAATTCAGATGATTAAACTTCAAAACTTGTCATAGAATTTTATTAACCTTGTATCAACTAATAGGGACTACTCAAGCAATTTAAGCGCACAAGTGAAAGTGATTAGGATTTCATATCACAGAATCTCCTCAAATTCTCGCTTCGAACCAAATATATCAAGGTTTTGTGCACCCACACCATTGAATCACCTAAACATATGCCTATACATAGAGAACTTTTAAGTGGCATATGAGTGACCACTTTACAACATTCTGACCTCAGTATAGTAAAAAAGAACACCTTTGTCATGAATGTACACCAGTTTTTACTTTTTTTTTTCTTTTGCCTTTTTCTTTTAGAGGAAACCCTTTTTTTCTTTCTTTTTTTATTTTTGTTTCCTCTTTCTTTTCTGTCCATTTTTGGACTTTTTTTTTCTTTTACAACACTTATTTCATCATTACAATTGACATTGACCAACCAGTACTTTACATAACATCAAGGGCAAGGATTAGGATAAGCCAATAGGGCAGGCTTGCAAAACTCAAGACATATAAGGTTGTTTACCCAAATTCTTCAGATGTTCTGCAACATGAAAGTCCTGTGGTCAGTGAATATGTGAGCGGCATGAGTAGAACCCATTAATATCAGCAATAATCAACAACACTCATAGTATGAAGTAGAATCATTTAATTTCATGGAATTAAGAGAACGAAATAATCGACTAATCCCACTATCATCATAACATACGCGTTGGTCAAGGAAAACTTGGCTAAACGGTTATAATGCATGCTCAAAATGCACAAAAAGATGTTCAAAATTTTAAAAATTTGACCAAAAATGGGCACATGCAAATGAGCCTCACCCCTACACCTAAATCATACATTGTTCTCAATGTAACAACATCAATCATTAAAGCATAAGAGATAAGTGAGATGGAGCAATACAACCTAGCGAGACGGCGTGGACATGTATATATGATTCCTTCAACCTAGTACTAGAACCTGAAAAGAGATAAAACAAGTCTCCAAGAAACTAATTAGTTCAAAAACAAAACTAAAACAAGAATTAACAAAACCTAGACTGCCTCCTAGGAGCGCTAAATTTTACGCCTTGAGCCGGGCGCAATGGGTCCAACGAAGATCAAGTAATGGCATCAACCAAATAAGCAACTTCACTAAGCTCACCTAAAACAAGATCTACAACACAATCATCAGTGTCACACATGATTTTAGGAGGGAGAGAGTAGTCGGGTGGATGCCTAATGGAGGCAACAACAAGTGTAGATCGAAGCTTATGAAAAGCATCTAACCAAGACTCATTGAGCTCAACTGATGTGTCCTTAGATAGCACACTAGTCAATGGTTTAGCTAACTTCCCACGATCTTTAAGGAATCCCTTAAAGAAACTCGCATGATCTAGAAATGCTATAACTTGTTTCACATTTGAGGGAGGAGGCGAGTTCACATTCAAATCTATCATAGCTCTATCGACCTCAATACCCTCCTTAGACAACCTATGGCCTAGTACAATTTCCTCCTGAACCATAACATTGTGAGTCTTCTCCTAACCCAAGACTTCTTTCATGTCTGGGTTCAACCTTCGTTGCATCTCTTTAGAAGGTTTTACATTTTCATCAAGAGGGTCATTAACTAGGGTAGAGGAGAGTATTTGGTCCACCAAATCATCAGTAATATCCACACAAAAATACTCTGACTCATCCTCACTAGTGGGTGACAAAGAAGCCTTAAAAATGTTTAACCTAATAGTCATGTTTGCAAAACTAACATCCATTACCCTTGATCTACAGTTGATGGTAGCATTGGCCATCGCTAAGAAAGGTCGACCTAGAATGACAGGGATATTGTTTTTTGAATGACTAGAAGGTTCCATATCTAGCACAAGAAAATCAGCAGGAAACAAGGCTTTGTCTACTCTCACTAGCACATTAATCAGCTCACCACGGGGGATCCTAGTTGATCTATCCGCTAACTGCAAGGTCACCGTGGTGGGTTGCAACTCTCCTAGGCCTAACTTCTCATAAACCGAGTAAGGAATAATGTTGACACTCGCTCCAAAGTCCAGTAAGGCTTTAACGATCAGGTAGTCTCCAAGTGAACAAGAGATGGCGGGGACACCAGGGTCTTTGTACTTAATCGGAGTATCACACTTCAGAATAGAGCTGACTTGCTCGGCTAAAAACACCTTTTTAGGCAGATGTGCTCTAGATCCCCTTTTTGGTTCAGTAGATCCTTAATGAACTTCGCATAGGCTGGGATCTATTTAATAGCATCAAGAAGGGGAATGTTAATCTTTACTTGCCTAAATGTCTCCAAAATATCTTCCCACTTCTTGTCCTTCCCATTTGGATGTAGTGTAACTAAAGCTTGGGGAAAGGGCACTCTCGGTATATATGAGGAAGGAAGATTAGAGGTCCTAAGAATGGGGGAAGGGTGCGTGACCTCATCAGTTGCCTTCTCCCTTTCCTTGCTCTTCTCTTCTCCCTCACCACTTATGGGTACTCTACTCTCAACACTCACTCCATTGTCAACCTCCGTCCCACTTCTTAACACTATAATGGACTCAACTTGTTCTTGATGGGGAGCATAGTTGTCTTGCCTTACACAGTTCCTAGGGTTCTCTACAGCCTGGCTAGGGAGTCTTCCCACATCTCTCCTACTCAGAGTGTTAGCCAGTTGACCTATTTGGGTTTCTAGCTTTGCAATCGATTGTGTATGGGAATGGAGGAGTTGGGAATTAGCTTCCAAACCTTTCAGTGCACTCAAAACCTTCCCTTCAAAATTCAAATTAGAGCTCAAATTAGGAGGTTGAGAGTAGTTGGAAGCATACCCTTGCAGTTGAAAATCGATGGGTCGTGTCATACTAGGTGAGTGAGGTCGTGGGTGAGATTGTTATGGCACAAATTTTCCTTCTCGTCCTTGTCTCCAGGAGAAGTTAGGATGGTTTCTCCATTCCGGATTGTACGTGTTAGAGTATGGGTCATTTCGAAAGAATTCTTGGGCTGCATTGACTTGTTCCTTCGACCACTCCACATAAGGTGAAGCAGAGAGGCAGTCATGTGTAGAATGAGAGACACTAGAGCATGGAGAGCAAGCACTATGCACATTTGAAACATGAGACATATTAGGTACAGTAGAGGGGGCCAATGTCATCTTGAATAGGGAAGTTAGTTGCTCTATGGAAGAGGCAAAAGAGTCGACTTTCTTATCTAAGATGGAGGTGTGAGCAATCTCATTTACTCATCTATTTAACCTAGTAGCATTAAGACGTGCATGTGCAGCAGATTGTTGTGAATTCTCATTCAAAAGTTCGAACAATTCCCACGCCTCATCCTCACTCTTTATAAGGAACTGACCACCACATGAGGCATCAACAGTTTGTTGACCCTTCTCGTTTAACCCATAATAGAAATTTTGGACTAGTTGCCATTTAGGGATAGCATGATGTGGACAAGCCCGTAAGAGTTCCCTAAACCTATCCCAACTCTCGTGAAACTCCTTAGTAGGGAGTTGGGCGAAGGTGTTAATGGCTCTCCTAGCAGTGTTAATCTTACTAATGGGATAGAATTTCTTAAGAAATTCTTGTTGCATTTGAGTCAAAGTACTAATCATCCCACTAGGTAAGGTGCCTAACCAATAGTAAGCCTTTTCCTTTAAAGAGAAAGGAAAGAGGCGAAGCAAGATGGCGTCATCACTAACGTTAGGAATCCTCAAGGTTGAGCAAACCTCCATGAAACTGTCCGAGTGTGTGTACGGGTTCTCATTACCTCAGCCATGGAATGAAGAAAGCGCCTGTATAGTATGTGGCTTAAGCTCGAACTGATGGGCTACGGGTGGCAACCTAATGCAAGACGGTGAGGCGTATGTGGTGGGAGTAAAGTAGTCCATAAGTGTACGTGGTTGTTGTTCGCCAGCCATTACTAAATTAGAGTTAGCACTAGCGGATTTTGCTCGGTGTTGGGCTCTAAGGTCTTTTAAAGTTCTTTCAATTTCAGGGTCGAATATGGTAAGGTCAAGAGATAAAGAGCGACAACCATATATGAACAGTTAACCACACGAAGCAAGTAAATTAAAAATTAAATGAGTAAAACAAATAAAACAGACAAAACAAATACTAAAAAAAAAGATAACAAGATATCCTAAAATCTACTAACAAGCGAAAATCACAAGAAAAATAATGCTAATAAAAAGAAAATTTTTTCTTTTTTCTTTTAGAAAAGAGATAATAACAATTAAAGAGAATTAAAAATTAAAAATCCTAAATTAAGAATCAAATTAAGATTTCAAATCCTAGGTTGAAAAATAAAATAAAATAATTTAAAATTAAAGAAGAAATAGAAAGTTCAAAATCAAAGAAAATCACGAAAATAAAATCATGAACGTTGCCTAGTTCCCGACAACGGCACCAAAATCTTGATGTGTTTTTCTACGTCTATCAAAATTTAATGTAAAACTCTATCTATTAAACACACCTCAACTGAAGTGTAGGGCGAGAGGGTGTCGAACTACAGGGACTAAGAGTGCGTGAATTTAACCTATGATCTAAATTGATTTAAGGAAAAGTGATATTTTTGTGTTAATTAATCTAGAAAATGACAGTTAAACGAAAGTAATCTATTACTAATCGGAAATGTGTATTAAATTCGAACCTAGGGTTTCGAATCCATCATTAGCCAATTATTTTTGTGTTAACTCTTAAATTGGGGTTATTGATTGTCATACGGATAGTGGTTTAGGCTACAAGCTTCGACCTACGAAGGTAATGTTATTAGTATTGGGTGTTGACCTTATCTAACTAAAGCATAGGGAAGATAGGCTCTACCTAACGTATTGTTAATTATTACGTATTGACCCCATCTGACTCTTGCATAGGGAAGATAGGCTTTAATTAACAATTCGGTTAATACTATTGCTTAATTAATTAATCCTAAGGCTACAAGCACAAAGAATTAATTTATAAATATCAATATCAACAATTAAAGGTTACAAACTCAATAATCATATCAATTGAATAAACAATAAAAATATACTACTTCAAAGTATTTATCTCAATTAAGCAATGCATGTAAACAATCAAATTAACCTGAATTAAAAGTAAACAAAAGTAAGGGCTAAGATTTCATCTCCATCAAGGATGATCCGATGAAGAAGAAGTTGAACAAACTCATGTTGATCTCCATGCTAATTTCGCTCTCGTTCCAATTTAACTAAAAAATAAAAATAAAAAAAATAAAAAAATTGTATAAAACAAGAAGAGAGAGAGAATTGGAGAGAAAGAGGGGCGGTGGTTCTAGAGCCTCAAAACAGAGCCGAGATGCAGATGCCAAAATCGAATGCCAATTTATAGTGATGCCTCGCTACCCTAATGAGCTGGGCTTGGTGTTTGACGGGTCTGGAGGTGTGGGTCTGGGCCGTGTGGATGACGATGTGGGCTATCTGTGAGCTTAGGGTTGATGGGCTGGGGGTTGGTTATTGAAGACGAAGCTGCAGTGTTGGGCCTGGTGTCGGTGATGCTGTTGGTGGGCCGGAGGTCTGGTGGGCTTGCTGTTGTGGGTTCGTGAACAGGGTCGTGGCGGGTGCTTTGTTGGGTCTGGGGTAGGGGATGATGAATAATGCAGCTCGGGTACTATAGCGGTGCGGGTCAAGCTTTTACGTTCTTGTCCCAAATCTTGATTGACTTGGTTCTATTATTTACGGATCAAATTTGACTTATTTGCACAAAAATTTGACAATTTTCAAAACTTAATTTCAAACCTGCTAAACATAAAAATCGCCAAAATGAGTGTATAACTATAATTAATCAGGCACAAAATAATTAAAATATCAATTAAAAGATGCCTAAATATGAGACGCATCAGGTATAAAGCTAGTGTTTGTTCAAGCTCTCTTACTTCTTCTAAGTTCTTGAGCCTCGAGCTCAGGGGGCGAATGACTAGATGATGATGCAGATACGACAGGCATAGAATCAAGTAATGAAGCAGGCATTGATTCTTTTATGGGAAATTTATTCTCGAAGAATTTAACATCTCGAGATTCTATTATCCTACTGAGCCTAGGGTTTGAGTCATTCAAAAGCATGAATTTATGTGCAGCACTATTCTTAGCAAAACCAATAAAGATAGCATCTACAGTTTTAGGATTAATCTTCTTTAAAATTTAGGAAATTCCTACTTTATCTAGACACGTTCATACTTTCAGGTCTTTTAGGTTAGGTGTGTAGCCCTTCCGCAATTCATAAGGGTTCTATCTAACTTCTTGTGTGGGAGCCTATTAAGTACAGGACAAGTAGAAAAATGGCTTGCTTCCACATGCTCAAGGGTAAACCTGAGCTAATAAGCATGTAATTCATCATCTCTTTTTGAGTTCTATTTTTCCTCTCAGCTATACCATTTTATTGAGGAGCACAAGGGGCCGAGACCTCGTGAACTATGCCAAGTTTCACAAAGTTTCTTGAGGAAGGTAGTATCATACTTACCTCCTTAACTGGACCTAATCCTCTTGATCCTACGGTCTAGTTGGTTCTTAGCCTCAGCTTTATATTTCAAAAACATTTCCTCAGCCTCGTCTTTAGTACTTAGGAGATAAACCTTAGTGAATCTCGAGTGGTCATCTACAAATGTGATATAATACCTTTTTCTACTTCTACTCATGATGCTCTTAAAGTCTCCTAAGTCAGAATGCACAAGCTCAAGTAGGCTCGAAGTCATTTCAACTAATTTGTTAAATGATTTTTTTGGTCTTGACACATATTTCACATTTATTAGGTTCGGTTAGGTCACAATTAGGGCTTAAACTCATATGTTTAAGTTTCTTAACCGAATTAAAGTTCACATGTCCAAGCCTAGCATGCCACAAATCCAAAGGCTCAACAATATAAATAGAAGTAGATGCATTCTAGTTCATCACATCAAGTACAAAAAGACAATTATTATAGAACCCCTTCCCGACAAAGTTGGTATTTTTATTGAGAATTAACTTGTCAGATTCAGAGGTTAACTTAAAACCTATTTTGTTCAACTGCGCACCCGAGACTAGATCCTGCGCACATCAGGAACATGCAGCATGTTCAGCAAACATAGAGTTCCTCTAGAGTTGAGTTTAAGGAGGACCTTTCCTTTCCCAAGGACAGGGACCAAGCTGGAATTGTCCATGTGCACCTTCTCCCAGTCAGTGGCTTCCTCCGGTCCTTATTGGTGTAGATGTGCCTCGTGGAACCAGTATCTACAACCCACTCTACCATGTTCCCAACCATATTCGCCTCGGAGACCATGGCAATAAACATGCTTCCTTCCTTGGTGAGATTAGCTTGGGGCCTGTGTTCTATCTGCTTTACATGTCCATATGCCTTCCTACAGTTCCTCCAAGTGTGACCAGCCTTGCCACAGGTCAGCACATTCCTTAATTCCTCTTTTGGCCATCATTAGCATTTTCTAGTGGTCTCTTTTTTCAAGATTGGCCATGCTAGCTACTAGAGCCTTCTTCTTGAGCATTAGTTTTACCCTTGTCCTAAGGCTTCTTGAACTTGACTTTCTTTCCTGCGTTTCTTGACTTAACAAGGTTAGCCGCCAAGGAGGAGTGCTCAGAGGACTTCCCCTTGGCTTATTTGCAGTTCTAATCTTCCAGATTAATATGAAGATTAGTTCTTGTAAAGTCATGTCCTTCTCGTGTTTTAAAGATGCGTTGTAATTTTTCCAAGAAGGAGGCAACTTTTCAATTAGGCAATTAGCTTGAAATGTTTCATAAAACTTCATGCCCTCATTTTGGAATATCAGTGCATAAAGTTTTGTACTCATGGATTTGGTCAAGAACAGGATTTTCATCAACCATGATAAAAGCTAACCACTTACTGCATACATATTTTTTAGCACGCTATCATCATATCCATACTTGTTTAACAATGCTTCTCATATTTCTTAGTGGTTTTCACGTTAACATAAATTTGATAACGAGGCGCTCTCATGTAATGGAGAAGCATTCCCCTACAAGTACGGTTATCTTTCTCGAAATCCTTATTGGACCTCGGTGGGGCTTTATCATTAAACAAGGTATAATGAACCTCTATTTGGCTTATTAAGAATTCCATCTTATCAGCCCACATCTTCTAGTTCCTCCCATCCAACGGCTCAGGTTTAAAAATATCAGAAATAATAAAGCTCCCATGAGTTATATTATAATTGCTCATTATAATAAACGACTTAGATTGTTGGTATAATAGGTAAATGAGTGACAAAAATGTAACTCTTTTATTATAATGAAACTGATTTTGAGATTACAAGAACGATGAAAGAAACGATTTTAACAAGATTAAAGGAAGGGAAATTGTCGTGCAGTGGAGAGTCCACTGCCCTAAGTAGTTTATGCCCCCATAGAGGTACAATGGGATAAATGGCATTCCAACCCCCATGGTTAACACGACACTCATCTCAATAGTGTACTTTGGGGAAATGGGTTGGAGTATGCCCCAACGTGCTCAGTAATGGAGGACAGAAGAGAAACAAAAGCCATGAAGAAGGAGAAATTCTGAGAATGTACGTATATTGTATACTGTGTATTTAGTATATTTTCCAAAATCCTAAGGCACGATATTTATAGAGGAAGTCCTTCGAGGTTAAGAGAAAGATGAGGGCAAAGAATCCGCCTCAAACATGGAAAGCGGCGAGTATGGGATTCCAAAAATCTAGTCAGTTATGGGAAAAATGATTATGAAAGATCTAAAAAAGAGGCGGTCAAAACGCGTACTCGAGCTCGAGCTTGTAATAAAAGGCCGGGTTAGAAAAAGTTCACACCACACTATATCGCGACGCACCGGCCCAGTGAGGCGAGGCGGGCACACGTGTGTGGTTCACGAAGCCCACTCTAGACCCCATAATACTTTACCAAGTACAAAAACAAGGGGGTATTTAAACTAGACTCTCCTCTAAATTTTCTATGTGGGATTGGGTTAAAAGCACAAGACTCAAAAATTGAAGAACACTACCCCCAAATTCTAACATTTTCTACTGTGGGATTCAATCCCAAGTGGCATATTTGTCTTTTGGTGATCATCACCACTAAACCAAGCTTACTAGATACAATATGATTGTTAAATGTAATAAATGTTTTTTTAGTATGCTTAACTATGTGATGCATGAAATAGCAACAACATGTTGTATCTGAAGGAATACAAATAGCAAAAGATCCTCCTCTAAATAAAAAGTTTCACATTATAATAGCAAAAAAGGAAAAAAAAAAAAAAGAGAAATTATTATATAAATATAGTCAACTACTCTTAAGCAATATTCCTAATGCCCTAAGGGCTCCTGCCTAAGTAGGGTTGGGGGGAGGGGGATGTAAGCAGCCTTCCCCCTTCAAGGTGCTACCTTTAAGAGAGGTTGTTTTTGAGAACCCCCACCCTGAGGGGTGACTGATAATAACTTTTGGATTGTAAAACCCAATAGGGAATGGTAGGTGAAAAGTATGGTTGAATAAGACTCTTACGGGACTCCACATGGGGACAAGTGTTAAAGGATTACACAAGTTCATTTGAAAATGGTCTTGCGTAGGCATAGTGATGACAAAGACTTGAAGATGCTTTAGAGTATAAAAACACCGTTTTTAGCTCTTTATTTATAAACTTAATGATGCAGAGTGTGTATGGGAAAAGAGGTAAGGAAAGGTTTCAATGGTTTTCCCTTTGAATTTAATTAATTAAATAACGAAATTACAAAGGAGAATTTGATAGCTTAATTTCTCATAGGTTGAGAAATGAGTAAAAATAAAAGAAATCCGAAATTAAAATTGAGAATTAACCAACAAACCCTAGCTAATCTTCTCCTTTATATAGAGGAAGAATAACGGAGATTTGAATTCAAATTGACAACAATTAGTTGTGGAAACAAAATAAGAATAAAATCAAATCAGCAATTAAAAGGAAACGAGCAAAATTTGTTAAGGATTTGGTTGGAAATCAAGAAAGTCACGACTAGGACCTCGCGGAGCTGTTCCATGCTGAACTTGGCATGACGCCAAGTTTTCTTCTCGCCAACCTACATGCCAACTCTACCCTCTCGCCAATCTTTAGCTATCTTCCTTCTCTTGTCTAGCTGAATCATCCTCCCTACGTTGAAGAGAATTCGTCCTTGAATTTGCTTGGGTACCAGCACTGTCAGTTTTTCCAAATTAAGGACTGTGGTGCTTGATGTTGAAGACATCGGAAGTTCGCATGCCTGGAGGAAGTTGAAGATGATAGGCATTATCATTGATTTTCTTCAGAACCGGTAAAGGGCTAATCATTCTTGCCGGGAGCTTGTTATATTCCCAAGCGAGAAACCTCTCTCGAGTCAAGACTGCCCAAACCTTATCACCTGCTTGGAATTGTACTTCTCGCCTCTTCTTGTCAGTGGTGGATTTGTACTTGACGGTGGCTTCCAGTAACCAAGCCTGGGTTTGCTTATGAACCTCTTGTAAGGAGGGGACGAAGTCAAACAGCTTGCCATGCGGGCGTGTCAAAACCGGCGCTGACTCCGGGTCAATTGGTGAGTGGGGAACAAAACCGCAGACGACATGAAATGGCGCAAACCCCGTACATTTGTTCACGGAACTATTGTAGGCGAATTCGGCTTGGTGAAGCTTCATTGCCCATCCTTTGGCGTTTCAGCATCTATGCACCAAAGGAAATCACCCAGAGAACAGTTGATGACCTCAGTTTGTCCATCCATTTGAGGGTGGTGGACGACGCTAAAGGTGAGTGAGGTGTTCGTCATTCGCCATAAAGTCCTCCGAAAGAGGTTGACAAATCAAACATCTCGGTCTGATATGATGCTAGATGGTAAGCCATGTAGCTTATAAACTTCCCTGAAATAGAGACCTGCGACATGGATGGTGTCTGCAGCCTTCTTACAACCGATTAAGTGTGCCATCTTTGAAAAATGGTCAACAACAACAAAGATGGAGTGAACCCCGCTAGTGGTCCTTGGTAAGCCCAACACAAAATCCATGCTTATGTTTGTCCATGGCTAATTTGGTACTAGCAACAACATGTAGAGTCCAGCATTTGTCACTCCGCCCTTAGAAATTTGACAAATATGACATCATTTGACGTACCTTTCAACATCTCGGCGAATTGTTGGCTAGCAGTAGTTGGTGGCAATGAGCTTGAGCTTCTTGTCTCTACCAACATGTCCCACAATGTGTTTCTCTTCAATGGTATTCATTCGCCAACTTGAGTTCAAGACACACAACTGATTCCCTCTGAACAAGAACCCGCCATGAATGGAAAACTCTAGGATTGATCCAGACTGTGCATCATGCCAAATGCTGCAGAATGTTGGGTCATCATAGATGGCGTCTCAACCTCGGCTGCAATAACTCTTCTTCTTGAAATTGGTTCGGGAATCGTTCATCCATTTCCTCACCCATTGCACCTGGTGAAAATGGGCATTGGGGCTGAACTCCTAGTGGGAGATAGGGATTTCCCTGAGTTGAATCAAGCAGTGCTCGATTCGCTTGAACTTCTCTTCCGATTCCTTAAATCTCCTCTCATGTTGTTGATGTTGGTCGCAGTTAGTAACATCTTTAACAACGGCGTTCCTTTGACGGCTGGGGACCATCTCAAAGAACATTTTTGCGCTCTGATACCAACTAATGCAGTGCGTGTATGGGAAATAGGGGTACAGAAAGGTTCAATAGCCTTCCCTTTGAATTTTATTAATTAAATAACAAAATTACAAAGGGGAATTCGATTGCTCGGTTTCTCACAGGTTGAGAAACGAGTACATATGAAAGAAATTTGAAATTAAAATTAAGAATTAACCAACAAACCCTAGCTAAACTTCTCCTTTATATAGAGGAGGAATAAAGGAGATTTGAATTCAAAATGACAACAATTAATAAGGAAACAAAATACGAATCACATCAAATCAGCAATTAAAAGGAAACGAGCAAAATTTGTTAAGTATTTGGTTGGAAATCACGAAAGTCATGGCTGGGACCTCGCGGAGCTATTCCGTACTGAACTTGGCGTCCTTCTTGGCAACCTACACGCCAATTCTACCCTCTCGCCAATCCATGGCTGTCTTCCTTGTCTTGGCTAGCTGCATCACTTAAACTTTTAAGATATATGAATAGGTTGTTAATTTACCAATTCATAAGGCATCGGATTCCATCAAAACTCTGAAGTTAAGCGTGCTTGGGCGAGACTAGTACTAGGATGGATGATCTCCTGGGAAGTCCTCGTGTTGCCAACCCTATAAGGCTGGGGGTCTTTGGAAACAGCCTCTCGGCAGGGTTATATCCTGAAGGGGCAAGGGTGCATACATCCACCCCTCCCAGACCTCGCTTATGCGAGAGCCTTTGAGGTACTGGATCTGTTATTGTTGTTGTTGTTGATGAATAGGTTGTTAATATTGTATTAGAGCCCTGGATAGAGCGGTCATCTATTTGAATTGCAATAGCCCCAACTTGTAATATATATTAATGCAATTTTAGCAGAATGTATAAGAAAGGGATTTACAGTATTTGTGCTTCAAACTTAATGAGCATTTATATGAGACGACAAGCTAGAGTAGAAAATCATTTTTGGGGATCCACCAAGTTTTAAAATTAATTTTATCTCACTTTTCATTTTCTATTTTTAGTTCTCACCTAAATTTTAAAAAAACCAAAAATAGAAACCCAAAATCAAAACAAATGAACCTTATTTTGAGATGGTTCTTATATTAGTGGTCTAGTCCACTTAATAGTAATTTATTTTAGAACTGAACCTCAAATCGGCTTATATGTAACCATTTTCTAGAATGCAGGAATCATTTTAGAACTGAACCTCAAATTGGCTTATACATTGTGTTGTGCCTCAAATTCAAGTCTCAATTTTGAAGCAGAAGTTTGTGGTGGACCGAAGGGACCAAATATGGACCTTGACTTCTAGGTTGGCCTAGTATACACATTCTTTGCAATAATTTTAGGACTTGTTTGGCTTAGTTTCACCTGGGGAAAAATTATTATTATTATTTTTTTTTTTTTTGGGAGCAGTACTTTTCTAATATTTGGAGAATATTTGGCAACAATAAAAAAGCCTTTTTATTTAAAGTAAAAGCCATTTTTTCGCTTTTAAGGAGAAGCATAAATTTGGTGCTTCTCATTTTAAGCACAAGTAGAAGAAAAAAATTTAACAATTGAGAAAAATTTTGGTTTAAGTATATTTATGGTTGTTAATATATTTAAAAATCAATTTACACATTTGAACAACAAGTTATATATTTAAAAAATATATTAAATATAAAAAGTACGTTAATAATTAATAACAAATTTACAATATTTAGAAATTATTTCAAATATTCGAAAAAAATATTTTAATATTTAAAAAACTAAACATTTTAAAAATATTGAAAAAATATTTTAAAGCAATTAGTTTAAGTATTTAAAAAATATTTTATATATTTAAAAATATTTAAATAATAAAAAATTTTAAATATTTAAAAAATTTATTAAATATTTGAAATGATTATTGGGTAATTGTTTTCAACTATAAAAGACTTCTGTTAATTTTGAAAAAAATTATTTTTTTAAACATTGGCGAAACACTCAAAATATTACAATAAGCGCTTCTTTACAAGTCGAGTCAAACACAAACTGCTTATTTGAAATATCACTTTTTGAAAAAGTGCTTTTACAAAAAGTAGTTCTAAAAAAACCATTTTTTCTATAGCAATGCCAAACACGCCCTTATTCTCACCTCTTTATATATGTTTTTGTTGTTGCTTGCTACTTGTATCCCCATATTTGATCATAGTGAAAGCTTTATACTTTTCGCCTATTAAATCCTAGTCATATTTCTTGTATAATACCTTGTATTTAGTTCCTTGTACATGTATTTTTCTATTTTGAACATAGTATATTCTCTAGGTTCTTTTCCTTATCTACTTAGCATAGATTTCGCAGATTTTATCGACTTTCCCTCCTTGGCAGCCGGCCACTATTAGACAAGGATTAAGTAGATTTTAGTTTATTCTTTCCATGATTCTTTATTGATTTTCCTCCTTCTAGTGCTGATTTTCAGCTTTTACCTTCTATGTAATTTGCTATTTATTTTGATGTAAATTGTACTCTTGAACTATTCAATCAAAGGAAGTATTACCCTTCAATTGTTTCATATTTTCCTAGACTTATTTATTTCTACATGGTATAAGAGCAGGCTTGATTTTGCAAGTCTAATATCCCCTTCTTCTAGCTATGAACCTCAACTGTTTGTGAGCATTCTTCTCTTTTTTTTCTTTTCTTTTTTTTTTTTTTTTTGCATTTCTTTGTCACATTAAATTTATAATGTCAGGGGAAAATTCAAACCAAGTTGAGGCCCTGGTTGTTGTTTCAAAAGGAGTACTAGATGGTAGTTCTGCTTATTTTTTACATCCCTCGGATCATCCAAGGCATAATTTTGTCCAAGATGTTTTAATTGGTCCAAATTTCCCTGTGTGGAAACACTTGATTCTTAAAGTTTTCAAAGCTAAGCGCAAAATTGGCTTTCTTGATGGAAGCATTGAACTGGATGAGAGTTTTTCGGATTTTGAGAATTAGAGTGCTTGTGACTCAATAGTACTGCCTTGGCTTACGAACTCGGTCTCAAAAGAGATCAATGCTAGCATCACTTATTTTGAAACCTCTCATGATAGTTGGCTAGACCTTAACGAACAGTTTTTGCAAGGGAATGTTCCTCGTATCTATGAAATTAAGCACAAGATTTTTATGGGATGAACTTTATATCATAGTTTCCATTCCCCCCTGCACTTGCGGTTTGGGTCAGGCTTTTTTGGGAATCCACGATATGGAAAGATTGTTAGACATGCTTATGGGGCTTGATTAATCTTTTTCCACTGTTAGATCTCAGCTTATGAACACTAAACCCCTAACAACTGTTGGGAATGCTTATTCTGTGTTGTGCCAAGAAGAAAAACTGCAAAGGGTAGCAGCCGGTCAAATTACTTATCTCAAACCATCGGCTTTGGCTGCAAAAGGGGACGCATACCGGCTGCAGCTGGTAGTGTACAGTCGGCTACGGGTATGCTCTCTCAACGCTTTAACCATTTCACTTGTGCTCATTGTAAGAAATAGGGACACACGAAGGAAAGGTGCTTTGAGTTATTTTGGCTACCCACCGGGTTGGAGAAACAGGACATCAAGAGGAAGCCGATGAAGTGCATCTGGTGTAGTTACAGCAGCCCAACCGAACGCTGACAGCCCTGTCTAGGGACTTTCACAAAACCAATATCAGCAATTGTTGGCTTTGCTTGGATCCGCTACTGCCTCTCCTGGTATAAATTTAGCAGATCAGGTTGCGACACCTTCATCGAGTTGGATTATTGATAAAGGGGCCAGCGATCCCATGGTTTCATCTTTGTCCTTGATGTTCGATGTTGTTACTAATGTCATGGTGGGGCCTGTTAGGTTGCCTAATGGGTCAAGTATGTTGGTTTCCCATACGGGGAAAAGTCCGTATTTCAGATAATCTCATTCTCAAGGATGTTCTATACGTGCCTGGTTTTTATTACAATTTATTGTCCACGAGCAAACTGACATGACATGAAAGTTGTGTATTTACGTTTCATCCCACTTTTGTTATGTACAGGACCTATGCTCGAACAAGCTGATTAGAGCGGGTAGGCTAAGGGATGGGCTATACCACATGGAGATTCGGTCGATGGGTCCTTTTTCATCATTAGCATCGTCTTCAGTTTCAGTTTAGAATAAGGAGGCTGTTTTGTGGCATTTTCGTTTAGGGCATGTTCCTTTTTCTACGTTATCTGTTTTTCCGCATTTGAATGTTGAAAGGACGAATTTTGTTTGTGATTGTTGTCACCATGCTAAATAGGCACGCTTGCCTTTTCCATTGTCAACTTCAAAGACTAATGTTTGTTTTGAGCTTATACATTGTGATATTTGGGGACTGTATCAAACTGTGTCGTTAATAGGGGCATGATATCTCCTTACTATTGTTGATGATTTTAATCGTTGTACATGGGTTTATTTGATGAGGGAAAAATCCAAGGCCCATAAAATACTCATGGATTTCTGTAGAATGGTTAGTACTCAATTTGGCTTTTAGGTCAAGCAAGTAAGGAGCGACAATGGACAAGAATTCAAGTATGGCCTCTACTAGACATCTATGCTCAAAATGGGATTCAATTACAAACATCTTTGACTGGGACACCTCAACAAAATGGAGTTGTTGAGCGCAAATACAAGCATCTCTTAGAGGTTGGTCGAGCACTACGTTTTCAAGCCGGTTTGCCTAAAAGGTTTTGAGGTGAGTGCATTTTGGCAGTGGCTTACCCTATAAATTTAACGTCTTCAGTTTGACTTGAGAACAAAAGTCCATATGAGATTTTAATGGGTAAAAGGCCTTATGATTGTTTACAAGTTTTTGGATGTCGGTGTTATTTTTGTGATAAAACACGTGATAAGTTTGATAGTCGTGCAACTCTAGGGATATGTGTTGGGTACCCACATGGCCAAAAGGGGTACAAGATTTATAGTGTCGAAAATAAGAAAATTGTTGTTTCAAGGGATGTTCAATTTTATGAAGACGATTTTCCTTACCTTAAACTCGTTAATACTGAACCCACATTAGATGATACTTTACCCAACATTATTGGGGATCATGTTTTTGTTGAAGAAGTACCGGTTCATTTTGAACCGGTTGCTGCACAGGATACCTTAGTCCGCTCACTGCCGACCGAAACTCAATTAGAAATGGCGGCCGATAGTGGGTCAGCCGATAACGCCGAAAATGAGTAAGCCAGTGTTCACAGTGCCCATCAACTTGGCTCGAATGAGGAGAGTAGCCCAAACATTATTGCTAGAAGAAGTGCCCGTCCACGGATGATTCTCGTTAAGTATAGAGATTATGTTTGTGATGTACCTTCTTCTATAACCCATACTCTAGCTACTGCTCCATCAGCCAATTCGGGTATAGCTTATCCTGTCTTAAATTTTGTATCTAACGCACAATTTTCTAACGCTCACATTACTCTTTTAAATGCCATCACTTCTAGTGATGAGCCAAAAACTTTTCAACAGGCTGTACAGTTCAAGCATTTGAGAGATGTTATGGAAAAGGAGATACAAGCTTTAGAAGAGAATCATACTTGGACGTTAGAAAGTTTTCCCAATGGCAAGAAGGCCATAGATTCAAAATGGGTCTACAAAGTGAAGTATAAGTCAGATGTGATGATTGAACGACACAAGGTGTGTCTTGTCACCAAGGGCTTCACTCAAGTAGATGGTATTGATTATCACGATACTTTTGCTCCAATCACTAAATTGGTCACTGTTCATTGTGTTTTGGCGGTTGCCTCGGCACATAACTAGATTATATATCAATTAGATGTTAGCAATGCTTTTCGCCATGGGGATCTAAGCGAAGAAGTATATATGAAATTACCCTTAGGTTTTGAGCATCAACATGAAGGGAAAGTATGTCGCCTTCATAAATCTCTTTATGGGCTAAAGCAAGCCTCCCGTAACTGGAATGAAAAATTTACCTCCATACTTGTAGGAATCTATTTTCGTCTATCAAAAATAGATTACTCTCTTTTTACGTTTTTCCACAAGGATGTATACAGTGTTGTTTTAATATATGTGTATGATGTGATAATTACGAGCAATAATATGGAGTACACAGCAAAAGTCAAAGGAAATTTGAATAAAGCTTTTGGAATTAAAGACCTAGGACTCGCTAAGTATTTTTTGAGAATAGAAGTCGCCCGTTCGCCTAAAGGAATCATGTTAAGCCAAAGAAAATATGCTCTTGACATTCTCAGTGAGGCTAAACTATTGGGAGCCAAACCGGTATCCACATCGATTATTCAAAATCATGGGTTAGGTGGTGGAATTTGTAATTTTGTGTCAGATATAGGCTAATATAAGCAATTGGTAGTGCGTCTGTTATATCTTACCATCACCCGACCTGAAATTTGTTACGCTGTTCAAATTTTGAGCCAATTTATGCATGATCCAAGACAGCCTCATGTTGATGCTGCCATGTGGGTACTGCGATACCTCAAGGGTACCTCGGGACAAGGTATATTTCTGCCTTTAGATAGTGATCTTTCGCTTTGTGGTTATTGTGATGCTGATTGGGCTGGTTGCCCAACACGAGATGCTCTACGATAGGTTATGCTGTCTTCTTAGGTGGGGCATCGATCTCATGAAAGTCAAAGAAACAACTAGTTGTTTCACGATCTCGGCTAAGGCTGAGTACCGATCTATGGCCATTGTCACTAGTGAGATTGTTTGGTTAAGGCATTTATTATCTGATCTTATTGTGCCTTCTAACCATCCTTCATTTCTATTTTGTGACAATCAAGCAGCCTTACATATTATCCCTAACTCTGTTTTTCTTGAGAGGATGAAGCACATTTAAATTGGCTATTATTTTGTTCGTGAAAAGCTGTTGACTAAAGAGATTGCAGCTTCTTTCATTCGTTCCAGGGACAAAATTGTGAAAGTTTTTACTAAAGCATTAAGTTCCTCCAGCCATTTGATGCTTTTTTGCAAGTTGGGCATGGTGAATCTTCACGCTCCAACTTGAGAGGGAGTGTTAAATCCTAGTCATATTTCTTGTACAATACCTTGTATTCAGTTCCTTGTACATGTTTTTTTTTTGAACATAGTATATTCTCTAGGTTTTTTTTCCCCCTTATTTACTTAGCATATATTTGGTAGATTTTATCTTCTTTCCCACCTCGGCAGCCGGTCAGCTTTTACCTTCTATGTAATCTGCCATTTATTTTGATGTAAATTGTACTTTGAGATATTCAATCAAAGGAAGTATTACCCTTCAATTGTTTCATATTTTCCTAGACTTATTTATTTCTACATTGCCTATGGTGTTTTCCTTATTTAAGGATTTTTCACATAAATTTATGTGTTATTCTTTCACTTTCTCTCTTCTCCTTTCATTTTTATAATGATATGGTTCTGGGATTGAAATTGAACCTAAATCTTTGGTATTTTTTCTGACAAATTAGTATCAGATAGCTAAGTTGATCGATTTGATGCCGTGTCTATTGTGAAAGCTGAAATTGGTAAATTTGGTATTCGAGAGAGTTCTTGTTTATGTTAATCTCGAATGAAGGGCTTCTTAACACATATAATGGGTTGAAGAAAGCTTTAAATGGGAAGGATAAGAAGCCAATAAACTTGCCAAAATGCCAGTAAGAATGGTTAGATGAAAAAGCTCTCACTGTTTTCTAGACATGCCTCATAGATGAAGTTTTTACCAAGGTATTGGAAGCAAAACTTCCAAAGAGCCAAGGGAAAATTTGTACGAGTTTTTTGTGTGTTAAGTTTGTTTCCAATAGATTAGACATCAAGTGAAGGCTTTTCATTTTTCATATGGAAAAAGGTATGTCCCTTAAAACCCACATTCATGAGTCAACTCTATCATTCAATCAGATTAAAAAAGAAAAAGAAAAAAAAAGAACTCAATCATTCAAGAATTAAGAGAACTTGAGAATGTGCCAAAAGATGAAGATCAAGCCAATTTGTATTGGGGTGGTACAATTTGGGTATTAAAGACCCATTAGATGCCTGCAGGTAATGGGTTAGGTTTTGGTATGGGTTTGTACCCTGTGGGGCAGGTATGGGTTTCAACTTTGTACTTGCGGCGGGTAATGGTAGTAGGTATAAATTTGGATGGTGGATGCAAGCATGGAGAGGAAACATCCTACCTGCCTCGCCCCATTACCATGAATGAAGAAGATGAGACTGAACAATAGGTAGATCAATAAACTATTGCCAAGGGAAGATAGAAGACGTAAGCCAGGCCACCATAAATATATAGGTACACGAGATGCTTACTTATGTTCTTACTATGATTGAGCTACTTTATAAGAGCGAGCCATCAGCACAATCAAAGGCAATGTTTGGAGTTGATTTAGAAAAATGGTTGACGGCTATGCAACAAGAGATGAAATATCTACAAAAGGACCAATTTTAGGTTTGTAAAACCACCAGTAGGGAAGAACATCATTGGGCACAAATGAGCCTGCAAAATAAAAGAAGGTATCCTTGGGGGTTGACGATGTTAGGTACAAGGCAAGATTGGTGGTCAAATGTTAAAATATGATAGAAGAGTATATTTTAATGATGTTTTTCCACCTGTTGTAAGCCACTATTCCATTTGAGCATTACCGGCCTTAGTTACCATGCATAACTTAGGATAGCAACAACTTGATGTAAAAGCTGCATTCCTGCACAGTGAATTAAAAGGAGAGTATCTACATGTATCAACCTAAGGGTTTCGTTTTTCAGGGCAAAAAATATCATGCTTGCTTATTGAAGGGGTCTCTTTTATGGTCTAAAGTCATTACCTACGGAGTGATATAAGAGGTTTGATCAGTTCATGATCAATCATGGGTGCTCTAGGAGCTATTACAATAGTTGTGTCTACTATGAACATGCTAGTAAAATTTCAGTCATTTACCTCTCATTATTTGTTGGTGACATGCCTATTTCAGCTAAAGATATGCTTGAAATTGAAACCACGAAGTTTTGTTGAAAGGTGAATTTGAAATGGATGATTTCGGACCAACCAAGATGATTTTGGACCAACCAAGAAGATCCTTGGTATGGCGATTCATGGATTGAAAAGCTAGAAAGGTATACTTTAACTTAAGAAAAGCTCATTGAAAAGGTCCAAAATGAATTTAACATGAAAGATGCTAAACCAGTAAGCAATCCTTTGTCAACTCATCTAAAGCTTTCAGCTTTAGTTTGATCACTGACATAAGAAGAGATCAAGTACATGTCACGTGTGCCATACTTCAGTATAGCGGGTAGCATCATGTATACTATGGTGTGCATATGCCCAGATATTACACTTGTTGTTAGTAAAGTGAGAGGATATGTAAGTAACCTAGAAAAGAGCATTGCAATCATTTAAATGGATTTTTAGATATTTACACGGAATTATAAATACATATACGGAGTTTGAGAGAAGAAAAGAAAGTTTAGTTGGTTATGTTGATTCTGATTGTGGAAGTGATCTTGATACGAGAAGATTTACCATGGGTTATGTTTTTTCCCCTTGAGATTGTGCTATTATTTAAAAAGCATGCTTATAATCCAGTTCGCACATTGTTGGATGTTCAAGTACAATATATGGCTGTTACAGAAGCATTACAGGAAGCGGTATAGTTGTAAGGATTAGTGGGTGAGCTTAGGTTGGATTAGGGAGTTGCTCTTTTTTACTTTTATAGCTAATCTACCATTCATTTGGCTAAGGACCATGTGATAGATCATGAGAAGATAAAGCAAGTAGATGTGGAGCACCACTACACCAAATATATCAATGAGGGGAAAGTCATATTAAAGAAGGTTGGTACTATCAATGATCCGGCTAACATGTTCATTAAAGCCTTTCCTAGCCCCCAGTTCAAGGCGTTGCTTAGACTTGATTGCTTCTAATTTTGGTTGAGATAACACTGTAGGGGGTTTTTGAGAAGCTAACGTTTTATCTTTTATATGGTTTTGAAATTTGAGCCAAGGTAGAAATTTGTTATATTTTATCTCGCCCTTTAGTCTCAATTTTGATATGAAGGTCTGTGATGGAGCGGAGGGACCATCTATGGACCTTATTTCTAGTTAGACCCAGTATACCCTTGCTGTTGTAGAGTTTGAGTTCTCCACTTTATATATGCAGTATAGGTTTTGCGGCCTTTTTTTTTTTTTTTTTTTTGTTTTTCCCCTACTGCTTACTACTTGTATCCTCTTGCGCTTTTCCTTCATTTGCTAGCTTTCTATTTAAGTTTGTATCGTATTGTTTCCCTTTATCTCTTGTCTTCTCATTTTCTTTTAGATATAAAACTAGCATCTAAATCAAACCCAAATCTTTCCTGCATGAAAAATGACAGGGAGTGTTACTTACTACAGGAGGCGGTAGAAAAGTATTGTGTGCATAGGAATGAAATAGACCACTCGATCGAGGAGCTTATACAAACGCCAGAGGACGTAGCTTCTGATCCCACTCTGCCTCGTACCAAGTTTTTTCATTGCCCTTTTTGCAACCATGGGGTGGCTATTCTCTTCCAGGTCAGACACATTCAATTTTCTTTTATTTTCCGTTTCTCAAACAACTATTTTAGAGTTGAAGTATCCAAAATTATAAAGTGTTGTGGGATGTCTGATAGGGTTCCCCGGCACCATATTTACAATTATAATGGATATGTAAAATTATGCACTATACTTATTTGAGTTTACACTAGGTGATAGTAGGATACTCTCATATGCCCACTAAATTGATATGAGTAATACAATATAATGAAAGAGTCCTGCAAAGAGACACTTCAGGAAGATGTTGGTCGATTTTGAGCACTTAGCTTTAGTATTACTTGGAGATTAGCTTTAAGAATCTTGTCTTGAACACAATGATAGCCAATACCTACAAATTTAGTATGTGAATGGGATATTAAATTTGCAATGTGATATGTAGTAGAGGTATGATCACAATAAACAAGGTCGAGGTCACACGTGAGGAAGTGAATCTAATAAGTTTTGGCCACCAATAAAGCAACATGATATTAAAACATTGCTGGTGAACTTGGTGATTGTGACTTGTTTCCTTGCTTGCTATGAGAACATGTTTGTGCTTAGGACTTTATTTTCAGTAATTGCGCAAAGTACATTAGGAAACCGCCCCATCAAAAATCAACAAAACACAAGAGGAATACATATGGTTCATCGGTCGTAGACTAATAACATGGTCAGAGGTGCCCTATATATATCTCGTGATTCCCTTAACAACTTGCCAATAGTAGTCCCGCAATCTGCATAAATGTGAAATAGAGTTAACTTCAGAATAAATATTAAGTCTATCATAGAGTTCCATAGTACTCCTACACTTAGTTGTCAGAGTTAGCAGCACGGTGTTCAATGAGAGAATATATGGTATGATAATGGGGATTTTATAGGTTCAAAGTGCACATCAATTAGGTCCACGATATGTTTCTGTTGAGAGCAAAAAGTCTTATTCCAGACCTTTTCGCTTCAAACTGAGGAAGTAGTGTGGGTTTGAAATATACTTGACCATGATTTTGTAAACGTATCAGTTATAACTGCTGTAAGACATATGTCATTGTTGTTCATGAGTATGATTTTTGTCAACACATACAGTTTACGGCACAAGACAAGTTAAATTTGAATATAAAGATAAGGGACTGTGATGCAACTGCGCCTTAGTATGCCTAGCAGGTTCGTTGGCTAGTTAGGCTTAGCCAGTTGGGTGGCTTGGCGGGATGGGAGAGATGCGCTGGTAGGGTGTGAGCTGGGCATTGAATTTTAACTTCAAGGAGGAAAGCTTAATGCAGATTAGTAGATTTTATTATTTATCTCTTTAAATTTTAGTTTTTTATTTTAGATAAGAAAGCTCCTCTATTTAAGAAAGAAAATAATTAGGGTTTTCATCATTGAAATTCATAGATCTAGTTCGTTTTATGTGCTTCTTTCTTATTCTCGGGTTGTAAGAATCAAGATTAACCTTTTTTCTTTGTTACTAATTGTTTTAGCAATAGAAAATTAAATGAAGGAAGTTGAATCCTTCCATTCCCAAATTTTTATCTTTTTTGGTGCTGCATTAGATTGTCTTTCCAATACCCTTGGTGAAGAAGAAACCAGTGGAAATGAAAAATACTAATGCACATGGTGCTTGATTAAGCCCAAAAGGAGCCTTACTTTGGTGGGGGAAAAAAAAAAAAAAACAAAGGTTAATACAGGTTTTTAGTTTGGACGATCCATATCATGCTCATTGTATTGGGTTTTGGGTTAATTACATGGGTCATTTTAGGATTTGGGTTAGCATGGTTCAGTTTTAGTTGGATAGGATGATTTAGGGTTCAAGCCACTTTGTTTTAGGTCAATCAGTTGTGTTGTATTCTATTTCAGGTTACCTAGGTTGGGTCAAATTTGTCTCAGATTGAGTCTTATCAATCATGTTTAGTCTTAATCATCTTTAGATTTTGGGTCAATTAGATGGAGTTATTTCATGTTTTTGATTAGCTCGTCGAGTCTATTCAAGTCAGACTTGAGTTAGCTATGATTATTTCAGATTTGAGTCATAACAGATTTTGTGTCTATCATTTTAGGTCATTAATTACAACTTCAAATAAGATCAGATCAGGTCAGATAGGATCGTATTGAGTTTCAGCTTAAATTTAGGATGGGTCGGGTGTTTCGGTCTCAAGTGATCTTGGGTTTCGGTTAATTCAATTGGATCATTTTCTGCCAAAACCTAATTTTGTGAAGTGGAGCAGTGAAATTATAATTCTAATTTCAATAGTTGACCAAACAACAATATTGGAATTTTGACCTTAATTCATATGAACTTCATGTTCTGTAAAATATTGTCGGTTTTTGATTTGTCCTAATGGTTGAGGTGACAGTTGGCCGACCCAGACTCGAATTCAAATTTGGCATCCTTTAGGCTTTTTTTAATGTAAAAAAATATTTTATACAATATTTGCGTAATAAAATTTAAAATTATATTTATGGTTCCTTTTCATTTGACATTCTAACAACAATAAAATATTGGTATTACAAAAGTTCCAGATTATCCAACAATTTCAGAAATATGAAGTTCAATTAGAAATTGTTTTTGACGAAGTCAACATAACTTTTGTCCTTCACCTCAATGTATCACACAAATAAACATAGGAGCTTATTGAACTCCTTTAAAAGGGGATCACCAAAATCCCTAGTGGGGATCGAAATTGGGTGGCATGTAGTGGTGGCCATGGGCCGGGTCGGGCCGGGCCGAGCCTGGCCCGCTAGAGAACCGGGCCGGGCCAGGCCGGGCCCGAGGGCCTCCATGGCTGGGACCTGCCCGGGACCAGACCCGGCCTTTTTAACTAAATTAAAAAAAAAATTAAAAAATATATAGTCATTTTGTACTAAAATTATTGTAATTCATTGATAAATAATATGAGATACAAATATTTTTTTTTTCCAAGTATACATGTTCAAAAAAATTAATACTAAATATATGTAATAAATAAAATACAATATACAATAAGTAATTATCAAAAAAATATCAGTAAATAAATAACGTATCAAATACAAATACAAAGTTGGGGCCTAATATTTAAAAATACAAATTTATTTATCAGAAAATATAAAGTTTGACATATGGAGTGTGCGGTCATCTTTTGACGTAAATATTTGAAAGTAAATAATTAACATACAAAAGTCTTGAATCTTGATATCAGTCATATCGGGGGGTTTCTACGTCATCATTTGACGTATTAGTTGTGCGGTCATCTTCTTCATCGCTCGATGAATCCATCTTCATTCTCTGTTGATCTCTTGCCTCAGCTAGCAGCCAATCCTTCAAGCACACGGACATCTCCAAGCTTGACGGCGATAGCTTTGCCCTCTTCGTTCCAAGCAACCTGCCACCAAGACTAAAAGCACACTCCGATGCTACTGAAGACAGCGGACAACTTAGTATATCACGAGCCATGGTGGAAAGCATGGGATATTGGGTTTGGTTTGTGTTCCACCATTGTAAAAGGTCAAAATGCGGGTTGGCCGGCGGCCCGAAAATATGGACCAACGGTGTCCGCAAGCAATAATCTAGCTCGTCACATGACGTGGGGGCTACTTTGGGCGTAAATTGCTCCAACAGCTTCCACGAATATGACATGTGTGAACTACTTCTACTAGATGTGGAAGATCCTACTACAGTAGTACTAGGATTATTAAATGATAATTTACGAGAATACTCAGAAAATAAATTATGCAAGTCGTTATCGACATCGGCAATGAAAGTGCCGACATTAAGAGTAGGATGCAAATATTTAAAAAAATGTTGGCAAAAAAAGTTGAAACCCCCGCATTTATAACGAGGGTCTAAAATAGTTGCAAAGCAATAAGTAAGAGGTAGTTCAGAAAAATATTTGGTAAACTTTTCTTTCATTGCCGTAATCGATCTGAACAAAATGGGGTTGGATTCATTACCCACCATCCAATTTACAATATCAAGCAATGTTGATATTGCTTGAGGCATGGTCGGATAGTAGCAGCCCGAAAAAAATGTTGTCGCGTCTTTAAACATGCTAAAAAATTTACAAATTTCATCTATTGTCTCCCAATGTATACTGTCCAGGTTGTAATCGCGCCATTCTGCACGATTTTCCTGGGCGAATTCCATCAGAGCGTCTTTGTATGGTAGAATGCGCTCTAACATTACTACCGTAGATGACCACCTAGTTTTGGAGTCTAATTTAAATTGTTTATATTCTATGCTATGCAACCTACATACATTTTTAAATCTCTTTTTCCTAGCGACGGATGCTTTAATTGATATTATTACAGATCTTAAGGTGGCAAGGGATACGTCTATAAGATCTAAACCATCCATTACCATTAAATGCAAAATGTGACAGATGCAACGAATATGAAAACACTTCCCACCTAACATGGGTCTCATTTTCCTAATTAAATGTGCTACGGATGCAGTGTTATTGGAAGCATTGTCAAACGTAATACTGAAGATACGTTGTTCTATGCCCCAATCGCGGATTGCCGACATAATCGCATCCGTAATTACCTCGGCAGTATGGGGGCAATCTAAAAGTCCAAAATGAATTATTCTCTTCTGGATGATGAAGGATTTATCGGTCCAGTGTGCCGTTACGCACATATAAGGTTGGCCGGGTTTGGACGTCCATACATCCGACGTCAACGAGAACATGTTCGTGTTCTTCTCAAAAAGTGTATGTATCCCAATTTTAATATTGTGGTACAACGTAAAAGCGTCCCGCTTTACATTGATTCGAGGAATCCTCACAACGGCGGCGTTCACATTTCGTTGGAGGCAGTCGATGAAATGTGGGTTTTCGCCGGTACTAAAGGCCTTTCACTCAAAATTACATATTTAGCTAGCCCCCTACGGTTGCTCTCTTGAGAGAACCTAAAATTAGCAAGTGCACCGATCACTTGCTGTACTAAACGTTGTTGGCTCTTTTCCGGGAATTGCTCAGGGTGGCACCTAAGTATATGTCTATTTGGTGTGCCCGTCCCACTGCCGGGTTGATGGCTAAAATTCTTAGGTGGGTCACATAATTTACAGGTTGCTTTATTAGTTGTCTTATTAAGGGTAAAGTACTTCCATACCCCACTAGTTGTACGCCTACTAGTCAAGGTACTAGTTTCAGGCTGGGCTTCGGTGGTGGGGGTGGGTTCCTCATCAGTTTATGAGTCTCCAACCCCACCACTACCTGACTCATGATAATCTTGTGGTTGTGAAAAGTTATAATCTATGCTATCATTAGTGTATTGGGGTGTTGGGTCTGATTGCATAAAAGCTCGTTCTTCAATATTAAGTAGGACAATTCTAGTCCTTTTAGGGATTCTGGGTGGCCGAGAAGAGCTAGAACTAGCACGACCGGCTCCAGATGATGATGAAGAGTTGTGTGCCATATTAGTATAAATGATTATTATTTATAAAATGCAAGTAGTAATACAAATTAAATAACTAAAAATGTGAATCAAAAAAAATTACGATACTAAAATTACCGAAACGAGATAACAATGAAATTCACACTTCAGTCAAATACTTTACGAACTTCGAACTTTAGAGCACAATTTTGCAATTAGCAAATTAGAGAAGATGGGAGATGATGAATGTATAGAGAGAGAAGAGAGAATTGAAGATTTTGTGAGAAAATGAGTTGGGGAGGTTTAAGTATTTATAGAAAAAAAATATAAATTTTTTTGTTTTTTTTTTTTTGTAAAAAAAGAGCCGTTGGCTCTTTTGGGCAGGGCCGGGCCCAGGCACGGGCCCAGGCCCCTGAAAAAATTAGGCCCGAGGCCCGGCACGCTACAGTGCCATCCGGGCCGGGCCAGGCCATAAACGGGCCCAGCCGAGCCGGTTTTCGGGCCGACCCGGCCCGTTGGCCACCTCTAGTGGCATGGTTGGCCCTTGATGTTCTCCACCACTTGGCTATATGTCCTTAGAGAACGCTTATTGAACTCCTTACTAGTAGAGAAATATATCATGCTTAAGATAAGTGTGGAATCGGGTATCTGTTGGTAAATAAATGATTCATGAGTTAGTATAGTGAATCCGCCAACAGTATTATTCTTTTGGGAGTTTAGAGTTCACTTTGGAGAGATATGTTAATGAAACTTTACATTTGAAATGCTCATTGAGATCCATCATTCTTTTCTTTTGAAATACACAAGACTTTTACTACTTATGGAATACTGGTACATACCATGTACAATTTTGTTTTGAAAAAATAGTAGTGCGAAAACAATATTAAAATGAATAAATATATCTTGGCATATAAAAGTAGAATAAGATTTACTCTATCGTGAAAGCATCATTTTTTTAATCTCGAATAAGTCCCTTGTGGCAGTAAATAGTGGTTTTTAATCAATGATCTCCAAGATTAACACAATGACCACAAAATTTGTGTACTTAACAGTAATAACATAAGAGCGCATTGTACAATTTCCAACAACTTAGAAGCGGAAAAAGAGATGAAACATAGGTTTTCTTGTCATTTGTTCAAGTGGTTTCTTTTACCCAATTTATAGCCAAATAGAGGAAAATCAAGCAAGAATAAACGGGATATAATTAGAACTTTGAAACTTAACTTGCATGGGTAAGTGTAATACTGAGGTGAAAGATCGCTTGCGAAGTCCCCCAAGTATCCAGAGGAAGATAATTGCAGCAGTAAATACCATATTAAATTGTTATAACGACTGTACTACGTCATATGACAAACAACACATTTTTTTAGTGTAATACCATTCTAAGTAAGAATTTTAAAGCATTTCTAACACATGGGTCGAACCGAACACTTTCAATAATTGAGTAGTTGCCGAATATTCATAGGCATGATATAGCTGGTGTTTCCGTCCATCAACTGACTAGCAATGATGACATTGGTAGCTTCGGAGGGATGATAGGGGTCCCAAAACACATACTTTGACCTATCTGCGCAAACTCTGGATGTTGCCTCGCATGGGATCAACCCCCCAAACCGCCCGGCTGCGTAGCAACATGCTGAATTTGCATTTGTAAACCCTGCCATTCCACCATTATTTTGATAATTAGTAGCAAAGTCATGATATAAAACAAGAAACATGTAAAGATAAGCCGTAAGTTAACCTGCATAGTAATTGGGAATGAAAAGACAAAAACAGTACAACATCCTAACCTTAGAAAACATGATTACATGATTAAAAAAAATACAGAAACCAACGTATTTAATGTTTCAACCATTGCTAGAAAGGATTCAAAGTGAGCTAGCCCTACGATTCCACCATTACATTATTCACAAATTCACCTCTTTATTGATTAAATGTTGCCTATTATGGTAGACATGGTAAAATCTAATAATAAAAGCTAATTTTTCTAATTTTTCATTATAAACCTTAATTATATAAATGTATAATGTGTTCACAGTTTATTATTTATAGTATAATGACAATTAACTAGTCAACATATTGTTGTTTACTTATTTATTACTGTTTTTTTGGTTCCATATCACTGGAAGGTGTGTTTGAACAAAAAATTCTAGTTTTGTATTACTATTCAAGTGTTTTTTTTTCATGGAGAATGAAATGTTTGGGAAAAAAAAAAATGAAAACAAGAGAAAATACATCTTCCATTGGAGAAGAGAACTTAGAAATAAGGACGTGATGCTTCCAATTTATACTATTGAAGGAAAAACTGAAAAACAAATGGTCCTACAAATTTGTAGAGTTGAGATTTTTTTGAGCTTGCTTTCTCAAAAGGTACAACTTTATGAAAACTTTTTTATAAAAGCAGAAAAAATTCCTCAAAATGAATAATGCTATATTCTTTCAGTAAGATTTCATTTAATATTACATTTATGTGATAATTTATAGGACCATCATCCTTTAATATCGTTAAAAAATAAAAAATAAAATAATATTTTTCCTCTAATTTATCACGCTTAAAGAGATTGACCTAAAATAATAGTAACTTGGTAACACATATTGATGATCTATTTTCCAATAAGTTGTGCGTAATTTGAAGACGAATATAGTTTTCGAATGTAGATTATTAAATTTTCTTAAGAAATTAAACATATCACAAGATCTACTTTAATAGAAACATGATGAACAGGGATGAAGAAAAAGGGGTGAAATGAAACAAAGCAAGGAATTCTTAGAAAACCCGTTCCTTGTCAAGCTTTGACTATGGTGCACTTTTAACTTCTCAATGGTTTCCCTCAACTACTCTCAGATTTTCGAATATGTTTTCGTTTCTAGTTTTTTAGTATTATAAGTATGTTGCTTTTGTTCTCTAAAACCTTTTAATCCAATTATCAAAAAAAGAGGAAAAGTAAAACATAATTTAACGATGCGTACCATATGCTGTATAATACATGATGATTTCCTCCACGATGCGGTAAACATCAGCATAGAGAAACTTGGATCCTTCTAGGGTGGTACTTAGTTGGGAAACAAGGCTCTTGAGTCGTAAGTTGAATGCTCGGGCCAGTTGATTTGGGAAGGCCACACATTCATCCCCGGCTGATGGATTCGCGTCCCTCTGCAACGGGATACACCCAATTGGACCCACGTTTACCACTATTATTTTCCTTGCGCCCGTGTTGTAAAGCCTCTGTTTCGAAATTTCAACCCCATTCAGTATGTTATACATCGGAAAATTTTAAAAGACACGAGAGAAAGCCCACAAAAATAGCACAAGAAACAGGGTGCTTAGAAAACGGTGCCCTATTTGTGACAATTTCGTGTGCCCCGTACTCGTGACGTGTAGCAAAGTCCGTTGTATGTCACATGATCCTTTTTAGAATAGTCTTATTTAAAAATATATTTTAAAAATATACGCTCCAAATTTTTAATAAAGTTTGAATTTGGAGTCAAGTGCAAGTAAAATGCAACTAAATTAAAAAATAGTATACTGATATAAGTTGTTCAACGTGCCTCAATTAGCTCAATAATGGAGTAGATAGAAGAAGAAACAATGAATAGGGGAAGGTACAACAACAACAAAAGATGAATAGATTGAATTACTTTGGTGTATATTTCCCACTAAAGAAGCATCCGATGTATAAAGAAAATTTTACTCATTACTGTAATGGGTAGTCAGAATGGAGGGGTCGTGACTAGTTGTCTACAATACTCAAACCAGAGGGAAAATTGTTCCTTTCGTAATATTTTGCTTCAACAGGAGGAAGCATAAAACGACCATTCTATAATGTGGTGCGACGACAAAGCGGGCATAGGCGCACATGTCATCTACTAGGCTCATTCCATTCCCTCAAATCTTTAGGCTACGATATGTTCTATATGTGTAGAGAAAAGGAAGAAACATAGGCCACCTTCAACTATCTTTTTAGCAGAGCCAGTATTCAAGGATGATATGGGAGGAGAGGGAGAGGCAGGTCAAAAAAGAGTTGGAAAGAGACGATTCGACATGGCCTCATCCACTTCAACCTAAATGAGGAGATGACCCTAGATAAAGCAGAGTAGAGGGCTAGCATAGTTATAGTTGATAGAGTAGTTTAGGAGAGAGGAGCGCATCTAAGATAGTAGTAGAGCTAGTAGGCTTATATGTATGTTTATTTGATTATATTTGTTGGTGTTATTCTATCGCTATGTTGCTTTATTGCTATCACTGCTTCATGTTTATTGCTTTATGCTTCATGCTTTATGCTTCCTATGTGCTATTGTTCTTTATGGTCTCTAGGTTGGGGATCTTCGGACATATCCTCCTTTTAGAATAGCACCCTAAAGGGGTAAGGCTGCGTACATTACCCCCCCCCCCCCCCGATCTCGCGTATGCGGAAGCCTTTGAGGCACTGGGTGTCTAGTAGTTGTTGTTGTTGTAAGTACTCAAGGATGCAATTGTCTAAGGGAGAAGGCTCCTCTGCAGCCATCCATACACTCTAGATGGAGTGATACATAGTGAGCCAGCTTATTGCAAATTAGAAATTGAGCTAAAATGGGCCAATCGAGCTTTGGCCTTCATTTTAAGATCACAACCAACCATACAACATCGAAATTCTGTGATATTGTTATTACTGCAATGATTAGGGTATTCCCATCTTTTCTATCTTTTTTCCCCCCAACTAAAGGAAATTCACTTTTATTTTTATTTTTATGCAGGGCCAATCTACTAGCCCATTTTTTCAACTTTGCTTTTTCTCGGTCCTAGAGATGGCCAGCCCACCCCGTTTGGGCTGGGGGCTGGGCCGGGCCACGAGCCTCCTCAAAACAGGCTTGTGCCCTCTTCTGTCCAATGGCTCTTTGAGTCGTTGGACAGCAACATTAAAAAAAAAGTCTTTTAATTTACATAAATAGTAACCAAAATTTTTTATTTCACCGTACAATAATCATTAATTCTCTCTTTTCTCTGATTCTCTCTTCTCTACTTACAATCAATTCTTTGCTCTTAATCCCTCGAGTTTAAATTTCAATTATGTTATTCTCGTAGAAGCTTATAGAAGTTCAAATTTCAGTTTTTACTTCGATAAAATTAGTATCGAAATTTTATTTATTTGTTATATTTATTTACCTTACTTGCATTTTATTTTTATAAATTAACAATATAATAACACATAATTCATCTTCATCAGAAGCTGGTCGATCTAGTTCTAGTTCTTCTAAGAAATAGTCATAGAAAAACTCCGACAAGGTATCGACTCGAGAAATGACCAATGACACAAAGTTGAAGTTTTGGTGTGAGATGTGTAATGTTGGTGCGCATTCTATGATAGTGTTGAATGCTCACAAGAGAGGAAAGAAACACATGGTTGAACTTCTAAAACTCATAGAAGATCGCGCGGCGTACCTGACGTTGGCCTCGACCGGTAAGGCGCCTCGAGTGGTGCATGAGGCTAACCTAGTGGCTGAAGAAATGAAGGAGGTGATTAAGGAGGAAACACTCGTAAAGAAAGAAGAAAAAGGGTGCGAGGATCGAGTGGATGAACATAATGTTAATGTTGAAGTAAAAAGGTGGGGATAGAGAATGGTGAGGCTTAGATCATTGAATAGGCACCATTGGATCGAGATCCGTTTGGAAGATTGACGGCTCTGATTGATTGGTTGGTAAGTGATCTCTATACACGATTGAGATAGTAGTGAAATGTGCTGTGTTTTATCCTTGGAGGCATTTGGTATAACGAATGTTGGGATATATTTATAACCATTTTATTTGAATGTTAGTTTTTTTAGTTTGAATGCTCTCTTAATGTATCGCATTTAATAGTAATGAATAGTATGCAACTTATAGATTTTTCTCCGATAGTTTTAAGACAAGTAATTAAAGCAATTAAGACATCCGGAATTAGACAAAAAAATTTAAAGAACATTGTGATGCACACGGTGTTCCTTTTATTTTATAAAATATATTTGTAATTATGATTGTATTTTATTGTATCATACAATTTGTATGTTATATTATTTATCAATAGATTTTAATTATCTTTTGAGATATATATACACACACATACACACGTATATATAGGGAGCGGCTGGAATGAGAATGAAAGTTTTGTGAGAATATAAGAAAATTAAATCTATACCGTTGGATCCTAAATAAGACTGATCAATGGTTCTAAGAAACTCATATTATTCGGAGCCTTGTCATCACCACTGTTGTCGCCCACCACCAGCGCTGCCACTCCTCTCTGCCACTCCCGCCAGCATCGCCCATCTCAGATCCCTACGCTCATCACCACCACCACAACCATTGCAGTCCTCGCCACCGTCATCGTTGCCACCCATCTTTCTCTCTCCATCCCATCTCAGATCCCTACAGTGGCCACCACTTCCACCCACCACCGCTCCGCCACCCACACCACTGCCACCCATGTCTTTTTCTCCATCTCATCTCAAATCCCAATGGTCACCGCCACCGCCTCCCACCACCACTGTCACCCCCACCCACCACCACTGCCACGGTGGTGGCGGGGGTGGTGAAGAGGAGTGGCGAGTCGCTGTGGTGGGTGGCGGTGGTGGTGAATATTGGATGGTGGTAGGGCTTTGAACACAATGAGCCTTTTAGACCCATTGATTAATCTTACTTAAGATTCAAGGGTGTAGATTAAATTTTCTTACATTCTTACAAAACTTCTATTCTCATTCCACCCCCTCCCTATATATATATAAGGTACCATTATGATTGTATTGTATGTTATATTATATAAAAAGGGGGGTTGGGGACCAAGCACCGGGCCCGGGCCGGGGTCGGCCCATGGCCATCACTAGGCCCTATTGGGAAAATAATGTGGAAAAATTCACAAATTTAAGCACAAGTGAAAGCGTAAATCAAACCAAAATTGATGAAATGACACACAAGGTTTTAATGTGCAAAACCCTTTTTTTTACTAGAGGAAAAAACCCTACCCAATCGGATGTCAAACCTTCACTATGAACTTTAGGATTAAGATCTCTAATTGTAACAAAAATTCAAACATCAAAACTCACAAATTTTACCCCTCAAAAACTCTCTCTCTCTCTCTTTCTCTCTACCCCATTGTTCCTCTCACTGTTTTGCCTTCAATATTTTTCAAAACAGTAACCCCTACTATTTTAAACTCCTTAATATGTGGGAGTAACCCCCCACCAAATTTTTTTTTCCTTTTTTGTTTGCTTTTTGCTTTTTTCTTTTTCTTCTTTAGCTTGGCAAAATAAAAATAACACTAAACAAAATATATGGGTTTGACTCAACAATTCTCCCCCTTCAACCCATATAAAAAACTGGCACACTAACACATAATACATGCCTCTCCAATGTTGACAAATCAAACCCTCTTGGAACCCGAGCTTGGACCCTCCTTCTCGCTGGCCGGTTTTCTTCAAGCACATACAAGTTCTTCAATTTCTTCTTTGCTTGCATCATAACTACTTGCCCCTTCGTGATCGTCATTCTCCCACCTCGAGCATAGTAGCCATAACCTAAATCATCAAGCCTTCCAAACAAGATCAAATTTTTCCGGAGTTGTGGCACATATCTAACTTTGGACAACATCCTCAACTTGCCATCACGCATCTTAATCTAAACGCTCCTGATGCCTTCAATGTTGACTTCTTTATCATTGGCCAACATAACCTCCCATCACATTCTTCAAAATAAACAAACATCTCCTTCTTCATACATATGTGATGAGAACACCCCGAATCAGGGATCTATGAATCCTCACGCGTTTTTCTATCCTGCACTAGGAAAAGGTCATCTCCATCATCAAACGCTATATTGGTGGATACCTTACCTTTCTCCTCTTGACTTGTCTCCCCCTTGCTCAACTCCCCCTTGTCACGAGTTCTCTTCAACTCTTCTAAATTTGCTTTCATTTTCTTACAAAAGAATTGAATATGCCCCATCTCATGACAATAATAACAAGTTTTGTCATTGTAATCTCTTCTGGGTCTAAATGATGCTCTAGTGTTATTTCTACCGCTATATCCATGACTATAACTTCTTCCTCTTTCCAAACTTGCCGCCAACGCGGGTCCTTCATCATTTTTATGCATATCCCCTTTCACCAATTTTTCACTTTCTAATAAAACTGTGGTGGTCTTATCTAATTTCAAAGTCGTCTTCCCTACCGCCAATATCGTCATGACCGTCTCATAAGATTTTGGTAGAGAAGCTAACAAAATCAACGCATTATCTTCCTCCTTAAAATTTTCATCCAAACTAGCCAATTGAGAGATCAATCTATTAAACGTGTTTAGATGATCCCTGAAATCACTGCCCTTTTCCATTCTTAATTGGTATAAATCCCTCTTCAAATACAGCTTATGGGTGAGGGATTTTGACATATAATTTTTTTTTCAATTTTTTTCCATAATGATTTAGGTAATTTCTTATCTAAAACAGTGTATTTAACATCCGAGGCAAGAGTAAGAGGAATAAATCTTATTGTTTTCATTTGTCATTCCTCCCAATCATCATCATTTATCTTCTCGAGCCTCTTATCAAGTAGGACATTAAGTGGTCCTTGTTGAACAAGAAGATCTTTCACCGTACTCTGCCATAAAGAAAAATTGTTCTTGCCATCGAACAATTCAATCTCGAACTTTGTACCTTTAAAGAGACTACCATTCTTCGACATCTCTGGGGGCTCAGATAGAACATGCTCTAATACCACTTGTTGGGAAAATTACAAAAATGAGCACAAGGGGAAACATAAATCAAACGAAAATCAATGAAATGACATACAAGATTTTAATGTGAAAAACCCTCTCTAAACTAGAGGAAAAAACCA
Source organism: Simmondsia chinensis (assembly GCA_018398585.1). NCBI lineage: Eukaryota > Viridiplantae > Streptophyta > Magnoliopsida > Caryophyllales > Simmondsiaceae > Simmondsia > Simmondsia chinensis. The sequence goes on from JAGTTD010000013.1 coordinate 11,790,910, forward strand.
CGACCCAATCGGGTATCAAACCTTCACTATGAAATTTAAGATTAATCTCTAATTGCAACTAAAATTCGTATATCAAACCTAAAAAAATTTACCTCTCAAATATTCTCTCTCTCTCTCTCACCAGTTGTTCCTCTCATTGTTTTCTCTTTACTATTTTTTAAAATAGTAACCCCCCGCTCTTGTAAACTCCTTAATATGTGGGAGTAACCCCCCACCAAATTTTTTTTTCCCTTTTTCTTTTCTTTTCTTTTTTCTTTTTCTTTTCTTTAGCTTGACGAAATAAAAATACACTAAACAAAAAATATGGGTTGGACCTAACAAATAATGATGAGTAAATGAAAACATATCTTATAAATGAACGAAATAGTGTGAATCGAATTGCATAGAGCAAAACAAAGCGAACCGACACAAACAAAACCAAAAATAACCATATGAAGCCTAGCGTTCTGAGTTGAATGAAAAGTAACAATTACAAGAAAAACAATGAAGTAGCCATGTCATTGGGTTCACAATTTTCCTAATTCATGTACACCCCACATTGGTACTATAACACCTATTTGCGCTTCCACTCCTTAGATTAGCATGATGCTCACCACTTTAGTGTACTCTAGAATTAAGGACAAGAACACTCCTCAATTTTCCAGCAATAGATCAAACATAAGAAGAAATCATGAGTATCGAAGAGGATTAGAGAAAGAAGAAGAGTGTGTACATTTTCAGTGTTTATTATCTGACTAGTGAAGAATCCTATTTATAGAGGAATTTTCTCCTATTACTTAAACGAGTAGTGCAAGTGAAAGGGTAGTAATCATGGAGTGGAAATAGTATAAGTAGGGACAATAAGTGCATGTTTACTACTAGACCCCTAATAGACCAATTGAGGTAAGTTCAGGTAATTCCATTAGTTAGACTTAGGCCAGTAGCTACGGAATGGGTTGTTTCATGTGTGAAAAGATAAAACACTACATGAATGATTATATTAAGGGTGAAAAGTATGATAAGCAACTTACATAGAAGTATTGAGGAAAAACTAGGCACGTTATCCATTAAAAGCTAGAACAACTGTAGACTTGACAACTCAGAGAACTTGATCTCCAAAGAGGCATACAAGAACTTGGAATTGAAGACTAAAACTCAGAAATGTACAAGTACAATTTCTCTTTGTTAAATGAGGGAAATCGAGTAACTGGACATGTTACCTGTCAGATCATTGATGATGGCCTAGTATTGAAATGACCTGGTGTGATGTCAAGACTTCGGATGTTTGTCACCTCTGGCTTTGACGATCATTGCAGTTGGACCAATGAGTGTCCCATGATGACCAGCATAGCACCTACATAGTCTAGTTCAAGGGAACGGAGATGTTACTGTTATCTAAGAAAGTAGGGGTGGTCAAAGGCACCTCAACTTGGAACCCTAACCTTTAGTGTTGTGCTATCTTCAAAAAGAAAACTGATGCGAACTATATATTTTAATTTAGCAAGGAGAGTGTAGAGATAATGGAAGATGATAGATGACCTAAAGGCGACACTAAAAGAGCTCAATGACATCGTTTTAGGAACTACTAGATTCATTATTGCCGTCGAGAGATATTCATCACACAATTGACCTAGTTCCTCATGTAAGTTTGCCAACTGGACCACATTACTACACTAATTCTTCAAAGCATAAGGAGCTTAGGTGCCAACTTGAAGAGCTACTCACCGGAGGCTTCATATGATAGAGTCTGGATCCTTGTGCAGACCAACTCTTTTGATGCCTAAAACGGATGGAACTTGAGGAATGTGTGTAGACAACCTAGCCATTAATAACATTACAGTTCACTATCACTTTTTTTTCATTCCCAGACATGATGATTTCCTTTATCAATTGAGTAATGTTGAGGCATTTAGCAACATAGACTTGAAGGAGTACCATCTACTTTGCATTTCCATATGGGTCAAGTCGAAAACAACATTTAAAAGTTGAGAAGATTTGTGTCATTTCAATTATCTAATGCCATGAGTACCTTTATGCATTTTTTAAGAGCATGCGTTGAGACCATTTACAAAAAGGCTTATTGTGTGTTGTGCAATGACATCCTAATTTATAATCTAGACACAAGCACTCATATATGCCACCTGAAGGAAGTACTTACATTATTATGGGACGAGAACCTCTCTGCTGTGGAGAACTAGTATACTTTTATGATAGACCAATTCTTATTTCTTGGGTTTGTAATTTCCATGGATGGAATCAAGGCGAATTAAAGTAAGGCAATGATAATAAGACATTGGCTACAATTGGGAGTGTTAACTAAAGTTCATAGCTTTCATGGCCTCGCTTTGTTATATTCGAGATTTATCCACATACATCATGGCACTAGTCACACATTATATGGAGTTCGAAATTTTTTCGTGAATGCCAAAAGCATCGTTAAAGAGACACATATTAGTTTGAGACTCTAATTCCTGGGTTTTAAGGGGATGAAAACTAATGTAGGACTCGGTATGACCCTATTAAACCCATTCAGCCATGAACCAATATCAACATGGACGTTATGTTGGGCCTACCATGAAATAATGGGTTGTAGATTATATCTTTGTGGTGGTTAATCAATTCTCCAAGATGGTGCACTTCGTAGTAAGCAAAATGGCTACCAATAAAATCCATTTTGCTCAACTTTAGTTCGGGGAGGCCTACTGACTATACTGCTCACCCGATCATCATTTTAAAGAGAGGTGTTTGGTTCATCAGTTATAATTGAAGTGCTTATAACAATTAATTAGCACTAAGACTTTAGTACCATACCCAATCCTAGGACAAACAAGCTGATAGAAGTTTCACTCATAGGAACATAATACACAACCTACTAGAAGAAAACATGAAGCCATGGGATAAATAGGTCTAACAAGCCTAATTTGCCTTCAATTGTTCTATCAAAACCCTAACAGCAGTTATTGTTGTACCTCAATGTATGTGTATTTCTTCCTTGCTTTACAGTGGTCCGCGCATCTATGTTTAGACCTTACTAGCCTACATGGACAGGTCAAGGACTTTGGTGCAATGCTCCTCAAAATCCACTAGTAGTCTTGAGAACAATTACAGTAGAAAACTAAGCAGTAGAAAACAATTATAACTAAGAGAAGTTAATCAATTGAGTTTAGTGTGGGAGACCAACTATGGTCAATTTCGACACTATAAAGGTATCCAACCTAAGAGTACAACAAGATTTCCTACTCAAAAGATCATACCATTGAACGTGATCAAGAAGACAAGCCCCAAGGCCTACTCACTTCAACTTCCAAGTAACATGCACAAAAGCACCATTCTTCAATGTTAAGCATGTAAGTCCATGCATTGGCAAGAGCCAAGAAGATAACGAAGACAAGAATTTGGGGGAGAATTCTTACTAATCCAAGGAAGATGGTGTAGATCCGGATAGCCGAGCTAAGGAAACTCAATGGAGGCTTAGTCACCAATTAGAGGTCCTTGTCAAATGATTGGGCGAGTAAGGAGTACTCTCCAACTCCGAAACTGCGCGAGACCGAAGCCTATGTTCAGAGAGAGTTATCTTCTAGAAAATAGAAACATACCTAGATTTGGCCTTGCGCATTGTTGTTTTCTAGTAGTATGAGGTCAGATTCAAGTTGGACGCAATTTTTGTTCTGAATTTTGTATTTTGAGTTGACAGATTTTAAACTAATATGCACTAAGAATTTTTAACTTTGACTCGACTCTAAATAGCTTGTAATATTCTTGAAGTATTTTTCATTTTTTTTCCTTAAAATTGAAGTTTGGAATTGTTGTTCCCTTAAGTGACTTCATTCTTTTTAGGTGGAAGGCAAATTAACTTATCTTTCCCTTCAAATTCATTACTCATTCTGCAATTTTAGTTAGAGGAAAGCTGTTGAATCTATGTTCTTACTCAATTCAACTAGGAGCCTTGCTTTTGTGGGTTGTTCACTTAAGCCCATTGCCATCGTCTCCCACCACCACCACCACCTCCACCGCCCGCTACCACCACCGCCACCCATCCATCTGTCCACCCGCCCAGCTCGCTTTCTCTCTCTAGCCCATTAAAAACCCCACTACCACCACCACCACCACCACCACTCACCACCATCTCCGCCACTCTACGTCGCCGCCATTGCCTCTACCACCCACCTCTCTCGCTATCGTCTCCCACCACCTCCACCACCACCTCCGCCAGCCACTATCACCCATTGTCGCTAGCACCTCCACGCCATAACCACCACCCCGCCATCCATCCATCTCTTTCTCCCCACCCAGCTCTCCTTTTCTCTAGCCCATTACAAATTCCCCCCAACCCCCACCCCCACGCCAAACGCTACCATCTCCACCACTCTGCCTTGCCATCACTGCCTCCACCACCCATCTCTTTCTCTCTCTTCACCCTATCTCAAAGTTGTCCTCAAGAAAAACGACCCTTTTCTCTCTCTCTTCGCATCACTGGAGTCCGCTTCTCTGTCGGCCCAACCACCGCCTCCCTATGCTACACTGTCTCTATTGTAATGCTGATCCTTGATGAGGCGATATCCATCTTCATTGATGGCCTACCTAAGAGAATGACAATGTCATGGCTCAGAGCCATGTTTCGTGACTTTGGGTCAATTTATGACACTTTTGTTCCCCTAGAACGAACAGTAAGGTCAAGGCTCTCCTATTGATTTGTTAGAATCCATGTTAGAAGTGAAGTTGCTAAGGCTATTGTAAGCATGAATGGAATACTAGTTGCAGGTTTCGTAATCAGATTTGACTGAGCAAAATCGAGTAGAAGGGCATCTCCTAGACCTCAGTGGGGTCGGCCTCTTTTAGATTCTCTCCATGGGCCTGTTGATTCTGAAGTCAACTTTGTTCAGATTGGTGCTCCCCCTAGATCTGAAATTGGGGCTACCATGATTCAATCCAGATACAAGTTGGTCGTGGTAAATTCAAGTGAGCGTGTAGAGGATTGGTTCAATAGGTCAATTATTGCCCAATCTTTTGAGGAAGATACTCTTGATAGTGTTCTCACATTTATCACCGAGAATAACCTTATGGTTTTGGCCCCTCGCGGGTTAAGCCCTAGCTCTTTCATTTTGATAGGTGACTCGCCCAAAAACTCTAGTGTCATATCTTGAGCCTCGAAAACAGGTGCTGCTCCATAAGTTTAAGTCTGTGCCTAGATACTCATGTCAGATTCTGGGGTCACTGCGTAGAAGAGTTTGGATTGAAGTCCACGGGTTGCTAGTCCAGTGTTGGTTGAAAGATTGCTTCACAAATTTTGCTAATTTATGGGGCAAATTTATCCGAATCAATTCCAGAACATCAGCAATGAAGTACGTTGATGTTGCACGGGTACTTACTGAAACATGCTCCCCTAGACTGATTCATCAATTGGTCCAAATATAGTTCAATGGGGGAACTCGCTTAGTTTTGGTCAAAGAGGGTAATTCTGAATTGATCCCTAGTTACTCCCCGGAGGTAACCGCCCATGCCATGTCTGTCAGGCTTTTTAGGGAGATGGACTCATCTCCTCAATATGTTATTGTCACCAGAACATGTGCCACGCATGAATCACGCCCTCCTGTTGGTCCTTCCATGCTTAAGTTTCCGTTGGTTGGCTTGAATGACTGTTAGACTTCTTTGGGTCCACGTTCAAGTTTGGCCGGTTTTGTCGTGAGGTGTGTGGGGTGTGATAGGGCCGGTTTGACCTTCTCTTTGATGGGCAGTTAAGTGGGAGATGGATCTTGTATCCTTTATGCCTATGCGCGACCATTCTATCTACCTTTTTGTAGTCGGATTCCCAACTTCTAGTTTTGGCCTCTCAGTCTCCTCTTGCCTTACTGTGGATCGTCGTTAGCCTAGATGATGCGATGATGCCCCAAGGCCCTATTTACACTTGTGTTAATCAAGTTCAGGTTCGGGATGTTGGTAGTAATAATGATTCCAATTCTTTTGGACCTGAGTACCTACTCGGTTTTGAACCACCCTTAGTAGCAAGGCCACTTGTCCCTAAGTCTAGTGATAAAGGGAAGCAGAGAAGGAAGAGGGTTCCAAGCCATAAGGCTTCTAGCTTTGTGTCGTCAAAGAAAATTCGAAGAGCTCACAAGCATAAGTTGAAACAGTAAATGAAGCAGGATTGGTGGGATTTCATTAAAGATATGTCTCCAGGGAGTAGTGCGAAGAAGCTAAACAAACGTTCTAGAAAACAGAAAATAGGGAAGTTCGTAACGAAGGGTGACAATGCCGAGCTTTCTGTTGTGAAACGTGGATGAGAGTTTGGGAAAAGGCTTGGTTTGGCATATGACAGAGATGAATTGGATATGATTAAGCTTTTTGCAAGGATGAAGTAAAGCGGTATTTGGCTAATTCCCCTGTCATTTGCTCTCCTGCTCTGTCAGTGCGCCGTCCCCCCCACTCCGAGCCCATCAGTTTCAATATTTTTTAGCCATGTGGTGCCTGTTTTTATTCTTTTATGATTGTTCTTTTGTTTTTGCCTTGCTTTCCTGTTTTTGTGTTTGTATTTTCTGATTTATTCGGGTTCTTTGAGGTCTCGCTTGCTCAAGTTGCATTTTGTGTGTCGCGACTATGTCACTAATCATCAAAAAAAGGGCCATAAAATCATTCTTACACCATTACTCATCAGCATAAGCTTTGGGGTGAGTTGGATCTTTGACAATGCCATCTAATGCTAAGAAATTTGGGATGCAACCACATTTGGTCAACCTCGCAAGTTTATTCCTTATGCCAAACCCAAGTGCCAGTTAAGGCCGGTTAAGATCCCAAGCAATCTAAACAGTCGCTTGGGGACCTAGTTTCTTAAATGCTGCTTTTGAAAACTAATTATATCACGATTTTGCTTCTAGTGCATATACAATAATAACAACAAACTCAGTGCCTCATGGGCTACCGCATATGCAAGATTTTGGGATGTATGCAGCCTTACCCCTTTGGGATAGCACCCTAAAGGGAAGGTATGTCCGAGGACCCCCAACCTGGAAAGTATAAAATAGCTTTAAAAACTGGCATATAGAAAGCATGTAGCATAAAGCAACGGTAGGTAATAAAGCAACAAAGCAACAGAACAAGAAGCAACCAACACACAACAATAGCAAATATAATCAAACAGGCACACATATAAGCCTAAGGGCGCTGGTATTATCTTAGTTGTGCTCCTCTATCCGAAACCGCTATGTCGGCTACACCTATGCTAGCCGTCCACTCCACTCTATCTAGGGTCATCTTCTCATTTAGGTTAAGGTAGGTGAGGTCATGTCAAATCGTCTCCATCCTACTCTTCCTTGGCCTACTTCTCCCTCTACTCCCATTTGTAGTATGAGTTGTTCACATCTCCTGACAGTGGCAGTGGTCGGCCTCCTCCTAACATGCCCAAACCACCACAAACGTTACTCCATCAACTTATGTTCAATTGGACACCCAATTTGTTTCTTATAACGTCATTTCTGATCTTATCTTTCTTTGTGTGTCCACACATTTACCACAACATTCTCATTTCTGCCACCTTCAGCTTTAGAGCATGATGCCCTTTAACTAGCCAACACTCCGTACTGTATGATGTAGCTAGTCTCACTACTGTCATCTTTCCTAATGGTATAACTAATGACCATTGTCTAATTCAGTATAATAGTAATTCTACATATATGATATAACCAATCTAAATACTTAATTTGACTTGTCACCTTTATTATCATACAATGACTTATCACTAAAACTAATTTTTTTGACCACAAAAATCTCAGGACCGATCCTAGTGCCAATGAACATTCACAAACAAGGCGTTGGAAAAAAGAAAGTCAAGTCATACCGTTAGTTGTGAATGGAACTTAGAAATCAAGCTATCAATGAACATGTGGGGAGACATTACGGGCTGGCGAACAGCACCAGGGGTCAAGTAATTGTTGATGAAATCGTTGGAGCCAATGGTGACTGAGAAGAGAGCCTTGGCCAGCAGCTCCATGGCTGCTTTTTCTCCCGTGCTTGATATTATCTCCTGCCTTGTCTTTGCGAAGTTATCCAGCTGAGCATCCATGCTTATTCTCCCACCCTATTGCATATTAATATGAAAATCATTTATTTATAGCAACAAAAATAAAGAGAGAGTCAACTAATTATATTGATGTGTAACCCACTAACATCAACTTTTTGTACATTTGGTTCTTTGAAAATTCGAGCCTTATTTATTAAGATGTTACGAGTTTGAATCCTAATAATTAACCCCCATTTTCAATGTTAAGATGATTTCATCACAAGATATGGGGTGACTTTTTTCACTATCCACGTTTCAAACCCGATGAGCACTCATATGATGGGGCATTCTAAAATATGAACACACTTTTCGGCATTTACCCATTAGCTTAAGCTTTTGACTAGGTACATTGTTCCTCGATATTGTCATCATTTGTCTTATTGATCAAAATGTAATGAATTTGAATCCTAACAATCCCTCTTGCACTATTAATACAATTTCAGCATAAAGTATGAAGTGATTCTGTGCAATAATCCATGTTTGCATTCACATGAGGGGTTATGTTATATGAATCTGAAGAGTTTGGGTGTAAGGGAAAAGGGTGTAGAGACATTACAAAAATCTGTCCGGTTTCATTGAGAATGCCTCCACCACCAGAAGCATAGTTTACACCCTGCCGTATAACATTTCCCCTTGTGGTTGGAGCCAAGAAAGGTGGTGTATACTCTCTCAATCCCAGCTGCTGACCTGACAAAAATTCAACAAATAATATTTATTCTAAACAAGTACAGTGACATGAAACAAAAGAAAGTTATATAAAGCAAATAGATATAACATCGAAGGGCTTGCCTATAATATCCACAATGGTTCTTCCATTGGTAAACCGACCAGTTGGCCGTCCAAAATCAATCCCATAAGGCTGGAAGTTGGCCTTGGAGATGGAAACAATGTAGTTGTTGTTTCCAGCATCAACCAATGAATCGCCAAACACAAAATTTGCACGCAGTTCTTGCCTCTCAGCCCCCACCCGTTTAGTGTTAAACCTTAATAATATGACCAAAATGATAGAAACACTGATCGAATCTAATCGTTTTCCTATAGGGAAAACACCCATTTGATAAAATAAATGAAACATGAAAAGAATAGAAAGTATACGTGCTAGATTTGAGGAAAATATGTTAATCTTTCTATATTGATCTGAAGAGACAAAAGGAAGAACTAAAATAACTGTGACAAATAACAGCACTACGAGCCTTTTAATATTGTGTATAACAACCTAAGTCCTTAGTAAAATGTAGTGAATATATAGGAAAGTATTTATAGTATATGCCGAAGATAGGAACTTGTCTGGCAGTACGTAAGAGAGGGATGCTGCAGTTGCATGTGATATGCTGAAATGTGATGACATATGACATAATTTATACCCTTTAAATAGAGGTGGGGGTTGGGTTTTATGTAACAAAAACGATTACACACTTTAACTGTACAACTCAGTATTAGATAAAATATAAATTATAAGAAATATTGTTACATAATGTTACTTCATAACTCAATTTTTTTGTACTTACACTGGGTATTGACATTGCACATATTTATGTAATGCACAACATCTACAATAGTTATAGTGTCCTAACTAATTTATTAGTACCTTTACTAAGCTTGGGTCTTACTTACAACTCCTTTGAATGTTTCTCTATTTGTAATAGGGTAACTTGAGATAAAAGATTCAATAGGTAATCCTAGGAATTTCATCTACCTAATGATAGGATTTGATTATCAAATTTCACTTTGAGATGCCAAATTCAAGTGTATTATCATTTAATTTGCATCAACCCTTAAACTTTGTATTCGATATTTCCAAAGAAATGCCAATAATTCAAAATTTATGTAATTTTATGTTTTCTTGTAGATTTATTGGTAAGGAGAGTTGAATTCAAGTTGTAGAGAAAGGAAACCATACCAAGATCTGGGTTTTCCTTGGTGTGTGCAATGTTAGGTGTTCAAGGTTGCTCCCCTTCGTTTCTTGTTTTTATCATCGTATTTATAATACAAAAGAGGAACAATGTTGCTAGGGTGGTTATGGGAACACGTGGTGTTCACATGGTGGTTGGACTAACAGGCGAAAGTCTTCAACAATTGGTGGTGAGTAAAGTGGCGGTGGTCATAATGGACGAAACGGTCCTGGCGGGCAAGGTAGGAGCATAGATAATGGTATTCGACCCAGGTCTATGGTTCTTGATCATGGTGGTTCTTGGATGGCAGTGCCATTGGTGCCCAAGGGCATCTCGTTCAACGGATAGTCCCGGTCATGGAGGTTGTGATGGTTGGCAGTGGTGGTTCTTGCCTGGGCTTTTAATTGCTATGGGGCGCCCATGATGTCTAGGTCAACAATGACGCTGTCATTTGAATTTCGGGCAGGATGGACGTCCATGGTCATGGCACCATGGTCGCATCTTGCCTACACCTACTTGCCCCAGGTTACCCCAACTCAAATATAAGGATGGCAATGAGGGCAGTTCGCGTCCACGGAGTGCCACCTCCACACCCGTATCCGCCCCATTACCCACCACAGGTGTTAAGTATATACTCACACCCACGCAGTAGTACAAAGCCATATTCATACTTGCTCCACTACAAGCGGGTATCCAGTGAATATCCATTACCGCCAGTACCCATCCCAATTTGTGTATCTAATAGTTATCTACATTTGCAAGTGTAATTGTTTAAAACTATTTTCGTAATCTAATTATATTTGCATGTGATTAATAGATTAATTGAGTGTATGTATGTATGTATGTATGTATATTAGTTAAGTACAAATTCAGACAAATAAAGTGAGGTGTATAAGAGATGGATAATGGAGGGTATGGGCCAAGGCAGAGCAGAGCGGGTACAACATTATATCCACACCTGTAATGGGTATTTGTATTTGTATCCTACCCTACCCTCTATATACCTCATTAGCTTCCATACCACCCAAAACGGGGTGCGTACTCGTGGGTAATAGATTTTACCCGTCATACTATGATCTCCACAAGAATACCACCATTCTAATATTTTTTAAAGCATTATATCAAAAATATACATACATACATACATATGTATATATATATATATATCTATCTATTATATTTATTAAGAAAATAAATTGACCTGGTTGCTTCTCGGATATGGAGCGGGGGATAGGCCCTTAGTGGCATATACCCTTGGTGGCGTACCCGACAAAAGGCCCACAAGTAATCCCTTAGCGGCGTACATGGCAATAGGCCCAGGAGTAAGCCCTTAGTGGCATAAACTTATTGGCATACCTGGCAATCTGCGAGTATGCCATTGGCGGAAGACCTGGCGATAGATCCACAGGTGAGTCCTCGATGGCACACTCTTGGCGGCATCCTAGCAATACACTATCTAACCTAAGGCTATTTAATCTCGGCATATCACCTGCGTATGTGGACTTCCCGGTACACTTTACTTCCCCCGTAGGGGAAAGCTGCCAACCGCCTAACCAATCCACAACCGCCACGTGCCTTTACCACACTAAGTAAGCCCACTTCAGCTATAAACAGAGGGGAAGGTGGTTAGATAAGGGCAAATGGAGATCACGGTTGCAATTTTGTCCTTCCTTCTTTCTCTGATTAAAAATAGCTTGAGTCCTGCTCTTCCTTAAAAGAACTTGCTCAATTTTTCCCGAAAAAAGTGGCGCCGTCCATGGGAAAGGAAAAATACATCGTGGAAGGACCGACTACGCTGGATCTTCACCAAAAATTCCTTAACGAAAGCGATGTTACTCCCACTCATGCTTGGTGAATCCCTACATCCTCTATCCAAACTAGAAGGATTCAACTCCCTAGCTATCAAAACCCACCAAGATCAAGGATCTATGCCAAAACGCACCAACAATTAGGGATCCACATCAAACTTGCACAATCACAAAAGAAGGTGGAAGAGAGGGGAGGTGAGATCCCAAGCTAAAGAACGGCGAGACAGAAAGGGGGTGCGTGACTCCCTATCAAAACACACGCCTTTCACTAAGTGAGTGCTGCGTTTTCCAGTAGGAAACACAGGACCCCAAAGACCACTTGGCAGGATTTGTCTCATGAATTTACATATAACATGTAAGTCGTATGGTGTAAATGCTTCCCGGTGACACTCAAAGAGGTGGCCTTAGCGTGGTTCGCTTCTCTTCCTCATGAATCTAGAAGAAGTTTCAAGAAGCTCTCAGAATCTTTCATATATCACTTCCTTAGCAACCAAAGGAAAAGGAAAAATGTGACGCAACTCATGCGGTTGCGTTAGCAGGAATTAGAATCACTAAGGAGTTTTGCATGTAAATTTACCAATGAAATGGTTGGTGTATCTGGCCTGGCAGATGACATGGCCGTAAATATCTTCATAATGGATTACGCCACGCTGAACTCAAGTTTTCTCTTCTCAAGAACCCACCTGAATCCGTGGAGGCACTATGGACATGGGCGGATAACTAGATTTAAGCTGAAGATATCATGTCAATTACACAAAGAAGAACAAGGGAACCATGCAAGCGACATCAACAAATACTTTTGATAGTTTATTGGGGCAGCCCCAACATGGAATGACGCCAACTGGCTTGGCCGGGGGCTACCCCCAACAAGTTTGGTGGGGGCTCGCTAATAAGCTTAGCTAGGGCCATAGCCAACAAGTTTGGCTAGGTCTCACCAATAAACTTGGCTGGTGGCTACACTAAACAAGTTTGGTAGGGGGCTCACCAACAAGCTTGGATAGGGGCCACTACCAACAAGTTTGGATGGGTCTCACCAATAAGCTTGGCTGGGTTCCACTGCCAACAAGTTTGGTAGGGGGCTCGCCAATGAGCTTGGCTGGAGGCTACCGCCAGAAAGTTTGGTTGGGCTTCACCAACAAGCTTGGTTGGGGGCTACCGCCAACAAGTTTGTCTGGGTCTCGCCAACTAGCTTGGCATGGGGCTATCGCAAACAAGTCTTGCTGGGTGCTGGCTAATAAGCTTGACTTTGGGCCGCAGCCACTAAGTTAGACTCTAGCTTGATGTTTTGTAGTAAAGGATGGCATGTTGAGTTTTTACATCTCAGAGTTGTTTTTCTTTCTTAAACTATGGGTGTAGATGAATGTATGTTGTACTGGGATGGTTTCATGGTCGGAGTGCTACTCACTTTTCATTGCGTGATTGATTTATGCTACGCTACTTACAAGCTGCTCACTATTCGTTCACGTGATTGATTTACGGTTCGCATTGACGCAACTCACAAACACTACTCACTATCCATTGACATGATTGATTTACGCAACACAGTAATGCTACTCACAAACACTACTCGCTACTCACTTTTCGCTATCCACTACTGATTCACGCTACTTGCTGACTTGTTGATGAGTTCACCATTCGTTGATGATATTGGTTGACACTACTCAATATTTGCTATTTCTTGCCTATTTATGATGTTTGAATAATGGCATTGAGTCTCTGCCGATGCTATTTATGCACCAATTCAAAATACTCCCTACAATGGTGCTTTTTGACGACGACAGAGTGGATATCAAGGTAAGCTACTTCTTGGCATAGTATACCAAGAAAGCTTCTCAATGTCAAACTCCCACATACCACAAAGAGCACCCCTAATTTCCACTTGCATTGGCTACTTCCAAGATAGCAACAGTCATAACAGGAAAACAAAGAAGTATCCATTCTCAAGTTAAGTTTTTGCTACAAGAAGAGGGTCAGCTAACGCACACTTGTTTAATTCTACAATTGAGACTAAACCTTATCTTTTAGCAACAAAAATAAACTAAGCGATTGACAAAAAATTGCCAACTAAAGGCAATATTCTAATCTTCTGCATCGCTTGGCAATCTTGTTTCATGCTCCCCTTCATTCTCAACTTCATTGATGATTTCCTCAATAGCAATTGGAAGTAGGGCCAGATCAAGTTGAGAAGCTAGACTCCTAACTTTATCCTGGAATTTGGATAGCCCTTTCTCTAATCCACACACTTGAGACTTTATCTTCTAGAAATCTCAGCTAGCAAGGTAGTCTACAATTGCTTCTTCACTCACAACAACCAACCGTGTTGGCAAGCTAGCCAAATATTCTTCAAGTTTGTTGCTTGACTCTTAAGCAAAGCATTCCGCCTAGGCTGAGGATGCCTCCAGCTCACCAACTTTACTCCTTAATTCCTAAAGTGCCTTGGACTTACATTCATCTGAATCCAGTAGCTTCTTGAGCGAAGCCAGGAGGAGGCATTCTCATCTTGCAGGCGTTGAATCCATGCATCCTTGTCCAGAATTATACCCACAAAGATCTGATCACGCTAAAAACCTACAAGACACAACCCCAAATGGGTAAGATACTAACAAGCGAGTATTCTTACCTGTGACAGACGTGCCACCATCTCATCCTTAGAAATGTTTATGGCCCTTCCAGTGTCCCCAGATGGGACAAACTCTCTCAGATGGCTGGAGATCTGCTCTGGATCAAGCTTAATAACATATGGCGTGAAAGGGGTAGAATCCGTTATCCCTACTCACTCACTACGCAACCCTATAACAAGGAGTCGCTTAGGAGTTCTAGAAGGAGGGGCTTGCACGGTTGAAGTTGAGGGATTGCTGCACCCTACCTTGTCCGCCTCCATCTCAACATCAGTCTGTTAGCCAAGCGACGGCATAGCCTTCGAGGTGGTTTCCCAATGACAGTAGTGAAAGGTCGGTGGGATGGCTTCCTAAGTATCTGTTGTCCTTTCGCAATGGGGTGCTTTCTTTTTCTTCTCTTCCCAGTAGGTAGAGACAGAAACTTTATTATGTCCAACTCCTGGAGTTCCTCGACTAACAAAGGAACAAAAGTGAGTCCTCCCACGACAAAATCCAAGTGAAATAAGATTAAGTGGGCGACACATACTTGGGATGAGCTTGCCACTATAACCAACCTTGGCGAGAACTATCTATTGCTTCAATAGTTCCTGCGTAGCTAAGAACTTGTCTCCCTCAAAATTACCTGTAAAGTAAGCATACACCACACACTCCTCCTTAGTCATGCTATACATTTCGGGTTGATTATGCTTATTGAGAACCTGCTAACTCGTAGGATACCAAAAGTGGGTTGTCAATTTGACCCAGATGAACTTGCTCAGCCAATTCTTCAAATTTGAGGGTTGCTCTTCACAAATGTAGAACAACCCGTACTTTCAAAAGAAGTACCACTCTTAAACTGCTTTGTCTTGAACAAAATATCGAACAATTGATGAGTGAGTTGAAAGCTGCTAATGAAGCATCCAAGTACAACAACAACAACAACAATAACAACAACAATCCCAGTGCCTCAAGGGCTCCCACAAAAGCGGAGTCTGGGGAGGGTAGATGTACGCAGCCTTCCCCCTTCAGAGTGTGGACCTGAAGAGAGGCTGTTTCCTAGGACCTCCAACCTGAGAGGAAAGTCTTCGTCGCCTCATGGAGACCTGTGAGCAATGGGTTGTGAGTAATATGTCAAGAAAGAAAAAGAGTACGCCATAGCATAAAAATGCCCTGGGGGGCGGGGAGGGACTACGAGGCATAACCTAACCTCCAAGACAACTCGAATAAGCAAAAATGCCAAATAAACAAATAAGCAAATAAGCAAATAAGCAAATAATCAACTAAGCAAATAGGCAAATAGTCCGATAGTAGACAATGACGCATCCAAGTAGGAGACCAAAAATATTTATATACACGTTTGGTTTTACTTGACAAGGGCAAACTCTATATTAAAGTAAAATATTCCAAACAAAGAGTGGGACGGGGAACCGTAGGCCAATGTCAAGAGCATCTAAGGTAAGTAGGAAGAAACCCCTTGGAGGAAAAAGGGAGCATTCATCGTCTTTAGGACCCCGAATTTCGTAGTCGTCAGGGAAGTAGTATCTCGTGCATAGCATCACCACCCCTTGCTCATCTTCAGTCTGGGACACGAAGGCACGGGGAGGACAGGCGTTGAACACTTCTAGAAATTCCTCTTCAAGTTCTGCCCCTTTCATTGACCAATTTGCCACAGGAGGTTGTGGAGGGGTAGCGTCAGTTGGCACTCCTTCTCCGACGGGTTGCTCAGGGGCTAGTCGCATCCCCATGTACTTCTCTAACACTGCCCCCGTTAACTATTTCTGCAACTCCAACTCAAATAATTCAAGGAAAAAGAAAAGAAGGCTCAAATGGGGAATCTCTTCTTGAATCCAGATCCCATGTCGCTCAAGTTGTAAAATTCATGTTGAAGTTGGCGGAAAAGCTTGGGCATTAGAGCGTAGAAGCGTAACTATGAGTAGAAATCAATTCTCTGGTCTCGAAACAAAAAGGAATAAAGGGGATGAAAAGGGAAAATAGATAAAGAGTTCATCCCAAAAGATGATGGCTTGGATGATGCACATCAGATTAACGACTAAGATCTTGTTCATGTTTGATTAACTGAGATCTTGAAGTATGTGCAAGGATGCCAATTCTTGTGGGTAGAGAAGAGTCTGCCTACCTCATAAGTGACTCATGTGGAGTTCCCTGTGACGGCGAGAGCTGAAGGCGAGATGTGCACTCCATGGCCAAATGTGAGCAGGTCACTTCGCCCATGGAGTGGGGGCTGTTTGTTGAGGAAATAAATTGACCTAGTTGCTTCCCTGCTGTGGAGTGGCAAGTAGGCCCTGATTGGCATATACCCTTGGCAGCGTACCCGACAAAAGGCACATAAGTAATCACTTAGTGGCATACTAGGCAACAACGGCATACACTTTGCGGCATGCCTAGCAATAGACCCCTGAGTAAGCCATTGGCGAAACACCTGGTGATAGATCCACGGGTGAGTCCTTGGCGGCACACTCTTGGCGGCATGCCCCACCCGGCAATACACTATCTGACCTAAGGCTATTTGATTGTGGCATATCATCCGGTCCGCCTTATCTTCATACGTAGACTTCTTGGTACACTTTACTTCCCCGCAAGGGAAAGCACCCGCCTGACCAATCCACACTCACCACGTGCCTTTATCAACCAATACTAAGTAAGCCCTCTTCAACTATAAATAGAGGAGGTGGTCAAATAAGGACAAGTGGAGATCACGGTTGTAATTTTGTCCTTCCTCCTTTCCTCGAATTAAAGAGCTTGAGTTCGACTTTTCCTTAAAAGAACCTGTTCAATTTTTTATATTATTAATTTCATCAGCTTTCATGTAATAATGACTTGTATAATATAATATAAATATACATAATATGTAATAATATATAACTAAATCATTCCTTAAAAGTACATAGCATTGCTCCAGAAGGCAAAAGACCTTTAAATGCACCGCAAAAATTCAGAACCAACCTGTGAATTCTGGGCTGTCTAGGTTTTAGCTTATTAAGGTTGCCAATGTATTGACACCGAGGTGGTTGCTTTTCCGCAAGTTATTCCTTTATGACTTGCCAGATATGTCCTCCATTAACCGATAAGGCGTTGCTTCTCATCCTATTAATTTGTTGGACAGATCCATGCCTCATGATGCAAATGTCCTTTGAATTTCAAGCATAAATATTATATAAAACTATATTATTTTTTACAATTAAGTTATGTCAATATTAAAAATTAAGAGTTATAGGGATTAAAAGTCATGGCTTCTTTATCAAAAAGGCTATAATACCATGTTAGTGAACTGACTGTTATAAAAGTTTAAGCTTGTGATGACAATGAAGTTACAATTCTGCAACTTCTTATGATGATTTCATGTAAAAAAGAAAAAGAAAAACCATGTTGTGTGTCAAATATTATGGATCAGAATTCACAAAAAATGGCGATGTAGTATGAGAGTGTGGAATAGTTGGTAGTTTAGATTTTGAGGAATTTTCTTAACCCACCCCCAGGATTCAATGCTGCATTTATTAACACGCGACATAGGTCATTTACATGCACCGCCGTGATCATACATATACAGTATGCCGGTATTCAGATCAAAAGTAATAATAACAAAAATAAAATAAAATAAAATAAATCATGTACAGTATAATATAATATAATTATGAGTTCTTTTATTCACTTAACAATCGAAATTTCTACTGCTTTCCACTGCGTTCTAAGTTTGAAACTTCTTTTTGAAAATAGATATACATGTAATTTTACTTTTTATTACCAATATCAAAATATATATCAAAATTAGGGTCATTTCTGCATTCTTTGCTTTATTTGACTTGGAGTTTATATATATTGTTTCTGTAAAGGTTGAACAATGCTTGCAATAGATATGAATGAAGGTACAAAGGTGAGCCTTATATAGAGCTCATATGAACAAGGGAAGACTATCTTAACCTTATTCCATACATGTAAAAAAGAGGAAATCAAGAATTCCTAATTTATAAGAGGGAATATCCTCTAATAGGCCCCCTCAATTTTTTGGTGGTGCAATCACATGAAGATTGTTTTTGTGATAGTCAAACTGGTCAGGTCCCAGTCTTTTGGTAAAGATGTCAGTTATCTGGTGGGTTTTTGAGGTGTAGTGAACTTGGAGATCTCCCTTAAGGACTTTCTCACGAACATAGTGGAAATCAATGTCAACGTGCTTTGTGCAATCATTAGAGATGGGGTTGGCTGCAAGGTAAGCGGCAGAGGCATTATCGCTGTATTTGAGAACCGGACCTAAGTGGCGGAGACCAATATCTCACATGAGAAAGCAAATCCAATCAGCTTCAGCAGTAGCTTGAGCCACAACACGGTATTCAGACTCAGTAGAGGATTTGGAGATTGTTGCTTGTTTGTTGGCACGTCAGGTGATGAGATTGGAGCCAAGAAGGAGAGCATAGCCGGTAGTGGAGCGGTGACTATCAAGGCATCCCCCCTAATCAGCGTCAGCATAGACTACTACAGAGGCGAAGGAACCTGGAAGAACAGCGATCCCGTGATCGGGGTTGCTTTTGAGGTACCTGAGGATGCGCTTTGCAACCTATCAATGACTAGGCCTTGGGGCATGCATAAACCGAGAGACAAGATTAACAACAAAACATATGTCCGAGCGTGTCATGGTTAGATATTTAAGAGCCCTAACAGCACTCCTGTACTCAGTTGGATCAGGGAGTAAGTCACCCTCCATTAATGATAAGTGGGTTCGAGCCGGGAGAGGGGTCTTCATTTGTTTGGCATTGTCCATTTGATGTTTTGTGAGAAGGTTAATGGTGTACTTATGTTGGGAGAGAAATAGGACATTTTTGGTTCGGTGAGCTTTGGTACCGAGGAAGTAATGAGAGGGCCAACGTCTTTCATGGAAAATTGAGTGGATAGATTTTGAATGAGGGTGTCATGGGGCATGGGTTAGAGCATATTAGAATCATGTCATCGACATAGAGAAGGTGGCAAATAATATCCTGAGATTTTCGAAAAAGAAATAAAGAAGGATCTACACGGAACCAAGTAAACCTGAGAGTGTAAGGAATTGTACTAAACCAATGAAACCAGCTCGAGGAGCTTGTTTTAGGCAATAGAGAGCTTTTCTGAGTCGACATACATGGTTTGGGTAGTTGGCATGTGTGAAACCCTTGGGTTACCTCATGTACACTTTTTCATTAAGATGGCCATGTAAGAAGGCATTTTTAACATCCTGTTGTTTTATAATCCTGTTCGTGGTAATAGCAAGTGATAGAATAAAGCATATGGTAGAAGGTTAAACAACCAGACTGAAGGTTTTCTTGAAGTCAATGCCTTCCCGTTGATGAAAACCTTGAGCAAGGGGAGCTTTAAAACGGTCCACTAAACCATCCGTTTTATACTTTACTCGATATTTCCAAGTACTTCCAACAACATTTTGGTCTCGATTAGGGGGTACAAGTTCCCAAGTGTTGCTATGAATTAAAGCATTAAATTTATCGAATACGGCTTCTTGCCATTTAGGGTTTTTAACAGCCTGAGAGTGACACTTGGGCTCTTGTATTACAGCTACAGAAGAAACTAATAATGGGTACTTTGTTTATGAATTCCATCTTTTAATCGAGTTTGCATAGAATGAATATTAGTGTCGGGAACCTCTGGTGGTGTTGTTGACACTAAAGGGTTGGTAGTGGATAGCGCATGTGTTGGTGATGAGATAGGGGTAGGGACCTCAGTTGGGTTCCGTGGAGGTTGGTCGGAGGCGGCAGCCACGGATGCCGGGGATGCGGATAGTTCAGGGTGGGGAATGGCCACGGGTGTGCTAGGTTCGGGTATGAGCACCAAAGCTCTATGCGGCATGGGATGAGGGAGGGGTGTAGGGCACACAGTGCTGGGTTAGGTGACTAGGGGTTGATTAGGGGAGGTTCTGATGGAGACCGTGGGGGAGCTAGGGAAGACATTGGTGTAAGATTGGTTTATTCATGTGTGTGTGGCTAACACACAAGGGTGTAGCCGAGAGCATGGGTGGAGCCAGGGGGAGAGTGATGGGAAGGTCGACTATGGTGATGGGGTTGTCACAGCTAGTGTTGTGAGGACAAGTTGTAAGTTCGAGATAGGAAAAACTAGACTCATCAAACCAGACGTGACGATTTATGTATATTTTTTTAGTTTGAAGGTCAAGGAATTGATAGTATTCATAACGTGCAACACATACAATAAAAATGCATGAAATGGATCGTGGTGCTACTCTATGAGGGGCATGCGATGTGATGTTGAGATAATATGCACACCCAAAACATGAAAACTTGAGTAGTTAGGAAGACATTTGAAAATTCTTTCGAAGGGGTGTGAAGAATTTTTAAGAATCGGTGTCGGGAGCCGGTTTATTAGAAAAGAAGTAGTGCAAGCTGCATCATCCCAAAAAGTGTAGGGTAAGCGAGATTGAATAAGTAGCGTTCGTGCCATTTCAATAATGTGTTGGTTCTTTCGTTCCACCCTATTTTGTTGTTGGGTATTAGGACAAGAAAGACAAAAATGAATGCCATGTTGACCACATAAGGTGTTCTTGCATCGATGATAAAATTCACAACCGCCATCACTTTGAAAAATTTTGATTTTTAAGGAAAATTGGTTTTCAACAAGTGTTTTGAAGGTTACAAAAAGTTCAAAGACTTTAGACTTATATTGCATTGGATAAAGTCAAATAAAACAAGTAAAATCATCAATGAATATAACATAGTATTTGTAATGTGAGTTTGAATAAATAGGAGATTGCCATGCACCCGATTGAGTTAAATGCAAAGGAGAATCAACCGAATATAAAGCACGATGAAAGAGCAATCGGTGAGATTTTCCCAAACTACAAGTACGACAAAAATCAGTAAAACGAGAACTGGAAATAAGTTTGTGATTACATAAGACGCCCAACATAGGTCTACCTTGATGCCCTAACCGTCGATGCCACGGGTCACCAGGTTGTGTGCGAGCCATGAGTCCAATGGAGTGAGGTGAGAAGCTATGAAGAGCGCCATTACTGCAAACTCGATGCACAGGGGTCCCGGTAGCTTTGTCCTTAAGAGAAAAGAATTCTGAGTCAAATTCAATAATACAAGCAGTATCTTGACACAATCGCTTAATGAAAAGAAGGTTGTTTGTGAGTTTAGGGACTAAAATAACATTGTTAAGTTGAAGGGGGGCATGGGTTAGTTTTAATTATTGATGAGCCCACATGCATAACAGGAAGTGAAGCACCATCCCCAACCAAGACTTGTTTTTTACTATAACAAGGAAGAAGAGATTGAAACATACCTGAACTGGGAGTCATGTGGTTGGTAGCACTAGAGTCAGGGTACCAGCTGCAGTCTTGGGAATCAGTGATGGACATATGGCAGCAAGGGAGTGAGAGGGATCCGGTAAGGCCATTTGGTTAAATCAGAGGGGGCAAGATACAACCGCATGACCTATGTGGTGGCAGATCTGACAGGGTTGAGGTCTTGGCCCAAGAATTCCACTAGCATTAGCGGGAGTGCTCCCTGAATTTTGATTTTTGTGCGGTTGTTGGGGGGAATTACTTTGTCCCGACTTTTGTTGATTATAATGTCCTTAAGGTTGACCCCCATGACCACCATGGCAACCACTGTTGCAACCCTTGTGTCCTTGGCCATGTCCACTACGACCGAGGTTAGAGCCTTGGGTACCTACACTTGAGGAAACTAATACATGTTGAGGAACTAATGCATGTTGAGGGTCAGTGGGAGAGTGCCCATGATACCAAGATTGGGCACTCTCTTCATTTAGTAGAGTGGTTTTTAGGACCTCGAAGTTCGGGGTGGGATTGGTATTTCAAGCAAGAGTACTAAAAGCAGCATATTCAATTGGGAGCCCAGATAGGGCATAATGGACAAGTACTCTGTTTGAAATCGGGAAGTCTATGGCAACTAGGTCATCAGCTATGGATTTGAGTTCAGATAAGTAGGCTTCCATAGTTTTACCATCTTTTCTTAGGTTTACAATTTGAGTTCTTAGGTCGAATTCCTTGGCCATCAAGTGGTCTCAGAATCGCTTGACTAGGGTATCCCACATGGTTTTTTATGTTGGATATCGGACTATGTCATTTAGGATGGGACGAAAGAGGGTGGCAGCGATACATGACTGAAGATTTTGGTCAGTGTGAACCCATTTTATGTGCTCAGGATTAGGGGTTAAAGTTCCGTTAGAGTTTGTTATGTAATTAAGGGGACAAGGGTGGGTACCGTCAATGTAACCCATTAATTGATGCGAGCCTAAAAGCATGTAAAATTTCTCTCTCCATGTAGGATAATCTGTTGTATTTTCCAATTTAATTATAAAAATATTCGAAATTCTGGAGAGAGGTAAGACTAAAGGAACATTTGTAGTATTATGTAAATGTGGGTTGTGTGGGTGGAAGAGTGACCCAATGCCGCAGCCATGGGCCTAGGCCAGTGAGCCACCCATGCTGCCACCAGCAGTGGTCAACAAGCCACCATATGCGCTGATGAAGCCAGTTGAACCACCAAGGAAGCTGGAGGAGAAGGTAGCAGGGGGTGGTAGTTGTATGTTACTGGAATTAGGTTGACCAATAGATTGTGACGATAAGAGGAGGGGGGAAGGGAATGGGGGATGCCCGAGCCAAGATATTGAGACACTTGTGGCCTCATTGCAACTAACACTGTACCGAAGATGGCAACACCAATAGTTATCAGACCATTGAGAAAAGGACCCGAGGATATGGCACCGATATGGGAGAAATCGGGCATACCTAGGGAAAATCCCAGAGATGGGGGGGTACAGACCAGCCAGCATGGGGGCTGCCAGGATCTGCCGTACCAGGGAGATCGGGATACTAGGTGTTAACCGATTGGGGGGGGGGGGGGGGGGGTGTGTTAGGGTTAGGGTTTACTGCTGCCATTTTAAAAAGAACATGGAATACTGAGAACTAAAACAAAATGAAGTCAAATAGAGAACTTGACTTTGTGTAAAAAAGTAAGAGCGGAAGAATTCAGAGAGAAAAGTCTCTTTAGGGAGGCTCTAATACCTTGTGAAAATTGAATAATGCTTGCAACATATATGAATGAAGGTACAAAGGTGCTCCTTACACAGAGCTCATATGAATAAGAGAAGACTATCTTAACCCTATTCCATATATGTAAAGAAGTGGAAATCAAGCAATCCTAATTTACTTTCCTAAGAGGGAATATCCTCTAATAGTTTCTTTATTTCTTTTAGGGTTGGAGGCCCTTCGTAAATGGCCTCTTTACTTGGTAGCAGAGCCAGACATAACCCCAAATGTTAAATACTAGTATTTTTCTCATGTATTTTCCTTGAGTTTATTTTGCATTTTATTTTCTTTCATACATATAGGATGGTATATTCCTTAGGTGCCAAATATTTACTCGCCTAGCATTAGTCAAGCATTCTTTGCATTCAAATCTGTCTACCTCTCCTCTCCTTTGCATGTGTAACTGGCCCATTATGGCCATAACTCACACATTTACTTTCTTAAATTTATTGCTCATAGCTTAGGATTCTAGCTAAGTATTTAATCTTTCCATTTTCTTGTTCTTAAATTTATTGTTTATTGCTCATTGCTCATAGCTTGTGTAATATGTTTTATTCATTCAATCAAAAGGGAATTTTCCTTCACATTTAATCTTGTCTTTAGCTTTGGTGTTTTTTTTTTTTTAATTTTTACATTGTATCAAAGTAGGCTTGATCTTGCAAACCATCTTCTTCTCTTCTTCTTCCTACCGTGACCGAATGGCTACTGTGAGCGTCCCTCTTGCATTATCTCTTATTTTGATTTGTATTGTTTTGTTATTTTTTTTATAATGTCCAGAGAAAATTTAAACCAAGTTAAAAAATCGGTTGTCATTTCAGGGGAGTCCTAGATACTAGTTCTCCCTACTATTTACATCACTCGGATCATCCAAGGCTTAAATTTAGCCAAGATGTTTTAACTGGTCCAAATTTTTCGGCATGGAGACGCTTGATTTTTTAAAGTTTTTAAAGCTAAATGTAAAATTGGCTTCCTTGATGAAAGTATTGTTAAAGGGATGAAAATTCTCCAGATTTTAATAATAGGAGTGCTTGTGATTCAATGGTTTCCTCTTGGCTGACCACCAACTTTGTTTCAAAAGAAATTAATTCTAGCTTCACTTATTTTGAGACTTCCCGCGACATTTGGTTGGACTTAAACAAACACTTCTCACAAGGAAATATTTAACAAAATTATAAAATTAAGCGCGGAATCTCACATTTAAAATGGGAAAATATGTCCATTTTTTATTATTTTACTACGTTGAGATCTTTGTGGGATTAGCTTTACACCTTGGTGGCAATTCCTCCTGGCACTCACAGATTTGGACAAGCCTTTGCTGCTATTCGGGATATGGAGAGGCTACTATATTTACTCATGGGACTTGATTCGTTTTTCTCCACCGTTAGGTCCCAACTTATGAATTTTGAGCCTTTGACCTCGGTTGGGAATGCTTATTCTATGTTGTGCCAAAAAGAGAAGAAGAAATGTGTGGCTGCCGGCATGATTATTACTCCCGAGGTAGCCGCCTCAACTTCCAAGGCATTGGCCGCTACTGCGGCAGGTAGTAGCAGCAGCTCATTTCGGACAATTTTTCATGTCAGTCTAACCATTTCACTTGTACACATTGTAAGAAACAGGGTCTTATAGAGGAGCAATGATTTGAGTTAATTGGTTATCCTCCAAGTTGGAGAAATAGAGCTTCAGGGGGACGAAAGGGAGTGGCTGCAGCAGCAGCCATCCAACTGACCGGTGACTCCCCAATGACGAGGCTCTCCCATTGTCAGTATCAGCAACTTCTTGCATTACTTGGACCTGTTACTGCTTCCCCTAGTATAAATCTAATACGTCAGGTGGCCACCACTTCTTTTAATTGGATGTTTGATGTTGTGGTAAATGTTACCATTGAATCTGTTAAGTTGCCTAATGGGCCAAGTTTATCTATTACTTATATGGAAAAGTTTGTGTTTCCAAAAATCATGTTCTTAATGATGTTCTTTGTGTGCTTGGTTTTCATTATAACTTGATATTCGTGATTGAGTTAACACATAATGAAAATTGTGCGTTAACCTTCCACTTCAATGTTTTTTATATACAGGACCTATGCTTGAGAAAGCTTATTGGAGCGGGTAGGCAAAGAGATGAGCTATATTTTCTCAAAGTTTGGCCGGGTGGTTCTTCTTCATTGGTGGCTTCGTCTTCCTATTCCGTTTCATGCAATAAAGAAGTTGTTTTGTGGCACTATTGTTCGGGCATGTTCCCTTTTCTCAAGTTATTTAATTTTCCCTTTTTTAATGTTAAAAAGGAGAATTTTTATTTATGACTCATGTCATCGTGCCAAGCAAGCACGTTTGTCTTTTCCTTTATCTACATCAGGAAGTAGTGCTTGTTTTGAACTTATAAATTGAGATATCTGAGGATCTTATTGGACCGTGTCGTTAATAGGAGCTCAACATTTTCTCACCATTGTTGATGATTTTGGTCATTGTACTTGTGTTTACTGGATGAGGGAGAAATCTCAAGCTCACAAAATACTTATGGATTTTTGTAGAATCGTTGGTACTCAATTTGTCTTCCAGGTAAAGCAAGTGAGGAGCGATAATGTGCAAGAATTCAAGTACAGACCGTTATTGGATTTCTACGCTCAACACAGGATTCAATTCCAAAAGTCATTGACTGGGACACCTCAACAAAATGGAGTTGTTGAGCGTAAACATTAACACATTTTGGAAGTTGGTCGAGTGCTTCGGTTCAAAGCTGGTTCACCTAAAAGGTTTTGCGGTGAGTGCATCTTGACATCCGCTTGTCTTATTAATCTTATGCCTTCTGTGCCACTTAAAAATAGAAGTCCTTATGAGATTTTGATGGGAAAATCGCCTTCTTATGATCGTTTATGGGTTTTCGGATGTCGATGTTATTTTTATAATAAATCATGCGATACGTTTGAGAGTCGTGCTACTCTGGGAATATTTGTTGAGAACCCTGGATACAAGATTTATAGTATTGAGGGCCATTAGAATTTTGTTTCAAGAGATATTCGGTTCTATGAAAATGTATTTTTCTTTTGTTAAATCCGGTAGTGCTCTGTTTATTGTGGATGATATTTTTTCTGGACAAAATTCAGTTGATATTGTTTGAAATGATCCATTTTATGAAGTAGCACCAGTTCTCGTTGAACTCGTTCCTGCGCTGCAACTTGCACACATAGGACTTAGCGGTTGGGTTTGCGCCGGTTGCAGTGTACGAGGACAAGCCGATCGACAATGGGTCAGCTGGTAGTAGTGCTGGTGGCTCAGGTGGGCACCAATCGACACCTGAAGTGGAAAATAGTCCCAGGCCTAGTTTTGATATTGTTAGTAGAAGAGTGGTTGCATACTATCTGTTCCGGTGAAGTATCAAGATTATATTTGTGACGTCCCATCCTCTATAGCCCATACTCTCACTACCACTCCATCGTCTAATTTCAATATGGTATATCTTGTTGGTAAGTTACAATTGAGCAGCTTGCTACTGTAGATGGACAAATAAGTTACACGGCCAATTATTCGGACAAAAAATTGTTCACAACTATATTTCCCAAAATGTTGTACTTCCCAAAATGCCTAAAACACAATTCGCCCACTTTGTACAATAATGTAATTTTCCCACAAGCTATGCAATTTGCGCACTAGGCCTAATACAACATAATTTGCCCATTATGCTCAATACAAGACAATTCGTCCGTTATGCTCAATACAACAAAATTTGCCCACTTTGTATAACAATGCAATTCGCCAACTAACAATGCAATTTGCCCACTAGACCAAATACAACATAATTTACCCATTATGCTAAATACAACACAATTTGCCCACTTTGTACAACACCGCAATTTGCCCACTAGGTCTAATACAAATAATTCGCCTATTATGCTCAACAGAACGCAATTCGCCCACTTTCTTTATTGAAACAAGTAACTAGAGAATAGAATTGAACATACTTATCTAAAAAGTCATACTCATCCACACAAAAAAAAAAAAAAAAAAAAAACCTTCCTCTATGAAAAGGAGGAGAGCTACAAGCCTCCTTCTCCTCCACACACCTCTACAATCACTTCTCCGAAGCAACAATTGTTCAAACGTCCTACTCCTCTCGGACTAAGTATTTTATGTCTACTATGTCCATTTATTACTCGTCCTTATTTACTATTTCATGATATTAATACTAACTTGAGCGACGGAAGGGATCCCGTGGGTTACTCTCTGGGCCCCTCTAACCATTTGTATGATCTCGCAGGGGATATCAAGTCAGGCACGTAACTCAAGCTTGAGTTCAACTCATCCTAACGAACCTCACATTATACAGAACTCTAAAATGATGAATAAGCACACTGACCAAATTCATCACTAACATATCCCATTTCAAACTCTGTATCTAATGCACAATTTTCTAAGGCTCATGTTGCTCTTTTTAAAGCCATTACCTTTAGTGATGAGCCAAAAAGTTTTCAATACGATGTATAGTTCTAGCATTAGAGAGATGCGATGGAAAAGGAGATACAAGCTTTGGAGAAAAATCACACCTGGACTTTATAGAATTTACCCGACGGGATGAGGGCCATCAACTCAAAGTAGGTGTATAAGGTGAAATACAAGTCAAATGGGTCGATAGAACGGTACAAGGCATGTTTGGTTGCAAAGGGGTTTACTCAAGTGAAAGGTATAGATTTTCATGGTACCTTTGCTCCGGTTGGTAAGTTAGTAACTGCTCATTGTGTTTTAGCAGTTGCTTCAGCACATAATTGAATTGTTCAGCAACTAGACATTAATAATGTCTTCCTTCATGGAGAATTAAATGAATAAGTTTACATGAAACTCCCTTTAGGTTTTGAACGTAAACATGAAGGGAAAGTGTGTCGCCTCCATAAGTCCCTTTATGGTCTAAAACAAGCTTCTCGTAATTGGAATGAATAATTCACTTCACGTTGATTGGAATTGGTTTCAAGCAGTCAAAATTGAATTATTCTTTTTTCACGTATTTTCGTGTAAACACTTTCAACGCCACATTAATTTATGTGGATGATGTCATAATCATGGGTAATAATATGGAACACATATCAAGAGTGAAGAGTATGTTAAACAATCCTTTTGGGATTAAAGACTTGGGTTCTGTTAAGTATTTTTTGGTAATTGAGGTGGCTTGTTCCCCCAAAGAAATCATGTTAAGTCAAAGAAAGTATGCTTTAGACGTCCTTAGTGAAGCAGGATTATTAGGAGCCAAACCAGTTTCTACTCTAATTGTTCAAAATCATGGGTTAGGCAATAAGGTTGGTGATCTAACTTTTGATGTGGGATGGTATAGAAGCTTGGTGGGGCAATTATTGTATCTCACTATTACTCGACCTAATATATGTTATACTATTCGTGTTTTGAGTCAGTTCATGCATGATTCCCATCAACCCCATTTTGAGGCTATTATGCATGTCTTTTGGTATTTGAAGGGTACTCTAAGACAGGTGTGTTCTTATCCTCAAATAGTGATTTTAGGCTTCGTGGTTACTATGATGCTAATTGGGCAGGGTGCCTTACCACTAGACGTTCTACCACCGGCTATGTTGTTTACTTAGGTGGGGTGCTGGTTTCATGGCGGTAAAAGAAGCAAACATTTGTATCTCATTCTTCGATAGAGGGCGAATACTAATCGATGTCCACCATTACTAGTGAGATTGTTTGGTTGTGGCGTCTTCTTATCAAATGGTTGTGGCATCTTCTTACTGATCTTATTGTGGCTATTAACGATCCTTCATTTTTGTTTTGTGACAATCAAGCAGCTTTATATTGCTCTAATCCGTTGTTTCATGAGAGGACAAAACACATTGAGATCGATTGTCATTTTGTTTGTGGGAACATGCTAGCTAAAGAGATTGTCACATCCTTCGTTCGTTCAACGGATCAAGTAGCAAAAGTGTTTATTAAGGCTTTAGGTTCTTCGAGTTATTTAACTCTTCTTTGCAAGTTAGGCATAGTTAATCTTCACGCTCCAACTTGAGATGGACTGTTAACACTAGTATTTTTCTCATGTATTTTCCTTATATTTATTTTGTATTTTATTTTCTCTTATACATTGCATATAGGATGGCATATTCCTTAGGTACCAAACATTTACTAGCCCAGTATTAGTTAAGCATTCAAGTCTATCCAACTCTCCTCTCCCTTGCTTCTGTAATTGGCCCATTATGCCAATAACTCGCACATTTACTTTGTTAATTTTCTTGCTTATGTAACGTAGGATTCTAGCCATGTAATTACTCTTTTAATTTTTTTTGTTCTTTTGCTATTTAAGTAGTGGCTTGTAATCTATTTTATTCATACAATCAAAAGGGAATTTTCCTTCACATTTGCTCTTGTTTTTAGCTTTGGTTTATTTTAATTTTACACCAAATGGGGTTGTGATTTTTAAAGTATCAATTTTCAATATTAATAAGTTTTATGATTAAATCTTTTATAATTTGAAGTATGCGAAGGGTCTCATTTAAACATTTCACTTGAGGCCGCAAAAATGTTCGGACCAATCCCATTTAGTAGCACCCTATAAGGATAAGGTTGCGTATATTTAAAGTCCCTTAGGGACATAGCCTAGTAGCAGAGAACACATGTGGCCATACACGCCACCTGGCAATGGCAAATCAAGAAATTTTTCTTCACTAGGGGCCTTACTAGTGATTAGTGACATATCAAAGAATTTAATAAAATGGGTTCCATATATATATATACACACACACACGCACAAGAGCAGCGATGAAATCGCCTTTTAAGACATTGATTCTTACCACGGCGCGATATCATCATTTTGTAAGATCTTTTTTATTACTCTCTTCTTTGTTGCTATGCCTGAATATTAGTCAATTTTCTAACAATCAAAAAGACGATATTGGGAGTAATTTCTGTAGAAGTTGACCATGTCTTGTACGGATGATGATAAATGTTTACATCTGAAAAAGAAAGCGAAAAACTGAAGTAAAAATAAAATTATTCACGACAAAGAGAGACAAACCTCGACTTCATGAGAATATTGGTCGATTAGTACTTAAGCAAATTTATCAGGATCATAACGGCTCTTTGTTGGGGATCCATGAGGAAAAAAAATAGTTATTGATGTAGTCATTGCTGCCTGTATTCACTATGTTCAAACACTTGCTTAAATAGTCCATTTGGGCCAGCTTGATTAGTTTTTCTATTTTGACTATTGTTATTTGCGTAGTACAAGTTGCTCATCTATGCTTTGGCATTGTCCCAGCTTTTCATCAATTTCGCTACGAATTCTAGTAAACCCAGATGCATAGTTAACACCTTTGTTATTACGTCCACCAAAGTTTGGCCATTAGTGAACCTCCCAGTAGACTTGCCACAGGAAAAATCAATCCCGCATGGTGGATAATCGGCTTTGGCTACCGTGGATTCTTAGTTTGGCGCTTGTGTTTTTTCTACATAGTCATAGCTTGAATTTCATAGGTTTCTCTAGGACAATAATCCATTTGCAGAGATGTTAATTTGGGCAGAAATTTTCTACCATGGAGTTCAAATGGCGGAAGAGAATACTATGTTTGTTAGGGTAGAGAGGCAGAGAGAAATAGAAGACTGTAGTAATTGAGTGAATTGGGTAGAGAAAGAAAAAGATAAAAAGCTAGGAATTGAAATAAGAATAAATTTTGATTGGTAGTAAAATAATTCCGACGTGTACATTTAAAATTAGTAACAAAAACATAGTCTAAAATTAAGAAACCATCTTTTTGATAATATGAATTTTGATATTTATCCATGTGAGATACTTGTCATTTGTATTATGATTAGGACAATGTTGTCTAATTCATTCTAATTCATTTGGATAAATTTTCATATGTTCATATGAAGTATCATCCTCGCGTATATAGCACAAAATTGTTGTATTCGATATTGATCACTTTTTGTAATACTTTTGGTGATGATTTCATCTTTTGATACTGTTACTATATATGTATACACCAACAACAAACCCAGTGCCTCCAAGGGCTCCCACCTAAGCAGGGTCTGGGGGGTTAGATGTACGCAGCCTTCCCTCTTGGGGGGGCTACCCTAAAGAGAGGCTATTTCCCAGGACCTCCAACCTGAGAAGCAGGTCCGTTGCATAGAGCAAGTGACCTGGTAGCAGGAAAGTAACAAATGAGTAGGGCACACATACGGAAAGCAAAACAACAAACATACAAACATAAAGCAAGCCACATCAGCAGAAATCAAAGATAAGATAGAGATAAGGATAGAGCTAAAGATAAAGATAAAGATAGGATAGAGATACGTAGGCAAGTGGCAGCTCGTGAAGCTAGTACACCACCTGCGTGCACCGGCAGGATGATAAGGTCTAGCACTAGTAAGCTCGGCTACCCTACTCCAGCTGGAGCCTCTATTACCCCTATGCTAGCCCTCCATTGGGCCCTATCTACAACCATCTCCTCTCGAAGGTTTAGGAGGGTGAGGTCTTGTCGGATCATCTCCATCCATCTCTTCTTCGGCCTACCTCTTCCTCTTCTGCCTAGTGTAGTAAGGGGTTGTTCGCATCTCCTTACTGGAGCATTGTCCGGTCTCTTTCTGACATGTTCGAACCACCTCAAACGTTGCTCTCTCAACTTATCTTCAATGGAGGCTATGCCCAATTTGCCTCTTATGACGTCGTTTCTGATCCTATCCTTCCTTGTGTGTCCGCACATCCACCTTAGCATTCGCACCTCCGCCACCTTCATCTTCTGTGTATGTTGTAGTTTCATCGCCCTACACTCTGCCCCATACGTCATGGTTGGTCTCACAACCATCTTATAGTATCTTCCCTTTAGCTTCAATGGGAACTTTCTATCACAAAGTACCGCGGAGGCCATCCTCCACTTATGTCATCCCGCTTTAATGCAGAAGTTGACATCCTCGTCCACTTTGCCGTTGTGTTGTATCATGGACCCCAAGTACCTGAAGCTCTCCTTCTTCGATATGGCCTCAGATCTGATCTTAACGTCTTCCTGGCTAGGCGTGGGAGAGCATTCGAACTTGAGTTTCATGTGCTCGGTCTTGGCTTGTTACTGTATATGTATAATTCACCAATTTTTTATGTTGGGAACTCAGGGTTTAGGATAAAGTTATACTTTGATATTGGAAATTGTTTAAATAAATGCCTTATTTGACAATGAACCATTTCAAGCTTATTTCTTTGTAATGAAATGATATGGGGTTGGTTAGAAATTCGAAAAAAGGGGAATTCTTAAAAGTTATCATAGTGGAGGGTGCTAGGCATCCTGCACATCAATTTACATTAGAATGATATTTTAGAGATGGGTCAGTATTTACTATTTGACAGTCTAGTATCAAGAATGGAGAAGCGATAAGGTGGAGAAATCACTTATTGATGTTCTATCTGTGGAACTCTCTTATGTTATATCAAATGGATTGCCAGTTACATATGGTCTTAAATTGTTGCTCTTTGTATAATACTCTACATTACACTATCTAATCATATATGCAATGGATCCGGTGTGGTTTTACATTTTTATGGTGCCGTACTTGAAAGTATATGCTTGTATGGTGTTGATGCTATGTTAAGGTTGTCCATTGTTTACTTGTTTGTCCAAGCATTACTTATGAGAAAATCTCAACCACTTGACAAGATGGACTTACTAGTTTTTCTGACCATGGAATTATGTTATCCCATGGGAAAGAATAATCTTCATATGGTGTAGGAGATGTTACTAATATGCTATTTGTTGATTGTTCCATTCAGTAGCTTTTTTGCTTACTATAGTTGTAATTTGACCTCTTCATATGCTTATGAGTTTAAGACTAAGGTTGATTTCAAACTTGATAAGACTAATCAATCTTGGTTTCTGAAAAAGGATGCTCAATTTGACCTAGTTTGTCAATCTTGAATCTCTTACGTTGGTAGAGCATTGTATATTTGAGTTTTAACTATGAGTTTATATCTTGTACGTGAGGATTAGATTTTCTTGTATGTTTTGAGTGACCTATGGATCACTGTAAAAGGCTATTAGGACTTGTGAGTTCTTCTGAAAAATCTATGTATGATTTTGTGTGTTAATCTCTATGATGATGTGTCACGAAGCCGTACGTGGACGTTACCGCTGATACAGCTCCCAGCCAGCAAGCAGACTCATGTGTTTCCCATGACTATGTTTGAAACAAGTTGGTATGTTGTTACTTGTTGCTTGAAGTAATGATGAACATGTTGTTTATAGACTGTTTTCAAGCTGAATATGCTGCTACATGTTTAGTTTGGGTTGTATGTTCTGTTACATGTTGGTTAGATGCCGTAAGAAGCTGATATAACATGCTGTTATGGACTTTTGCATGCTGGATTTTGCAGCACTGGAGTAATACTTGTTGTTTATGATGTGCAATTGCTATATGCTGGGTACATACTGCAAATAATGACATTTAGCTGTTGAACGTTACATCATATGTCAGTGGTAGATCTAATCTACATACATTGATCTAGATGATAAACATTGAAGTGCTGTAATTGAATTTTTGAGGTACTTGTGAAGTACTTTAAATAGGGTTTATGTTGTAATAAACTCCTTGTCGTATTAGGTGTCTGATATTGTTGAGAGATATTCTACTAATGACTATGTATTTAGGAGTGAGCTACACTTTGTGACACTCCTCTGAAACCTGTATTGTTTAGTTGCCCTTAAAAATTGAGTTGACTGGTAGAAAAATTGAATGGCTTTGGAATGTGGTGTGAGACATTCCATTGTGGGGGTTGTAAGAGCACCCGAAAGCATATGAAATATGTTGTATGATCATAATCTTTTCTGACTATTGTGTTTTTGTTGATGTTTGCTAATTATTTCTAGCTTATGAAAATTGATTATGGTGAAAATATTACTTTGGTGACTGTACAATGTCAGTGGGAATAACTTAATGATGCTAGCACTTGGGCTCGAGAGCCTTGCCTTAAGTTGAATTATAAAAGGCATCTTGTGAAGTATGATCTTCTGTACCTCTTTCTCTTGATATCACTAAAATTTGATAAAACATTGGCAATACATGGACAACCCTTAATAGTAATAATGCATGTACTCTAAGTACAATGAGAATGCGTATATGGTCTTTTGTGACCTAAACTAGTGGTGATCCAATTAATTTGAGATGATAATATTTCACAATTGTGATGATATATGAAATTCACAAACTTACAGTATATGTCTTTCGTGCCAACTGTATATGTGATATACATAGGATATTTGTACTATTTGAGTACCTGGGGTGAAGCTATGATTTTTATTGATATGATATTTACTACACCATTGTGTTGTACTGACTCTTGTTGAAGTTGGCAGGCAATAGAGCTAGTTGTTTAACAGCTCGTTGCAGATATCTCAATGTGAGGGTAAGAGCAACTCGTGATTGATGCTGGCAGTGGTCAACTTTCAAGTACCACTTTATTCCAATACAAGGATGAAATGCCATTTATGATGGTTGATCTTGATGCTTAACCTAACTTGTGTTTGGTGGAATTTTAATTTCGTAAATTAAAATATGCAATGATTGTATCTAGTGCAGCAGAATACCGATTTAATATTCTCTAATTACAAATAAGATACATGATCATGACTCTAGTTATACGTAACAACACATCGCATCGGAAGACAAATCCATGAAAAACAACTAAATATGAATATAAAATATTTGGGTGAGATAGTCTCATACCTCGCTGTAGACCGCAAGTGTATAGATACTATGAACGATACCTTCGAGATCTTCTTCGCAATTCCTCCTTTTATACCAAACGCGTAGGCTTCATGAAATCAAGTAGTTCTTAAAACTAATTTTAAGGACTAATTTTGGAAGAAGTTTTTTTAATTAGGTCTCTAACTAATCAAAAGAAAACCTAGACGAGAGCCTTTTTGTTATGGTTGAATAATGCTTCAAATCAAATCCCTAGCTCTAATTATATCAGGGCTCAAAAATCAAAAAAATAAATAAAAATATATTGTAATATTTTATCTAGATAAAACTAATATCTAGAAATAAAAAAAAATAATAATAATAATTCTTCATGCACCAAGCCGCAGGGTGCCACCGTGAGTTTTTTCTATTTTTTTTTTTTTCCCTTGTAAAATTCATCCCATGATTCTTTAGGATTCAACCATGATTAATTTTATTTTACCCTTTAAGTAAAATAATTCATCTCATGAATTCTCTTGATTTGTATAAATACAAAATTTAGGAGGCTTGCGTAGGAAACCTAGGGACAATTTATTTTCAGCTTCAAATGTGTCAAATCTGATTATTATCTCATAATAACAATTGAACATCATTTAATAAAACTTAATTCCACTAAATAAATTTTACTGCATCCTAAAAGTAAATATATTTACTCGTTAAATCTTTCTGTAAAAGTTTACTTATAATTGACCCCTCTAATAAATGTCTATGAGAAAAACAACTTAAACTGCTACTGTCACTCTTTCTCATATTTCCTTCTTAGTTCTCAATTCGCCCCTTTTTGAATAATTCACAAACATAGATAAATACATTTGTATTAATTCCTAATGTCCAACATAAGGAATGCTCGGGCTAAAGTCTCTACAGTCATCTCAAAAACTTGCAAATTAACTAAGGAGACATTTCACAAAGTCGATTCCTAATAAAACGTCTATCTCCGCCACACTTTATGCGATTTCCTAACGAACATAAGACCCCGGTTATTACCTATAACCTCATCGTTTTAGTGCATCAAAGCAACCAACACTCCATGCATGAGTGTGGACCATTTTACGGATTAAGAGTCATTGTATAAACAAAATATATGAGCCGCTCAATTCTAATAGTAGTATAGATTCAAGCAAATCACGTGGTCATGTCCAGTATGACAATCTTATTGCAACACACCAACACAACAATCCTAGATCGCTATCCATATAACCAAGACAAGTAATCTAAATGTTATGTTATAGTCTTAGCAAACAAGTAGCCCAAACTCATTACTAACTACGAACTGATTATTAAGTAACATTTATATACACTATTTAGTCCATCTGTGGAATAATCTCATTAATCCACTAAACATAAATCTCTTAAATGTCATTTAGGGACTTCGTCCATCGTATGGTACGTGCTTTGATAGAAAACAACATCACATGCATAAAGGCTCGTTAATAATATCAAAATTAGATGATAATGCTAAATAATTTTTATTCACTAGTAAAAAGGTTTACATAAATTGGGTTCTCTAGGACACTAGCTCTAACAACCCATAGTCCATAAGGGTTGATGTGGATACTGCACACTTAATGGGTTTGACAAGAGGAGACCTATCCGTTTTAGGCTTAAGATCATAAAAGATCTACTTAAAAGAAAGTGATATCACTAAATTGTGTAGGGTCTGAAAAGAACCTTGTGGATCCATTGATGAAGACACTATTTCGAAAAATGGTTGTATAAATATCGAGGGGGGTGGAATTAAAGTCTATATATGAATGATCTATGATGTATCCAACCTAATTTTAATAGGTTCAATGTGAAAAGTCATAATTTTATTCAAGGAGTGCACTGTATTTATGTTTTTCCTCCCTATAGTGTGACAGTACGGAGACGGGTCCATAGCCATATGTTTGGTGGTGTAAGCAAGTCTTGCACTTGATGGCAAGATGGCCATTGTTGTAGCTCTTATTGAACTTATAGCCATATGATTGTGGTGTGCGGTAACACACTTGATGGGATCCACCTATGTAGGTGTGGGAGTGTGGCCGCTCCCTATGAAGACTTAAGACTTGCCTTCTAGAGTGCCTATGAATATCCAGGACGAGTGCATGGCCGGTAAAATGCACGAAACCACAGGAGTTGCCGAGATCTGGAGTTTCGTATGTGTCTGAGTGGAAGACTATTTAACTCCTTGTGAGGTTCAAAACGAAAGTCACCTCGTAAGATGTTGATCCTAAACTTGGGTCACACTAGGTGATGATTCAAGTCACAAGATATCGGCATTGAAAGATTAAACTCCCTATGCCCAATCTATTATTCTTTATTCTGTTTTGCTTGTATCCTTTGTGGGGGATTGTTCAAAAAATAATACAAGCTAATCTTTAGTTTTACAGGGGGAGTTATATCCCACATTGGAAAAATGGTGTGAATGGTCCTTTTCTTAAGTGGTACATTTATTTTTCGGAAAACATTTTTCAAGATCCGTTACTAGCCACTTGCACGTAGCCATCTAATATTATTAAATATGACTATGGGAGATTCATAAATAATTAACAATATTACCATTGCAATGCATTACATCTATTGTTTTACTATTGCAAATTAAAACCCCATTAAATTCATAACCCACTATTTAGCTCCTCAAATTCTCAGATCTAGATCTCAAATTTTCTTCACCTACTCTGTCTCTCCCTTTCAATTAGAAAATTCAATAATGAAGTATGATGGCATTCTTTTGGGGATGAGCAATCCTCTCCTTGACATCTTTGTCATCGTCGACAATGAGTTCCTTCAAAAATCTAGATTTTGGGCAAAGATTTTAGGCACTCCTACTCGGCAATTAACGAGTGCACGTCAAGAGTCGAATCGCGTTAATCATGGAGGACGACCACCGGTTATACTGTGTGCACCGGAGCAGCGGCAAAATCTTCTTTTAGGATAGTGGTTCTTACCAAAGCGCGGTATCATCGTTTTGTAAGGTCTTTCCAATTACTCTCTCCTTCGTTGCTGTGCCTGAATATTAGTTAATTTTCTAACACACTAAACTTCTTCTTTCCTATTGTTACTCTAATCAAAAAAATTGGTAATCTTATTACCAATATTAAAACATGTAGGGTGCTACCTTAAAAAGAGGCTGCGTCTGCGGGCCCCAACCTTAGAAACAAATGGTCGAGACAGGGTACAAGAGGACAAAAGTAAAAAGTAAGTCAATAACAAGATAAAGTAACAAGGACGAGACAAGGCAAAACTACAAAAATCCAATAACAAAATAGCAACCCTACCACCAGTGATCAAGCAACCAACTGTCAACAATATCTAACGCAAGAGCCTAGGGATTCTACGCACTAGTCTCATAGTATCCCTCCATCCTAAACCACTACAACAGCTACACATATTCTAACCCGCCACTCAACTCTATCTAAATCCATCTCCTCATTCAGGTTCAGTTTTTGCTGACGTGACTGTCTAAAAAATGTATAATTTTAAAAAAAATTCAAATTTACATTTAAATTGAAAATATTTAAAAAATTATTTTAAATGTCTAAAAAATTTATAAATATTTAAAAGATAATTTTTATATTTAAAAATATTTTTTAAATGTTATGTTAGTAAAAACTAATAGATATTAATGGCGTTACATAAAGGTGCGACATTGAAAAATTTTTAGAAGTTTAGTTGTGAATTTAAAAAGTTAAAGATATAGGCGAATTTTTGAAATTACACCTAAATTTAGGTAGTTTTAAAAAAAAAAATTCAAA
The DNA here is from genome assembly GCA_018398585.1 of Simmondsia chinensis. Lineage (NCBI taxonomy): Eukaryota > Viridiplantae > Streptophyta > Magnoliopsida > Caryophyllales > Simmondsiaceae > Simmondsia > Simmondsia chinensis. Next base: position 11,829,760 of record JAGTTD010000013.1, read on the forward strand.
ACACATATATATAAAATATAATTTAGAATCTTTTCAATTTAAAAAACCAAATATCACATACCCTTAGATAAAAATTATAGATTCTTTTTTTTTTTTACTTTCAATAATTTTTCTAAAGATTGATAAGAAGGGGATGGAATATTTTGCTACTAGTGAGATTTGATCCTAAGTGGCATCTTTGGCCTTGGTGATCACTGACAACCCAAACCTGCTTGGGCTTTTTTTTCACTTTTTATCATATTGATAGTATTTGATGTAAAATAATTTAGTGTACGTTACTCTACGATAAATATTCCTACCTATGATCATGAGCCGGCTATTATACCATTATTAACATGATCCCATGTCAGTTGGAAATAAGAATGTTGAAATACTGGGGTAGTGTGCTTCAATTTTGCTTATCTTGTTTGTTACCTTAATCCCACATACGAAGAATTGTGGTTGGGGGTCTTATTCGTATATCCCCTTTTTCCTTGTACTTGGTAAAGTCTTGAAGGATCTAGAGTAGGCTTCGCGTACCACATGCATGCGCACACCCACCCTCCCTCGCCAGCTAGCGCATCGCGGTGTGGTGTGGTGTGGTGTGAACCTTTTCTAACCCGAACTTTTATTTTTACGGACAATATATTTTAGTTATTGTGACGAACTTCAGGGGAGTTCTAGGATAGTGCTCAAGCTCGTGGGTTAGGTACCCTCTTGTGTCCAACCTCGAGGCTATTATGCTTGAGAGGTTGTCCATTAGTCTACGTTCGAGCTCGAGGTATTCATTTTGACTGCGTCTCTGCCCACTTTTTTCCATAACCAATGTTGCCTTTGTTGTGCCAAGATTTTCTGCTCCTCCATATCCGCCACTTTCCTAATTGAGGCCAGATTTCTTGCCCACAACGCATAATTGATTTTTGCCAGTACGTTAAATATTTTTGTCTATGCCGTGGGACATTATTCAACGCATTGAATACACCAACCCTCTTTGTAATTCTCTCAAGGTTCTTCTCTATTCTTTTATTATTGAGCAAGTTGGAGCATACTCCAACCCATCACCAGAGAATACACTCCTGGGTTAGGAACCGTGTTAACCCTAGGAGTTGGAATGCCTGACAATCCTGTTTGTACCCTAGTGGGACATAAACGACTTAAGGCAGTGGTGAACTCCACAGTGTGGCGAAATCCTTATGTTCAATCTTTGTACTCTGCATCTTTTACTTTCAGTTATTTAATTCAAAGTTTATAGTGTTCAATTTAAACTTTGAGTCAGTTTAAATTTTATTTGCCCCCATCTTGAGTTAGCCTTTTTGTATCTCAAGCTGGAGAATTTCATTATGTATTTGCCCATTATTTTCCAAGAAAGAAAACATACCAATTTATATATTTACGAAACTACTCCGCTTATTGTTAATTTGTTATAAAATGAAATTTTGTCCCAATTGTGTGTCAATTATGTTGAAATGATCACAACCACTAACAAATAGAAAAAGAGCTTTTGTGGGAAAGATTCAATGGGGGCAACTATAATATGTATGTGTCGACTTGTTAACTAACCACATTTATAATTCTTGTTCCTCCCAACATTTAGAAACTGGCAACGGTGGATGCTCAATAGCAAAATAAAGCTAATGACATAGAAAATATTATCTATAATTATAATTTGTCTCTAGTTGTCAAATTTTTTTTTTATTTCCTCTCCCCATTTAATGCAATGTAGGAAGATAATGATATATTAAATAGAGATTCTACTTTGACTTTAAAAAAAAACTAGAGTTTCCCTGTACGATACACTTTGTGTGATCAAATTTTAAATAATTATATTATATGTTATAATTGATAAATTATGTTATTAACATAAATAAATAATAAAGTTTGTCTATGTAATACCTTATTTACATTTAAATTAAGAGAAGATAGTTGATCTCACCATAAATTAAACCTCTTGTATTGATATAGATATAGATTAGAGAGCAAAGGTTCAAGGGAGGATGAGGTACAATGATAGCCTAGATAGATATATATATATATATATATATATATAGAGAGAGAGAGAGAGAGAGAGAGAGAGAGAGAGAGAGCAACATATCCAGTGCCCTACCCCCTTTATCGTATGTGGGATTAAGCAGGGTCTGGGGGGATGGATGTACGCAGCCTTCCCCCTTTAGGGTATTATCCCTGAAGAGATGTTATTTTCGAGTGCTCCCAACCTGAGAGTGAGGATTTTCTAAAAGGTCACCCATCCTGGTACTGCTCTCGTCTAAGCACGCTTAACTTCGGAGTCCTAATGGGATCGGTGACGGCGTGTTGGTACCCTCTTTGGGGTATGTGTGTGTGTGGGTGTGTGTGTATGTATATATATATATATATAAGTTAAAGTAACTATAATTACAATAATGACTAGAATCTAGAATCCCCCCCCCCCCCCCCCAAAATATTAGTGACAAAGTCGCAATATAAAATAGGCACCTTGTATAAATGAGGCTGAGTCAAGTCATATCAAAGTGGGGATAAAAACTGAGACAACAACAATACAGCCTACAAAAAAAAAAGGATTATGGGACATTCACAGAAAAAAAAAAAAAAAAAAAAACTAACAGGCGCTACAGACTATAACTGCCATTGAAGAGGATGGACTAGGAACATGGAAAAGAGGCAATTACCACAACAAGGAAAAAAGTTGTCAAAGTATTAGGTCGGCCAACGCCCTAAATCTGTCATTGCTATGTGCTCAACCATAACCAACTCATCACCATCAAAACTCAATGCAAGCTATTCTCTGTATTTTTGTCCCCTTTCTATAAGGGCTGACTCAGGGCTCGTGTGCATGAGTTGCCTGTTTTGTATTACAACATTGTCGGTAAATATCAAAAAAAAAATCCTTAAGCTTCGCAACATCTTTAACACTTTCACCCTTCTTCACCAACTTCTTTTTTGTTTACCAGAGGGCTTGACCTATGTTCTTGCTATTCCAAGGCAATATATCCTTCAAGAATTCTTACAGATCTCACATCACTTACTCTTTAGACCTGCACTTTTGTGCTCTCCAATTCTTCTAGACTCCACCATATGCAACACCTGGCACTTTTTAAAGCATTTTCATTAACTTGGGGACATTTACAAAGGACATAGGGGGGCGGGGGTGTTTGGTTTGCGATACCTGGTGGGTACTCAGGCCTTGAAGAACTAGGGTCATTATCAATTAACACGTCCCAAGTTTGGATTTCAAGAGGAGGTGTGTATGGTCCTGAGGCTTAGTTGATTTTTTGAAATCGTTCTCAGGCCAAGGTAAGGCAAGAGGGAGATGAGCTACCTGGGCTAATGATCGAAGGCCATTCTAGGGAAGGGGATGTAGAAGGGTTGGACATTAGTAGTGGAACTTCCAGACCCATATACCCATAAACTTACCAGTTAGAGTATAAAACCAATGTTGAGTCTTCACTCATCAGTCTAAGCTTTTTGGAACATATGGTTCTTTGACACGGTATCAAAGCCATGATGACCAAGAGGTCATGAGTTCGATTCCCAAAAGCCCTCACTTTCAACATTAAAATAATCGAGCATAAGATATGAGATGGGCCTATGCATCAACCATGCTTCAAGCCCAGCATACATTTACGTGAGGGGGCATGTTAAAGTATAAAATCAATCTTGGGCCTTCAACCTCAGCTTAAGCTCTTGGAACAGATAATTATACATGATTTTTAATGCCTAGAGTAATATGACCCAAACCATGCTCGTCAAATCTCACACTATCAATAGCCAACTCTAGATGGGTCCCCAAAGAACCCCCACAATTGTTCGTGACATCCATCAAGTGCTCATGTACTCAAGGAAGTAATCCAAAAATGATGCAAGCTCTAATGCCTTATTCATGCGAAGAAGATGTAGCCTGCTTCCTGGATAGTTTTAATACCCGACAACTACTTAGGCCCTGAGGACCTAGGGTCATTATTTCTTAAGGCTTCTTAAATTTGAATTTCAAGAACAAGTGTATGATCCTGAGGCTTAGTTGATTTTTCGAAATCATTCTCAGGCTAGGGTAAGGCAAGAGTTAGACAAGCTACCTGAGCTAATGATCAGAGGCCTTACTAGGAAGGGGATCTAGAAGGGTTGGCCATTGGTAGTGGAACTTCCGAACCCATAGACCTATAAACTTACCTGTTAGAGAATAAAACCAATGTTGGGCCTTCAGTCATCATCTTAAGCTTTTTGGGATATATGGTTATTTGACATGGTATAAAAGCCATGATGACTAAGAGGTCATGAGTTCAAAACCCAGAAGCCCCCACTTTCAATGTTAAAAATAATTAAGCATAAAGTATAAGATGGACCTATACATCATCCATGCTTCAAGCCCAATAGACATTTGCATGAGGGGATATGTTAGAATATAAAACCAATCTTGAACCTTCACTCTCAACTTAAGGTTTTGGAATAGATGGTTATTTGACATGACTATCAATGTGGAGTAATCTGACCCAGACCACGCTCGTTAAATCTCACACTATCAATAATCGTTCATGACATCCATCAAGTGCTCATATTGAAGGAAGTATTCCCGGATGATTGCAAGCTCTAATGCCGAGTTCATGCTGAGAAGATGTAGCCAGCTTCCTTGACAGTCTCGATACCCGACAAGGACCCAAGCCCTGAAGACCTTGGGTCATTATCACTTAAGGCATCCCAAGTTTGGACTTCAAGAGGAGGTGTATGATCCTAAGGCTTAGTATATTTTTCGAAATCGTTCTCAGGCCAAGGTAAGGCAAGAAGGCGATGAGCTACCTGGGCTAATGATCAAAGGCCTTACTAGGGAAGGGGATGTAGAAGGGTTGGTCATTAGTGGAACTTCTAGACCCATATTCCAATAAACTTACCTGTTAGAATATAAAACCAATTTTGGGCGTTCACTCATCAGCTTAAGGTTTTTGGGACGTGTGGTTCTTTGACATGGTATTAAAGCCATGATAACCAAGAGGTCATGAGTTCGAATCCCCAAAGTCCCAACTTTCTATATTAAAAATAATTAAGCACAATGTATAACATGGGCCTGTGCATCATCTACGTTTAAGCCCAACAAACATTTGCATGAAGGGGCATACTAGAGTATAACAGCAATCTTGGACATTCACCCTCAGCTTAAGCTTTTGGAACAAGTGGTCATTTGACATGATCGTCAATGTGTAGAGTAATTTAACCCAAACTATGCTTGTCAAATCTCACACTATCAATAACCAACCCTCGATGGGCCCCCGAAGAACCCCCACAATCGTTCGAGCCGTCCATTAAGTGATCATGTACTGAAGGAAGTAATCCCAAAATGATGCAAGCTCTGATGTTGGGTTCATGCTGAGAAGATGTAGCCTGCTTCTTGGACAGTCTCAATGCCCGGCGGGTACTTAGGCTCTGCAGACCTCGGGTCATTATCAGAGGAGGTGTATGGTCCCGAGGCTTAGTTGATTTTTCGAAATCATTCTCAGGCCAATGTAAGGCAAGAGGGAGATGAGCCACCTAAACTAATGATTAGAGGCCTTACTAAGGAAGGGGATGTAGAATGGTCAGCCATTGCTAGTGGAACTCCCAAACCCATATACCTATGAACGTACCTGTTAGACTATCAAAGTCATGTAGGGCCTTCACTCATCAACTTAAGCTGTATGGAACATATGGTTCTTTGACATGGTATCAAAGGCATGATGGCCAAGAGGTCATGAGTTCAAATTCCAAAAGGCCCCACTTTCTATATTAGAAATAATTAAGCACAAGGTATGATATGGGCATGTGCATCATCCATGCTTCAAGCCCAATAAACATTTGCGTGAGGAGCCATGTTAAAGTATAAAACTAATCTTGAACCTTCACCCTTTGCTTAGGCTTTTGGAATAGATGGTTATTTGACATGACCGTCAATGTGTAGAGTAATTTGACCCAGAGCACGCTTATCAAATCTCAAATTATCAATAACGGAACCTATATGGAGCCCCAAAGAACCCCCATAATCATTCGTGACATCCATCAAGTGCTCATGTACTGAAGGAAGTAATCCCGGAATGATGCAAGCTCTGATGCCTGGTTCATGCTGAGCCTGCTTCCTGGATAGTCTCGATACCCGGCAGGTACTTAGGCCCTGAAGACCTCAGATCATTATCACTTAAGGCGTCCCAAATTTGGATCTTAAGAGGAGGTGTATGGTCCTGAGGGCTTAGTTGATTTTTTGAAATCGTTCTTAAGCCAAGGTAAGACAAAAGGGAGATGAGCTACTTGGACTAATGATCAGAGGCCTTACTAGGGAAGGGGATGTAGAAGGGTCAGCCATTGGTAGTGGAACTCCCAAACCTGTATACCTATGAACTTACCTGTTAGAGTATAAAACTCATGTAGGGCCTTCACACATCAGCTTAAGTTGTATGGAACATATGGTTCTTTGATGTGGTATCAAAGCCATAATGACCAATAAGTCAATCTGAATCTCAAAAGCCCCCACTTTCTATATTAGAAATAATTAAGCATAAGGTATGATATGGGCCTATGCATCACCCATGCTTCAAACCTAATAGACATTTGTGTGAGGGAGCATGTTAGAGTATAATACCAATCTTGGACCTTCACCCTCAGCTTAGGCTTTTGGAACAGATGGTCATTTGACATGGCCGTCAATGTGTAAAGTAATCTGACCTAGATCACGCTTGTCAATCTCAAATTATCAATAACCAAACCTAGATGAAGCACCAAAGAACCCCCGAAATCATTCGTGAGATCCATCAGGTGCTCATGTGCTAAAGGAAGTAATCCCGGAATGATGCAAGCTCTGATGCCTGGTTCATGCTGAAAAAATGTTGCCTACTTCTTGTATAGTCTCAACGCCCGACAAGTACTCAAGCCCGGAAGACCTAGGGTCATTATCACTTAAGGCTTCCTATGTTTGGATTCAAGAGGAAATGTATGAACCTAAGGCTTAGTTGATTTTTCAAAATCATTCTCAGGCCAGGGTGAGGCAAGTGAGAGATGAGCTACCTAGGCTAATGATTGGAGGCCATAATAGAGATTGGGACGTAGAATGATCGACCATTAGTAGTGGAACTGCCAGACCCATATACCTATAAACTTACCTGTTAGAGTATAAAACTAATGTTGGGCCTTCACTCATCAAATTAAGCTCTTTGGGGCATATGGTTCTTTGATATTGTATCAAAGCCATGATGACCAAGAAGTCATGAGTTTGAGTCGCAAAAGCCCCCACTTTCAATATAAAGAATAATTAAGCACAAGGTATGACATTGGCCTGTGCATTATCCATGCTTCACGCCAATAAACATTTGTGTGATGCGGCATGTTAGAGTACAAAACTAATCTTGGACCTTCACCCTCAGCTTAAACTTTTGGAACATATGGTTATTTGACATGATAGTCAACGTGTAGAGTAATCTAACCCAGACCACGCTCGTCAAATCTTGCACTATCAATAACCAACCCTAGATGGGGCCCTAAATAATGCCCAAAATCGTTTGTGACATCCATCAAGTGCTCATGTATTGAAGGAAGTAATCCCGCAATGATGCAAGCTATGGTGCCTGGTTCATGCTAAGAAAATGTAGCATGCTCCCTAGATAGTTTAGTAGAGGCAGCAAGGGATATTACTTCTTAGGGAAACATATTTGTTTTCCTTTCTCTTTGTCTCAATCATGTTGCTATGAACCTTTTGTTTTGATACATTCTAATCTTTGGTCATCCCGTGTTGACCATCCTTCAAATTAGGATATACTTGACGAGCTTAGTAATATTGAACCAATTATAAAAAAAGAGGAATCTAGTTTAACCCCCTGTATTGTATGCTTGGTGGCTAAATAAAAACAACTTGCTTCCCTTTTTATTGACATGTATGTCCCCATATTTGCGAAAAACTTTGATTTTTCTTACCATTGTGGATGGCTCACGGCACACTTCAGTATAGCTATTGCAATAGAATAATGGTGTTCCGCACACTATACCTAGCTTTCATCGATATGTTCTCATCCAATTTGGAGTCTCCACTAAAGCCATAAAGGAGCAAAAGTGCTCAGTAGTAACAACTTCCCAAATTTTACTCTACCAGTCATGGGATAATTCATCAACTTAGTTGTATTGATAGGCCCTGACAATGTTCCATGGTTGAGCATAAGCATCAACACTTATTACAAGTTGCTCGGATAGTACGCTTTCAACAAAATTTCACATTAACCTTCTTGCGAAGATGTGTTTTAACAATGGCCCACATCATCAATCCCCTTCCGTCCCCTCCGTTACAACATCCATGGTTGAGACTAAGGGCCTGTTTGGGAACCTTTATTTTGGGGAAATAAGTGCCTTTTTTTGGGAAAAGCACTTTTCTGAGATCTGGAGGGTGTTTGGCAAACATCAAAAAGTACTTTTTATTAAAAGCAGAATGTCACGGGATGAGCACATATCACCCGTGCAGCGCTCGAGCCCCTGAGGCTAGGGCCGAGCCAGCCTACCTCCTATGGTCAACAAGCAGCAATATGCACCTTCAAGAGACAAAATACGCGGCATACCACCGACATATCTACATACAACCCATGCGCATTAGTATCGAATAGGCTAAGGAGACCCCAAATGGCATATGTCTGCTTATTGAGCACCAGGGACAGTGTCAGCCAAAGGCGACCCGTGAGAAGAAGCAGTTTTTCTGCTTATAAGTAGAAGCAGAAATTTGGTGCTTCCGATTATAAGTTGATGCAGAATCAAAAACTTAAAATTTTTAGGACAAAAATACCCCTATTCAGACATTAAAATTACATCATACCCTATTTTTTTCAAAACTTTAATCTTCTACCCAACCAATTTGATCCTTTTCGATAATTTGACAAAAAAAAAAAAGCACTTTTTTTAAATACTGGCCAAATACTAATAATAATAAAATAAGGGCTTCTAACTGGTTGAGCCAAACACAAACTGCTTCTTCAAAACAACACTTTTCACATAAGTGCTTTTAGAGAAAGTGCTTTTAAAATAAGCAGTTTTTTTCACCGCAATCCCAAACAGGCCCTAAGCATCAACTTTTGTTAAAGGTCGCATGGGCATTATGCTTTCCAAAAAAAAAATTTATTAAACCTTTCTTAGGGAAATGCGTTCTAATCATGACCCACATTGACTTCAATCCCTTCTTGTACATGCTCAGGATGAGATCCCTCATATTCAAACCAAAGGCTATGCGGGTTCTGACATTCCAAAGATTGTGGTTTCCAACACCAACAAGAATCTGGAGGATTATAATTTCACACAAATTGAATGAGGTGAGTCTGAATGATATTCTCACATTTATCACGGAGAGCATCCTCCACGGTTTAACCCCTAAAGGGTTAAGCACCAATACTTTTGTCCTGGTTTGTGATTCTGATGAGACTTTGGAGTCCTAACTTGGCCCTCGTCACGAGATTCTTCTACGGAAATTCAACGAGGTTTCTAAATACTCTGGCAAGATCCTTGGATACTTAATATAAGAGTATGGATCGAGGTTTTTGGACTACCTGTCCAATACTGGACTAGGGATTTATTTTTTTTTTACCTCACAAGTTTATGGGGGAAGTTAGTCAAGGTGGACTCGAGGATGTCTGCCATGAGATGCATTGATGCTTCCAGAATCCTCATTGACACATGCTCCCCTTCACTTATTCATCGAATGGTACAAGTCCATTTTAATGGGGTGACCCGATTGGTCCTGGTCAAAGAGGATAGGACAGAGCTAATTCCATACTACTCTCCAAGTGTTGTTACTCTAGCAGCATCAGCCAGATTAGCAAGAGAATAGACCTCTTCGTCAATGAATCTGCACCGGGAACATCAGTGCACCACCCTAGCGCGTCATACCACACTGACTCATCATTCCCCTGTTCATAGGATGGCTAACGTGGGAGCTGAGCACCATGGGAGTCGTACTATTAGGCTAGTGTATGTGGGAGTAAGCATAGTTGCTCTAGTGTGGGGTCAGCTTGCTTTCCATATTGAAGGTCAGAATGTCAGAAGGTGGTCTGTTGAATGTAGTTGGCCACATGCTTCTCTTACTCATCCGTCTCCATAGCGTGGTGATCATATTCTAGTCCAGGAAGTGCGTAGAAACCAACAGCCACCTCCTTTGCTCCAGTGGGTGAAGAGTGACATAGTTAGTTTAGCTCAGCTTCATACTCAGTTATCATATCTTGAGAATGTAACTTAAGACCCCACCAGTGAAGATGATTTAGGGTACTCGGGGCCTATGTTTCCTCCAGATTTTGAGCCCTCTGCCTAGAGCAGGTCAGAACCTTGTAGGCCCAGTGGAGTTGGGATGAGAAAAGGAAAAGGAGCGATGACAAAAAGAGCAAGGAAAGCATTGAAGCACAAGGAAAAAGAGAATGAAAAGTGGGAGCTTTAGGAGTTTCGGAAAGATATGTCGCCTAGGAACAGTACGCCGAAAACAACCAAGGCCTCAGGCAAGCAAGAAAAGGGGAAGGAGGCGAAATGGGGTAAATCGTCAAAGGCAGCCAGGAAGAAGAAAAAATGGAATAGGGGAAATCGGTACGATGAGATCTCGGAAGCGGAGTATTATGGGATGATCATGCGAACGAAGCGGGTCATAGAGATGGCAAAAATAGTAGGTTTTAATTTCGATGGTTTCGACCCACCTATGGTGGCAGACTTGCTTGCTAGATGAGTGTGGATGGGTTAGTGGTTGAGGTTTCAATCCTGCTACTGTTTCATGTGTTGTTCGTCTGGTTCTTTTTCATTTGGGATCTCTATCTGAGCTTGTGCGTGCCTGTCTTGTCTGGCCGGTGCTTGGTGTATGTTGTGTCATGTTTCGGAGTTTTTGTTTTTGGTGCTTGTTTGTTCGCTATTTGGCTTGGTCTCTTTTTTTGTTCCCATTTTGGTTTATGGGGTGGCTTAGGCCTCGTATTTTCGAGTTGCCTGTTTATTCTACAGTTATGCCAATATTTATCGGAAAAAAAATCCCTTCTTATACAACGTATAACCCTTTTAAGCTTGTCTTCACTCAAAAACCAACTCATTCTCACATGAGGGTATGGGTGCTTGTGCTTTGCTCCGACTCTTCCCTCTCAAGATCACAAATTTATACCTCGGTCGTGGGCTACCCTTTTTTCAGATATCCATTCAATAGAATGGGGTACCGTTTATATGATCTTGACGCTAAGGTTCTCTGTGAGTCATGTGATGCATTCCTCCACGAGGATATATTTCCCCTTGATACCCATCCAAGTTTCTTTAACCCTTTTGAAGCATGTGGCTTTTCTCAAACCTACTCTTGAGGCTTCGTCATAAGAAATATTGCTTGACATAACACCTATTGGTCATACATCTTTTGATTCCTTGCCCTTTATGGTACCTTCCTCTACATCTTCTGGTTCTAGTGTTGTTTCACCCAATGAATCTTCCCCACATTGTTCTGTTACTACACACCAACATCGTGGTTCCACCAGTTCTTGAATTAGCACCTCCTCAAAGGTCAACCAGACTCATCACCCTCTTTCTTATCTTAAAGACTATCCCAAAGAGAAACCTTAAAGGAGGTGAATTAGGTTCATTTAGGATTAATCGGAAGCTTAAACTTGAAAAGATAAAAATTTAAAATGAACAACAAATGTTATCAATCAAATATTAATGCAAGATAAAAAAAGTCAAGGGCGGACAAAATAAACCACAAGTTTCATAGTTGTTCACTTTCAATTTTGAAGCTAGTTCATTCGCAACTCTTTGCCATTTGAATCTTTCGCTAACCTTGAACTTGAATGTTCTATATCTTAGACTTAGAATCCAACATTTTATGTTTGATCTTTTTTCAACGTAGGCTTGCTATCCAACCTTTAATTCTTGATGTTTTTGTACGTAGGCTCAAGATCTAGCCTTTACCCTTAACTCCTTTTTAAGGTAGGCTTATGATTCGACCATTACAAGTAAATAAGTTTTAGCAATGAAAATCACACTCTTAAAAATTTGTTTGCACAACCTATCAAGCTCAACTTCAGCATGTACCAATAAGCTTAATAATCTCAATCAGAAGGATACCAAGTGATGCTCCAAAGAAAGTTAGCAAAAATCAATGAGATCAAAACTTTAGAATCTTAGAAAGAACACAACAAATGAAATCAATACCAACATTTTAGTTACATAACTTGAATGAATTATTCATGGCTTATTATAGGCAAGAGTAGCCCCAACCTACCGCTAAAAAGTATTTGAAGAAGATTTGAAGGAAATCAAATTTCAAAAAGTAGTCATTATGAATTGTTGTTGTCATGTGTGTGAAAACACAATAGTTGCATGTCAACACACATTGGCCGGCTTTGGCCACTATAGTTTGTGTAGACACTCCACATATATCGAGTGATTTTTTCCAAAATTTGACTGCTGAACTTGATTTGTAATTTTCTTTAAGCTCGTTCTTTTTGTATGAATATTTTTTATGAATCCTTAATAATCGCCCTAAAGTTTTGTTTGGCACATGAAATTGGAATTGAATTGTAGAATTCTAATTCCAATTCCAATTCCAATTCCAATTCCAATTATGATAGAAATAGAGTTAGGATGAAATTGAAATTCCATTGTTAGGCTAATCAAAGAATTTATAGTTCAAATTGTCATTCAATAACTAATCATCTAGAAATTTGTGTCAATCGAGTTAGATCATTCTGCATTTCGAGTCAACTACAGTCGGGATTCGATTGACTTAGATCATTTTGTAACCTTGTTGTGGGCCCTAAAAGCCATTTATATTATAATTTTGATGATAACAATCATTTAGTGAGTCATTGTGTTTAAATTGTTCTAATCTTGTTTGTAAGTGACTTATTAGAAAGTTAGAAAAATCAAGGCTAATCATGTTGATATCAAGCTTTCCAAGACGATGAATCAAAAGGAAGAGAGATCAAAGTAGAAGAGAAGATTCATCCAAAATGAAGAGAACGAGGTCCAAGTCCAAACGCTTTAAATCATTATTTTTTATTTTCTAGGACTTAGGTTCGAGAAATATCAAGGAAGTCAATATCTCAATTTTGACATGTGGTGCTCAAACAAAAAAAATTTTGAAACATTTTTTAAATTTAATTTCCAAATGACTTTTGAAAAATACTCAAGTCAGACCAATCAAGTTTGTCAATAAAAATATTGTTTAAGATTGGTATTATGAAAAGCATGCTCAAATCTAATAAGATCAAATTTTAATAGGGTGATTATTAGCTTGATTGAATCAATTAATCTTTCAAATGAATGAGCAAAATTGTGAAAATTAATTCAAAAATTAAGCTAATATAATAATCAATCAATTAATCAAGCTAAATGGTTGAAAAAGTTCAAATCTACCCAGGCATGCTGAGTACGACACACAGAAGGGAATAGTCAACACACAAACATACAGTAGCCCTCTGGAGCTGCTGTCAACACAGCCTATAAAAGGCTTCAAATGGCTAATTTTGATTTGATTTTTTTTTTCCTAATCTTTTTTTTAACATTTTGAATGTCCCCTAGCCTTTCATTTGCCTATAAATAGGGCTTGAATGATTTGTTTTAAATCATCCAATACTCTCTGAGCATTCTTTGATTAAAAAGCTCTTACTTCTTATGCTTTAATATTTTAATTTCGAATTTCGCTTGAAGTTTTTCTTGAGCATAACTAATTCTATTTATTGTTGATTATTGAGCTTAATTGGCATATCCTTAGCTTTGGCTAATCTTTATCGGTTTTCAATTCACTCCTGAAAGAGTGAAGAGTTTCAGTGCTTTAATTCTTCATTGCTTTATTTCAATTTCTTATTGTAAAGTTTGGATCCTGAGACTATTGTTATGTAATGGTTGGGTCTTGAGCCTATGTACAATAAGACTAGTTGTAAAGGTTGAATCCTGAGCCTAGTTTTATAAAGGATCATCAAGCTTAGTTGAAGGCTCAAATGACGAAGAGTAGTCACTTCAGAAGTGGACTAGCTTCCTAGTTGGAAGTGAACCATTATGAAAATCCTTATGCTTTGTTTTTCTTGCCTTTAATATTTTTTTTTTCATGATATTCATTGTTTTAGCTTTTAATTTTTTTTTGGTCATTAAAGATTAAATTTCTATTCAACCGCGAAAGAACCTAATTCATCTCCCCTCTTAGGTTGCTCTTGGGCCTTCAATTGGTATCAGAGCTAGTGCTCTTTTTTTTTTTTTTTTTTGGTCTAACAACCTTAGAGTGATCCTATGGTAGCATTTGCTCCTATCTTGGCCGAGGATCAGTCGACCAACAAGCCTCTTCTTTTTTATAGGAAAAATTTCCCCTGTTGGAAGCTTAGGATAAAACTTTATATTACATCCATTGATTTTGAGTTATGACTTATCATGAAAATTGGTGATTATGTACCTTCAAAGAAACAAGGAGAGAAAACTCTTGAAAAAGAGGAAAATGAGCTTATGCAAGATGATAAAGAAAAACTTGCAAAAAAAAATGCAAAAGCTCATTATCAACTGTTGTGTACAATAGCCCCAAATGTTAATCATGTATCACGTTGTCAATTAGCGAAAGACAATTGGGACAAGCTAGAGGTCACCTATGAAGGTACGGATCAAGTAAAATCATCAAAAATAAACATGTTGGTGAGATCCTATGAGCTTTTTAAAATGAAACCAGAGGAATCAATAAAAGAAATGCACACTAGATTTTTCTACATTACTAACAAACTTCAGGCTCTTGGAAAAATATATTCAAATAAAGAGCAAGTTAGTAAAATCCTTAGAAGTCTTCCTATTTCATGGCAAGGCAAGGTTGCCGCTATTTGAGAAGCACATAACCTCTCCATCTATAAACTTGATCAACTAATTGGAAATCTATGATCCATGAGATTGACATGGAAGAATTTAGAGAAGAAGAAAATAAAAGAAAAGTAAAGATATAGCATTTAAATCATCTTTGAGTGACAAAAGTGATGATGAAATTGTTATGTTGGTGAAAAAGTTTTACAAAATTCTTGAAAAGAAAAGGTTTAAAAAAAACTTTTAAAAAGGTTCATCTTTCTCAAAAAATAAACCAACTTGCTATGAGTGTGGAGAAATTAGACATCTCAAGAAAGATTGTCCCAAGCCAAAAAAATTAAGAAGTCCTTCACCAAATTCAAAAAGAAGGACAAAAAGGAAGAATGGAAGAAAGCATCTACGGCTTAGAGAGATAGCAATGATAAGTCCGATGAAGAAAGTGAAAACGAAGTATCCAACTTTTATCTCATGGCCATTGACGATGATAACATTGAACAACATGAGGTAACTAATCTATCCTACGATAAACTTGTTGGTTTTCATGATTAGTATGAGAAATATAAAAAATTGAAAAAACTATACATTGCCTTCAAAAGAATCTTCAAAAAACGGTTTTAGAAAAAGAGTCAAAATAACATATATTGCTTGAACTTAAAAATGAATCACTAAAGAAAAAGTAAGTCTTTAAATTATGAAATCATAAAACTAACCAATGACAAACAATCCTTGGAAGAAACACTTGATAGTTTAAAGGAAAATGAAAAAAGAAAATCCAAGGATGATGCACCACTCTTGAAGGAAAATGAGTCTTTAAAAGAAAGAGTGGAAAAACTTTCGAAAATCTCAAACAAATTTTTCAAAGGGCAAGAAACACTTGACAAAATTCTCTAATCTCAAAAACCAATCTATAACAAAGAAGAAATTGGTTATAATGGAAATGTTCAAAAGAAAATTTTGAATGATCTTTTTGTTAAAGCATCTTCACCTCCAACAAACTCTATAAGCTGCCATTGTTGTGGTGACCATGGGAATGCAATGGACCAATGTCCTTGTAAAAGGAATTTGAGAATGATAAAGATGGTTTGGGCCCTAGAAGGATCTCAACCACCATATGTCAAGGCTAGCAACAAAGGACCCAAGAAAATTTGGGTACCTAAAAATATTTGAATTGTGATAGGTATATATGAAAATCGTGAGCAAAAACCAAAAGTGGTATTGGATAATAGTTGCTCAAGATACATGACCGAAGATAAATCCAAGTTCACTTCTATAATGCCAAGAAAAGAAAATTCCACTTTAGCAACAACAAGAAAGAAAAAATCATCGGTATTGGTAAAATTGCTTCTAACTCTTCTCCTTTCATTGAAGATGTCCTACTTGTTGAAGGACTTAAACATAATCTTCTAAGTATTAGTCAATTATATAATAAAGGCTATTATGTAAACTTTAAGTCATCTAGATGCATAGTTAAACATGCTAAAACAAATGAAATTTTGCTGGTTGGTCTATGATGTGAAAATGTCTATATGATTGATCTTGATTGTGTAGATTCATTAAAATGCTTTAGTGTCTTGGATGAAAATGATCCTTAAATTTGGCAAAGAAGATTTGGACACGCTAGTACAGACTTGATTTCAAAACTTTCTAAAAATTATCTTATTAGAGGATTACCAAAGCTAAAATTTGAAAAGATCATATTTGTAAGGCATGTCAATATGGCAAACAAACTAGATCTTCATTCAAACCCAAGAATGTAGTTTCAACATCAAGGTATCTTGAACTCTTGAATATAGACTTGTTTGGTCCTACTCGTCATTTAAGCCTTGGTGGAAAATGATATGGACTTATAATTATTGATGATTACTCCCATTTTACTTGGTGCCTATTCCTTTCTCGTAAGAGTTAAGTATTTAATAAATTTGAAAAGTTTTGCAAAAGGGTACAAAATGAAAACAATCAATTGCTTTGGAATTAACCATAATTTTTTAGCACATAGAACTCCTCAACCAAATGAAGTGGTTGAAAGGGAAAAATAGAACTCTTGAATAGATGGCAAGAACCATGCTTTGTGAAAATAGTTTGCCAAAATCTTTTTTGGGTCAAAGCCATTTACACTCTTTGCTACATCTTAAATCGAGTTCTAATAAAGCCTATTTTTAAGAAAACATCCTACGAACTTTATAAAAGTAGAAAACCAAATATTGCATATTTCAAATCTTTCAGTTGCAAATGTTTCATTCACAACAGTGGCAAAACAAACCTTGGTAAATTTGATCTACGAGTAGATGAAAGTATTTTTATTGGATATTCCTAACTAGCAAAGCATATAGAGTCTATAATAAAAAGACAAAGGTTGTAGAAGAGTTTATACATGTGGTTTTTGATAAAAACTAATGTCTCATCCTCTAGAACTCCCTGTGATGATGATGATATAGTAATCAAATCAATAAACATCACACCCTCATCCGAGGAGCAAGAAAAAGAGAAAATCAAAGCTTCAATAGATGAACCGAAAAGAGATAACCAAAATGTAGAATCTGGAGAGGAAAACTTGCCACGACATTGGAAATTCTTAAAGGATCACTTAAAAAGTCAAATCATTGGTGATCCCTCAAAAGGTGAAAGAACAAGGCATGCATTGACCGAATATTGCCACTACCCGCATTTATCTCTCTTGAAGAACCCAATAAAATAAAAGAAGCTCTAAATGATGCAAAATGGATCATGATGATGGAAGAAGAGCTAAACTAATTCAAGAGAAATGATGTCTAGGAGCGTATGGATCGATCTTGAGATCATTAAGTCATCAGTACCAAGTGAGTCTACCACAACTGCAAAGATGAAGAAGGTAATGTAGTAAAAGCCAAAACATGGTTAGTAGTTAAGGGCTAAAACCAAGAGGAAGGTATGGATTATAAGGAAACCTTTGCTTCTGTTGCTAGATTAAAACTCTTATGTGTATTTGCTTCATTTAAAAATTTCAAACTCTTTCAAATGGATGTAAACAGGGCATTTTTAAATGGTTTTGTTGAAGAAGTAGTTTTTGTTGAACAACCCCATGGATTAGAAGATGACAAATTTTTCAACCCTATTTTTAAACTCAAAAAGGCTCTCTATGGATTGAAATAAGCTCCTAGAGCTTACTATGAGAGATTTAGTTCTTTTCTAATGCAAAATGAATTTTCAAAAGGAAAGGTTCACACCACACTTTTTTATCAAACACTCTAAAAATGATATTCTCATTGTGCAAATTTATGTTGATGATATAGTGTTTGGTGCTACTAATCCATCTCTTTGTGAAGAATTTGCAAATCTTATGATTAGGAAATTCTAAATAAATATGACAGGAGAACTCAACTACTTCCTTGGATTGCAAATCAAGCAAGGCAAGAAAGGAATTTTCATCAACCAAGCTAAATACATCAAGCAAATGCTTAAGAAATTCGACATGAAAAATCCCAAGGCAGTCGCAACCCAAATGAGCTCAACACTCAAACTAGACATGGATTAAAAAAAAATTTTAAAAAGTGGATCAAAAGCTATATAAAGGTATGATTGAATCCCTTCTTTACCTTACTGCTAGTAATCCTGAAATTCTCTTTAGTGCATGCTTATGTGCTAGATTTCAATCATGTCCTAAGGAATCTAATTTGTGTGCCGTAAAAGAATATTTTAATACCTAGTTGGTACTCCTACCCTAGACTTATTTTACCCTAAATATGATTTCTTTGATCTAGTTGGATATAGTGATGCGAATTTTGCTGGATACAAAGTGGACCGGAAATCGACTAGTGGCACATGTCAATTTCTTGATCATGCTTTGGTGTCATGGTTCAGCAAAAAGAAAAATTTTGTTCCATTGCCGAGGCCGAATATATTGCATGTGAAAGTTTTTGTGCTCAAAATGTATGTGGTTAATGCATCAATTAAATGATTACGGCATTCATATTGACCATGCTCCCATAATGTGCGATGGCACAAGTGCTATATGCTTAACTAAAAATCCAGCTTAGCATTCTAGAACAAAGCATATTGAGGTTAGATATTATTTCATTCGTGATCATATACTTAAAGGGGATGTCATTGTAAAATTTGGCCACACAAAAAATCGATTAGCGGACATTTTTACTAAACCTCTAGGTGAAGAAATCTTTTCTGATATTAGTACTCGAATTGGCATGTATAATTTGACTACTTGACTTTGATTGCTAGCATTCAACATTGAGTTAATCAACATGAAAGAGCTCCAATGGAAGAAGTATTCCTATCCAACTCATGGATATAGGAACTTGGACTATTTTTCGGGGGTTAATTAAAATAATAATAAAGGGAGGCACACACAAAAAAAGAACCGATGCTTTGTTCTCAGTGTGTCGACGCACAAAGGAAAGTCCCAGGTGCTGCTCCTAACTTACTTTTTTAAAACTTTTCCTTCCCCATTTTGTTCACTTCTTCACCACTTCTCTCATCTTCACTCATCCTCTCACAAATCCTAACCTCTCTTTTACAAACAACTGTTAAATCTCTTCATTTTCTCTCAATCTTTTTTTAAATTTTTACTAGAAATCAAGTTTCTATCATCATTTTAACCTCATTTTTAAAAAAATAAAATAAAAAAAACCTTAAGTCATGGGTAGCACAAAGAGGTCAGAAACTACTTCCAAGAAAATTAGAAATGGCAAAGGTGCTTCTTCTTCTCGAGTTCCTAGTTTGATTAATTCATATAATCCCTTCCTCAAAAAGCTGTTATTTGGTAGATTTATATATTGGGCTTGGGTTAGAAGAAACAAATTGGGGGAATTTTTTACTTCACTTGGAGGAGTAGGTTTGATTGAAATTTGTTACATAAGGAAACCAATATACCCAGATTTAGTATGCGAATTTTATTTCAATCTTAAAATTTCTAGAACTACTCCTCTGGAATCATCATCAAAAGTTTTAGGCCAAGAAATTAAAATTAATGCATCTTATATAAATAAATTGCTTGGTTTTATTTTTTACGAAGAGGATGACTTTGTTTTTCCCCAAAAACTCCACCAATTCCCACACCCCGAATCCCACTGCAACTCCTCACTTGAACAAGTTTGGGGTGAAATAATACTTTCTAAAACAAAAAAGCCAGACCCAAATAATTTAGGAGTGGTTCTTCAATTAGCATATAAATTGATTTATATGACCATCACTCCAAGATTGGGTGGCTTTAACTCAGTCTCAAACTTGCATTTATTCCTTTTGTCTTAACTCCTCAATGGTCAAAAAATTAATCTTGGTGGATTTAGTCTAAAAATTCATGTTTTATATCCATTCTTGAAAGACCAATCCCACTTATGGCATACTTCTTACCCGTATTTTCCAACACACTTTAAAAAACAAAAAGATGGGTTTCAAAATTAAACAAAATGAATGGGTAAAGAAAGATGAAGATAGAGACGAGGAAGAGGAAAATTTTGATGGAGGGGATGGGGTTAACGAGGAAGAATCTCAACAAGGATCTCCAAAAAGAAAGAGTGTAAGTGAACGACTTACTTCTTTGAAAGAACAAGTGTCTTCCGTACAAGAACAACATTCATGCTTACACTCAAATCTTGAAGAGTTCTGAAATGAAACACGACTCACACTACAAAAGATTTTAGACTTTCTATCGTATGGACGGCAATCCCCAACTCCTTAAATATTTTTTTTTTTTTTTCCAAAAATTTGGAGCTACATTTTTCATTTGTTGTACAACATTTTACTTGAAGTGAATGAAATGTATGACTATTTGAGAGTGTATCATTTCTTTGTGTTTATGTGTGCTCGTATTACTTTTAATATGGGGATTGTCACTTTCTCTATCTCTTGTCTTGTGCTTTTTGTTGATGATATAGGGGAGAAAAATTGGTGTGTAGTTGATTCATATTTAGTTTTTTCATTTATTAAAATGATGCTTGGTGTAAGTTATTGACCATCTAACTCCTAACATGCATAACCATAGTATGAAGTTTGTGTTTGATCGAGAAATGTTAAAAATGATGTTGATGTCAACCTATTGAATGTGTGATTCTTATAGGGGGAGGCAATTGAGTTTGAACTTTTAACATGCTACATATTGCTAAATGACTTGTCACAAATTGGTTATTTATATGCTTTGATTGATAAATAAATTTATGGTGAATTCTATATCCCAACTTTTACATTTCAAAGAGAAAACACCAAATGTTTGTCATCATCAAAAGGGAGATTGTTGACCCCTAAAGTAATTTATATTGTAATTTTGATGATAATAATCATTTAGTAAGTCATTGTGTTTAAATTGTTCAAATCTCGCTTGTAAATAACTCATAAGAAAGCTAGAAAAAATCAAGGCTAATCATGTTAATACCAAACTTTCTAAGACGATGAATCAAGAGGAAGAGAGATCAAAGTTGAAGAAAAGATTAATCCAAAATAAAGAGAACAAGATCTGAGTCCAATGGCTTTAAGTCATGTATTTTTATTTTCCAAAACTCAGGATCGGGATACATCAATTGATTCAATATCTCAATTTTGATATGTGGTGCTCAAACAAAAATATTTTTGAAATTTGATTTACAAATGACCTTTGAAAAATACTCAAATCAAGCCAATCAAGTTTGTCAATAAAATTATTTTTCAAGATTAATATTATGAAAAGCATGCTCAAATATAACAAGATTAAATTTTAATAGGGTGATTTATTAGCTTGATTGAATCAATCAATCTTTTAAATGAATGAGCAAAATCATGAAAATTAATTAAAAAATTAAGCTATATAGTAACAAATCAATCAATCAATTTTGCTTAGCTAATATGGTAATCAATCAATCAATCAATTTTGCAGAACTAATATGGTAAACAATCAATCAAGCAGGCTAAATTGTCAAAAATGTTCAAATCCACCCAAACATGCTAAATGTCGACACACAAAAGGGATGTGTCAACACACAGATATACAGTAGCCCTCTGGAGCTGTTGTGTGTCGACACACAGTCCAGAAAATGCTCCAAACGGCTACTTTTGACTTGATGTCTTTCCTAATCTTTTTTCTAAAATTTTGAATGTCCCCTAGGCTCTCATTTGCCTATAAATAGGGCTTAAATGCTTGGTTTAAATCACCCAACACTCTCTAAGCATTCTTTGATTAAAAAGCTCTTACTCTCTTGTGCTTTAACTTTTTAATTTTGAATTTCATTTGAAGTTTTTCCTTGAGTATCACTAGTTCTACATATTGTTGATGATTGAGCTCAATTGGCATATCCTTAGCGTTGGTTAAGCTTGATCGATTTTCAATTCACTCTTGAAAGAATGAAGAGTTTTAGTGCTTTAATTCCTTCATTGCATTATTTCAATTTCTTATTGTAAATGTTGGATCCTGAGCCTATTGTTACAAAAGGGTTGGTTGTAAAGATTGGTTATTGAGCCTATGTACAAAAAGATCGGTTGTATAAATTGGACCATGATCCTAGTTTTAAAAAGAATCATCAAACTTAGTTAAAGGCTCAAGTGACGAAGAGTAGTTACTTGAGGAATGGACTACTTCCGAGTTGGAAGTGAACAACTATAAAAATCCTTGTGCATTGTTTTTCTTGCCTTTAATTTTTGTATTTCATATTCATTGTTTTAGCTTTTAATTTATTTGTTGGTTCTTAAAGTTTTATGTGACCAGGAAAGAACCTAATTCACCCTCTATGTTGCTCTTTGGGCCTTCACGGGTCTATGTGAGTTTCGAGTCAACATATGTTGTGCTTTTTTTTCCGTTGAATATTATTGTGCTCAAGTCATATTGGAATTTTTCTTCCTTAGATGGGTTCAATCTACGATTTGATTTAACAGAAGTCGGGTGATTTAGGGTTTTGAGCCAATTTAGTTTCAAGTCCATTAGGTTATAACAGCAGGTTACCTGGCTTGGGTCAACTTTAAGTCAGACTAAGTAATGTCAAGTCATGTATAATTTTAATCATCTCTAGGTTTTGGGTTGATTTGATTGGGTTATCTCTGTTTAAGATCAACTAGGTAAGGTCTCACTTAAGTTAGACTTGAGTTAGGCATAGTCATTTCGGGTTTGAGTCATCTCGAATTTTGTGTCTATTGGTCTGAGTATTTCCACCTTTGAATTAGATTACATTAAGTTCAAGTCAGGTTTGATCAATCCACAGTCAAGTCATTCAAGTAGAGATGTTTTGAACTTCAGGTCTAATTTAAGTGAATTTGGTTGTTTCAATTTCAAGTCATCTTAGTTACAAGTTAGTTGAGTTGGATCATTTTAGGTTTCAAGGCAATAAAGCTAATGCGGAATTACAATTCCCTCCCCGTCCCAAAAACTGGAATGTCTGATTTTCAGTTAAAATTCAATTCTATTGATAGGACCGTATTTGTAGTTCTAGTTACAAAACGTGAAACAAATAACAAAATTAGAATTTTGCACCCTAATACCAGCCTCAATCACCATTTTGGGCTCTAATTTTACACGTCAAATAGGACCTAAAAGCTTTTTAGTTTTTCCTTAATTAAGTACCTCTAATAATACGAATGTAGAAAGGATTCACATCAAGGATAGGATAAATTTGAATTTGTATTGAGTTCTTTCAAAAAGAGATTTACAGATGCAGCGGGTGGGTGGAAGATTTAGGGAAACGAGAAGGTTTAATGACCTTCCCTTTAATTTTATTAATTCGCTAATAAAACAAAGAGGAAAGATAGGCTCGATTTCTCACAACCCGAGAAAAAGGAGAAACAAGGGCTCGATTTCTTACAACCCTAGAAAAGGAGAAACAAGGGCTCGATTTCTCACAACCCTAGAAAAAGGAGAAACAAGGGCTTGATTTCTCACAACCCGAGAAAAGGAGAAACAAAAGCTCAATTTCTCACAACCCGAGAAAAGGAGAAACAAGGGCTTGATTTCTCACAACCCTAAAAAACGAGAAACAAGGTATTCTTTAAAATAATTCTAAACTTAGATAATGAACCTAGGCTCCTCTTGTATATATAGAGGAGTTATTTGTTTCTAAGTAAAACACTAAAAGATAAATAAAATACTAGAAGATAAATATAAACACTAAAGATAACTAAATAAATACTAAAAGATAAAAATATAAAACTAATCCTAACTAAACTTTAACTCCTACCATGTTCAATCTCATTCCGTGTACCCGAACCCACCAAGTTGTACCCACCATCTTGTATCTGCCAAGTGACCCGCCAATAGAGGCGGGGCTGCATCATTCTCTCCAACTTGGAGAAAATTCGTCCTCGAATTCGTTGACGGATCATCGGGATTTACCCCCAGTTGAATCAAGCATCGCTTAATTCATCGGAATCTCTCCTCGAACTCATCCAATCTCCTCTCGGTCTATGTAGATAATCTCGGTCCTAAATGTCCTCGACGGCAGCGTATCTTTGGCTCCCACGGCCATCTCAGAAAGCGTTCTGAGCTCTAATACCAACTAATGCAGCGCATAGGTGGAAAATTTAGGGAAACAAGAAGGTTCAACGCCCTTCTCTTTAATTTTATTAATTCGCTAATAAAAACAAAGAGGAAAGATAGGTTTGATTTCTCACAAACCCAGAAAAGGAGAAACAAGGGCTCCATTTCTCACAACCCAAGAAAAGGAGAAACAAGGTATTCTTCAAAATAAGTCTAAACTTGAATAATGAACAACCTAAGCTCCTCTTGTATATATAAAAGACCTATTTGTCTCCAAGTAAAACACTAAAAGATAAATAAAATACTAGAAAATAAATATAAACACTAAAGATAACTAAATAAATACTAAAAGATAAAAATTTGAAAATATAAAACTAACCCTAACTAAATTCTATCTCCTAATCAAAATCTAACTCCTACTGTGTTCAATCTCATCCGCATACCCCGAACCGCCAAGTTGTACCTGCCATCTTGTATCTGCCAAGTGACCCGCCAATGGAGGCAGGGCTGCATCATTTACACATTAAATTTTAAATCTTTGTAAGAGCACCAACAAATTTGTATATGATGTGTTCAATCACAAGTCATAGATATAGACCACATGACTTCTTGCAGCACTTGGACTAAGATCTTGTTCTCTTGAATTTGGATCATTCTTTACTACAACTTGAATCATTGTTGTCTTATCCATTGTCCATAAAGACTGGGTTATGAGTTGATCTTAATCTTTTTAACTTTTTCATGAATCTCTTTCCATAAGGTTAAAATGGTAAGCATAATAACTTAATATTTATTATTATCAAAAGTACAAGGTTAATGGTCTTTAAGGCTAAACAATCTCAATCGTTTGATGATGCCAATTCCCCCCCCCCCCCCCCCCCCCCCCCCCCCCCCCCCCCCCCCCCCCCCCCCCCCCCCCCCCCCCCCCCCCCCCCTTCTCTCTTCCTTTTTTGGGTGCTTAAAAAATTATAAATTGAAGTACTATCATCACCATACAAGCGTTAACCGAGCTTTCAAAATCATGAGAAGATTATATAACTATTACTAAGCTCAATAATATGTTTTATACCACATTCATAGAGTAATTTATCTCAAAGACAACCTTAGAATTTAAATGCACACCCAATGACCAATTATGAAACTTATCTCCTTTTATTGATGCATTTTAGGGAATAAAAAATCAATAACATCAAAATTTTTCTTTCTCCTCCTATAATGATAAAGACAAGCAACAGAAACCAAGTCACACAAACAAACACCAAACTATCTCTCCCTTTGTTATCAACAAAAAGCTCAAAAGAGGGGAATGAGAAGATACTAACTTTCCCCTACCAAAAAGAATGGTATCAATGACAAACACTTTTCATATTTCAGAACCCAGGGTTCAACAAACTGATATTGATAAATGAAGCTTTATTATACAAAAAGAAATACTTAAAAAGATGTGTTGGTTATAAATTGAATGAAAATACAAATTTTTTGAAGAAAGGATAGTTGTTGATTTTGGAAGGCTTGCATAGAGTTGTGATGGTCTTGGATCACTGTCTTCATAAAAACTACCTCATCTTCCAAATAAGCTACACGTTCATTCATGATCTTCCATTGTTTGGCTCCTAAAGGGGCTTCCTCCTCAATCCCATCGTCTTCTTCGTCACTGGTTTCCTCTTCCTCATTTACATCTCTTCAGCTCTCTCAGCCGTTGACCTATTCATTATTTCTAAGCACAAACCCAGTACCACAAAGAGGTCTATATAGAATTTTCATTGTATAGAATTTGTTTCTTATATGGGTTGATCAAGGAAGTGTTCAAAAACAATGGTAAAGATCATACCATAGGCAAGGTTAGTCTTTTAGGAACGGATGGTGAAACATGAAGTTTAAGGTCAAAATCCCCAATTCTTAACTTTAATCCAACTCACTCCCTCAAATAACTTATATAACTTCCTTAAATAATATCGTCTTACATAATTCAATCAACAAATCTCACAAGCAATACTTTTACCGTTTTAGGAACCCTAGAAGACGAAGGATCACCTAATGCACCGTTGAAATTGGCAAGGAAAAAAAGACAAAAAGAAAAAGCATACATTTTCCATTGCTTCCGTTTTCTTTCAATGCGGCTACTGCTTTATGAAATCAAAGTAGTATAGAAAACATATCGTTGATTTTCCCTCACTCTGCCATCATTGTACAATCAAAGTAAGGAAATGCATTACCAACCATGAGCAACCGGCTTCCAGTTGGCCCCTTCCTCGTTAGCAGCGGCAAAACAATATCTGTAGGTGAGTGCAAAAAAGGGTCCAAACCGTAATCTAAACTAGACCAAACCGTAATTTTCTTTTCTTTTTTTTTTCTCTTTTATCAGAGTAATTTTGCTGTTTGGTTTGATTTATAATTTGAAAAATTATAGTTCGGTTTAAAAATTTTTGGTTAGTAGGGTTTATTATTTAGGTTTGGTTACTGTAAACCATAAAAACCATAAAATAAAAGGAGGTTCAGTGAAATATTTACATCATCAGAATCATAACAAGTAACGTTAGTAGTTAACAAAAGTTTACTTGCTAACCAAAAAAAAAAAAAAAAAGTTACTTACAACAAAGTTCATTGTATTTTTTTTTTTTTTAATTACATCAATTTAGTCTTTGTACTTTTAATTGTGTTGATTTAGTCCCTTTACAACTTATATTATGTTAATATACTCCTTTGGCCAAATTTAAGTTAAGTTAATTCAATTTCTATTATTTTAACAGCACAATCATGTTAGATAAAATTAACTCACTGGTTCAAGTTATCCAAATCTCTAACTGAACCATAAAAAAATTCATTTACAACTTCACATAAATTTTATCTTAAACTAAATTGACACAATAAACTCGTAGAGGAACTAAATTGACACAATTAAAAGTTTAAGGACTGAATTAATACAAAGGGCAAAATATAAGGACCTTTAGGGTGAATAACTCGAAAATGATTAATATTGAAATTTTTTACATTAAATGTTTATAAATAAAATAATTAAGCTAGAAAATTATAGATGTACAACGAACTTGAATATGACAATACAAATATATATATCTATAATTAATTTTAATCTACATTTTATTGATAAAGTATGCAGCTTTCTTAAAATAATAATTAAACCATACCTAAACCAAACCAAGCCATATTTTGGTCCGGTTAAGTTTAAAATTTAAAACAGTTTGGTTTGGTTTGAAAAACTTTTCGAATAGTATTAATACGGTTTGGTCCGGTTTTGGTGCAATTTTCATAAAAACCGGACCGTGCACGCCTCTAAATATATGTGTTTGTTATGATGATCAAACCCACCCACATCCATGTTTTTCCAATCAATGCTTGGCCCGGCATCATCTTCCGACCTGAGCCCAAAAATCCGCCCTTGGAGCTCAGTACTCGTAGAGTAATATTTAGTGCTAGTGTCATTTGCGTCGGTCATCGCTTTGGTACGGTTTTAAGGAGACCAAATTAATTTCAAAGTAACTCATTATGAAAAAAATTGAAAACAATAAAAAAGTATGAGAAAGAAACTTCAAACAAAGCATCCTCTTTAGCTCCTTTGGTTCACCAATAGTGTGTAGAGAGAGAGAGAAAGTGGGGAAGAAGATGCCTTCTTTTGAATTTTTCTCGGCTTTCCTTTATTTTCTATTATTTTTCATTGTGAGTTGCTCTAAAATTCATTTATTGAGCTTAAAACCGTGCCAGAGCAATAGATTATACACGCAAATAACACTACCACTCAATATAATCTACGAGTAATAAGCTCGAATGGTGAATTTTTGGGCTGAGGTCGAGGATGATGCCATGCCAAGCACTGATCAGAAAAACAAGGCTATGAGCGGGTTTGATCATCACAACAAGCATGTATACTATTCCGCAGCTGCTAACGACGAAGAAGCCAACTGGAAGCCCATTGCTCATGGTTGGTAACTTGCTCATGCATTTCCTTACCAACTTTGATTCTACAATGATGGTGCAGCCAGGGAGAATCAAAGATTTGTTTTCTACCGTAATTTGATTTCATAAGGCAGTACCCACATTAAGGAAAATGGAAGGAATACAGTAATCCTACATCTGTCTGTCCTTACGATTTCAATGATGCATAGCCGAAAATAAGAGACAAAACAGCAGAGCATTATAAACATATTGCTCAACTATAGCATAATAGGCAATACCTATAAATCTGTTTTAGAGATTGGGGTGAGGGATGAATGATGTATTTCATTGATAGTGAAAATATCTAAAATAATAGATCTTGAATGAGAAGATTAAACATGACCTTACCCAACTAAACTTAAGAGATGAGTGGCGGTTTAGAATAGGTGTGGCTGACGTAGTAGTTTAGGGTGGACAAGAACAACGAAACTAGTGGATAGCGCCCCTAGGTTTCACGTTAGATATTGTTGTCTGTTGCTTGCTTGATTACATGGAGTATTGTTGATCTTTCGTTGCTGGATTTTTGGCTTCTTATTGCCTCGTTGCATTATTGTTGCTCTATCTTGTTGTTTACTTTTCACCTTTTACTTTGTTTTTACCTTCTTTTTTTTTTGGGGGGGTCGGGGGCCCACGAACACAGCCTCTCTTTAAGATAGCACCCCGAAGGATTAAGGCTCCCCCCCCCCCCCCCCCGGGGCAAAAAAAAAAAAAAAAAAAAAGCCGTTCTTAGGTGGGAGCCCTTGGGACAGTATGTTTATTGTTGTTATTCGTAGATCTTGAGTGTGTGGACTCCTAAATGTTTTAGTGCCTTTAACAAAAATGATCATTAGGTTTAACATAGAAAAATTGGACATGCTGGCATGTGCTTAATTTCAAATTTGCAAAAAATGATCTTGTTAAGGTTTACCAAAACCAAGTACAAAAAATATGATGTTTATAATGCATATCAATATGGAAAACAAACAAGGTCTTCACTCAAATCCAAGAAAGTAGTTTCATCCTCAAGGCTTTTTGAGTTTCACATAGATTTATTTGGTCCTACACGAAGTTTGAGCCATTGCCGAAACCCATAAGGACTTGTAACGGTTGATTACTACTCCTATTTCAATTGATGTCTATTGCTTGGTTATAAGAGTGAAGCTTTGAAAAATTCAAGCATTTCGCAATTGAGTTCAAACTGAAAACATTAAAACTGTTTCACTTAGAAAAGATCATGGAAAAACGATTTAAAAATAAAGATTTTGAAAAAAAATTGTGATTTATCCAGCATTGATCACAAACTTTCTTAAAACCTAGAATGACGACGATAATAACAACAAAAAACCTAGTGCCATGGGGGCGGGGGGGTTAGATGTATGCAACCCTACTCCTTCGGGGTACTATCCTAAATAGAGGCAGTGTCCGAGGGCCGAGGCCCCCAACTCTAAAAAGCAAAAAGCAAAAACAAAATAATAAAGCAACAGAGCAACAATAGAATACGCAAGAACCCCTCGGTAAAACGTGTGATTGAAAAGAAAAATAAAGCTCCTGAAGATATGGCTAGGACTATGCTTTGTGAGACCCATTTGACAACATCTTTTCGGGCTGAAATTGGTAACACCAATTTAGTATTTTATATTGAGCTTTGATAAGGCTTATTTTGAGGAAACATCCTGTGAACTTATGAAGGAAACAAAATGTTTCATATTTCAAATCTTTTAGGTGCAAATACTTCATCCACAACCATGACAAAACAAATCTAGGTAAATTTGAGATATAGTGGATGAAGGCATATTTATTGGATACTCTCTTTCTAGCAAAATATATAGAATCTATAATAAAAGGACATGTTGTAGAAGAGTATACATGCATTTAACAAAGCTAACAACCCTTCCTCCAGAAATTTTCCAGTGACGATAATGATATAGTGGCCAAACCAACAAGCGTCACAGCATCATCCAAGTAGCAAGAAAAGATGAACTTGAAGCTCCAATGGAAATAAGGAAAGAGAATGAGAAAATGTAGAAACTAAAGAGGAAAACTCACCATATGATTGCAAATTCTTGAAGGATCACCTAATAAGTCAAATAATTGGTTATCCATCTCAAAGTGTAAGAACAAGGCAATAACTTAAACCAAATTTTGTGATCTAGCCGCCTTTATCCGTCTTGATGCAGATAACCATCTAAAGATAAATTTGAACTAGCAGTTCAAACTCGAGGAAAACGAGCTCCTTAACTACTTTATAGGTCTGGAAGTAGCTCATACTGATGTTGAACTTATCTCTCTCAGCGACATTAAACCTCGCTACTCCTGGAGTCTATGTAGATGCTTCTGTGTCATCTTGCACCAAGTCCCATGGAACCTCATCACAAGCTAGGACAGACCGATGGTGTTCCTCTTATCAATCCTGACTCCTATTGTCAGTTAATTGGTCATCTACTCTATCTCACTATCATCGGCCTGACATCTCCTTTCCTTTTCAGAAACTTAGTCATTTCAAAGCATCTCTTCGAACTATTCACATGTCGACCGCTGTCCAGATTCTTTGCTATCTGAAACAAACCCCAGGTCAAGGGTTGTTTTATCCTTCCTCAATTTAACCTCAATTTCGGGTTGGTTGATGTAGACTAGGCCAGTTGTCCTAATACTTGCAGTTCCATTATTGGTTATGTTTTGTCTCTCAGTGGTTCCCTTGTAGCATGGAAGTTCAAAAGGCAACCAACTATGTCTCAGTCCTCTGCCAAAATTGAATATTGAGATATGGCTTCAACAACCTATGAGAAATTGTGCCTTCAACATCTTTTGGCTAACTTATGGGTTGATCATCCTATGTCCGTTCTGATATTCTTTGATAATGAAGCTGCTATTCTCATTGTCCAGGATCCTATATTTCATGGACAAACCAAGCATATTGAGCTTAATTACCCCTTCATTCGCAATAAGCTTCATGAAGGTGTGTTAAAGATCCTTCACATGGGTTCTCAATATCAACTTGCCAATCTTCTCACAAAGCCTCTTTTCGGTGCTCAGCTCTCCGCAGTCCTTTGCAAATTGAGTTTCCAAAATTTGTACGCCCCTAATTGATGGTGAGTATTAAGCCTAGATACATTTTACAGTTAGTTTTGTTAACTAATTTCTTTCTTTTCTTTAAGTTGTTAATTAGTTATTTAGTTTTTTTATTCGATTATTCACCATTATTATCCTATATAAATAGGTGTTAGCTGCTCATTGTAAAGCATCTCAAATAAACCAAGTCTTTCCCTTGCCTGTGGATGCTAGCTAGCAGTCAGTATTCTTCTCTCTCCTTTCTCATGCGTCTACTACAATAGAAGAACGGAAGTTCTTCTCCATTTCTCGAATTCGATCCTTGAGATATTACAGATACCTTCTGTAATCTGTTATATAAGAATTAATGTTATGTGTGCCAACAAACTGAGCATTGCCAGATATGTCGAAGATCGAAAAGATTGAACCTCTATTGTTTGTGGTAGCTCTCGAAGCGATTGTAGGGTTTGATGGTTCCAACCAAACGAAGGGCTTCTGCAAGTGCCTCACTTAGAAACTCGGGATGATCCTCAATACAAGCAAGTCCATGATGAGATTGCATGGATCTTAGTATTCTTCCAACAATCTGGGAAACAAAAACAGATGGCAGGCCTGTAAATAACCCACAACAATGCAGTATAACAGTTCAAAATGATAATCATGATAACACCAGACGCAGAGTCATATGGAGAAAAAGGAAAATATTTATAAATGAAAGGGTCTTAGTTGAAGACACAAGAATGATACATGCTACCTCATATGAATACTCTGATGTGCTTACTGTGTGGATAGTCCATATACTTTGTGTGATCATTATACAAATACTAGAATGGGAGATGTTGAAGATTTGAACTCAGTGCCACTACACTAGGCAAGGATCAATTGCATTTATTAAAAATAAAGGGTTATTTACATTTTAGTACCCCAAATTTTTTGGAAATAATAAAAAGGACACTGACCTTTTTGAATTATTAAA
Organism: Simmondsia chinensis; assembly: GCA_018398585.1. Lineage (NCBI taxonomy): Eukaryota > Viridiplantae > Streptophyta > Magnoliopsida > Caryophyllales > Simmondsiaceae > Simmondsia > Simmondsia chinensis. The sequence continues at coordinate 11,861,880 of JAGTTD010000013.1, forward strand.
AAGGCTCCTAAGTTTTTTGCGTATTAATAAAAGGGCCCTTTCCAGCGTGATGACATCATTTTCCATCAATAGAGCTGACGTGGCAACTATTTTTTATTAATGTTGTACTAAAATGATAAAAATACCTTTTAATACTCTTACTCTTACTTTATAAGCATAAAATTTGATATGTTGTAGCATGTAAAACCATCTATTTTCACTTTATTTGTTTAAAAGTATCATCATTGAAGGGTATTTTTATCATTTTATTGTAGCATTAATAAAAAAGCAGTTGCCACTTTAGCTCTATCGACAAAAAATGGCATTATCACGCCGAATAGTGGACTTTTTATTAATATGACAAAAACTTAGGGGCCTTTTTATTAATTTAAAAAGGTCAAGGTCCTTTTTCTTACTTCAATAAAGGTCGGGGTACTAAAATGTAAATAACCCAAAAATAAATGCACTATGCACGTTGCAATATTGAGTTATAAACAACTGCATGTAATTTTTTTTTTTTTTTATCATTATGTCAAGTTACCATGCATTTGTTAAAAACAAACTTAATATGGCAAAATGCATGGTGTGTTTTTTTTTTTTGACAAATACACCTGATCATTACCCCTCTATGGCAAAATGCATGGTCTGGGAAAGGTAAATCAATGATTTCATACTCGAACAAAGGAACGCAACCACGAGTTCAACAAGTTATACCTTCCGGGCATAGCCACCATAAGCTACCCCACCAATCGGGGATCCTGCCTGGAGAAGACCATGTTTCTGCAACCCCTCTGCCGTGTACGCATTGGCACCACCAGCCAACTGAAGAAAGCCTAAACATCCAGAACATATAACAGTGAAAAAAGGAAAAAGGAAAAAACAAGGAAAAAATAAAATGTCAAACATATGCAAACCTGGAGGTCTATCATTTGCAGAAGCCAAGCGAACAGCAAAAGCAATTGCTTCCCTTGTGGCACCTCGTCCAATGTCTCCACTCATAGGTCGACCGTCTAACTGCCATAAGTTGCAGCAGTGCAGACTTGGCCGCATGATTGAGAAAATCTGGTTCATCAATGTTGTAACTGGTATCCCAATATCTGGTAAGCTTACCTTGGTTCAATTAAAAACACAATCAGCCAACAGAGGGGTAAAAAATAAGACATTATTGTAAGTCACAAAGTTATGTAAGATTATGTATCAATGTCATTGCATTCAAAAAATGGGAACACCACAATACTTACCGCTACAAGTCTCAGGTAGCTTACAGAATCCGCCAGACCATGCCAGAGTTCTTCAAAAGAAGCAGTTTGCCTACTTCGAGCCAAAGTATCACAGAAAGATGAATAATAGAAGTAAATACAAGAAATATTCAAGTTGAAACAGAACGTTTTTTCATCAGAACTGACTTCCCTAGGTCTATAGTTCCAAGTTACGACTAAAATGCTAACTTTCGCATTTGAAATGCATATCAAATAAGAGAAACACAATTCAACTAGTGATTGAATGATTTGGAGAAGAAACGATACTTTTCTAGGCCAACTAAAAACAATACTTTTCTAGGCTGATATTAGTAAAACATAAAATGATGAATAGCATTCCCTCAAAAATACATAAAATTCCTAACACGGTTCATCATCTAACCAAAAATATCATTTCCTGACCACATTTACACAGGACGGAAAAGTCCCTCCAAACAAAAGCTGAGATTCGCAAACAAGGGCTTGCTCCCAACCTAGGGAATAGGGATGCTGTTCGTCAAAACAACAAGATGCTCAACTAGCTATATCTGAACCATCTAATAGATCATCGAATAGGGTCAACTCTCAGGAAGCACTCCCAGCCGCCTAAGATGGCTCCAGTTCAGATAAATCAAGCACGGGTTACTCACGTGACCTATCTAATGCCTATCTAGTCCATCATGGCAGACCCATCACCCAAAAGTACTATCCTCTGCATCCATTCCCTGAATTTCTCTCTCTAAATAGTCAATTTTTCTCTCTCAAAAAATACAAGTACTACTACCTATGAGGCCATAACGCCTCAGCAAGTTTTCCCTTTATTTGGCTCACACGTCACCATAAGCCCATCCGAGCTATGTTGCAGTTCACCTTTCTTCGAAAATCCACCTGGAAACAAATAGTTCACACATGTGCTATCAAATACTTCATTTTTTTTTTTTTCAATCGAAAGTGTGTTAAGGAATACTTTAACATTTGGTTCCACATCAAAGGCCTTGCAAACTTAAGTTCTTTCTCAAGATTGAGATAACCCACTCTCTAACAAGAATGGCTTTTATGTCAAATAAATATGCAATAGATATTCTTGATCAGGAATGGGAACTAGGAGCTAGACCATGATTGTCTCCTATGAAGCAGCATCAACATTTACATCTCCATAACAATCATCATAGCACTAACCTAGAACAGCATCTGCGACAAGTAGATTGCTCACTTTATGTTACCATCACTCCTCTAGAATTCGTCATTTGATTTATATTCTTTAACCAGTCCATGCAAGAACCTCGACAATCACACGTGGACACTGCCATAGGAGTGCAGCTTTACATCAAGGGCGCTTCAAAGGAAGGCATTTTTCTTCCCTTCAGACAGTACGCTTTAGCTTTATGCTTTCAGTGACACAAAGGGGAAAATGTCTGACGACTAGGAGATCCAGTACAAAATACATCGTTCTATGAGGTAGGTGATTCACTCATTTCATAGCACTCAACAAAGTTAACAGTTGTACCTCCCTAACAAGTCATGGCTATAAACACTAGGGATATCTTGCCATGTGAGCTATTAGAAGACCATCACTTCATTGCATAATTGTATCAAACACCTAATTTCTAACAAATCATGCTCATAAAGACAATTCAACGTTTCAAAATTAGATTCATGTTTCAAGCACATAACCATCTTCAGCGAAACATGATTAAGCCAGTTGGTTGAATGTTTTGGATAACAAACAATATTTTTCTAGGTTGAGCATTTTTCTAGTCTTAATTGCATCACCTAGGTTCCCTTTGTTTAAGGAGGAAAACCACATTCTCGAAATTAGTTTTCCCTTTTCTGTTGTTTGGCGTGTTCTTTCTAATGAAGAAGGTTTTCCGAAGGAAAAGCTTTTCCCTCAAATGAGGGAAAATGACTTCCTTTTAAAATGGGAGAAGCCATCATTCCAAGTGACCCAAAAAATTTCAAAGGTATACATTGGTTCGAATATGGATCAAACAAAATGAACTAGGTGGGATATCATAATGTGGGACAACAATTGGACGAAAAATGATCAGTTAGCTCCAAATCCTGGACTGAATTATGTGGTTCCATTTGATTTTCGCTCCTGAAAGATATTTTATATTAGAAAGATCTTTATTAATTCACGCTATGGCGAATACTATAATTAGAAAATAATATTTACATCAAACCAAGTATCAAAGAACTATTTATACATTGTAATTTTTTTAAGGAAAATGCTTTCTTTCGATATATACTTTTTAGAAAAATTATCACTTAGATATCCTGAGGTTTGATTATTTATCACCTAGGTACCTTGATGTTTCAATATATATAATGATAGTACCCAAGTGATAAAATATTTAAATCTTAGGGTACCTCATTATATATATGGAAATGTCAGGATATGTAGCAAACGCTCACACCTCAAGGCACCTTAGTAACAATTTTCCTATTTTTTATTAAATGCTAGACTCAATTTTCTTGATCTTGTCCGTTAGGAGTGTAAAACACAAAGTTAGAATTGTAGCACAAAGTTAGTTCAAGAGCCTCAGCTACTACGAATCATATCAAGTATGTGTGACAAATAAAATAGAGCTTCGGTAAATCTCCATTGCTGAGTTTAGATCAAACATGCTTGTGCCTTTTTTCTGATCAAGCCTAGTACATCAAGCCATAACAGTGCAATTCACTACCACAAGCAATTACAAACACAGATTACATGAATTGTAGATTCTAGCTATTTTGAAGTATCTATAGAGATATTTCCAATAGATTTGCAATATCATAAACATTAGAATTCACTTGCGAAATTTAAAGTTGATAGAAAGTTCACTCATATGCAACATGGCAAATCCATAGGTCATCCATCTATAGCAGGTTAGAGTTACCTTCCACTCGTGTGTATTTCGATAGCATCAACATCATTTCTTTTAATTAGAGCAGCAGTAGTAGCAGCATCTCTCACGTAAGTAACAGCTCCTGAACAAGGAAAGACCATAACCAAACTAATAAATTAATGAGAAAACAAAGAGACGCCCTTAATGTATCACATGTTTGTATGATCAAAATCCCTCCTCAGCCATTTATATTCAAAACTTCTAGGAGTGAAAAGGGGCGATCAAGCTTTGACATTAATCGATCAACTTCCATCTCAATGGATCAACAAGTGGGGAATTCCTGTCAAACATAGCTTTCAACTAGGGGTGTAAATGAGCCGAGCTGGCTCACGAGCCCTCGCGAGCCGGCTTGTCATAAAGCTCGAAAAGCTCGGCTCGCTTTGAGCTCGAGCCAAGCCGAGCCGGCTTGTTTAGCTTATCGAGCCAAGCCCGAGCCTATTGAAGCTCAAGCTCGTAGGCTCGTGAGCTTAAACAAGCCTAAGTTAGCTTTTTTTAATGCAATATATTTGCTTAAATATTGCCCAATGAATCCATATTGGAGCTTAAATGAGCCAAGCCGAGCTCAAAACGAGCCCAAAAGAGCCTATATTGAGCTTAAATGAGCCGACATATTGCAAGCCTAATTTAAAGCTCATCGAGCTTAGATCGAGCCGAGCCGAGCCGAGCCGAGCTTTTGACGAGCCGAGCTCGAGCCCGAATTTTCAAAGCTCAGCGAGCTTCAAGCCAAGCCCGAGCTGAACTTAAAACTAACAAGTGGAGCCTCGAACTTGGCAGGCTCGTGCTCAGCTCGGCTCAAATACACCCCTACTTTCAACCATGACCATATTTGATTAATCAACTATGAATTTATAATAGGGGTCCAAACTTGGGAGCTAGGTATTCGGTCTTCCTCTCAAATACCTACCTTTCCCACATTTGCCTAGCAGCTAGCTCCTCAGAGTGATCCTGGAGGCTGAGATCTAGAGCACCATGAAATGCACAGGAGACGGGATCCTAAGCAAGCAAAGGGACAATTAATTAAAGAGAAGCAATACCTCAAATTTGAATGAGCAAATTTTTTTCTCTTTCTTTTTTGTGTTTGCTACTTTTAAATCTCTATCATGGAGGAAACTTTTGTTTTGGGGTGATAAGCAATTAACCGGAGTGATTTTGAATTTTGGTTGTGATGTTATTTTATGACTTGTAGAGAAGAGGTCAAAATTGGATTGGACACTATATCCAAAAAGGAGTGTTTCAAGTACTTGGGGTCCATGATACAGCACAATGGCGAAGTTGACGAGGATGTCAACAACCGGATTAAGGTAGGATGGCATAAGTGAACAATGGCTTCTACAGTACTTTGCGATAAAAAGTTTCCCTCAAAGCTAAAGGGAAGATACTATAAGACTGTAGTGAGGCCGACCATGTTCTATGGGGCAGAGTGCAGGGCGATGAAACAACACCATACACAGAAGATGAAGGTGGCGGAGATGAGAATGTTGCGGTGGATGTGCGGACACACAAGGAAGGATAGGATCAAGAATGGCGTCATAAGAGGTGAAGTGGGCGTGGCCTCCATCAAGGACAAGTTAAGGGAGCAACGCTTGAGGTGGTTCGGACATGTTAGGAGGAGATCAAGCACCGCTCCATTCAGAAGATGCGAACAGCCTCATACTACGCTAGACAGGAAAGGGAGAGGCAGGCCAAAGAAGAGATGGTTGGAGACGATCAGATAAGACTTCACCCACCTAAACCTTCGGGAGAAGATGACCTTAGATAGAGCCCAATGGAGGGCTAGCATAGGAGTAGCAGAGGTAGTAGAGTAGAGTAGGGTAGTCCAGCTTTTGTGCTATCTCTAGTGTTCTAGGCCTGTAGGGTAGTCCAGAACTAGCGCGCTTATGAGCAATCCGAGCTCTTGATTGACTAGTTGTTCATTGGCATAATTGCGATATGCTTTGTTTTTGCCTTTATTTGATTATCTTTGCCCTGCTTTTTGCTTATATGCTTATTGGCCCTCGTGCTGCCAGGTTGCCAGGCTACAATTACTGTGGATAAGCTTTTCAGGTTGGGGATCCCCGGAAACAGCCTCCCTTATGGGAAAACCCCAGAAGGGGGAAGGCTGCGTACATCTACCCTCCCCAGACCCCGCTTTTACGGGAGCCCTTGAGGCACTGGGTTGTTGTTGTTTGTTGTTGTATGTTATTTTTATGACTTATTTACACAAAGTCCACACCCCTGTGGGCCACTCAAAATTTCAAGTTTATTTAATAATATGCCTGTAGCTATTATTGAATTCCAGTTTAATTGTGAGTCATCTTGTGCTTGTATACATGGCCGTTGCATGACGGGGTTGGATTTCCTGAGCGATGTGGTCTTAATTGTACCCAAACTAAATCACAATCTTTCATGATAGGTCATGTAAATGCCTCCCAGGGAAACCTATTTTTTTTTTTTTTTTTTTTGGGTAAGTGCTTCCCAGGGAAACCTTACTGCTATTGAGATCTGATAGGTATGTCCTTAGTCTGGATTAGTTCACAGTCATCTTAATTAGCTTGCAAATACAAGTTTAGTGCTTATAGCCTAAATCCTAAGAAGTCATCACTTTAATAAATTGCAAACCTGGATCTATGCTTGATAAGCCCAAGTCATTCCCTAAACTATTTTGTAGATTGTTTATCATTCATTTAGGCACTTGAACATAGTCCAAGCCTTGTTGTCTTTTTGGTTAATTTCTCACCAGTTAGAAACATTAAGTATATACTTATCCAACAATATGAGACTGCCATAGAAGTTCTGCAATAGCATCGAACTTGGCAGAGTTATGGTGGAGCTACTTAACAACTCCTTGAACTTGTACCAACAGTTGATGGCTCCCCAAATAGCCATAGTATTGGCCTTAGTTAAAACTCCTCCCCAGTTCTCATATTACACCTTGGAAAAGAATGAAGCCACCATTTCGCTACATATTCTAACGAGAATAGAAAAACACAAAGTTGAGAGGCTCCAAATGAAACAACTTGATACTCGTGAGTTTCATATATTTCTAGGAAAGCATCAATGTGTTTGTAACACTTTATTGGCCTTCATATCAAAGATGGTAAGCATGTCAATGGTCCAGGCCTTATCTCGTGGAAACAGGGGGAAATACGACGTCAGGCGTTGTGTAAAGGTTCGAGAAATAAAGTGGTCCTCAATAGTGCTGGGCGCTTGCACAAACTCAAGGTTGGAGGGAAATTCTCTTAGTTCTCCCCTACATTTGGGTTTTTTGGCCATGGCTCCTAAAGGACTAGTCTTTTTTTTTTTCTTTTTTTTCTTTTTTTTTGTCTTTATAAAGTAAGGTCTAGTCAATCTCCAGGCCAAGAGGTATCAGATCAGGTTTGAGTGAGCATTTAACAAGCATGCATCAAGAGAAACACACCAGATAATGCACGAAATGCCAGGACATCAACTATTAAAAAGGAGAATTCATTGAAATTTATTTTTATATGACTACACCAGAAGCGATAAAATGTTAACTATGTTACTCAAAAGTATGACCCGACTTTGACTATCGCCACTGCTTCCCCGACAATGGTCAAGAAACCTTTGAAAAGGTATCGTAAAACTGAGGACATGTATACAAGGTTGCCTTAGCAACTGCCACGATAATGGTGTCATATCCACAAGAATTGGAGAAGCAACAACTAGGAGAATCAATCAGTGATGTGGCAAATGATTTATGGGTGAAGAATTTAATTGACTAATACTAAACAAAAAAGAACAAGCAATTAAATTGAGTGCCAATCAATTGAAAAAGCGGTTTAAGGAATGAATTTGGTTTAACAATCATGGATCCGATGCAATTCATTAAAGATGATGAGTTTTAAGGATTTAGGCTACATGCATGGAACTTCAATTAGCGAGTTAATCATGAAGACAAAGGCAGGAGTTCAGCCTAACGATATCACTCTATGAAACAAACATTTTATCATAAGTGTTGTATAAGTTATATCAATAGCAATAACGAGTTCCCTAACACTACTATATAATTGGACTACCAATCTCATCCCATTACCTGATGCCCTACAGAACAAGCACAAGCATAAAGGCAAAAAATTTGAAATTCAATAACAGCTACAAGCATATTATCAAATAACCCAACTAGAATGTATTCTGCCCAACATTGGCGCAGAAGTGCACAATCAAGTCATCAAACATGCAATAAAACCTTGTGACCTGACCAATAAACCGTAGATCATTCTAAACCAGAAGTGTAATCCTCCATGGATTCAAAAGCAACAAATATATTAAAGAGAGACAAAAGAATGTCCAATTAATTTGGAGCTGTCAGTCCCCCTTTGTTTTACTGTTGTTGCTTCTCCTATCACGATCTCATCTCCTTGTTTCCAACTTCTTTTGTATTTTAGCATGTATGAGCACTTCATGTCTGAGGGTTGTTAGCTGCTGGTTAAACATATGAAGGTGAATACTGAGTGGAAGATTGAACACCAAATTCCCAAGGTTAGTAACCTTTTATTAAACAATCGATCAATGGAAAATGGCAACTTATTGATAGAAAGCTAGGGTCTACAGGGAATCAACCACTATTCGACCAATCAAAATAGAATTTGATCGATCGAAAACGAGAGATAATGAATCAATTGGTGGAGCTGATCAATTAAAGTTTCAGCAGAGAGCTCAAATGCCCTTTCTGATCTATTAACTGCACAAGTTGACCGATTGCTACTGCAACAGAAGCTTAAGAACCTTTAGTCGATTGATCGACTCCTCCCATTGATTGATTAACTTTCTACAAAGCTAGAGTGTTTGTCAATGATCGATTGAGAGGAGATGTCAATTGATCGAATTTTATTCCCGAGAAAATTTTTTGTGTTATGCAATTCTCTCCTTTTCCAGCCGTGTTCATCCAAAATTGTCGTTGGCCTATTTATCAAAGGATGAGGAGGGATTGAAAACACGCAAAGGATATTGTGAATGTCAAAAAACTGATGAACCTAGATGGATTAGGAGGAACTGACACAAAATCAACGGTAATCATCAATTTCACGCAATTGTATAGAGCTTTGTCCAAGAACTAAGTAAAGTAGACAACCCAAATACGTCACTCACTTATTCTATCATATGGGCAAACTGGAAGACAGCGTCCACAGCCATAGCACCTTTCTGTTATGACTCCTCCCTACCCACAACAATTTAAAATGTGTCGCTTCAAAGGGCAATTACAGTTATAGATAAATGATGATAGTAACTAAAAAAACAATAATAATGTAACCTTCAAAAGAAAAATAATGTAACCTTCCAGGCATGTGGTATGTTGGCATTCAGAGAAGATGCTCCAGTTACTTTCTCTTTGTATGTTGATATTGCATTGGCGGGACAAACAGCCTCGCATGGTCTTGAACAATCCAGTGGACAATCCTCGGGATCAAATTCTGTTAAGATACTACTCAGATAAAGACAGAGCCAATGAACCATAAGTCGAGCAGTTTAAGACGAGTTTGACTGTAAAAATCATGAAGTCGTTAATAAAATAACAATCTTTCCACCAGGGCATCGAAGCTCAAAATCTGGTCCAACATGAAGTCAATACTTCTGGAGGAGAAGTAAATAGCCAGTGAGGGAAAGATAACTCGAAATTATAATTGTAAGCTTAAGCAAGTGTGAAGATGGTCGAAAATGCTCCAAATAATACGATGTCAAATACACTATGGTAAGGCTGACCAACAAACACATTCGTATATTAGTGGTTATGCTACCGAACCCCAACTAGAGGTCTTGGGTTCAATGCTCAATGTTGGTATCCTTATTAGGAGATATGTTGCATCCTACTTACCGCTATTTAAGGAATAAAAAAGAAAGAAAATATGGCACTGCACTAACTATGGACCATGTGAGATACATACTATTCTACTTGGTTCACTGGCAAACTTGGAATTCAATCTATTCAACTACAAGGGTCATCAATAATAAAGATGCGGAGCAAGATTCTACTTTTGCATCTAGATAAACAAACTGAATCCAACAGATGGATTTAGACACATCTGTTGAGACAAGGCCCGTTAAAATACGCATTGTTTCAAAGAGAGATGCTAAGATTTCAAAGGAATAAACACGCATACAATTGCATCCATCCAACCATAAGGTCTCAAACAAAATCATTAAAAAAGGAAAGAGCAAGTTACCAGCTTTCCGAAAGTGAAGATCTTCATCATCATTGACACTGACCATAACCCAGGGCCTCCGAAGGCCCACAATGTCCCTGGCCACTTCAATTCCTTCATTCACAGCACTCACCACTGAAGCATCAGCCGCACAGTCTATACAATCAACTGCCACCATTTTCAAGCGAAAAAAACACACAATTTCTTAGGGGAATCAAAACGGAACCCCATATACAAATTTATGTAGAAAATTTATTACTTAGGTACTCTAATATTTGAGGATTTACAACCTATGATATCTTACATTTTAATACAAAAAATGAGTAGTTTAAAGATTATATCACCCAAGTACCCTAAAGTTTCAAAATTTTATCAATTAAGTATCTCCTGCCTGATTCGAAAGATTATTATAAGAAATTGCTAAATTAGAACATAATTACAACAATATAGAGGTGCCTGCTATCATAAAGTTATGATTTTTTTTTTTTTTTTTTTTGTAAAATGCTAATATGACACATTATTTTACTAATATATAGGCATCTTGCATCATAAGTAAGTGAATTTTTTTCATAATCCGCTAGATTTTTGTCGAAAATATTGATATAGCTCGCTGTAATAATCCGGGGCATTAATGGTGTGTGGTGAAAATTGATCAAATTTTAACAAAAAAACTCACCAAGCCCCATAGGGTGCCCCAGTCGTAAAATTTTGAAGCCTCGGGTACCTCATTGTATACAATGGAATACCAAAATATATAAGTGATAAATGTTCAAAACTTAGAGTACTTAAGTTATAAATTCCCGTTTATTTAAGATTTGAGCTCAAAGATGACAAACAGCAATTACCTCCAGCAAGAGTATACACCAACGAAAGATTCCTAATGTCACTAACATCCTGGAAAGAAGTCATAGATATAAAGAAAGAATCAGTTAAATGACGTGAGAAATTAGAGATATTTAGGTCCCTAATTTGTTCAAATTGTTCCCCTGCTTTTTTTTTTTTTTTTCCCTCAAATTGGTCCGTGTTAATCCCTCGTTTTTTTCTTTTTCATTCAAGTTGGTCCCCATTATTTTATTTTACATCAAAATTAGTCCCCGAATGATAATCAAAGTTAGATAAAAACATTAGGACCATTTTGAACAAACAAAAAAGACGCCCATCAATTATGTCATAAACAACATTGTGACCATTTTAAATAAAAAAAAGAAAATAACTATTTCAGCAAAGTTACAAAGCTGGAGGGATTAATTTTAAACAAAGTTAAAAAAAAAAGACGAACAACGTAAATAACTTTAAAACATTAAAAAAAGGACCAACAGTGTAAACACATTAGGAGCGTTTTGAAAAAAACACGACGAGAACTAATTTGAATAAAATTATAATAAGTGATTAATATAAACAAAGTTAAAAAGATAAAAAATCAAAGGTGTAAATAACCCTAGAAATAAGGGTTTACGTAGGGTTTTAACTTTTAGGGGGGGGGGGGGGGGGGGAGGATGAGAAACCTCGAAGCTGGCGCCGCAAATGAGCTTGACCCAGTTGCCCCTTTGGAGTGATTGCAGAGGAGAGGTAGAAATAGAAGGAAGCCCACTTGATTCTACGAGTTGTTTTATAGTTTGAAGGCATTTGCTGCTCTTTAAACTCCCCTTAACTACAAGTATATTAGACAGCAAGAAAGAGTTCAGAGAGGGAAAAAATTAGAGTGAAGGAAGAGTTTTAATGGCGGATTATCACCTTGATGTTGGAGAGAGAGTGATGCGCAGCAAGACAAGCTAACCGCAGCCATATCAAGAGGCTACATACGGGGAACGTCGAAATTACTATATATTAGATTATACAAGAACTTTGTTGTGATAGTCATACTCCTTCAAATTTGAGCATAAATTAATAAAAATTACACTTAAAATTAGTTAAATCTAAATTTAAACATTAAATTAATTTACAAACTTTTATATTTAAATTTGGCACGAATAGTGATTATTTTATTTTTAGCTAATTTTTTATGTTTTGTTATTAGATTCATGTTGCAATTCAGATTTTTCTTTTATTTTTCCTCCTAATCTGTATAAAGGGATTGATAGAACTAATTATATTCATAATTTTATATTTTAAATAAAATTACAATTAATTTTCTCTAATTCTCCCTTAATCTCTTATTCTCTCTCCCTCAACTTCTTCTATTTTATGTTTATCCCTCCTCTTTGCAGTAAATCCAACCCTTTTCTCCCACTTTTCTCCTATTCTATTATTGTAGTTCCATAGTTGTGATACGTTGTGGCCATCAATTAAATTGCATCACAACAATTGTGGTATCAAAGCACAGTTTGACCTAATTACTATTGGAAAATTTCTCAATAAACCGGGAATCGGGTAACCAAAGATCTCTGGTGTCGAAGCCGTGTAATCACTTTCCTTAATACTTATTTCAGCATACGAAATAATCTCGGGGATACAACGACAACCAAAAATGAAGTGAGAATGTGTAAGAGGATGGATAGAAGAGATATCAATGAGAATGAAGTTTTCAAGTACTTTTCTCAATACTTTCTTATGAATACACACAAGTATTTCTTGCAATATGTTTCATAAATTCATCATCATCTAAACATAAGAGTGAAGGGGATATTTATAATTTTCAAGTGTCTCTTCATGAAGGGGCATTTCTCTTCACGAAGTGACACTACCCCTTTTAATATTTCACAATGCTTTGCAAGCAAATATCTTTCATGCGTGTTCTTCAATGAAGGGATGGTGTGATTCTTTAAATGTTTTTAAATAAGAGATCCGCTAAATTCTGACTTGTATTTTCAAAGTCCACAGTTGTCACACAATCTTTCATGAGTTATTTCACTTAACGGTATTTAACACTAATATGTCCAGACTTTTAGTGATTTGTGTCGCTTTTATACATTTGAAAGCATAACCTCACTATCACAACGGATAGAAATAAATAATATTGGCTTAGGCTATAAAGGAATCTTAAAATAAAGATCCTTTAAATATTCTGCTTCTTTACAAGCAAAAACCAGAGTAGTAAGCTCTACAATCAAAGTGGAGTTAATAATACGTGTTCGTTTTAAAACCTAAGGAACAACAACCCCACCACGTAGCAACACCCACTCACCTTTTGAAGCGTAGTGTCACGGGATGACACTTGACCCGTGTCACGGCCCCAAAACGCCCTTAATTTCACCCCTACTGGTACCTCGTTAAGACCCATGATGCCACTTAGCTTCACTCCGAAAGTACCTCGCTAAGTCAGGCTAACCCCGAAAATATGAGAGTGTTGAATAACGTAGCGGAATAATATAATTTGGAAGGAAAAGGAAATACCACAACACATACACACACAAAGAGAGAGATACGGTTGAGAGAGAGAGGAAGAAGGAAGAGTCGGTGAAATTGGGGAATTGGATACCTTCTATTTACACTTGGTATATATAGACATATGTACATGAGACAAAAAAGAGAAAGGCAATGTACTTTGTGTCCTTGCTTGTCCACCTAGCCGTCCTCCTTTTTTCCCCTTTTGTCCTACACTACTTTTTTTTGTCTCCTCTTTTCTACTCACCCTTTTTACATGTTAGATTTTGGAGGGAAAGCCCCATGCTTGGCCGTCCCTCTCTAAGTCCTCCTTTACTTTATTTTATTTTACCCTATATTCTAGATTTACACGTATTTTACATAACGTCCTATGGACACGACCCTCAACGGATCCATGCCGAGCACTTCACCAAAGGTTTGCGTCCTTACAAAATTGGACTACGTATATAAATATATCCGTAAGAATATTCTAGAAGAGCCTAGAACGAACCGCGGCCTTCTAGAACATTCCCACCGATACATAATAAAATTACACAAAATTTCTATGGAACTAAGCGGTCCGTGACAGTAGTCCTCCTTATCGAAGATACAACTGACATCCAAGTATTCTTCTTAAATAGAAGAGTACTCATTAAACATAACACCATAATTCATGTTTCAGTGTCTTATGTACCACATGCCAATAAACTTTACTCACATAGCTAATTATATATACTTAACTTTCCAACAACAAAGGCTACATCGAACATTTCAAAATCCAATTATACTATTGAAGTACTTTCAATTGGTGCTGAGCATTCATACCAAATTTCAACATTTAATCAAAATATATACACACAATGAATCCTTAGTTATTGTTAAACTTGCCATACATACTTTTATTGGATTCATTAATTACCTCTTTCAAAAGGCAACATTACTAGACTACATAGTCTCGTCATAGTATCACAATTTATGACACAACAATATTGTACTTTGACATTCATATTATTTCTAGTTCATTCCTCTAGAAATATACAAGTCTGATCGCTAGGATTTCTCTTTTCACACTCTTACTCGTTCAAAGTTCTAGAGTTTTTCCAAGGATATACCCTCAAATATGATTTTCATCATAATATACTTTAAATCACATAATCATGATGCATCATTCAATATCAATAAAAGACTTGTCATTTTAATGTACTCATTTATATTTACATATCATTTTACCCATAGCTAAATCATATGAATTATCATGCCATCTATAAGCATCTAACTTTAAGGGTAACACATAAGTCATTATAATTCACTATTCATATACTCTTAATTGTCACAATGATGACTAACAACATATGAAGGCAGGATCACATAATAATCTCATCTTCCATTGTTTAACTATATTGTATAGGTGTTATTACTATATGTAACTAAACCCAATTGGCCTGCTTTGTTTATGACGTAAAGTCCATTATAGTTCTATAGATATACGAGAGGGCCACAGCGTTATGTGAGCTTCTCATTCTTTCATAGTATTAGAGCTAACCTTGACTCTCTCGTAAATTAGGCAAACCCTAGCCTCCCTCTCTTCCCTCCTCAAAATATTCAAAACCCTAATATCGGCAAACCCTAGTGCACCGCCGCCGTCAGCATCCCAACCCGACTAACCCTAGCCTCCCCCGAACAGCCTTCTTTTCTTTGCTTTTCTTGAAAGTAGCAATTTCTTTTAGCCTTTGTTAGAGTGAGATCTCGAAGTGAGCGTCCAAAGATTGAATTTTTGAATATTGTTTTGAGAGATTTTAATTGAAGACAGTGAAGAGGATTTGAATTTGAAAGTTGAAACCCTAGGTGGAGTGGAGGAATCGAAAATTTCAAAGCAGGAGATAGAGATTTTGGCTGGTGGAGAATTAATTGATTATGTTTTGCCCATGACTGCTTGTTTAATTTCTTGGAGGTGGTGGCTGTTGATTATGCTCCACCCAATGATTGGTTCTGCTTTCCAACTTGGCCTACCTTTCTTTGGTATTCGTACTTTCTTCAGTGCTCTTGTTTATGGTGAGAATATGTTATATCCACTTTTTCATCCTTATCTTGGTTATGATAAAATATGGGTTGGTAATGGCACTTGTTTATTGATTGCTGGGATTGGATCTGGTTCTCTGCTTGCACCTGTTGGTCCCTTCAATTTGCATAATGTCCTTTATGTTCCTGGTCTTTCCACTAATTTAATCTCTATTGGTCAATTCTATAAAGATATTTGTTGCCTTTTAGAATTTGACTCGGGTGGTTTCTCTATTAAAAATGCTTAAACAATGTCCCTTATTATTCGTTGTGCTAGCTCGGGGCCTGTTTTCGCTATTCCCAAACCAAACACAGTCAGTCAACTTGGTCAACCCTGGCAGCCCGTAGCATCCTCCCCATGTTTTTCCCTAGTTGCCTCCAAAAACACACAATCTCTCGGGCATTGTCGACTTGGCCATCCCGAGGAGCCAGTGTTGTCCACTTTAGTCAAACAAAAATTTATTTCTTGTCCGAGTTCTTCTGAGTCTAGTTTGTGTAATGCTTGCCAACTCGGTAAGCATAGTCGTTTACCTTTTCAGAAGTCAGTCACCAGTACTACGCGTCCTTTCAATATTGTTCATTCTGATGTATGTACATCACTTGTTATCAATTTCAGTGGCTTTAAGTATTTTTTGCTATTATTGGATGATTATTCTCATTTTGTGTGAATGTATCCTATGCGTGCTAAATTTGAGGTTTTTGACCTGTTTGTTCAGTTTCGTAATCTTGTGTTGAATCAATTTGCTGTGGAAATCAAACATTTTCAATGTGATAATGGCACTGAATATATCAGCCGTGACTTTAATAGTCTGTATGCATGCATTGTACTATTGGTAACATGATGCGTTCTCTCTTGTTTCAAGCATGCATGCCTTTGGAATTTTGGGTTGAAGCAGTTTCTGTTGTAGCTCATATTATCAACCTTCTACTGTCCACTTCTATTAAAAAAAAGATCCCCTTTCAACGTTTGTACAAGAAGCAAGTTAATTGCAATCATCTTCGGGTTTTTGGTAGTGCCTGCTCTCCGAATCTGAGTGCCACCACGTCTCATAAGCTTGCTCCACGCTCTACCTTATGTGTTTTCTTGGGCTACCCATAAAATCACAAAGGTTATAAATGTTTGGATCTTTCTACTAATAAAGTCATTATTTAGAGGCGTGTTGTTTTTGATGAAGCACATTTTCCATTTGCATGATTGGGCACTTTCTCTCAAGATACAATGACCCTGCTTCATCAGGTCTTTTCTCCTCCGCTCACGTCTTCAATGTTCGTGGGCCTCCAACCACCATTACCATCGCCTCCTGTGGCGCCACCCACAGTAGTTGTCGCACCGCTCCCCGCAGCTCCTATACCACCGGCTGTGCCGGCAGTGCCTCCAACTGTGCCACCAAACGTGGTTGCACATCTGCTAGCACCGGGTTCAGCTCCCCCTACTTCCTCTATTCATCCCATGGTGACTCGTGCTCGTGCTGGTATTGTAAAACCTCTTCTTAAACCTTCTATGATTGCTTATAGTACTTTGCCCGAGCTACCTTTTCCCTATAAGCAGACACTTACTGATGATAACTGAAAGCATGCTATGCTCTACGAATTTAATGCTCTTATTCGTAATAAGACATGGGATCTTGTTCCTCCGCCCCCTCATGGTAGCATGGTTGGCTCCAAGTGGGTTTTTCATATTAAACAAACATCTATAGGTCAAGTTGAACGGTATAAAGCTCGGTTAGCTGCTCAGGGATTTACACAGCGGTATGGCATCGACTACGGTGAAACTTTCAGTCCTATTGTTAAACCTGCTACTGTTCGTACTATTTTAACTATTGCTACTTCTCGACACTGGCCTATTCATCAGCTTGATGTCAAAAATGTTTTTCTTAATGGCACACTTAATGAAGAGGTCTATATGAAGCAACCACAGGGTTTCATCAGCTCTCAGTATCCTGATCATGTCTGTAAGCTTAATAAGTCTCTTTATGGTCTCAAACAGGCACCTCATGCCTGGTACACTCGTTTTGCTACCTTTTTACAACGGTTGGATTTTCGAAGCTGTAAGTCAGATTCTTCTTTATTTGTCTTACATCATGGACATGATATGGCTATATTATTGGTCTATGTTGATGATATCATTCTCATGGCCTCTTCTCATGCGGTACTTCAGGATCTACTTCACACTCTTCACTCTGAGTTTGATATGATCGACTTGGGGCGTCTTAATTACTTTCTCGGCATCTCGGTATCTCACCTCTCTTTAGGGTTATTCTTGTCTCATATAAATATGCACATGATCTTCTAGACCGGACCGACATTCTCTCGTGCAAGCCTGTTGCTACACCTACAGATTCCAAGTCTAAGCCTTCTTTAGAAGACGGTAAACTTATGACTGATCCCACCTTATACAGGTCCATTGTTGGTGCCCTTCAATATCTCACCTTTACTCGTCCTGACATCTCTTATGCAGTTCAGCAAGTGTGTCTGTTTATGCATGCTCCACGATCATCATACTAGATGGCTGTTAAGCGCATCCTTTGCTATATCAAGGGCATTACTGATCATGGTTTGACTATCTCATCGACACGTTTGGACCAACTTGTGGCTTATTCAGATGCTGATTGGGCTGGTTGCCCTGACACTCGCCGTTCTACTTCTGGTTTGTGTTTTCCTCTGAGGCAACATTATCTCTTGGCCCTCTAAGCGATAGCCCACCGTCTCTCGTTCTAGTGCCGAGGCCTAGTATTGTGCGGTCTCCAACGTCGTGCCTGAATGTTGCTGGGTTCGGTCTCTCCTTAGTGAGCTCAGTCTTCTTCTTCCACAAGCTACTTTGGTCTATTGTGATAATGTTTATGCTATGTACATGTCTACCAACCCCGTCCAGCATATTTGCACAAAACATATCGAGATTGACATCCATTTTGTTCGTGTCCGTGTTCCAATGGGTCTTGTTCAAGTACTTCATATTCCTTTCTCACTGCAAATTGCCTATTTCTTTACAAAGAATCTTCCGCGCACTCTTTTTTTGCTATTTAGGTCCAACCTTTGCATTTATTTACCTGCTGCTTTGGTTGAGGGGGGATGTTAGATTATATTGTATAAGTGTTATTACTATATGTAACTGAGCCCAATTGGCCTACTTTGTATATGATGTAAAGCCCATTATAAGTTCTATAAATATAAAAGAGGGTCACAGCATTATGTGTGCTTCTCATTCTTTCATCCATGCAACAATTGCATATAAATTAAACTCAACTTGAGCATCTTGATATTCACTGTATAAATGCACTTTATTTTAATCGATGAAAAGAATCAAGATTATTGCACCAACTAATCATGGACCACTTAACCGTCAAATGCACATGCCCCTTAAAAATGCATGTAGACATTACTTTAACCCCATTAATTATGATGGGTGATAAAATTTTCACACGCATGCCAGTTTCCATTGAAGCCACCGGAGATATGCAGTTAACTATGAAATTATGAATCACCTTTTCCATGTGCTTTTATAGCAATCTTTTTACATCATTCTTAATCAGGAACTTCAATTTGAATATTTTTATATCAGTCACATTAGGAATCAACATATGTAAAATAAATATATACTTCACGATCCACTAAATACATTCAAATTCACATCACTTTTGTTTTACTGAGCAAACAAAGGCATTCATGTTCATAAATTAAAATCACTTTAATCCATGATCATTAATATGCATACACGCATTAATCGCATAACTGCACTAACATCCATGCTTATGAAAAAATTGCAGAACATGCATACTATCAATTGGGCGTGCATCAGCCTTGTAATTCTATCAACATGTATATGGATGATCATATTCAAATTCCTTTCATAATGGTGATCATATAAACATTGTCTTTCATGATCCAATTTCATTTAATATCAAATCTAACATAATTTTTCCTGATCCATAATTTTAGTTTCACTCAAATTCAAACCACTTTCGGATTCATCAAGTAAACATATACTATTTTTGTTTACAAACTAAAACCGCAAAATTTATGATTGCATTAATCATGCATACATGCATTAAACATCAACTTAATTAATCATAGTTCAAATTCATATAACAATGAATTTACTATACATAATGCATAAATTATACTTTGTTTCAACCATCATAATTCTGTAAGAATTCTAATCATGATATACAAATGCATGGATCTTTATATTATCATTTTATAACAAAACATGCATTCAATTATTATTATTAGTTTTGGAATCATTTTGGCATCTAGTTTCAACAACCACGCAAAACAAGAATTTTCCTCTTTAGCATCGCCTTGACATCTGGTTTCAACAACTACCCAAAACAAGGTTTTTCATATTACCAATTTAACAAGCATATCTTAATAATTTTATTTATTGTCCAAATTAATTTAATACATCACTTTGACCGCCATAAATATAATACCTGCAGTTCTCATAATCATGAATACATTCATAATTATTATATAAAAAATTTTATTGTAAAATAAACACAAGTGGGCAATTAGATCAATGCTCAACCCCACTATAAAAAGTTTGCTGGGGCCACGCAGGTTAAAATCCTGGTGCTCATGTCCCTTTTTTCTTTTCCCTTTTTTTAGTTATATGCTTTATTTGGACAAATAATGCACAAATAGTGTAACTGGATCAATGGTAATCATCATCTCAAGTATTTCCTTGGGGGCACGCCAGTTTGATTCACCGTAACTGCAGCCCTTTATTTTATTTTTATTTATTTAACTTTTTTCATTAATTCTTTAAACTGCTAGTTTTTATTTTTTTATTTTTTGGTTTTTTGGTTTCTTCTTCTTCTTCTTCTTTTTTTTTTTTATTTTTTATTTTTGTATAACATGATACAAATTCATTCAATTAAATTTCATGTATCATTTGATAAAAATTCATAATTCATTCAAATGCATTTGATCATATATCCATGATCCAAACAATTAATGCCTATTTAACATTAGTTTTGTCATCACATTTATACTCATCATGAATCAACATTCATGTATGATTGAAAAGTACTTAATCAGACTTCACGATACATAACACATCTTAACAATTCCCAAATTGAAAATCATGGGTTCTTAAACTTAGGGATTACAACCTCACAGATGAGATTATTTTTATGCATAAAACAATGCATTAAACTCCACTTCTTAGGCATTTTACAATTGCCTTTATATATGCCCGTAATCTTGACATGAAAACATATGCAAATTAATCATGTGCATAATCAATAATGCACAAACACAAATTCTCTTGTCTTATGATATCAATCTTAGAATCTCAAGATTTGTAATCTCTTGATCAAATTTTAAGATATCAATCTTAGAATTTCATGATTCTTAATCGTATTTGAATCAAAAAGACATACCTCAATCCATAGCAATTCATGTAAAAGAAAGATCCAAGAAAGGATCTCAATCCTCTCCATTCATCACTTTCTCCAATCTCACATGATCACCATCAAAACACACCAAGTGAAGAAGCCATATCAATTAACGAAAATTCTATTTTGAAAATACATCAACAATTACCACAATGGGTCATAACAATTGGTATCATAGCACAGTTTTGACCTAATTATCAAATTGGGTTATAACAATTGGCATCAGAGCTCGTAATCTAATCCAAGAAGGCAATATAATGGCTCCACATAAACCTCCTGCTGTTGCTGCTCATGATGGGGGTTCGAAACCTCAACTTCCAGAAAAGGTTGAAGATCAAATCGGCTTTTTATTCCAAAGAATATTAACAATGGGAAAACAAATGCAAGAATTAGAAGTTAGGAAAGAAAGAGGATTCCAATCAATCCAAGAGATAAATTCCAAGTTTGATGATGACTTCCAAGAGTTGAAGACCCTATCCAAACAACAAGAACACAAATTACAAGTCTTTCAAAAGATTGGCAAAATCTGATGCTCAACAAACCATACTAATGGAGAGGATACTTGCCAATTAAGACAAAACCGAGGTATTACGCCTTAACATGCCAACTTAACTACTTCCTATCTTATAACATACTATTAGCGAAGGTTCTAACAATGGGAAGGCCCCTATGAACCCCCCACATGCATCTACAAGTATGCCACAATATAAAGGCGTGGATCTTGACCCTATGGATCAAGAATCTCCCATTCCTCCAAAAAAAGAACCACCATACTAATCATAGGAATTATGACCATGACTACACCAACCATAGGAGGCCAAAGAAACAAAACCCCAGGTTAGAATTTCCCTCATTTGATCCTATAAACCCAAGTGGTTGGGCTAGTAGGTGTGATAAATATTTCTAGTATTTTGATGTTTATGATGAGGAAAGATGGGAAACACTAGGGATTTACCTAAATGGTGATGTTGGCACTTGGTTTGAGAGTTATATGCTTAGTAAAGAACAATCAAATTAGGACCAATTTGTAGGGGTTCTTTGTCAATGCGTTGGTGACAAGAAAGTTTGTGACGTGATCCAAGAATTTAACAAGTTACAACAAACTAGTTTATTTCTTGAATACCAAACCAAATTTGAGGAATTTAAAGCATACATGCTTCAAGCTGATCCTCACATAGAAGAACATTATTTTGTTTCAAGCTACATGAGTGGGTTAAAGCCTTATATTAAACACTCCATTGAGATGTTTAAACCCACTACCTTAGTGGATGCTTTTGAATTGGTAACCCATTATGAGTTAGCTCATCCTAATAGCAATAGGAGTAATCAAAGCTCCGCTACCAACTTTAGGAGGTCGGTTTATAATGATAGTATGAATACCCAACACAATAGATTTAACACAAACAACAATAGACGCATTACTAGTAACAGAAGTGCTTCTGTAACAACATTAAGTCCCTCGTTGGTGCAAATCAAAAGTCAGGAATATCCTCAAACCAACTTACATTGACTAATTCTGCTAGTTCTAAGGTTTTGAACACGAAGAAATTCACCAATCCTTTGTTATAAATGTGGGGAACACTACTTTTCTGGTCATGTTTGTCAATACAAACAAATAAATTCTATAGTAGAAAATGAAACCGGTGGGGACCAACCCCTTCTACTCATGATTTGGTAAAAGAGGAACCTGAGTTTCCTGTTGATGATTTGGTGAAAAAAGAGCCTACTATTATGTCCCTAACCACCACCAATCACCAAGAAACTAATGATCATAGTGTTGGAATTGGTGTCCTAGAAAATCCAATTAGTTAGTTTTAAATATTAAATAAATAAAATTATTTTATTTATAGGTTATTTATACTTTAGTATCCTAGCCTTTTTGGTAATTATAAAAGTAACCTTTACTTTTGGAATTATTAGAAAGAACTCTAAGTTTTTATCATATTAATAAAAAAAACCCTCTCAACGATCTAAACCCCTTAGAAAAATAGAGAGACGAAATTACCTTTAAGCAAAACAACGTCGTTTTTGGTTTGATTCTTTACACTTACCCTAACACCGTATTTAAAGGTAGTGCATTTAAAAAAATAAAATAAAAAATAAAAAGTTGCTTTTTAGAACCAAAGAAAATGGTGCATCTTCCCCAGAGAATGAATGAAGTTCTATTTGCCCACCATTTTTAACGAAGCTCTACTTGCCTCCATTTTTGAATGAAGCTCTACTTGCCTCCATTTATGAACCACGCTATATTTCCTCGACTCTCAAACGTCTTCTTCGATGCATCAGTGTTGACTTTTTTCTCCTTCTGTATGTATCCTCATGTCGAGCTTGAATGTGATGGTGCATTGCTCTCTCTCTTTCTCTCTCTCTCTCTCTCTCTTTCTCTCTCGCACGCGCTCTCTCTGTGTATGTGTGCTTGTGGCATTTTAGGGTTTGATGTTACACATATTAGGTTAGTTTAACCCTAACAAAGTGGGATTTCATAGATATGCCAAAAAAATGGGTTTCATGTTTCACGAATTAGGGTTTTATCTATTTCTATCTCTGTCTTTGTCTCTTAGGGTTTTATGCCTTTTTTGTTCCTTTTCTCGAAAGAAATGGGATTAGCTGGGTTGTATGTCTATTTTTTGCAATTGATTTTGGGTTTTAATGATCCAAATGTCTCATTTATGTCTAATTTGAATGATCCCCTTTTTTTTGGGTTTTGTTGGGGGGTTAAACATCCAAATGCGGTTCTAATTTTGTAGGTTTTGGAAAGTTTGTTAGGTTTTGTTTAGGGTTAAACAAAATGACCCTATTGATTTTCATCTTTGATGATACACATTTTTTCTTTAAGCACTAAAATGATCCCTGCTTTTGTGGGTTTTGGAAGTTAAACACCAATTTGGAAATTGCTCATTTGAAATCAGTGATTATCTAGGTTTTGTTTAATACACTATATATGATAAAAAATGGGTTAATGATTGGTTGATTTCTGATGTGGAAAAAATGGGCTATGGATGATATGCCTCATTGTAATACTTCTTGTGTTTATGGATGTTGTTGTAGATGAATGGTATGCAAATGGCAGTGTTTCATTACAAGGGGAGTGATTAAACACAGATATTGGCATTGATAGAGATAGATTTCAGATGATTGAGCTAGGTATGATGGAAAAGAGCATTCTTTGTCAATGGGGTACAAAGATTAGAAACCTTCACTTCCATTATCACCCACCAAACAGACCTAATCAAAAAAGGCCTGTGAATAATGACCACCAATTACTTGAGATGTTGGAGATTTGTAGAAATGAAAAGGAATTATACTTCTATGTGTACGGTGGTCAAAGGCCGTCTGTTGTTAACATGTGTTCAGACCGATTGCAAAAAGATTCAAACGGGAGGTAGTTTAGCAACATGATGATGACAAGGATGTCCATTATGACAGAGATGAGCTTGCGATTATTGGTGAAAGTTCGGGTCAAGAGGTCATTAATCATGATGTTATGACCTCAAATGATATGCTTGTTTATAGCATCTCACCAAACCCCAGATCGCAAATACATAGTGAAGCCCAAGCACCTTGTGCCCAACCCTTGAAGTTGTGCAATATTCTCCTCCACATTTTTTTCACGTAACGTCCTCTTAGGGTTCTGATTATGTAGACGTGGGCGTTAATGGAGACATTGATAGTGACAGTGTGAGTATTGTTTCTGAGGATGAAGATGGGTCTGTTGCTTCATCTGAGGGTGAAGGTGATAATGAGGAGGATCAACCAAATAGGAAAATATATCTTGGGAAGTTATGGAAGTGAGAACTTGATGGAACCATCAGGTTGAAAAGTTTGATATGTTTATACATACGGGACAATTGGACAGTTGAAGTATGTCATTAGGGATTATTGTGTACAAGAGGGTTTTACTCTGCAAAAAAGATAAAGAATGAAGGAAGGAGGTATACGGCTACATGTGCTGACAATAGGTGCATTGGGAGGCTCCATGTGCCAGTCATTCCAGATGGATATACATGGATAATGAAGACCATGAAGGGTGAGCATCATTGTGCGAAGTTACAAGAGAACCTGATGGCTTCTTCATATTGGACTGGTAATAATGTAAGGGCTAGCAGTCAAATTTTAGTTGTGGCAATGTAAGAGTTTTTAATGCAGAGATATGGACTCGTAGTGAAAGACTACACAGTTAGGAGGGCGAAGAGTCTAATCTTGAATGTTGTTGAGGGGAGGCATGACCTATCATTCCAGTTAGTGGACAGGTACACAGAGATGGTGAAATGCACAAATCCAAGAAGTGTTTGTATTATTCCGTGGACAGACAAGGTGGGAGACTGGGCCACCTTCTAGAAGGTGTTCATTAGCTTTGCAGCGATGAAGGAGGGGTTCTTACGTGGATGTTGGCCACTCATTGGATTGGATAGTTGCCATTTAAAGGGGCCATATAAATGTGTTTTACTGACTGCAATGGGCTCAGATGCCAATAATGGGGTCTTCCCATTAGCGTACGCAATTATGCCTTGCGAAAATAAAGCGAAATGGGTCTTTTTTTTCTGTTCTTTGTGGGATGTACTGGGAGGAGATAACCACTCCAAATACACCATTATTGCTGACAGGCACAAGGTACAATTATGTTTTGTATGTTCATATATGAATTTCGTATCTAATAAAAGTTTTTGAATGCTGAACTTCAATTTTTACGCATGCTAATATAGTTATTTTTTTTTTATTATTATTGTAGGGTGTAATTAAAGCAATGGAAGAAGCTATTTCAACTGTCAAGAGGAAGATTTCTATGATTCATTTTGAAAGGAATTTTAAGCAAAAATACTCGAGAACTCTACTTAAAGTATTATTTTATCAACCAACTAATGCTCTTGCGGAATGGATGTTCAACAAAACAATGGAGAGGATCAAGAAGGAAAATCAAAGAGCACACTATTGGTTGATAAGTGAGCCCCTAGAGCATTGGGCTAGACACAAATTTGAATCGGGGTGTCAATGTCAAGATAATACTACAAATTTTGTTGAGAGTTTCAATAAAAAGATTAATGCATTTTGGAACAAACTAATTCAGGTATAATTATACCGTTTATCACTTTCCACTTCATATTATCTTTGTTATTTTTTACACTTTTAAAATCCAACCACAGGTGTTGTTGGATGAACCTACGAGGTTGATGTCGAAAGAAGGTTGTGTCATGGCAAGATAGATTTGTACCAACAGTGAAATATAATTATAGAAAGAGATTCAAGATTGTATCACTTAACTCTAGCAGGGAATGAGGAGTTTGACATTGGGGATTGTTTTACTACTTTCACAGTGAACCTAAACACTGGGCATTATGATTGCAATGTTTAGGTGTTGAACAGAATACCATGCAGGCATGCTGGCCAATGCGTATTGTGGTCTACAAAGTTTGTAGGAGTTCGTGGATGAATACTACACAGATGAGAGATACAAACTCACTCGGAATGGGATAATACAGCCAATCAATAATCCATGCATGTAGCCTGCCATGGATCACATTCCAATAGTTAATCCTCCGCAACTACATAGAGTTGCTGGTAGACCACGAAAGTGGATATGGAGGGCAGTCGATGAGCCGCAAAAGAAGGGTACCAGGTCAAGGATGGTGAGGTCTAGCACATGTAGTGGCTTCACGACAAGAAGAAAGGTTATCAAGGATAAGGCAATAGACACTCGATGAAGAAGATATAAAAAAGGAAGCAAAAAGAGGGTCCGAAGAGCCTAGAGGCCAACCACGGAAGAGGCCTAGAGTCACTGATAATGCAGCTACAAGCAACACGATCAACAATGCAAGCAACCCGTGATCTATCAATTCATGTTTTCTTTTAGTTTTGTTTATGTTGATGTTTGTAGATTTCATGGTGATATGAGATTAGTAAGGCGGTGTTTGTTTGTTTGGTGTTTTTATGTTAGAGTTTGTGTATTTCATGGTGATAAGTAGGGATTTGTAGGCCTAGAAGACATATAAGATTTGTATGGATTTGTTCGCCTAGAAGACATATGGGATTCATGGTTGGCGATTGTAGGGATTTGGTTGGGTCTGAGTTTGATTTTGTGGTGTAGGTAGCATGTCATATTGTATTTCATATTCAGCAGAAATTGTTATACACTTGTGTTTATATTGCTATGTTAGTGTCATCATGTTGATTGACTATTTGCAAGAAATAGACATATGCATCAAGGAGCTTGCGCAATTTGTATCCAGAAAACATCATCTTCATTTCTTTTCATTTCTATAACATGATTACAATCATGCATATGGTAAACATTAATACACGTGCTACAAATATTAATTTCATGATTTCTATATGCCTTGATTTCATCAACTTAAGTGTCATTTTCATCTCCTTCATGCTCTCTGTCATTTTTGAAATTAATTTTATCAATTTATCATCTTTGTGTCCTCTTCTTTCTTCCACTTTAATTGAGCCTTTTTCATAGTTTGAGCCAATTGACTCATTATCATCCAACTTCGCAAATTGTAGGCACCTAAGCACTTGTAGTAAGGTTGTCCTAGGTTATTTTGTGATCTTGGCACACTGAGCTGCATAATTGTTTCAAGCTTGCATCTGCATCAATACATTTGTGTGTTTCCCAAATGTGTTTTAGTATTCTTTGAGCTAGATGACCATTCCATATTTCCTGAATGTTTATCTTTTACAACCAATAGTAAATTAAAAAAAAGAGATAATACTCTAAAATTAAATAAATAAGAATTAATCATAACACTCTATAATTAAAAATAAATTTAAAATATTATTATATAAAGTAAAATTAAACAAACAAAAAAATGAAACTTGAAAAAAAAGAACGTTTTAAATCTACCATAGTAAATTAAACTTAAAAATGACACTAAAAAAATATTTAAAAAAACCTCAATGTAGCCTTCAATGGTATAAAAGATAATATCAAAAAGATAAAAAGAAGAGGAAGGGGTTTAAAATATTTGGGTAGTAAAAATGCTAAGTCACAAAAGAAAATAGATCAAGGTCAACATTAATGGTGGAATGAAAAAAGATAAGGAAGAGGAGAGAAGATGGAAATATGTATTTGAATTTAAAATAAGTAAAACAATTGAGCACTAAAAAAAAAAAAAAATCAAGGTCAATATGAATGATGGAATGAAGAAAATGAAGAAGATGAAAAGAAGAAGAAGAAGAATGAAGAATATAATATAAATATGAATTTAAAAAAAAAGGTATAGCAGGAGGGCGCACACGGGAGGAGAGGGGAGGTTATCATTGGCGGGCAGGTGGTGGGGGTGGAGAACATATTTATATTTTTTTGAAGGGAATAATATGAATTTTTTTACCAAACTGGCACCCTGGCTAAAAAGTTTTACCAAAATGGCACGGTTGCAAAAATATTTACAAAACTGGCACATTTTACTGTAGCAATATCAGCGGCGTACAAAAGCCATTAGAGCCCCTCACCCCCCCGCCGCGCGCATGAACCCATATAACCCCCCGGTCATACATCAGCCCTAACCCTAATTTAACAACAATAACAACAACAACAGTCCTAGTGCCACAGGAGCCCCTGCACGAAGCAGGATATGGGGGGTGGATGTACGTCGCCTTCCCCTTCTGGGTGGAAGAGAGGTTGTTTCCAAGGACCCCCATCCTGAAGATCGAGTCGTCATGAGAACATGGTATCCTGGGAACAACTACAAGGCACATAGTATAGCAAATAGTACATGGCCAATAATAGATGAATAATCGGGAAGCAACTAAATAACATATAAGTGCACTACCAGGGGTTATGATTGCCTAGAAATCTTAAACTACCAGTTAATCGCCGCACTACTCTACACTGCCACATCTGCTACCCCTATGCTAGCCCTTCATCGTGCTTTATCTAAGGTCATCTCCTAACCCTAATTCAATTGACAACAAACTAACAAAGTGAAGTATAAAAAAAGATTTAGTAAAGTCACATTATTTAATGTATAGAGCACAAAAGCATGAAAAAATGTGTTGTAATAATAAATTACATAAAAATAAGTAATGTAAATTATGGTACAAAACTTGAGGTGGATCTACGACTAGGTTCACCACGATGATGTGGGGGTGAAAACTTCATGTGAACCGAAAAACTATGTCGTGGATGTTCACGTCTACTTCCTTCTGCGGTACGAAATGAACGATAGTCAAACTTTTCGTCTTGCATAGCCCGATCAAATTGATTTTCCTCACCGAAAGCATCAATTACACTACTGCAAGTAGTTAGCCATTCTGTAGAGACAGATTCTACAGTATGGCCAACGGTGTTATGTAGCCTCTGAATTGCCCCTTTAGCATTCTTTTTAAGAAGATCGACCTAGCAAATAGTACATTCAAATGTTAACAAAACATATTATGGAATAAGTAACGCAACGAATGTTTTTAAAGTACTCACTGCTCGTTGAGTTTGGTTGCCACTTGGCTCATAACGAAGCCGGGGTTAGCGCAGAACATGTACTTCACGCCATACTATGAGACACCTAGTGATAGAGGAGTAACATTGCATGTAATATGTAGGCGATGTAGGAGGATGATGTACGTTCGCGATCCAGTTCGAATGATAGATCTCCCAGTTCTCGTCAAACCTGCCCGAACGAGATGTATTGTGCAAGGAGTCGAGAGTGTGGATATGATCTGAGATATGCTGCGTTAATCCAAACTGGCGCAACACTATGTCAGGGCAATGTAGCTCTATAATGCTAAAGCATATCATTGGTCCCTGATATCGCTAGATATGATGACCC
Organism: Simmondsia chinensis; assembly: GCA_018398585.1. Taxonomy (NCBI): domain Eukaryota; kingdom Viridiplantae; phylum Streptophyta; class Magnoliopsida; order Caryophyllales; family Simmondsiaceae; genus Simmondsia; species Simmondsia chinensis. The sequence goes on from JAGTTD010000013.1 coordinate 11,891,650, forward strand.
TCGTCACAAATAGCGGGTAAGGTGCTCAACCGAGATTTCCTGTAAGGCTTTCATCTAACCTAAGTACAGATAAAATAACTTAGTTATTGCATTAAATATTAATGATAAAGAATTATGTCTATTTTTGTGTATATACCTGATGTGTTTCTTGGACGTCAAGTTGGTCCCTGTAGAAGGACTAACATTTCCTTAGATTCTTGCGGAATGTTAGGGCGGCAACCTAGCTGCTCAAGTACGAAGTAAATTATTTCAATACATATGTAATATTACATATACATTAAATCAAGATATATATAATATTTTCTCTTACCGATATCCCAAAGGCGGCAACGGATCATTGACTGCTGGTGCAACTGGACAGGCTGCGGATATAGACGGTCGACCACTATATAAGTGCTCCCATGACCACAACTACACATGTAATGGCACGTATGAAATAGGGATTTAATACATTAAAGAATTAAACATAAATATAATTGGCCGTCCATACCTGGAGCAATAAAACATATCCGCCAATTTGGGTGTGACCCGCCATGCAGCACTAGCACATTTGTCTGTACAGGTCGGTGAGAACTACTAACCCCTAGCTGTACTCACTACACCCCTCCATTGTTTTAAGCAATGGAAGATAGACCATCGATGTCCAACTACCAGTGCCATTGGCGAATAACAAGGAACCGAACATATGAAGGATGTAGCGTCTGGCGTATTGTAGCAACACTTGCTCATCAGCGTGAGCTGGAGGGGCCTGTGCACACAGTTCCCCCAACCATGTACTTCTTAATAGGCTGCCCTTTATTGTTTGTGGTGGGGGGATTGCACCCAATAAAGAATGACAGAGGTTCTGCCAAATGTGTGTTGTGTTACCAATGACTGCCTGACTGTCTATTCGTAGACTCAGTAAGACGGCAACATCCTGCAGTGTTGGCGTCATCTCACCAACACTTAGGTGGAATGTATGGTCTCCCGCCTCCACCTCTCTAACAAAGCATCAATCAATGCGTTATCAATCTGGATGTGACCTGCTTGGGTCACTCCAATGAATCCAACTTGTATGACTTAAGGTCGTACTAATGAGTGAAGGTTTGACAGTTGGTGAATCCTCACTCTGATCTCATCATTGCCCTGTAGATATTAAATATATTAATTAACTATTTGAATAATTAGAACTCAAAATTATAGGACAAATATTTATTACTGGCATACCGTTCCATTCCAAACATCCTCCGACCAATGATGCTCCTGAAGACGCAACAAAAATCTGTCATCTGGACCCGGATTCTGCTCACCATATTGAGTAGTCGGAGGCGAAGTATGTCCTTCTAGTGTTCTTACCATCTCTCTAGAAAACTTGAAAATAGTAACCAATATCCATGGGCTAACAATAAAATTACTCATATTACAGCATTCGTATCGAGCACAACACAAAAATGAAATTACATTTATTATTATTATGTAATTACAGTAAAAAATGAATGAAATGAAGGCATGAACCTAAGTATAATATTATTGCTGTCTATTAGGACATATTTTTTTATTATGCCCCCTTTCACTGCATTTGCTAAATTTAATTTTGGACGAGCCCTCTCTTGCGTCCATTTCGTTATGTAGCAGGGGTTGATCGTGGCCATCTTCTACCATGCCTCCATCTTGTGTGATCTGCAACGACTGTAGGTCCAATGTACTTCGGCCATAGAGACTATTCGGGAAGGGGGTGAAACAATGGAAAATACGCACTTGCGTACATGGTAAGGCTTAAAAATGGATCAACATACTGTCTGTACTCGAGCCGAGATGCGGTACAACATGCCATCATATGTGAGCATGGACGATGAAACAATTGCCATGTACCACAAGTGGAACTCCATTCCTTTAGTGTTACATGTGCAGGGTACCCATGTTTGATTTTTTCAGCTAATACCGCGACGACACGTGGTGCTAATTTAAAGAAAAGGGAAAAGCAGCAATAAAATTTGACAAGGATTAAAACGCGTGATTTACGGGTTTTGCTTCACCGCCTGTTTTTGTTTTTTGTTTATATAAATACGATATTTTATCTTATATGAATTAAGTTTTGGAACTTGGTTTTTTTCATGATGAAAACCCTAAAATTATTTTAGAGGTTTTCTAAATTACGGTTTAACATAACTTTTTTTTTTTAAAGTGTTTTTTTAAAAAGATTAAAGGAAAAATTTTGTTCTGAAATTAAATATTTTGGAAGCTCACACTGTCGGTGCTATAAGAGATCACCGCGAAAAAAAACCTTTAAATGTCAAGAAACCTTCCTCCAATTTCAGGTCTTCAAGTCAAAATAGGGATTCGTGTTTCAGGTATGTTTAATTAAATATGTGATATTTGATTTGTTTTTCCTTTATTTCGTTTATTCTACATACCATGTTTATATTTGCTTGCTTGCTTTTGCTTCCATGCTTTTCTTGCTTCCCATGCTCTTCGTGCTTTCATGCCATGCACGCTTTTTAGGTTGGGGGTCCTCGGAAACAACCTTTCGTTAGGGTATCTCTCTGATGGGATAAGGTTGCGTACATCATACCCCCTAGACCTTGTTCACGCGGGAGCCTTTGAGGCACTGAGCTTGTTGTTGTTTAATTAGATCAGGATTTTCGTATTTAAAATTGAATTTACGCTACGACCACTCTAGTCAAAATTCGGGAAATATTTTTTAAATCTATTCCCAACACATAGGATTATTAGAATAAAGGGGATCGTTAAGAAGCAAAATGTCCATATTTATTGATGGTGGATCAATATCTTTGTGGATCCAAGATTGGCTAAAGCTGATGGTTTTAAGCTCAAACCATATCCTTCCCTCACTTTGTCTTAAACGGTCATTCCGAGAAGCACACATGCTTACTGCATGATTTTGACATTGAAACATGTTCTGTGAACTTAGTACGATGTCCCCTATAGAAACTTAAAACCTGGGTTTTCGTAAGCGCTCTAAAGAGATAAGCCCCATGTATACTCTCACCAGGGGATGAGCATCACCCCACATTCTTGTAGATGAACCATTAAGTGTGCTATCTGACACCACTATATTAGGCTATGGACTTATTGAGAGCATTAAGCTCAGCTTTTGATGTCATGATAAATATAAAAATGCATGAGTTTATATGACAATATCTTTATTATCACAATGTGCACGCTAGCAATAACACATATCATGTGAATGTAAATATTGAGGCCCATGTAATCAATTATATGCCTACCCATTTCTAGATCGAGACAACATACATATATTTAGGGCTTTTTTTCAAAAGCACAAGCGGGCCTCTTTATAATTGATAGCCCACCCAAATCTCCTTTTTAATTTGTCCCAAAAAATTCTTTTTCAACTAGGCCAAAATTTTATTCTTAATTCACAGCATCCCTATGTTTGTCTAAGGCCCAAAAAATCGTTTTCTTATTCAACCAAATCAAAGGATTAGGAACCTCAACTTAAAAATGAGCTATAATCCTTCACATCATTGTTTTTCTTCTCTCTCATTCCCTATATTTGCTAGTGCCAGACCACTCCAATGAAACATCACGTTTGATGCTAAAGAAGCACAAACCTCGCTGCGCATCTCAACACATCGGTGCCTCGCACAACCCACCATGCTCACGGACCTCTTACTACACTACTGTATCATCCGCACCATCACGAACCATTGTTGCAAGTTTAGGCACGCTGCCATCGTAGACTTAAGACACCTATCGCCACCGTGACAATGTAAGCTACATTCCCTAGCTACTCTCTTGGAAGTCGTTCGGGCACAACAAAATGGTGGGCTCACTCCACTGTCATGTGCACCTCAACGCCATGCATCACTGCATTTGCCACTGAAGCACACTTTGGGTTAGATTTTTGTTGTTGGTTTTTTTATTGATCGAGTCCTCAAACCTTGACCATTTTTTTTCATTTTAAATTTAGGCGGGCCGACCTCTAGCATAATCGAGCCTCAAGCACTCCATAGGTCCATCAAAATTTCAATTTTGTCCAATACACTCCCAAGTACGAACATTGCCTTTTGATGTGCTATGCCTAAATGTGCCTATAATGGGGCTGATGCAGCGCATGAATGGACAACGGGGTACGGGAAGTTCAACGGCCTTCCTTTTGAATTTTATTGATAGATAATGAAATTACAGAAGGGGAAAGATAACTGAGTTTCTCACAGGTCAAGAAACAAGAGGAAAAAACAAACAATATGAGATTTGAAATTAGAAAACTAAACCCAACTAGACCAAAATGCTCCCTTTAAATAGAGGAAGAAGAAAGCGGGGAAAAAAAATTACAATTCAAATTCAAATTAACAAAATAAAGTCATATGAAATCGCATCTTCCCAAATCAAGCTCGATTACTTGCCATAACTGTCCAAAGATTACCGTGATTGAAGATCCCAGCTGAATCGCCCAAAATCCTTGCGCGCTAAAGGAGTCTCGACAGTGCCACCAAGTTTTCCGGTATGCTTGCTGAAGCTAAGTCTTTCCCCGTTTCTCTCCTTAACGCCAAGCCTGCTGTATCATTCTCCCTGGGTTGGGAAGAATTTGCCCTTGAATTCACTTGTGGCAGGACTGTGTCATTCTTTCATAATATGGAATGAGGTTCTTAACATTGAAAACATCGGATGTCCGCATTCCTGGTGGTACTTGGAGACGGTAAGCATTGTCATTGATCCTCTGTAAAACCGCCAAAGGACCAATTTTGCGAGCAGTAAGCTTGTTGTACTCCCATGCGGGGAACCTCTCTCAAGTCAAAACAGCTCATACCTTGTCACCAACTCGGAACTGGACTTGTCTTCTCCTTTTGTCAGAGTCAGATTTGTATTTGGCAGTACCTTCTAACAATCAAGCCTGTGTTTGTGCATGCACATCCTTGAGGACGAAGATGAAGTCTTTAGCCTTGCCATGTGGTCTGGCCAAGTCAAGGACTGACGCCAAGGCAATGAAGAAGGTTGCCAAGTGAGCGGTTGATGACCTCGGTTTGTCCATTGGTTTGGGGGTGATGGACAGTACTGAAGGCTAAGGACGTATTGGCCATCTTCCATAGGGTCCGCCAGAAATGATTAACAAAACACACATCTCTATTGGACACAATACTCATGTGTAACCCTTGTAGCTTGTAAACCTTCTTGAAGTAAAGGCCTGCAACATGAATGGCGTTTGCGGCTCGTTTGCACCCACCGTAGTGTGCCATCTTTGAAACGCGATCAACCACGACAAAGATTGAATCAATACCTCCGGTGCTTCTAGGCAAGCCCAACACAAAATCCAGCTGATATCTGCCTAAGTTGACTCGAAATAGGTAACGGTAAATATAGCCCGGCATTGGTGATGCCAACTTTTGAAAGTTGGCAAGTGCGATAGTGTTGGACAAACTTCTCAACTTCTCGGCAAAGCATAGGCCAATAGTAGCTGGTGGAAATGAGCTTAAGTGTTTTGTCCTGGCCCATGTGAGTTGCGTTGTGTTTCTATTCTATGATCTTGAGCCACCAACTTGAATGAGGAATAGACAATTGATTACCTTTGAATAAGAACCGGCCATGAATGGAGTAATCTGGGTTGGTCCCGTCTTGTGCTTCTCGCCAAATGTTACTGAAACTGGGATCATCCTTGTATAGTTCTCCCATGAGTTCGAAACCCATGACTTCTGCCCCGCTTTGCGCCAAGATCCCGGCTCTCCTACTAAGTGCGTCCGCTACTTTGTTCAGCTTGCTTGACTTATGCTTGATGGTGAAGCGGAGTAGTTGGATGTAACCCGCCCGCTTGGCGTGTCTATCGAAGACCTTATCTTGACTATTAATAAATTTAAGGGCCATTTTGTTTGAGTACAAGAAGAAATCACGGTTTGCTAGGTAAGAACGCCAATGCCTCAAAGATCTCACCAGTGCATAGAACTCCAAGTCATATGTGGAGTAGTTTAACCTGCTGCCATCCAACTTTTTGCTGAAGTAGGCAACTGGTCTCCCCTGTTGGCTGAGTACAATGCCAATACAAATTTTGGAGGCGTTAATGTGCAGCTCAAATATCTTTTGGAAATTCGGGTGAGCTAACACTGTTGCCGTTGTCAACTTTTCTTTAATCTTGGCGAAGGCAGACTAAGCTTGTGGTTTCCAAACAAAACTCCCTTTCTCCATCCAATCGGTGATTGGCGCCATGATTGTGCTAAAGGCAGGAACAAAACACCTGTAAAACGACGCCAACTTGTGAAAACATCGTACCTCGCCAATTGCTTTTGGTTGTGGCCACTTTTAAATGGCCTTAATCTTCCCATCATCAGCGCAAATCCCATCCTTGGACACAATAAACCCAAGGAATGTCAGCTTGGCCTCCATGAATTCACACTTCTTGATCATGGCGAAGAGGCATTGACCTCTTAATGTTTTAAGCGCTTCTCTAAGATGGCGAAGAAGATCAACTCGGTCTCGGCTGGAGATGAGAATGTCGTTGAAGTATACGATGACGAACTTTCCAATAAAAGGGCGAAGAACTTGGTTCATGAACTTCATGAACATACTTGGGGCATTTGACAGCTCGAATGGCTTGACCAACCATTCACAAAGCCCTTCCCTCGTCTTGAAGGTTGTCTTCCACTCATCCCAGGGCGTGATGCGAATTTGATGATACCCGCTCTTGAGATCAAGTTCAGTGAATACCTTGGCACATTGTAGCTGGTTTGATAAATCATTAAGCCTTGGTATTAGAAAACAGTAGCGCACTATAATCTTATTTATGGCCCGGCTATCCACGCACATCCTCTACGTCCCATTTTTCTTTAGCGTGAGCAGAGCTGAAATGGCACAAGGGCTCAAACTCTCTCCGACGAACCCTTTGGTGAGGAGCTCTTCAACTTGGCATCTCAATTCTTCGTGTTTAGTAGGGCTCATCCGGTAATGAGGGCGGTTGGGCAATGTCGCGCCAGGCGTCAAGTCAATTCGGTGCTACATGCCTCTCAAAGGCAGAAGTGAGGAGGGTTGCTCCTTCGGAAAAACGTCAGCGTACTCTTCCAACAATGCCTTAACCTCTTGTGGTAACTCATTGGAGATGATGGTGTTCTCCTTGCCGATCAGAACATACAAGACCTTGGTCTCGCCAACCTCTCTTGTGAACAAAGTGTGGCCTTGGATATGTGGATGCTTGGCTTCCGGGACCTTTGGTCTCTCCTCCTTTTTAGGAAGCGATACAGTTTTAACCCCCTCAAAAAGGAAGCCATAAGTATTCTTTTGCTCATCATGAAAGGCTCCTCAATCCTACTGCCAGGGCACCCTAGTTATGGGTGGCATGTGTCCATAGTCACTATGTCATACCAAACTCCTTCTCTGTATCAGCAATGGAAACATTCGCGTAACAACGTTTGGAAACCGTAACCTGATTCCCCTTCTTCAACCACAAAATTTTATAAGGATGCGGGTGTGCCTCCATCTTCAGTCCCAACTTCGTCACTACCTCTTCTAAAATCACATTTTCATAGCTCCCCGAGTCAATAACACCCCCCCCCCCCCCCCCCCCCCAACCCGCATTACCTTTCCATTGATAGTACAAGATGTTTGAAAGATGTTATTTTGCAACCACCTATCTCCATGGTCTTCTTTTGGCATGAAGCATACACAGCTAACGACCAGCAACTGTCCTTCATCACCTTAAAGACGGTCCTATTCTAGTTCCGCCAAATCTTCAAAGCTATTCTCATCAATATTCTCGTCATGCTCTACTCTTGGCTCTTCAATGAGAAGGTCCTTAACCGGCCTATCTCCTTTGTGGAACTCCGAGGCTTGGTGTCCCATCTCACCACACTTGAAGCAACGAGTTCTGGATGAACACGCCAAGCCTTGGTTGGCTTGCCTAGTAGTGTTGGCAGTAGGTGTCCTCGTTTGAACATTCTATGTTGGCGCGGTATGAGTCTTTTGTCTTCCTCCGGTTGGCGTGTTCCATGTACTGCCAATAGGAGGCGTCTTTACTGCCTTTCTACATTCATTGCTTTTTGAGCAGCTTCTGACACAGTGAAGACGTCAAACATATTGCGGACATCTTGAATACTCTCCCTTAATCTGCCAATATAATGGTCAGCCAATTGTTCCCCCGTTTTCGCCAAGTCAGTCCTGGCGACTAAGGCTTGGAACTCAAACGTGTAATCTTCCACGGTCTTTAAACCTTAACGAAGGCTCTGCTGGCATTGGTACATCATGCGGGCATGATTATGAGGCAAGAAGGCGCCTTGCAAGTGTTTCTTCACCTTTTCCCAAGATTCAGTTTTAGGCTTGCTTTGTCTTAGTTGGATTTGCTTCTGTTGATTCCACCAGGCGACTGCCCTACCCAGAAGGAGGGTAGCGACGAGTGGTGCCTGATTTCGTTTCAGTATCTCCTTGAACTCCAAGATTTCATCAATGGCAAAGAGCCAATTAAGAAATTCTTCTGAACGTCCTCCACCACTGAACTCCGGGATCTCAATTCGAAGTTCGGATTCCCACCTTCGATCTTCATGGTCATCAACATAGCACTAATGGTGTCTAAATCTAGGCTCCGAAAACTACTATTCATGAAATCGGTTCAGGGAGTGTTCATCCATATCTCCACCTAATGCGCCCGGTGACGAAGGGAGTTGGGGCCGAACTCCATCTGGGAGATCGGGATTTGCCCCGAGTTGGATCAAGCATCGCTCGACCCGCTAGAATTTATCCTCCAATTCCTCTAATCTCCTCTCGTGCTGTTGATGTCGGTCATGATCAATAACGTCTTCAACGGTAACATTCCTCTAACATATAGGGGCCATCGTTCCGGAACCATTCTATGCTCTGATACCAACTAATGCAGAGCATGAACGGACAAAGGGATATGGGAAGGTTCAACGGCCTTTCCTTTGAATTTTATTAATTGATAATGAAATTACAAAAGGGGAAAGATAACTCGGTTTCTCACAGGTTGAGAAATGAGAGGGGGGAAAAAACAATTTGAAATTTGAAATTGGGACTAAAAACAACTAGGCCTAAATGCTCCCTTTAAATAGAGCAAGAAGAAAGTGGGAAAAAAAATTACAATTCAAACTCAAATTAACAAAATAAAATTGTATGAAATCGCATCTTCCCAAATCAAGCCTGACTACTTGCCATAATTGTCCCAAGATCACCGTGATTGAAGATCCCAGCTGAATCGCCCAAAATCCTCGTGCGTTGAAGGAGTCTCGGCGGTGCCGCCAAGTTGTCCAGCACACCCGATAGTTCCAAGTTGTCCAGTGCGCTTGCTGAAGCTAAGTCTTGACCCATTCCTCCCATTAACGCCAAGCCTGCTGCATCATGGGCTAAAACGGACATTATTATTTTCTTTATAACAAGGCCAACTAGGCTCGAGCCTCTATTTCTCTAATTTTTTTGTTTCATTCTAGGGCTTCAGAACCAATGTCACCCCTCTTCCTCTTTCTCTTTGACCCCTTCTCACGCCACCAACCGAAACATTCACCGAAAATCATGCTGCCCAACCTTCACCGGATCTCCTTGGTGGATCGAGAGGACAATTGCCTAAAGTTGGGTGGTGTTCGCTGGTTGATGCCTGGTGGACCATCATCGGTGGTGGTAAGAGAAAAGAAAAAGAAAGGCACCTAATTTTCGAGTCCCATAATTTTTAGGATTGCGATTTATAAAGTATTAATTGTTAATATTAATAAATTTTGCAATTAGAATTTTTTTAATTTGCTGTACATGAGGGACCCGATTTGAAAATTTTTCTTGATGCCCCAAAAATGTCAAGACCAGCTTGAAGGTAATCGTTAACAGCAGAAGCATTAGATTAAAACTAGCCATAATCACATTATTTTGTTCAATTTTTTAATCAACCGATGTCCGGTTTTGACCGTATGTCAAGTATGTTGAATTTGGGGGTACGTGCTTCAATTTTTTTTCTTGCTCTAAAACACTTGCATCCCACATAGAAAATCTAAAGTGGGAAGAGCAACTTTATGTACCCCCTTGTTCTTGTCCTTGATAAAGTCTTGTAGGCCTAAAGTGGGCATAATGGGCCATAGGTGTGCACGCGCCTCGCCACGCTACACCGGACCAGGTGATTAGCAGTGTCGTGTGAACTTTATCCAATCCAGACCTTTATTTTTGCCGCTGTTGTGTTTTTAGCTGTCATTAACAAACTCGAGGTGAGTTCTTGGACTGAGCTCAAGGGTGTGTGCTAGAACTCGAGAAGTCTTCTTTTGGGTAAGCTCGAGGGTGTTAGCTTGAGGCCTTGTCCATTACTCCAGGTTCGAGCTCGAGGCTACAAGCTAGAGTTCGAGATGTATTAGCTGACTAATTCAACCACCGACTTTGTCATATCTTTTCCTTCCTTGTTTGATGCAGATTATTAGTTGCTCCATATCCTCCACATTCCATAATTGACACCAGATCTTTTGTTCATTTTCTGTGTGTGGCACTCATTCTAACGGGAAGTTTCTTGCCTATAAATAAAGTGCTTGAGAGCATTATTCAACACGTAGAATGCTAAAAAATATACTCTTCATCTAGTTCTTCTCTACTCTGTTATACTCTAGTTACAAAGCAAGTTGGGATATACTATTAGAACAAATCTATAAAATACTTGCAACCGGGTAACTGAAAGATCTCAGGTGTTGAGGTTATGTAATCACTTTCCTTAAGATTTATTTCGGTAAATGAAATATCCTCCGGGATACAACAATAACCAAACAAAGAAGCGAAGATGTGTAAAGGGAGAGATAGAATGAGATGGTGAAAGATTGATGTTTTGTTAAACTTCACTTGAATCCAATCACACAAGATTAAAGAACCCACAATGTTCTTTTCAAGCACTTTTTCTCTCTTTTATTTTTTAAAGCCATTCAAGTTAGTAAACCAGAGGGAATATATGTGTTTATATGTAAGGGAGATGTCCCAAAACAAAGCCAAGAAGAACTGCAAAAACCCGGGAAAAGGCACGAAGCAAAATTGTCAAAATTTTGTCCTTTGCGTCGACAAACACATCGACACATAGAGTTACGGTAAGATTGTGTGTAGTCCTTGTGTGTCGACACACAACGTTTCTCTCCATGCTCTTCTGTAAAGGGCTGTGTGTCGACACACGAGCCATGTGTGTCGGAACACAGCTGTTCCCCTGCAGTTCTGTTGGATTGTGTGTCGACACACATGGCCCATGTGTTGACACACACCCCTAATAAGCTTTAAAACACTTCAACATATATCGGGACAATCTCAAATACATCTTATACAGATAGTAATCAATATTTTACATATTCAACACACATTTTGAAAATACATCAATATTCCCCCACCATTTTCAAAATACAATCAATCTCAAAAATAACATCTCAGTTAAAAAAGGCCTTATTGTGCATCAACAAGGGTGTCCCCCACATTCGAGCTCGAGGCCTTGTCCGTTACTCTAGGTTCGAGCTCGAGGCTACAAGCTAGAGTTCGAGATGTATTAGCTGACTAATTCAACCACCGACTTTGTCATATCTTTTCCTTCCTTGTTTGATGCAGATTATTAGTTGCTCCATATCCTCCACATTCCATAATTGACACCAGATCTTTTGTTCATTTTCTGTGTGTGGCACTCATTCTAACGGGAAATTTCTTGCCTATAAATAAAGTGCTTGAGAGCATTATTCAACACGTAGAATGCTAAAAAATATACTCTTCATCTAGTTCTTCTCTACTCTGTTATACTCTGGTTACTAAGCAAGTTGGGATATACTATTAGAACAAATCTATAAAATACTTGCAACCGGGTAACCGAAAGATCTCAGGTGTTGAGGTTATGTAATTACTTTCCTTAAGATTTATTTCGGTAAATGAAATATCCTCCGGGATACAACAATAACCAAACAAAGAAGCGAAGATGTGTAAAGGGAGAGATAGAATGAGATGGTGAAAGATTGATGTTTTGTTAAACTTCACTTGAATCCAATCACAAAAGATTAAAGAACCCACAATGTTCTTTTCAAGCACTTTTTCTCTCTTTTATTTTTTAAAGCCATTCAAGTTAGTAAACCAAAGGGAATATATGTGTTTATATGTAAGGGAGATGTCCCAAAACAAAGCCAAGAAGAACTGCAAAAACCCGGGAAAAGGCGCGAAGCAAAACTGTCAAAATTTTGTCCTTTGCGTCGACAAACACATCGACACATAGAGTTACAGTAAGATTGTGTGTAGTCCCTGTGTGTCGACACATAACGTTTCTCTCCATGCTCTTCTGTAAAGGGTTGTGTGTCGACACACGAGCCATGTGTGTCGGCACACAGCTGTTCCCCTGCAGTTCTGTTGGATTGTGTGTCGACACACATGGCCCATGTGTTGACACACACCCCTAATAAGCTTTAAAACACTTCAACATATATCGGGACAATCTCAAATACATCTTATACAGATAGTAATCAATATTTTACATATTCAACACACATTTTGAAAATACATCAATATTCCCCCACCATTTTCAAAATACAATCAATCTCAAAAATAATATCTCAGTTATAAAAGGCCTTATTGTGCATCAACGAGGGTGTCCCCCCCCCCCCCCCCCCGGCGGCTAGTGAAAAGAGTGTGCAGTTAATAGGATTGAAAATGATAGACCAAACTTTGAACCATACAACCCATTTGACTAGTTGACTATCTAATCACGCACAAGGCGTACTCCCCGCACACACCCTGCAACTCTCAGATCGACACATTTGTGGCCTTTTGTCCTGTACCATTCGTGAATGTTTCAGGGCTAAACCCTTAGTCAAAAATCGCCCCTTTGAAGCGGCCAAACTTCAACACACACTAAGGTGGACCTCATTGATCATGCCCCTGCGACGCGACATTCAATAAGTCCTAAAACCAAGTCCATTAAGAGCATAGGCTTATCCTCTTAGAATCTCTGGCGCACGTATCAAGCACTTCACACAGGGATGAAAAAATTCTTATTTAGTGCTTGTAGTTACATAGATGACAAGTCTCTCTCATTGAACCTGAGACCTAGCGTCATACTAGGCGTTGAGTTGAGGGCCTATCATGGGCGACTAAATATGACAGGTTTCAACCCCATCCCTTCACTTGTTTTCAGAACCAAGTCTCTAGCCAGGTCTTTTGTAAACAGATCTGATAGATTCTGATTGGTTCTCACGAAGTATACAATGATAACACCTTCTTCAATAAGGTGTCTCACTATGCTATGCCTTACGCCAATGTGTTTGGACTTCTCGCTATACACATCACTGTACGCTTTAGAAAGCGTAGCTTGACTATCACAGTGGATAGATATTAGTGATATTGGCTTAGGCCACAAAGGTATCTCATACAAGAGATCCTTTAACCACTCGGCCTCTTTAGCCGCAGACGCAAGGGCTATAAACTCTGTCGCCATTGTAGAATAAGATTTGCAAGTTTGTTTCTTGGAACCCCAAGAAACTGCACCCCCACCAATTAGGAATATCCATCCACTCGTGGATGCATGATCCTCCACATCGGAGATCCAACTTGCATCAGAGTATCCCTCCAAAATATAAGGATACCCTACATAAGAAAGACCATAGTTCATAGTCTTCTTCAGGTACTTCAGTACTTGATGCACTGCATCCCAGTGCATCTTACTCGGATTGCTGGTATATCTACTCAGCTTTCCAATAGTAAAGGCAATATCAGGCCTTGTGCTCATCATGGCGTACATGAGGCAGCCAATGGCTCGCGCATACTCAAGATGTGACATTGGAGCTCCCTCATTCGGTATTAATTTCACACTAGGATCCATTGGAATGGATATTGGTGCACAATCAAAGAAATGAAACTTTTTCAACACATTTTTGACATAGTGAGACTATGTCAAGGAGATGGTATCACTACCCCTTACAATTCTTATACCGAGGATCGCCTCCGCCTCACCCATGTTTTTCATAGCAAAGTTTTAAGAGAGAAACTATTTAGTTCTCTCTACTTGTTCCACATCAGTATCGAATATCAACATGTCATTGACATACAAACATATAATGACCCCTTTGCCATTATCAAACTTGCTATAGACCCTTTATCTGATTCATTTATAACGAATGCATTGTTAAGAAAAACTTCATCAAATTTCTGGTGCCATTGCTTCGGGGCTTGCTTTAGCCCATACAGAAAACGTATGAGTTTATACAGTTTTCTCTCTTGGCCTGGACCAACAAAACCTTCCGGTTGTTCCATGTACACTTCCTCCTCTAGCTCACAATTCCAGAACGCCGTTTTGACATCCATTTGGTGAATTACTAGTTTATAAATTGAAGCAAGGGCTATCAAAACCCTTATCATAGATATTCTAGCCACGGTGGCATACATGTCCAAGTAGTCCAATTCATGTTTTTGTGTGAACCCTTTAGCCACTAATCGGGCCTTGAACTTGTCAATCATTCCATCGACTTTCATCTTCTTTTTGAAAATCCACTTACACCCGATGGGCTTACTGCCTCGTGGAAGATCCACTAAGACGCATGTATTATTACCCATGATGGAATCCATCTCATCAATCACTGCTTCTTTCCAAAGAGAAGCATCATGAGACCTCATTGCCTCATTAAATGTCATGAGATCAGCTTCCATGACACAACAATATGGAACCATTTGGTCCACATTGTTCCTCGAGCCTTCTACCAAGAACGTGTAGAAGTTCGAACTGAAATATTTCTCTTTCCTTGCTCTTTTACTCCTTCGGAGTACAAGAGCACTTTTAGGGACATCTTCCCTCTCATGAAGAACATCATCATATGACACTTGTGTGTCACTCTCCACCGGTACATAATCCCTCAGTCTAGGGATAGAGGTAAACTGATTCTCGTCAAATATGGCGTCTCTCGATTATGTTATTGTATTCACATTGATATAATCATTAGGTTCGATTACATAGAAGCGATATGTCTTGCTATGAGACGCATAACCGACAAAGATGCAATCAATGCCTCTTTCACCTAACTTCTTCCGTTTAGGTTTAAGGACTTTAACTACTGCCCTGCACCCCCACACTTTCAAATAAGTCAAATTAGGGGCTCGTTTGTTCCAGAATTCATACGAGGTAATTTTATTTCTCTTATTCAGAACTCTATTTAGTATATAACAAGCCGTTAGCATTGCCTCACCCCAAAATTCATCGCTGAGACAGGAATATGATAACGTTGAGTTAACCATTTCAGTTAGAGTCCGGTTTTTCCTCTCAGCCATGCCATTCTATTGTGGCATATACAGAGCAGTTATTTCATGTATAATTCTGGTGGTTTAATACTTGGGATCATAGTATTCCCCACCATGGTTCGACCTAAGGCGCTTGAGGAAGGTCTCACAGTGTAATTCGGTTTCTGGTTTATATACTTTAAATCTATCAAGCGAGTCATCTTTATGATTTATGAGATATACATAACAAAATCTAAAACAATCATCTATAAATGTTATAAAATATCGCTTTCCACCTAAACTCGGTGGGTTCTTGAAATCACATAGATCGCTATGTACAAGGTCAAGTAAATTAGTCTCTCTTTGCACTGAAGGGAATGGCAATCTCGTTATTTTTGTTAACATGCACGTTTTACATTTATCATTAATCTTATCTATGTGAGGTATCAACGAAGAACTAACCATTGCATGCAATCTACGAAAATTTACATGACCTAATCTTTGATGCCACAAAAACGATGAGTCAAGCATATAAACAGAATTATCCATTTTATTATCGGTATTCATTTTAAACATCCCAGTACATAAGTACCATTTGCCAACAAAGACCTCTCCTTTTGACAATACAAATTTTTCGGCCTTAAAGACCAATTTGAACCCAAACCGATTTAACAGACCACTGGACACGAGATCCTTCTTTACATCTGAAACACAACATACATTGGTTAAAGTAAGAGTTTTTCCAGAGGTGAAAAGTAAATCAACTTTTCCCTTCCCTTTAACCGGTATAGTTGCCCCATTGCCCATAAGCGACACAGTTCCGTTGTCCATGGGTTCAAAAGTCGTGAAGAACCCCTTGTCCTTACATACATGTCTCGTGACCCTCGAGTCAACCCACCAAGAGTTATCAATCTCGACTAGGTTGACTTCCGATATCATTGCCACGAACCTATCGTTCGAATTTTTGGTGCGATGATCAAGCCCCTTGCCTTTCTTATTTTTAAGGCGGTAACAGTCTACGTAGGTGACCAGGATTCTGACACTCCCAACAGGCCATCTTCTGCCTCTTGTCATTTTTCTTCTTTTGGAAGTGTTCGGTTCTCTTGGTTCTTTTACTCGACCGGCTTTCTTTTGTGACATTGATTTTAACAACGTCACTAGGGCGGTCTTTGTTGTCATCTTGTCCCCTATAGCCTTCCTCAATACACAAGCGATTAGCCAATTCCTCCATTGACATATCTTCCTTTTTATGTTTAAGACTTTTCTTAATGTCTTTCGATGAAGGAGGAAATTTGTCAAACAAGGATGAAACAATTATGGTATCGTCCATATTCATACTATGTTGTTGGAAATTATTCAAGATTATTTCAATTTTATGGAATTGCTCCATGACAGGATGATTATCTACCATTTTATAATTATTGAATTGATTAACCAGGAACTTTTTGCTCATTGCATCATCTGACATGTAGCGTGCCTCAAGAGCGTCCCATAGTTCTTTTACGGTTGGCACGTTCGAGTAAATGTCAAATAGGGCATCGGTCATGCCATTCAGTATATGCCCTTTGCAGATATAGTCATCATTCTCCCATTTTAGTATGGCCCTCTGCTCAGCCAAAGTCTCATCTTCCTCGGAAGAGGGGATGGAATTGGTGTATTCAACACATACACAACATTCAAAGTTGTTATGAGGAAGTGCATCTTCCTCTGCCATCGGCAGAAATTACCGCCATCAAATCGATCTAACTTCATGAAGTTGGCTGTCATTTCCCTCCGTGATGAAGCCATATCCCAAAACCAGAATAATAAACCTTAAGATTGTTTGAACAAATCTATGAAATACTTGCAAAATACTTGCAACTGGGTAATCGAAAGATCTCAGATGTTAAGGCTATGTAATCACTTTTCCTTAAGGTTTATTTCAGTTTATGAAATATCCTAGGGGATACTATAACAACTAAACGATGAAGCGAAGATGTGTAAAGGGAGAGATAGAATGAGATGGTGAGAGATTGATGTTTTGTTAAACTTTACTTGAATTCAATCACACAAGATCACAAGAACTCACAACGTTCTTTTCAAACAGTTTTTCTCTCTTTTATTTTTTAATGCCATTCAAGTTAGCAAACCAGAGAGAATTTATGTGTTTATATGTAAGGGACATGTCCCAAAACAAAGCCAAGAAGAACTGCAAAAACCTGGGAAAAGGCGCGAAGCCAAACTGTCAAAATTCTGTCCTGTGTGTCGACACACAGCCCCTTTATGTCGACACACACATTGACACATAGGGTCACTATAATATTACGTGTTGAAACACACCGTTTCTCTCCGTCGCTTCTGTAAAGGGCTGTGTCTAGATACACAGGCCATGTGTGTTGACACATAGTTGTTTCCCTACGGTTCTGTGGGATTGTGTGTCGACACACATGTTGGAAAAATGATACAAGCTAATCTTTAGATTTTTGGAAGTTGTATCCCATATCGGGAAAGTAGTACGGATAATCCTTTACTTAACGGGTACATTTATATTACGGGAAAAATTTTCTTTCAAGACTTGTTACTAGCTGTTTACCCGTAACAGTTTAATGTCATTAAGATTATGACCGTTGGGAATTTATTAACAATATAGCTGTTGCAATTTATTACGTCGTTTATAGCCGTTGGAATTTATTGCACCCGATTTTAATGCCTATACTATTTAACATACCACCAACACCTCTTAATCACACAGGTAAGAGTAGGTTGCTCTATATTCACGCATCATTCTCTCTTTCTCTATATATATCTTTATTTCTCTAGATCTTCATATTCTTCCTTCGAAGATCAGTTAATCGAAACAATAATCTCGGAATCGGTTGGTGGGAAATAATGGGAAAAATAAGTTTTTTTCTCCACTTAATTTGGGGAGTAGACTATTAGTGTGAGAGAGCAGATGACCCTTACAGATTCTTCACATGGGCTACCACCTATGGCACTATTTTCTCCTCTTGGTGTTCCCCAACAGCTTCTCTCTTCTCAAATTATGGGCAAAGTTCAAGGTATTCCTACCCGACAATTAACGAGTGTACGTTAAGAGTTGTATCACGTTAATCCTGGAGGATGGCCGCCGGTTATACTGTATGCACCGGAGCAGCGGCGAAATCGTCTTTTAGGACAGTGACATTTACCACGGCGTGATATAATTATTTGTAAGATCTTTCTAATTACTCTCTTTGTGTTGGTATGCATGAACGTTAGTCAATTTCTTAACATCTTGAGACTTTTGTTTTAAATAGCTTAATTGGATTTTATTCCAAATGCTATGACCCCAAATTGGCCCGTTACGTGTTCGATCAAATGTCGATGAGAGATGTCTATTCTTGGAATCCAATTTTAAGTTGTTGTTGTAATTTGTATAGTTTAGAGATTGCATAAAAGGTGTTCGATGAAATCTCCAAGAGAATGTTGTGTCTTGGAACAGTATGATTAGTTTATTTGTTATGAATACGATAATACAGAAGCTTTGGAGGTTTCACTATGAGGTTTTCTTAACAATCTAAAAGACGATTTAGATAAGAACTTTTCTACAAATGACAATTTTGTGGTTAATCTGAGACGTTTTGGTGATGATTTCATATTTTGATTGGTGTTAGTTGTATATGCATAGTTCACCTGTAGTTTAGGTTGGGTGGCTATTTCTTGTATGTTATTCTTCATCTATGCTTAATCGCAATGTATGTCATTCCTCATCTCCGAGAACATTGTTATACTATTTGAGATATGCGATTATTTTAGACTTTAACTTCTGGTGCACAAATATGAATGCTTTAGCTGTTTGATGCTGCTGAAATGTTGAAATAATCGTTTCTTCTCCCAATGTTTATTAGAGTTTATGTAATTATACAAAGCATATGATTTCAACTGTCTAATTGTTGATCATGAAGATGAAGCATGTTTTTGGATTAGAGCTTAGAACTTTGCTTCTTAACATGGAGTATGGGACTCCATAACTCATGAAGAATATGAGATATTTGGCTATTTAGCGTTGAAAGTGCAAGATGTGCAAATTAGGCTTTAATGCATGTATTTTTCATGATATGGATTTAAGTATGAGCAAACAGTAGAGAGTGAAGCGGGTCACCTGCTACTGTTGCTCTACCGACACTCAAATTGGTAGTGTGATAACATTGACGTTTGGGTCCAAATGGTCGTGCAATTGTGTGAATCACCATCTAATCATGGTTATATGTGTCCTAACTGGTTTTGGTTGAACTATAATCATAATGTTATCACCTGGGACGTTAATTTATCAAATATTCTATGCAATAGGAGATACTTAGTGATGGTAATACTATTGCTCTTAAATAGATATGTGAGGAACTTATACCTTAATGTAGAAAGTTATGGCTCAAATCTCCATTACCTAGAAATGTGGGGGCATCTAGCCAAAATAGACCTTCTTGAAGTCCTTGGTTGTCACTTGTCGGATTGGACTAGTTTCAAAGATGGGTCATTATTGTTTCAGCTTCAGACTGTGTCTGCAACCCTGGTTTGTCTCCTATGTGGTGGTAGAGATGAACTTAAGTGTCCTGTTTTTTGGGCACTCCATTAAGTGACCTAGGTAGCATGGATTTCTCACTGTTTTTGAACATCCTTTAGTTTCCTCTTTGTGGAAAAGCTGTTTATGTTTGAGACTAACAGTTTGTTTTGAAATGAGAAAGCTCTAGGTACATCTGATCGGTGGAGTGGTTCGGTGTTAATCGCTTGTTCGGCCTCATGTATGGTCAGTTGAGAATCTGGTGTAGATTGTTTTGGTGGAGCAATTTCTGAGTTAAATTGCTCGAGCCTGACCCTGTTGGTGGTCGGAGGAGAGTTCTTGGTTTGGGTTGTGGGTGCTTTTCAATTTTCTATGTGATTGTTGTGGTTAATACATGTTTAATGCTTGAGGTTGGTTTTGAACTTAAGCCTTGAATCTAGAATTAGCCAACCCTTAGGTTAGGCATGTGTAGTTGGACAATCTGGAATCCTATTGTGTTGGTATAACATTGAATGTTTTGAGTGTAACCATGAATTAGATCTTGTATGTGAGAATTGGATTTTCTTACATATGTTTGAGTGACCTATTGAAATAGTTGATCACTGTAAAGGGCCAATAGAACTTGTGAGTTCTTGTGAAAATCCATATGTGATGTATCTCATTTATTTCCCATGGCTATGTTTAACGCAAGTTGGTACATGTTGCTGAAAGTGAATATAAATAGGCTGTTTATGGACTATTTTCAAGCTGAATATGTTGCTACTTGACTGGTAGCTCATGTATGTTGCTCTGCATATTGCTTTTGTGAAGATTATGGCTGTGTTCTGCTGAATTTATTGCAGTGCTAATTTTGTTCTTGCTGTAATATTGGGCAGCTACTGTTTTTGAGCTGTTTATGCTGAAATTGCCATGCTTTTTGTTGAATTTCAGCTTCTTGTTGGGAGAAAAGTGTGATATGTGTGAGTTATATGTGGACTTGTGTTGTCTTTGGAGGCTTGTATGCCCTTGGGGTCATTGTTTCATGCCTTTACTATTTTTTTTTTCTAGTTTTTGGGAAAATGTTAAGGTATAAGTCATATGAGAACCCTGATTGGCCTTAAAGTTTGAGTTGACATGTAGAAAATTTGAATAACTCGGTAATGTAGTGTGAGACATTCTATTATGGGGGTTTTGTGAGACCCGAGAGCCTATGATAAAGGATATTTGACCGGAATCTCTCCTGAATATTGTAGTTGCAATGATGTTTGCAAGTTAATGCTAGCTTATGGAAATTGATTATAGTGGAAATATCATTTTGGTGATTGTCTAAAGTTAAAGTTAGTGTGAATAGCTTAATGATGCTAGCACTTGGGCTTAAGAGCCTTGCAGAGGCTTGGGTTGCCTTAAGTTGACTTGTGAAAATAACCTTATGAATTATGATCTCCTGTACCTCCTTTTTTTGATATCACCAAATTTGATATAACATTGGTAAGATATGGACTACGCTTAATAGTAATAATGCATGTACTCTAAGTACAATGAGAATAGGGTAACAGCTCGTTGCAGGTACCTCAATGTGGGGGCAAGAGCAACTCGTGATTGATGCTGGCAGTGGTCAACTCTGAAATATCGCTTTGTTGCTATATAGTGTTGAAATGCCATTGATAATGGTTGAGCTTGATGCTTTAACCTAACCCATAGTCTGTAAAAAGTGGTCTGGACACTGCACACTTGATGAGTTTGGCAAGAGGAGACCTATTCGTCTCAGGCTTAAGAGAAAGTGATATCATTAAATTGTGTAAGGTTTGAAAAGAACCTTGTGGATCCATTGATAAAGATGCTATGTCAAAAAATAATTGTGAAAACATCGAGGGGGATGGGACTAAAGTCTATACATGAATAACCTATGATGTATCCAGTCTGGTCTAAACAGGTTCAATGTGAAAAATCATAGTTTCATTCAAGAAATGCACTGTGTTTTATGTTGTCCCTCCCTATGGTGTGACAGTGCGGAGACGGGTCCATAGCCATATGCTTGATGGTGTAAGTGAGGCTTGCACTTGATGGACACTGTCTGTATGTTACCATTGGTGAGGTTGAGCTTTAGCTCTTAATGGACCCATATCCATATGTTTGGTGGTGTGCGGTAACACACACTTGATGGGATCTACCTATGTAGGTGTGGGAGTCTAGCCGCTCCCTATGAAGGTTCAAGACTTGCCTTCTAGAGCGCCTATGAATATACAGGACAAGCGCATGGCCAATGAAACGTGCCGAACCACATGAGTTGTTGTTATGTTACCAAGAAGTAAGGCTAAGCTCTAGCTCTTAATGGACCCATAGCCATATGTTTGGTGGTGTGCGGTAACACACACTTGATGGGATCTACCTATATAGGTGTGGGAGTGTGGCCGCTCCCTATGAAGGTTTAAGACTTGCCTTCTAGAGCGCCTATGAATATCCAGGACGAGCGCATGGCCGATAAAACGTGCCAAACCACTGGAGTTACAGAGATCTGGAGTTTGGTATGTGCCCGAGTGGAAGACTATACAGCCCCTTATGAGGTTCAAGACGAAAGTCACCTCGCAAGATGTTGGTCCTAAACTTGGGTCACACTAGGTGACGATTCAAGTCGCGAGATATTGGCACTGAAAAACTGAACTCCCTTTGCCCTATCTATTCTTTTTTGCTCCTTACTGCTTGCATCATTTGTGGGGGATTGTTGGAAAAATGATACAAGCTAACCTTTAGATTTTTGGAAGTTGTATCCCCTATCGGGAAAGTAGTACGGATGATCCTTTACTTAACGGGTACATTTGTATTACGGGAAAAATTTTCTTTCAAGACCCGTTACTAGCCGTTTACCCGTAACGGTTTAATGTCATTAAGATTATGACCGTTGGGAATTTATTAACAATATAGCCGTTGTAATTTGTTACGTTCGTTTATAGCCGTTGGAATTTATTGCTCCCGATTTTAATACCTATACTATTTAACATACCACCAACACCTCTTAATCACACAGGTAAGAGTAGGTTGCTCTATATTCACGCATCATTCTCTCTTTCTCTATATATCTTTATTTCTCTAGATCTTCATATTCTTCCTTCGAAGATTAGCTAATCTAAACAATAATCTCGGAATCTGTTGGTGGGAAATAATGGGAAAAATAAGTTTTTTTCTCCGCTTAATTTGGGGAGTAGACTTTTAGTGTGAGAGAGTAGATGACCCTTACAGATTCTTCACATGGACTGTCAACTATGGCACTATTTTCTCCTCTTGGTGTTCCCCAACAGCTTTTCGCTCTTCTGAAATTATGGGCAAAGTTCAAGGTACTCCTACCCGACAATTAACGAGTGCACGTTAAGAGTTGGATAGCGTTAATCCGAGAGGACGGCCGCCGGTTATACTGTGTGCACCGAAGTAGCGGCGAAATCGTCTTTTAGGACAATGACATTTACCACGGCGCGATATAATTATTTTGTAAGATCTTTCTAATTACTCTCTTTGTGTTGGTATGCATGAACATTAGTCAATTTCTTAACATCTTGAGACTTCCGTTTTAAATTGCTTAATTGGATTTTATTCCAAATGCTATAACCCCAAATTGGCCCGTTACGTGTTCGATCAAATGTTGATGAGAGATGTCTATTCTTGGAATGCAATTTTAAGTTGTAGTTGTAATTTGTATAGTTTAGAGATTGCATAAAAGGTGTTCGATGAAATCTCCAAGAGAAATGCTGTGTCTTGGAATAGTATAATTAGTTTATTTGTTATGAATACGATAATACAGACGCTTTGGGGGTTTCACTATGAGGTTTTCTTAACAACACATGGCCTATGTGTCGACACGCACTCCTAATAAGCTTTAAAACACTTCAACATATATTGGGACAATCTCAAATACATCTTATATATATATTAATCAATATTTTACATATTATTCAACGCACATTTTGAAATACGTCAACATATACTCCATCCCATCACCCGAGAGTATACTCCTACGTTAGATGCCGTGTTAATCCTGGGAGTCAGAGTACATGACAATCCCGGCTGTGCCATAGCTGGGGCATAAATGACTTAGGGCAGGGGTGAACTACATGGGGCAGCAGCTTCATTCCGTTCAATCCTTCTTCTCTTTACTTTAGTCGTTTAATAATCGTGTTTTGAATCCATTTGTTTTAATTCGAGGTCTATAGCGTTCAGTTTGAAGCTTTCTTGTTTGAGTTCCCCTCACAGCTGGTTTAAGTTTTATTTTACGCCCATCTCGAGTTTGCCTTTAAGCATCTCGAGTTTTAGACTTTGATTACCCATTTGCGTTATTATTTCTACAATGCAAATTCAACTTAAATTTTACTAAAAGTTTTATGTAAAATAAACAACACATAAATGTATCATTTTTTTAATAGCTGAAATAAACAATTTACTTATCTGATAAGCCGAAGATTGTTACCCTAATTTGTTTATGCTCTGTACCAGTATAAAATCAGAGCGATGATCAAGCATTTGAAGATCTAGGCTTAAGATTATTTTTGCTATTTATTTTCGAAGATAAGTGTTTGAAGATGCTTTTCCCCTAGTTTTTAATTTAACAGGAAGCGAAGTTTAGTATTTGATAAAAAAGGTCTTGAAATCGACATGCTTTCTCCCTTATAAAAAATTATGGCCATAATTATTAAAGGTACTTGGTTATTTATTGTGTTGGAGTTATATGTAATAGTCAACCATCAAGAATAATCTAATGAAATTACAATGAGACTAAGCACTATTATTTGTATTTAATTGGAATAACAGAAAGTCAATTAAGAAGATTTGATTATGGCACGCATGACGTATTAAAGATACTTTGTGCCGTTTTTATTTTTAATGATTGAAGTCAAAATGATAAAATAGATCCTAATATAAAGCAAAATGACTACCTAAAATTAGAATTATATATCGGTTTAAACTTGGATTGGATTGAAAATCGAAACTTGTCTCTTTTGAAGACCGAAGACTGCATCGCATTTAACTGCTTTGATCCAATAAAGGATCGGTTACCATATGGTCCAGACTAGATCGAACTGGTTAAGATTGATTATTGTAAGTTGAATTTAATACATTTTGTCATTTTTTGGCAATTGTTGTTAGAAAATGATACAAGAAATACAGGATAAAACCAAGTGAAGTAGCAAAATAACATTTTATTCTTGTATCCTACATAGACAAAAGAGAAGGGGGTTTTTAGGTTTATATATGGGTACCTTAGAGCCACCCTTTGAATTATTTAATGGATGAGAGAATGGCCACCACACGCGTGCCGTCCGCTCGTCGTGCCTTGCTCGGGCGAGGGTGTGGGCCATCCTTTTTCTTACCGGGTATATTTATTTTGCTAAAAAACAAAATCGGATAAGTTTTTCTGTTGCGATATTCATGGCTGTACATATCCATTTAGCCGTTGCTACTAACACGGTTCAAAGTGGCATGTTTTTAGGGATCGGTTACAACAGCACCTTACGCTTAATATTAGTTTAAATAGGGCCTTCCCTCACATGTTTGATCATCAAATAAAAAACAGCAACTTTTCCCCCATCCTTTTCTTTTTGGTCCTCTCTCTCTCTCTCTCCAAATAGTGGGCAATGTTCTTAAGCCTCTCCTACTCGGTCGCTATTGAGTGCACGGTAGTGGTCGAATCGTGTTAATCCTGGAGGACAGTCGCCAATACAGCTGTTTGCACCAAAGTAGAGGCGAAATTGTCTTTCAGGCCAATGGTATTTCCCATGACACGGTGTCTTCGGTATTGTATTCAATATCTCAATATTTTAATTTTGATTGTTGTGTTTAGATATATTACGTTAAATTCACACCGTGAATTACAGTGTTATATCGCGTTTATTTTTAGAAAATTTCGCTGATATTTTACTGCATATTTTTATAGTTTTTTTTGCGTAATTTTACTATATTTTCCATCGTATTTTTTTGCAGTATTTCAACCGTATTTCACTGCGTATAAATGCTGTGTATTTAACTACAGTATTTCACTATTTTTTTGACATTTTACTATAGAATTTTAATTGGGTCACATTGAAATTAATTGATAGTTTCTGCCGCGAGTACTGTTTAATTTTAACAACAATTGTATTGCTGTTTAATAAAAAAATGATTATTGAAAAATGACTTTGGAAATGACAGAAAATATAAAAATGTAAAATGCTCACGGCTCATCCACTAGATACATCACACGCTAATATATTTTTAGGAAAACAAGTGTTTTATAGTAAGGATCATTCCAAAATTTTACACGATTTTCCTTTGGTCCTTCATCATTAAAAATAAATTGCAAGATGAAAAAAAAGACTAGATGATAAATTTAAGGAGAGAGAGAATATAGCATAATCACACATGATTACTTTAATTTAAGATTAGGTATTTATGTATTAGCTGACTTTTAGCTAGCTTTAAGTTCAAAGGTTATAACTTAAAATAACTTAAAAAACTAGAAGATCAATAATGTTATTCGGATGTTTAGTCCACTACCAATTTTTTGGATTTGGATCGAACTAGACCGAAACCCGAAATAAATATAATTTAAGGACTGAGAACCGGGTGAAAATTAAATCCGGTCCAGTCTTAGACTGAATCACCGGTCCGATCTGATTTTTCAGTCCAAACCGAAATTTGGACATCCCTTTCTCAAATTAAAGAAAGCATAACTGCTATAAGTAATACAATTTCGTTTGAGTACATTAGCAAGTAATATACATACAAGTAAATCAAAAAATGTACAAGAATATGTGAGACATAAACCAAGCATAGCACAAGGCCTATAAGGTAACAGCAATAAAAGCACAAAACAAAACAATGTGCCTCCTAGCTATGAATTAATGTCCCACCTCTATAGAAGCTGAACATGCTGACTCGCATCAGGAAGGTGTGAGGCTCAAATAAAGATGGCTCCGAGTTACACTGATGATCTCTTCATCCTTGACAACAGAAACAGGCCCAAATTGCTACTGTTGAACCCTTATATTTTCCTTATACTGGAGGATTTAAATAGTTACCAAGGGATAGTCATCTAAAAAGAACACATGATCCTTCTTGCCGCCCTGGAGCTACCAAGAGATTCGAGAGAGGAGGCTACTCAAGAAGCACGTAGAAAATGTAACTATGGTACATGAGAAGTTATATATCAGCAGCCAAATTTTAACATAATAAGCGATAAACAAAAATTGGATGGATGTGAGTCTCATTCCACACATTGCTAACAATCGCAAGACAGAGGATTGTTAGGTCATCCCTAGTAATAAAAGTCAACGACACAACTAAAGAGACAAAAAGGAAGCACAAAGAAAACAACATATAGAAGGCTCTGCCGTGAAAAAAAAAAAAAACTCCAAGATGTTGCAAAATTATAGTACTAAAAGACCACTCAAATCTCAAAAAATTAGTAGCAAAAGAAAACTTGTAGACTGCCACCAAAATGTACAATGAAAATTTTAAGCATCCTTAACCAATATTGAAAGCTCTAGAAACTTGATCGAGATATAACTTCAAAAACTCCAGAAGTATTAATAGGTTCCCAATAGTTCCAAAGATGATGCAGCGAGCTTAGGCGCCTAGCCCCAGCTTGGCGGAAGGAAGC
Source organism: Simmondsia chinensis (assembly GCA_018398585.1). Classification (NCBI taxonomy): domain Eukaryota; kingdom Viridiplantae; phylum Streptophyta; class Magnoliopsida; order Caryophyllales; family Simmondsiaceae; genus Simmondsia; species Simmondsia chinensis. The sequence continues at coordinate 11,918,901 of JAGTTD010000013.1, forward strand.
CTACTGCAGGAACAAGCAGGGCGAGTACTTGGCGTCACCTGATCTTGACGCCGCCATGGTCGAGCGCGGTTGAAGGCTTTGCAAGATTTCCGGTTTGATTCTAGGAGCCGGTTTTGATTCTTTCCGTTTATTTGATATCTTTTCCTTGTTTAGATTATCTCTTTCCTTAGTTTTGATTTATCCCTTATTAGTTCATTTATTCCCTTAATTAGGTTTAGATTTGATTTGGACTTGATTAGGAATCCCTCATCTATATAAATGGATGTTATGCTAGCTTAGGATCATTCGATTAGAATTCCAATAAATTATTTTCTTCCTTTTTATAACCTTGAGTTCTCGACTTGTGAGAAACGAGTTTATGAACCTCTTTTGTTAATTTTATTTCAGTAATAATAAAATTCAAAAGGGAAGGCCGTTGAACCTTCCCATTGCCCAATTTCTCCCATCATGCGCTGTATCATCTGGCATCAGAGCCCAGTTAGCTTCCTGTAACGATGGCCCCTAGAAGACGTCAAAGGAACGCCACCATGGAAGACATTACCGACCGAGATCGCCACCAACAGCATGAGAGGAGATTTGAGGAATTGGAAGAGAGATTCCGGTGGATCGAGCAACACTTGGTCCAAATTGGTGCTAACCTCAACTCTATGGGTGGAGCGAGGCACCAACGCCCCCCTTCTCCTGGCATGAATGGTGAATACGAGGATGCCCCCTTTATGAACCCTTTCTTCGATGAAGACCAACCGGACCTAAGGCCCAGGTGCCAACAGCGCTGTGGTGAAGTTCGTGATGATCGGAGATGGGAATCTGGGCTTCAGAACGAGATACCGGAGTTCAATAGAGGAGGATGTTCAGAGGAGTTCTTAGATTGGCTAGTAGCCGTCAAGGAAGTCCTTGAGTTTAGGGAGATACCAGAGAGAAAACAAGTGCCGCTCGTAGCTACTCGCCTTCGAGGTAGGGCCGCCGCCTGATGGCACCAACTGAAACAAACCTGGTTCAGGCAAGGAAAGTCCAAGATTGAAACATGGGAGAAGATGAAGAAACACCTTCGTAGCGCCTTCTTACTGTACAATCATGCACGGATTATGTACCAGCGCCTTTAAGGGTTATGCCAAGGTTCCAAGTCTGTTGAAGAGTACACTGCTAAGTTCAACTCCCTAGTCTCTAGAAACGACTTGGCAGAATTAGAAGAAAAGTTGGCGGATTGCTTTATTAGTGGCCTAAGAGAGTCCATAATAGACGTACTCAACATGTTTGATATTTTTACTATGGCTAAGGCATCTCAGAGAGCCGTGAATGTGGAACAGCAACAAAGGCGTCGCCATTCTGGCGTGACTGGGAACACACAAGCAGGCGGTAGGGATCAAAACTGTGTACCGCCAACTCAGAATCAAAATGCCCAAAACAAAGCCTCTCCCATTGTTATTGGGAAGCAGGTTAATCAAGAGGCAGGCGATTCGTCCCGTATACGTTGCTTCAAGTGCAGAGAAGTAGGTCACCGTGCCTCCGAATGCCGAAAGGAAGACAGACCGGTAAGGCTCTTCTCATTAACGAGCCTACTGAAGAAGCAGACGAGGCCATTGAAGAAGATGGTCAAGAGGACTTAACGGAACAAGGAGAGGACCCCATTATAGGAGACAAGGGTCAATGTCTTGTCGTTAGGCGTGTCTACCTCACGCCAAGGAATGAACAAGGAGACAGCTGGTTGAGGAACCATATCTTCCAAATGACCTGTACTATTGGTGGGAAAGTTTGCCGTGTCGTTATAAACTCAGGAAGCTGTGAAAACACCATCTCCGAGGAGGCGGTTAACAAATTGGCGTTAAAGACTGAAGCCCATCCTCAACCATACCGTTTGTCTTGGCTGAAGAAGGGTAATCAGGTGACGGTTTCCAAATGATGTTTCGTGAATTTCTCAATAGGACCAAGATACAAGGAGGGAGTATGGTGCAATGTAGTCGCAATGGACGCATGTCACCTACTCTTAGGGCGTCCTTGGCAATATGACCGAGGAGCTTTGCACGATGGACTGAGAAACACGTACAGTTTCATGTATGAAGGAGTGAAAACAGTGCTTTTACCCAAGAAGGAGGAGCAACCAAAGGCTACCGTGGCTCAACACCCTAATGTGCAGGGTCGCGCCATGTTTGCTAAAGAAGTTGGTGACACCAAGGTTGTGTTCGTTCTAATTGGGAAGGAAGCTGATAGTGTGTCTGACAAGCCACCAAGTGAGATCTTGCCTCTATTAAAGGAGTTTGTTGATGTGTTCCCATACGATTTACCGGCTATGCTGCCGCCTTTGCGTGACATTCAGCACATGATCGATCTGGTCCCTGGTGCTTCCCTACCAAACAAACCCCATTACCGCATGAGTCCTTCTAAGCCTGAAGAGCTCAGACCCCAAGTTGAGGAGTTGCTTGCTAGAGGTTTCATCAGGGAGAGCTTGAGTCCTTGCGCTATTCCGGCCTTGCTAACGCCAAAGAAGGATGGGATTTGGCGTATGTGTGTGAGGATAGCGGAGCCATCAACAAGATAACAGTGGGTACCGTTTTCCCATTCCAAGACTGGATGATCTTTTGGATCAATTATAAAGCGCCAAAGTATTCACCATGCTGGACCTCAAGAGTGGCTACCATCAGATACGAATATTTCCCGGGACGAATGGAAGACAGCCTTCAAGACAAGAGAAGGTCTCTATGAGTGGTTGGTTATGCCGTTTGGTCTCTCCAAGGCAGCTAGTATCTTCATGAGGTTCATGAATCGGGTATTACGTCTTTTCAATGGAAAGTTTGTTGTCATCTACTTTGTTGATATTTTAATTTATAGTTGTAACTGTACTGAGCACATCAATCATTTGAGAGAGGTTCTTCTTACCTTGAAAAGTCAGAGTTTGTTCGCAACATTGAAAAAGTGTGAGTTTATGAGGGAGAAGGTGACCTTCCTTGGCTTCATTATTTCCAAGGATGGTATTTTGGCTGATGAAGGTAAAATTGCAGCTATCCGTGATTGGCCACCACCAAAAATCGTTAGCGAAGCGCAAAGCTTCCATGGGTTGGCGTCATTTTACAGGAGCTTCGTTCCTGACTTCAACTCCATCATGGCGCCTATCACATATTGCCTTAAGAAAGGTTCTTTTCTTTGGACGCCTGAAGTTGCATCTGCTTTCGCTATTATCAAGGAAAAGCTAACAACAGCCCCAGTGTTGGCATTACCTGACTTTCAGAAGACGTTTGAGCTGCACACTGACGCTTCAAAAGTTGGTATTGGTGCCGTCCTAAGTCAAGAAGGAAGACCAGTTGCTTTCTTCAGTGAGAAGCTTCATAGGAGTAAGTTGAGATATTCTACATACGACTTAGAGTTTTACGCTTTGGTCAGTGCGCTCCGACATTGGAAATCTGATCTGGCAAACTGTGAGTTTATTCTGTACTCAGACAGCATAGCCTTGAAATTTATCACTAGTCAAGAGAAGTTGTCAGAGAGGCATGCCAAGTGGGCGGGTTTCATCCAACTCTTCCACTTTTCAATCAAACACACTTCTGGCGCGATGACTAAGGTGGCTGACACCTTAAGCAGGAGGACCATGGTCTTAACGCAATGTAAGACTGAAGTTACCGGGTTTCGGGCATTTCAAGGATATGTACCGTGATGACCCAACGTTCAGCAGCATTTGGCATGACACACAACTTGGCCCAGTGCCGGATTACTCAATCCACGATGGGTATTTGTTCAAGAGAAACCAACTGTGTGTACCAAACTCTTGTTGGCATCAGAAGATAATAGAGGAGAAGCATAACTCTGGACATATTGGCAGGGACAAGACATTGAGGCTCATTACTGCCACTTAATTTGGGCCCACAATCCGCAAAGAGGTTGAGAGATTTGTCAAGCGATGCCGTACTTGTCAGATTTCTAAAGGAGGGATGACGAACGTGGGACTCTACTTACCGTTACTGGTACTTGATCAACCGTGGGTAGACGTGAGCATGGACTTCGTGTTGGGGTTGCTGTGAACAGTGGTCGGGATTGATTCCATTTTTGTTGTTGTTGACCGGTTTTTCGAAAATGGCTCATTTCATTGGTTGCAAGAAAGCCGCGACGCCACCCACGTTGCAAGTCTTTACTTCGAAGACGTCTAGAAGCTCCATGGCTTACCGTCTAGCATTGTGTCTGATAGAGATGTTCGGTTCATCAATCACTTCTGGCGGAGCCTTTGGAAGTTGGCGAACACCACACTGTCCTTCATCACAGTCCATCACTCGCAAACCGATGGCCAAATTGAGGTCACCAACTGTTCCTTAGGGAACATACTCCTATGTTTGGCTGCAGAAAATCCCAAGAGTTGGGCACAGAAGCTTCACCAAGCTGAATTTTCCTACAATAGTTCAGTAAGTAGAAGCACATGGTTCACACCGTTCCAAGCTGTTTATGGGTTCACTCCATGAGCTCCTATTGACTTGGCACCAGTTCCAGACTTGGTGCGTCCTCATGGCAAGGCAGAAGACTTCATATCTTCATGTTGTGTTCTTAATCGTTTCTCGATGTAATAAGGTGCTTTTTACTTGTAAACATTTGAATTGCTTTTTGGCGCCAAAGTTAGTTAGGATTGGGCTTGGGCAGGATGTTTTTGGCTGGAATTGTTAGTTTGTTAGAGAATCAATTTCATGTGCCAAGCTCCATTAAATGGGCTGATTTATGTAAGGTTTTACTCATTCGATGAAATCAACTATCTCTTTGAGATTAACCTTCCTTCTTTCATCTAATTCTTCTATTTTCTCATCTCCTTCACTTCTTTCTCATCTCATATTCTCCTAATCTTAGCTTACATTTGTGAATCTATCACAAACGTAACAATTGGTATCAGAGCTTCATTCGATTTGCAAGTTAATGGATACAAACGACAATCCCTTGATCGGTGGTGTCACCACCAGATCAGCAGCAGCACGAGCCGCCACTAGATCAACCAATGCTGTTTGTGTTGGCAGTAGCGATGCAACTGGACAAGACTTGGTGACAAACGCTCAACTGGACAGTAAATTTGCATCAATGCTTGCTCAATTCAAGCAATTAGTCACTGAATCGTTACCTCAATAGATTGAGGAAAGGGTTGATCAACGAGTTCAGCCGGTTGAGGCTAAGATTTCAGATCAGGTCACACGACAATCTCAAGATCTGGAGGAGAAGATTAACCAGCGAATTGAACAGCAAATGCAGCAACTCGAATTGAAACTGACTAAGAATCAAAAGCAGACTAGAAGGCCAATTCCTGATCTGTTATTACCTGCTAGCTTGATGAAGACAATTCAGCCGATGAGGTCCTTCAATGAGGAGAGGAAGAACATCCACAATCCAGGAGGGAACACTGGTATTAATGAAAAGAATTCAGATCGGGATCAGGAGGTGTTGATATCTGATGAGATGCAGGGTAACAATGAGCAGGGGCTGCCTCAATCTTCAAATTGGAATGTTGGATCTGGACTACGAGTAACTGACTTCGACAAACCTCCTGACCAGTTGCTGCAGCAGCGTTCAGGGAGCAATGAGGAGTCTTCCAACACCAGAATCCATAGCCATAGACAACCTCGAGAACAGATCGATGCATTTGAGGGAAAACAACCTCACTCTTGGCTAAGGAGGTGTGACCGTTACTTCCATTTCTATCACATTGATGAATCTGAAAAGGTGCAAATTGCGGCTGTATATTTGCTTGGGGATCATGAGGTATGGTTCTATAGCTTGTTAAGAAGTAGGCCTTTCATTACATGGAATGATTTTGCAAGGGCCTTGTGTGCTCGGTATAGTGATGAAGATGATAGTGATATAGTGGATAAATTCAATAAGGTTAAGCAAGAGACAACTGTGAAAGATTACATGACTAGATTTAAGAATCTAAGGGCTAGCATTGTAAACGAAATTGAGGCTTCTGAGTCTTATTATGTAGCTGCTTTCATTAGCGGTTTGAAGCCTAAGTTGAGGAACTTGGTTAAAGCCGTGGATCCCATTGATTTGTCCACGGCTTTTGCTAAAGCCAAGCTTTATGAAGCAACCGGATTGGCATCTAGTGATGTATCCAGGTCCCGTGGAAGTAGCTCCCAGCTGCAGCAAGGCAAGTCCAGGACCTTCAGATCAGATGGCAAGCAACAACAGAAACTATGTTATCGTTGCAATCAGCCTTATCAATTTGGCCATAAGTGTAATCCCAAGTACCTCATGTCTGCTGAAGGTGCTAAGGTTGGGGAGCTCTCTGATGAAGAAGGAATTGCAGAGGATAATATCTACTCTGATCAGGAAATCGAAGAGGATTTAGATGAAGCTGCAGTAGAGATCTCTGTGAAGGCACTAACCGGTAATGGGGATCATAGCACGATCCGGATCAAGGGAAAGGCTGGAAAAAGGTCCATTATCATTCTCATAGATAGTGGGAGTACTTATAGCTTTGGTGATCCCAAAGTTGTCAAGAAGGTGGGTCACGAAGTGATAAAAACTCACCCACTTGCTGTTACCGTGGATGATGGTAAGACTGTCATGACACAAAACAAGTGCAGGGGGTTTGTTTGGCTGAGGCAAGACTGTAAGTTCCAATATGACTTCAGGATCCTTCCCTTAGGAGGTTGTGACATGGTGCTCGAAGTTGATTGGATGAGAACTTATAGTCCTGTGCTGTTTGATTATGCAAATCTCACGGTCTCTTTTGAAATTCAAGGCTCTAAAGTCACACTGCAAGGCATTGCGGAGCAAGCTCAACTTCAAGTAATAAAGGGGAGGAAGTTGAAGAAGGGTCTTCAGGGCTATGCATACCAGTGGGTGGGCCAGCTGTTTGCCAGGTCCTCAGCTGAAATGGTCGACATAACCGAACCAGAAGTGCAGATTTTGGTTACAGGGTTCGAAGATGTTTTCGAGGTGCCTAGATCCTTACCTCCCAAGAGGAGTTTAGATCATGTAATTCCTCTCAAAGAGGGTGCTGAACCGGTGAAGATAAGGCGTTATAGATATCCTCACACTCAGAAGACAGAGATTGAAAAGCAAGTGGATGAATTGCTTAAGACTAATTTCATACAAGCCAGCCATAGCCCCATTGCTTCTGCGGTCATTCTTGTCAAGAATAAAGATGGCACGGCACGTATGTGTATTGATTATAGGCAACTCAACTCTATGACTGTGAAGGATAAGTTTCCTATACCAGTTATAGATGATTTGTTGGATGAATTATATGGAGCTCGAGTCTTTTCCAAGCTGGATCTTCGGCAAGGATATCATCAGATCAGAGTGGGTGAGCATGATGTGTATAAGACTGCATTCCGGACGCATCATGGACACTTTGAATTTGTGGTCATGCCATTTGGCTTGACCAACGCACCAGCAACATTCCAGGCTCTTATGAATGATGTCTTCAAACAATTTCTTAGGAAATTTATTTTGGTTTTCTTTGACGATATCCTCATTTACAGTGCATCGTTTGAAGAGCATTTGAAGCATCTGAGGGAGGTATTTTTGGTCATGCATAAGCATAAATTGTATGCTAAGTTGGCCAAGTGTTCTTTTGCTCAAACACATCTGGAATATCTTGGCCATGTGATCTCTTGTGATGGAGTTGCAACCGATCCTTCAAAAGTCCAAGCCATGATGGAATGGGCTGTTCCAGTCACGTTGAAACAATTAAGGGGTTCTTTGGGGTTAACTGGCTATTACCGTAAGTTTTTAGCTAACTATGGAGCCTTAGCCAAGCCCCTAACAGATCTTCTTAAGAAGGACTCTTTCAAATGGTCGGAGGATGCTCAAAAAGCTTTCGATGCTCTCAAAACTGCAATGTGCAGAGCACCAGTTTTAGCTATGCCAGATTTCTCTTCAAGCTTCATTTTGGAGAAAGACACAAGTGGAAGTGGTATTGGGGCAGTATTGTCTCAAGGTGGGAGACCTATAGCATACCTCAGCCAAGCTTTGAGTGCAAAACATCGAGCTCTTTCCACATATGAGAAAGAGTACCTTGCAATCTTGCTTGCGGTTGATAAGTGGAGGCACTACTTGGATGGGCCTCATTTCATCATTAAGACTGATCATCAAAGCCTTAAACACTTATTAGAGTAGAATATTGTCACAAGGATACAAAGAAAAGGGCTAATGAAGATGTTGGGGCTGAATTACGATATTGAGTACAGAAAAGGCAGAGAAAACTGGGCTGCAGATGCACTGTCACGCAAGTTTGAGGGTCATGAGCAGGGTTCCCTTGGAGCTATTTCCGTGATTTCTCCTGCTTGGATGGAAGAGTTACATCAGTCCTATGAGAATGACTCTTTTGCACAAGAATGTATAGCTGCAGCTAGTATAGGCAAGGCGTGCAATCTGGCTGCTAGGACAGACATTTCTGTAACCCGAGGTGTGATCAAAATTCAGGGGAAGCTGTATGTGGGAAACTCTACTGGTCTTAGACACCAAGTCATCAGTGCTGCTCATGACTCTTCATGGGGAGGACACTCAGGCATTGAAGGGACATATCAGAGACTGAAATTTCATTTTAGCTGGCCCGGCTTGAAGAAAGAAGTGACTAGTTTTGTGCAAAGTTGTGAGCTTTGCCAACAAACCAAACTTGGTGATCATAGATACCAAGGTCTGCTCCAGCCCTTGCCTATTCCTGAGGGTGTATGGCAACATATAAGCATGGATTTCATTGAGGGATTGCCCAAGTCAGAAGGGAAAGAGGTACTTTGGGTAGTTGTTGATTGGTTCACCAAATCTGGGCACTTCATTGCATTGGCCCAACCTGTAACTGCAGAAAAGCTAGCTCGTGTGTTCTTAGACAACATCTACAAGCTACATGGCTTGCCCCAATCCATAATTTCTGATAGAGACAAGCTCTTCACAAGTCAGTTTTGGAAAGAGTTGTTTACACTCTTGGGAACGAATTTGGCCCTTAGTTCATCATACCACCCTCAAACCGATGGTCAGACGGAGAGGGTTAACCAATGCATTGAGCAATACCTCAGGAGCATGGTGTTTAGTCATCCGAAGGTGTGGGGAAGGTGGCTTTCCTTAGCTGAATTCTGGTATAATACCCACTTTCACACTTCATTAGGCAAGACTCCCTTCAAGGCTTTGTTTGGGTATGATCCACCCTCTCCTTTTGGGTTGCAAGGAGTTGAGACACATATGGTTGAGGTGGCTAACATATTACAGCAGAGGAGACATGTTTTACAGCAACTGAAGCACAATCTCAGTCAATCACAGGCTTGGATGAAATGGTATGCAGACAGGAAAAGAGTTGATAGAAATTTCGAGGTGGGAGACATGGTATATCTAAAATTACAGCCTTATCGACAGTCCACAGCAGCAGTAAGGAGAAATGTCAAGCTTTGTGCTCGGTTCTTTGGGCCTTATAAGGTCTTAGAGAGGATTGGCAAGGTGGCTTATTGGCTAGAGCTTCCTCCCGACTCTTATATTCACCCTATTTTTCATGTTTCGCTTCTTAAAAAACAAGTTAAAGAGGGTCATGGCTCTTCTTCCAGTCCTCCAAAAGTGGGTTCCAATGGCTCATTGGTCTTACAGCTAGCTGCGGTGTCCGATCAGATGCAAGGAACAGATTCCAGGAAACAAAAAATTCGCGTGAGTTGGAGCAATTTGGATGGATCGTTCACCACTTGGGAAGAAAAGCGTTTCTTGTTGAGTCAATTTCCTTCTTTTCATTCTTGAGGACAAGAATGTTTTAAGGGGAGGGGATTGTTATGTTCTTAATCGTTTCTCGATGTAATAAGGTGCTTTTTACTTGTAAACATTTGAATTGCTTTTTGGCCCCAAAGTTAGTTAGGCTTGGGCTCGGGCAGGGGCAGGATGTTTTTGGCGAGAATTGTTAGTTTGTTAGAGAATCAATTTCATGTGCCAAGCTCCATTAAATGGGTTGATTTATGTAAGGTTTTACTCATTCAATGAAATCAACTATCTCTTTGAGATTAACCTTCTTTCTCTCATCTAATTCTTCTATTTTCTCATCTCCTTCACTTCTTTCTCATCTCATATTCTCCTAATCTTAGCTTACATTTTTGAATCTATCACAAACGTAACAAGTCCCTTTAGGACATTCATGAACAGACAAGGGCGATGTTATTGACGGTTAACGCCAAGTACAAGGACGACCGTGATAACAGACGACGACGAATGCAACTCCAAGTTGGACAGAAAGTTTGGGCTATTTTAACACGAGAATGCTTTCCATCCTGGGAGTATAATAAGCTCACGGCCCGCAAGATAAGCCCTTTGACGATCCTTAAGAAGATCAACGACAACGCTTACCATCTACAATTGCCTCCTGGTATGCGAACTTCAGATATTTTTAACGTCAAGCATCTTAGTCCTTACTTTGGCTAGAATATCAGTGTTGACCCACAATCAAATTCGAGAGCGAATTCTCTCGAACTCGGGGAGGATGATGCAGAGAGCTTAAGCGCCTAGCCCCAGCTTGGCGGAAGGAAGCCTATGGCAGGAACACGCAGGGCGAGTACTTGGCGTCACCTGATCTTGGCGCCGCCATGGTCAAGCGCGGTTGAAGGCTTTGCAAGATTTCCGATTTGATTCTAGGAGCTAGTTTTGATTCTTTCCGTTTATTTGATATCTTTTCCTTGTTTAGATTATCTCTTTCCTTAGTTTTGATTTATCCCTTATTAGTTGATTTATTTCCTTAATTAGGTTTAGATTTGATTTGGATTTGATTAGGAATCCCTCATCTATATAAAGGGTTGTTATGCTAGCTTAGGATCATCAAATTAGATTTCTAATAAATTATTTTCTTCCTTTATGTAACCTTGATTTCTCGACCTGTGAGAAATGAGCTTATTCACCTCTTTGTTATTTTTATTATTAGTTTTAATAAAATACAAAGGGAAGGCCGTCGAACCTTCCCGTACCCTTAATTTCCCCTCACGCGTTGCATCAAAAGGCCTCTGCCCTCCAAACGTCCCACCTCTAGAATCTAATATCTAAGCTTAAAATATATCCAACATGCCAAATTCAAACAAAAGGAAGCGATACACCTCGATTGATATGATCATACATCTATTGATGTATCTACTGCTTTAGAGCCATTACTCGAAATAATACTAAAAGAAAAAATATTTCTAAAACTAACACCCAAAGAAAAATATTTACCAAAATGACATCCATGTTATCTTTTGGATTTTTTATTCTTTTTTGTTTTTCTTTTACTTCTTTTAAAAATAGAATATAAGGGAGGGTATTTGGTACACAGTTTTCAATACATAATGCAGTGCATGCATTATATTTAATGTTTTAAAATTTTAAATATTTTCTTAATTATAGTCAACAAAGTAAATTAAGTTATTTATTAAATACTTAAATTAAGTTATACACAAATTTAATTTATGTATTTAATAAGTAATTTATTTTATTTTATTTATTGTAATTAAGAAAATATCATGAATTTCCAAAAATAAAACATATGTGTACAAACGTGAATGCATGTATTGAAAATTATGCACTGAAATTTAATTTTTTGGAGAAAAGTAAAAACAAAAAATAAAAATTTTAAATGATGAGGTGGATGCCATTTGGATTTTAAAAGCTAATTTTAAAAATATTTTTTATTTTGATGTTATTTCGTACATTAGCTCACTGCATTGCTACAATAATCCTCTCTTCTTGGTTCTATGTCAATGTGCTTGTTTTAATAATCTTCTCTTGTTAATATACTCTATGCCATAACCTCACATTATTTGTTTATTTATTTGATAATTAAGAGGAGAATATCCTCATAAATACAGAATGTGAACTTTTGAAGGTACAAGAGTCAAAAGGAAACAAAAGTGCAAAGAAAGAAGATTAACCCCCGGCTAGATGTGCATTATGGTCAAAGTAAGGCTAAATACTCTGAGCTTTGCATATGGTTCACAACTAAGGACAATGCCAGGAAGAACTAAGGGGCATGTATCACGGTGAATCTGGATCTAAATCTAGGGTTAGTATTGGAAATCAATCTTCGCGGGTATTCCAACTAATGATGTATGAATATGTCTGCGGAACCCTCTAGTACTTGGTAAGTAGTAATGATCCTCAGTTTCATAGTATCGATGATGCATGATTAGTCTGGATTGAAATTTTGGAAGACAAAGGCGTTTCATGATTCCCAAAATTGTGTTGATGATGACAAAGAGATAAAGGCGTTCCTTGATTCCCAAATTGTGCTGATGACGACAAAGAAAGAAATAAACCATACTTTCTAGGTTGGACTTGATACTAATACAAATTGCCGCTGTTGAAACATATCTTTGAAATTACTTGCAGTAATGAGGGAGAACCCCCATTGCATTTACAAATTTAAGATTTTCGTTAATTTTCTAATCTTTGTAATTTATTTCTTAAATTGAAATAACAACATATAATTAATATCTTAAACCAATTTTTTTTTTTTTTTTTTTTGTTGTTTTTTGAACACATCTTAAACCATGTTTTTTGGCCGTCTAATGTTTTTTTAAAAAAAAAACTTGAAATAGTCAATTAATCTTAGTTATATTTCCTTTAAGCATGTTTAAGGGGTCAATTAGGAGAGGAAGAGAGGACACTATATAAAGGGGATTGCTTTAGAGACTTTAGTGTGCTATTGTTTCTCCATTCAATCACTAAACGGCGACGTTTGGCGGCAAACCCTCCTTGGAGTACTAGGGTGAGTCATTTCTTTATTTTTCAACGTCTTTTTCTTGTTGTCATTTGTCTATATCAAGAATCAACTAACTTAAAAGTTTAAACTAATGGATGAAGGTCTAAAACAGTTTTATACTCCAACAGTCTATGCCTTTCTGAGTATTCGGTAAGGAATGAATTTTGGTCAGCAGCAAGATTGAGTTGAATTGAGTCCCATTTAAAAATGAAAGAGAGAAGAAAGGAGATATGTAAAAATAATGATTATACTGCTTAAATATTCGTTTATTCTTGAATGACATTGGTCTAGTTATGATCAAAACACATGTTGCGTATTGAATTTTCTATACTCTCAATATGGTCGATTTTGGACCGATATCCGTCCTTCAATCAACTATGATAATGGATAATCTCTTTATTAATCTTCAATAAGGATTAATCCATATCATTTTTTGATCAAAGGATTAATCCATATCATGTTTATTCGTTCTTGCCGTCAAATGTAATATTTTAGCTTAATATGAACTAAAAACACATTAAAACGAGATTATAAAAGCAAACTCAACCATTAGTCAACTTTACAGTAAATAGCATTGTTTTGCCTCAGTTAAATGATTTATGTGTGAGTAAGGCAATATTACATAAAATGATATCAAAATAATACAAGACATCAACTAATTTAATGAATTAAAATAATATTTTTGCAGTCTTCATTAATTCTTTGCATTTTTGTTGCTATGTTGTGAAATGTAGTTAATTAATGGGCATATTATTATTGTACGCTAATAACTATAAGGTGGTCTACATAGTTATCCAATCTGCTATGATTTTAATTTATGTTACAATAATAAATTAAGTAAATACTGATTTAAATTGGTGAAGGTTGACTTAATTCGATTTAGGATTGGATAAAACCAAAGCATGGCTGAAACAATCATTTATCATAAGCATTGGAATAGGATATTTTATCCGTTTGATAGATTATGATAAATGACTGAGTTAGCCATACTTTATTGATATTATAATGTCACTACTATATAATTAATTAAAATAATAATTTTTATAAATATTAAAAAATTTTTTTTTTATAAATATGAAAAAAAATTCTTATTTTTCCTCAAAATATAAAATTGTACCTAAAATATAATTAAATACTTAATTATTTTATTTTGAGGGCAAAATGGTCCAAAAAAAGTTGTTTGGAGGCAAAGTGATAATTTTTTAAAAGTGAGGGGGTTTAATGAGTGATTTTATTTGTGAGGAGGTTTTTTTATTTTTAAAACAAAAGTCAAAAGGGTTTTTTGTAATTTACCCTTAAACTTATAACTAATATTGAGAGTGATGAATAATTGAAGACCATGTTAAAAAAAATATGATAGAAAGTGTAACATGAGATACTTTGACTTCTTGTCAGTCCAAATTGATATGGTTTCCATCTGGTTTTTAAAAGCCTATTTGATGTCATGTTTTGTTTGTATTTCTTAGCTTTTAAACATAATTTTTTGGGTTATTTACACTAATAGTCCATATACTTTGTCTATTCTGTTAATTTAATTCATGTATTTTTAATTGTATCAATTGAGTCCCCCTACAATTGATATTGTGTCAATTTGGTCCACGAATTAAAATTTATGCTAAGTTTTTAATAAAATTTTTAATGGTTCTACCATAGGTTGGGTTAAATTGAATCAAAAGGTGAATTTTTCGTAAATTACTAACATCTAGCGTAATTGTGCCACAGAAAATTACGTCAATAACTTAATTTGAATTTGAGTGAAAGACTAAATTGATACAATTTGACTTATAGAGGGGATTAAATTGACACAATTGAAAGTATAAGAACTAAATTGACACAATGAGAAAAGTACAGGGACTTTTAGTGTAAATAACTCTAATTTTTTTCCCTTATTTTTTCTTTACTATTTTTAGTTTCATTTAAACTTGAAAACATAAAACAAAATAAAATAATATTTTTAAATGTGATTTTTAGTTTTATAAAACTAAAAAATTGCAAAATGGCGAGGATGGTGTGTTGTTTTGATCACTCAAGAATCATGTGTTTAGATGAGCAAAATGATGGTTTCATGTGATATAGCTATTGACAACAATAATATAAAAATATTTGACTTTGACGCAATCTACTTCGGAATGGAAGAGATGACAGAGCTAGTCACACACTTGCATACTTCGATGTGCCATGCATTACCTATTACTAATACTTTTCTTTTATCTTATGCTTGACAATACATAATATATTCTACTTCAAGAATTTGATTTTGTTTTTTCAATAAATATGAGAAAAGTCGCTATATAAAAGTTGGAGCACCTACAAAGACGGGGCCTAAGGAAACCCACAAAAAAGTAGAAGAGAAAAGAGCAACGGAACCAAAAGAGAGTAACTCCCAAAACAAAAAACATAGAATACGCCAGTTGGATGATTATTATATTGTAATATCATATAAACTTTAAGAATATTTTTATTAATATGAATAATGTGATTGAAAATAATATTTTTGGGTATTATTCATCTTTTTCTTAGTTTTAATCGTTTTAAGTTTACATGTATATCAGAGAGCCAGTGCCCGAGATACGTCCAAAAGCAAAAATATTTTCAAAACTAACTTATAAGAAAAAGCATTTACCCTAATGTTATCCAAATCATCATTTGGACTTAATTCGTTTATTTTGTTTTTACTTTTTTCAAAAAATTGAATTTTAGTGCATAGTTTTCAATAAGTACGTACACGTGCATGAAAGTATGTTTTATTTTTTAAATTTATAATATTTTCTAATTATAATATATAAAATTAAATTAAATTATTTTTTTTCCTATTTATTAAGTATTTAAATTAAATTTTTGCATAATTTAGTGTAAATATTTAATAAATAATTTAATTTAGTTTATTTATTATAATTAAAAATATTATAAACTTTTCAAAATAAAATATACGTGCATGTATGTGCATTTATGTCTCTATGTACTAAATACCTCCCCTCGTGTTTTATTAAAAAAAAAAAACTAAAAAGTAATAAAAAAAATTTTAGAAGATGATATAAACGTCATTTGGGTAATAAATTTTTTTGAATGTTAGTTTTTAAAATATTTTTCTTCTATTGTCGTTTTGGGCACTTGCTCTGTATCTGATACAAACAAACTAAAGGCTGATGTTTAATACAACATAATATTGGCCTATGAGTAAAATTTGGCCATTGCTCCAAAAATCAATGACATAGCCAAAGCCATTTTTATTTCTAGTTTCCAAAATTCAATGTATTTGACTTTGATATTATTAAAATATTTTGTAAAATATTTAATTATTAATTTCTAATCTACAAAAAAATTGTTTCCCTAAAAGTTTTAAAAATATATGTACAGTTCTTTGGAAATCAATATTTAAAAATATAATAAGAAATTCTTCTTGAAAAATATTCCAAAATTCTTCTAAATCATAAGATATTAATTATCTCTATTTCACCCAAAAATTTTACCACAAAAAATATTTACCATCAAAACCTATTTTGAAAACCTAAAATAATTTAGCTATATTTTTACCTAAAAATTATTTACATTTGGATTGCAACATCTCATCCGAGACCCTAAATTTCTTAAAAATGTTTTGTCTTAATTATTTTTATTCTCGGCGTTTTCTTTCTCGGCGCTTGTCCTAAGCGCCGATAATGAAATTCTCGGAGCTTTTTTGGGCCGAGAATTGCAAAAAAGAGGGACGAGAATCTACCTTTTTTTGTTGTAGTGAAACCATTTTAAATGCAAAAATATTTTTGGACGTACTTTTCGACACAAATTATTTATATAAGAAACTATGCTTATTATGGAAAATTTTTTTATAAAAAGTAAAAACAAATTTTTGTTCTTTATCCAGAGGCTTTTTTTTCTAAGTAATATACCATTTCATGAGTCAAACATTTTTGTATATACATATCATGAACCTTGATGTTATATTGACAGGCTCGATCACATTTCACACTTTTTTCAAAAGTACACTCTTTTGAACCTGGAAAACAAAATGCTTCGAAACTAAAAAGTATTTTTTAATTAATAATTATTTTTTTCCAAACTAATTATTATATTTATAATTGTACAAGGTACAAAAATTTGATACCAATACATTCATATTCTTTAAAAATAAAAAAATAAAAATCTCAATTGACTCTTTGCAATTTGTAAAGACAAAGACGGCTGAGCACCAAGTCAAAATGCTCAAAAAACTACAAATTTAAATTATAAAAAACATTCGTTTATCTTTGTTAAATGTAAGTGTTATAAGCTTCTTTTCAGCATAATCCTAACTAACCTTAGCATGATTTTTTTTTGTAATTGATAATGGGCAATCTTATCTTCTTTTCCCCCACATATGATGTAAGTGAAAATGAAACCCATCACAATTGTCCTTGTTCTTACATCATGTTCTTTGTCTTAATCTTGACTATTGCATCAAGAGTGCATTATAGCATGTGATCACACATATATACTTATTATACTGCTATTTTATAAATACTGACGAAACTTCTTCTTTTCTCGTTTTGAAGTCATTTTAAGGACCATATGACTTTACATTCCATTTCCTACAAACTTTTCAAACAAGTGTTTTGGAATTTTAATGTGATTACTCTGTATGATATTTGCATCTCTAATCTCATAGGACCTATGACAGTCCTAGGTTGATGGAGAAAGGAGACCAAATCATGCGTTCAGAAGCAACCCCCAACCTTCCCACAATATCTCTAAAGGGCAAAAACATCGAACGTGGTTCGAGTTCATGGGTGCTGACTTGCAACAAAGTGAGAAAAGCACTAGAAGAGTATGGGTGCTTCGTGGTAAAGTACGACAAAGTTCCACTGGAGCTCCACGACAACGTGTTTGATGTAGTGGAGGATTTGTTTGAGCTCCCCTCAGAAACCAAATCTAAGAACACCTCGAACAAGCCATTTCATGGATACTATTCCCCACTACCGCACTCTCCTCTGTTAGAAAGTGTGGGCATTGAGGACGCACAAGTTGTTGAAAGGACTCGAAGCTTCACTAGTCTCATGTGGCCTAATGGGAATCAACAATTTTGGTATGGGGAAGATATATTTCACTTATTTCAATATGAATCCTTATATTTGTTTCTTTTCCATCCCCTTTTACACAATTTGAAACCTTTAAAATCAACTTCCAACCATCTATTTTTTCTTTGACAATGACATCGTGGAGCAAACTTAATTAGGTTTCTTTATTATGACTTACTGGTTAACGTTTTATTTGTTGAAAACAATCAATGCATTAATTGTGAGATAATTGGTAAGCTAATTAAGTTCTATACAGTTGGCTTTCTACCGACCAAACTTTGATGAAAATCTTATGCAATTGAATTTTCTTTTTTTTTTTTCTTCTCTAAATTTTTTCAACTCTTAAAATTCATGATGTAAGATTAATCAACAAAGGTTTCTCCTTTTTAATTCCAAGGGATACATGTTTTAGAAACAGCACCTCCAGAAAAGAATAATGAGCCAACGTATAATTCACCTTTCCTTTGACACTTGGAGCCTTATGAAGGGAGTTGTAGTTTTCTACTTTTAAAGACTATAGGTAATAAAATGGAAAGTATTCAAAGTAGGATATGACTTCCATGAACCCTTTGGTTTTATGAACTGGTAGTCATCTGGCTCGGTCCTTGGTCATTCATTTGTTTCTTTGGTAGTCTTTGATCAAGTCTAACCTGTATTGGGTTTAGATTGATACAGACATTACCTGAATTAAACTAATGGTCTGAATAGTCCTTGACAGGCCCCTATTAATCTAGGCAAAACAAGTTATAATCCACTTTCATTCTCGGTTTGGCATAGGGACTTTTAAACAAACTTTGATTTGATCTAGCCCGTCCCATTTTGAACTCATAGATCGTCCTATGTTATGGAGACTGCCCCACCAATTATAAACAACTTTACATACGCCCCTCCCCCCAACCCTGCTTAGGTGGGAGCCCTTAGGGCACTGGGTATGTTGCTTTTCACAGTGGGCTATTGCACATCAACAATAACAAAACCAGCACCTTATCATAATTATACCTTTTCTTGTTTTTGCCTTGTGCGCAGCGAAAGCGTTCAATCATATGCAAAGCTGGTGTGCGAGCTGGAGCAACTGGTTGAAAGAATGCTATTTGAGAGCTATGGAGTGGAAAAGTACTTGAAGTACTACTCCAATTCCACAAGTTACCTTCTAAGGATTGCCAAGTATAGAGTGCCAAACAAGAATGAGACTAAACAAGGAGGTGTATGCCACAATGACAAGACCTTTCTAACCATACTTCATCAAAATGATGTTAGTGGCTTGGAGGTTCAGACTAAGGATGGTTGGTGGGTTCGCTACAAGCCTTCGGCTGAGACTTTTGTTGTCATGGCTGGTGAACCATTGATGGTGAGTGAATTTAAAACTGTCCATTGCTCTATGTAATTGTGACCATTTCGAAAGTGTTGCTTAGAGTTATATGAAAAAACCAACCATTCTAAAAGCTTAACTTAACAGGTGAATATCCATAAATAATTTTATACTCTAACATGTCATCTTACACAAATGCTCATTAGATTTAAAATGCAGATAATACACAAAGTCATGTCATACATGGGCTTTTAATTATATTGGACTCGAACCCATGACCTCTTGGTCAACGAGGCTACAAATACCATATCGAGGAACCAAGTATGTTAACAGTTTAAGTTAATGGTAAAGGATCAAGAAGGATTTATATATTATATGATATTCAATTAATATCTAATTTGATTATGGAATAATAACTTGATCTTTTGAGGTAGTCAGTTACTTGACAATCCTAATCGAATAATTTTCTTCCCTATTATTCGGTACAGGCTTGGAGTAACAACCGAATTCACGCACCCATGCACCATGTGATCATGGAAGGTTTGAAGCCGAGGTACTCACTGGGGCTCTTCTCATTCATCAATGGAATGATCGAGGTGCCAAGGGAGCTGGTCGATGATGAACATCCTTTACAATTCAAACCATTTGACAACTTTGGATATCTTCACTTCTATAGCCAGCAAGTTAGTAGGATATCTGATTGTTGCATCAAAGACTACTGTGCACTTTAAGAACTCTCTTTCGGTTCACCACTAGAAAACGTTGATTTAAAAATGGACTAAGCTGACACAATACAACATAATACTTAGTTTTATTGATCTGTACACATGTATTTCGTTTCATTTCAGTCAGTTTTCCACCAAATGCTTCTTCTTTGTTTGATAATTAGTTCTCCTTTTAGTTAGGGGACCTACATGCAAATAATGGGGGATGCACAAAACCCATTGAGTATATAGAACACCCAGATATATATGTTATGTATACAAGAATTCGAAATTTGCTACTACTCTTCATCATCTCTTGTTCAGTTGTTCGCTTCTTGAAGTTGCTATTGTGCTACTTGAACATTAGTTGTTTATTACCTGTTTTCCAATTTGCGCTGACTATAATTTTAGATCGACTATTTATAGAGATGGGTTCAGGGTCTTTGCTTGCTTCCTGCCTTCCTATGTTGCTTGCAGATCTCATGATGTTAGAAGGGATTTTGGTCCTTGGGGTTTACAGTGATGATAAAAGAGGAAAGAAACAAGGCGCTGATCAAAAGTGATCTAACAATAAAATTTGAAAGGAGATTGTTAGGTGCCCTTGATTATATGTTTATGTGATTTATTCAAGTCTTAGCCTTACTCGAACGACAGACAATTGTGCGATTCAATATATAATGAGCTACATTAAATATTTGTTGTTGTAATTCAACTGCTTGGATTGACTTAATTGTAGTGTTAGCAATACATAACAATTTGTCAAAGTTAAGAACATAAAACATTTTCCTTTTAGAATATAATAAATATGTCTTGCCCAACTCTTTCGAAATAAAAAAGGGAAAAAAAAAACTATTTTATAATTAAAATAAACATTAGAAAAATAACGATATCTTTTTCATTACTTATTTAAAAAATAGTTACGAAAAGATCATGGTATGTTAAACCTCCTCCACAATGATCTAGATGTACTCCTACCTGTATTCCTACCACCATAACTCATCACTTAACACCCCACCAGTATTACTCACGTAGAAATTTGACATCAATTGATAGGTAGCTTATTTGACAAGGTTAGAAACCTCATTATACGTAGCCAATTTTACCACCTTGATTTGACTAGGTTAAGTATACAAAAAAGCTATGAAATCACTCTCAAGAGAGACACAAAAGTGGAACACTCGATTTTATTAATATTTTCAATTGACTAAAGACGACTTCAAAAGCTAAACCCAAGGGGAATTTATAATTGAGAAGCCAATCAAAATAAAACTATAAATGATAAAATTAATGATAAAGTAAACCCTTATTGAAAATGATATGGATAAATACTAACTACATAAGTGCCTTAAAATAAAATATGAAAAGCTTCTAAAAATTGGACAAATGAAAATCAGGCTAATTTTATTGGACTCAAGAAAAACTAACTAATTAAATTTAACCAAACTTCATAGACATTGTGGTCATGCTGCTCAATTTCAAATAGACTCGCCGTTGAGTCTTGACCATTTTCATCTTGACCTTCATAACATGCAAAAGGATCAACATTGCTGAATGTAAGAGAAACTCTCTCTGGTACTCCAATGCCACTCAGGAGGACAATAGAAAGCCTTACTGTTATAATATATTGTATAGGTGTCTTATGTTTGTATATCGGGCCCATTGGGCCTTTGCCTGTATATCCTTTGTGTTGTATTAGTTCTCTATAAATGTACGAGAGGGCTTTTGTATTAGGTACGCTCCTCATTCTTTCATGGTATCAGAGCTAATAATAGCCCTCTCATAAACAAGGCAAACCCTAGCCTCCCTTTCTTCTTTTTTTTTCCAAACCCTAGCCTCCTTGCCACGCCCCCAAACCCTATCACCACCCATCACAGCTGCGCGCCACCCTCTTCCCAGGCTAACCCTAGCCACAAAAAAAATCATCTTCTTACCTTATTGTAATGGATGAAACAAACTCGTTGATCACATTCCCACCTGCGGCTGTCACCTCCTCGTCAATGGCCGCGCCACCACCCTCCGGTGGTCCGCTTTCTCTTTCTACACTGTTTAGCTTCTCCAATATTAGACATCATATATCTTCTACCTTAGATCTGAATGATCCGTCTACTTATCTTGTTTGGTGCAAATTTTTTCTCTTTGCTTGTTGGGGTTATGCTGTTGATGATCCCCATGATGGCTCCTCTATTTAGCCCGCTACAACTGATCCTACCTACTGATATTGGAGACAAGTTGATAATCTTCTTATTTCTTGGATACTTGGTATTATCTATCCTGATCTTGCGAGCACTAAGTGTGGTGACAATGATAATTTAACTACTGCATTGCTTTGGGGCTCAGTCTCTAGACTCTTTACTAGTTTTGCTCAATCTCATCAATTACAATTTAAGCGAGAGTTAACTAGCACTAAGAAAGGAAATCTCACAATGCTAGCATATCTCATGAAAATAAAGTCGTTAGCTGATAATCTCAGGTCCGAGAATGCCTTTATTTCTGATGTAGATCTGGTTTTAGCTGTTTTGGATTGTCTTTTTGATGATAAGGAGTTCAGTGCTGTTTGTACTTCTATTACGTCTCATTTTGCGTTCCCATCATTTATTGATGCCCGGTCTATGTTAATGAATCAAGAATCTCGCCTTAAGAGCACTAATACTAGTGCATCTACTGTATTAGTTGCTACAGGTCCCTCTACTGACCTCACCACTATCATCGCCTCACAGCCATAGCTGGTTGCCACCAAGCAGCCAGTTGCTGTCTTAGTACAACAAATGTCACAATAGTTTGGTTATGATTCGTAGTCTAATAATGGCTGTGGTAATGGTCAAGGCTGTGGGGGTCGAGGTAATGGCTGTGGACGTAAAGGTCGTGTTTATGGTAATCGGTGGATGCAGAACATGGGGGGCTTGAACTACAGGGGTATGCCATGGCCCATGCCCCCTCTCTATCCACCATATCGATCTTCTCAACTTGGCATAGGTCCTTAGGGTGTTAACCTATCTTTTTGTCCATAGTTTCATCATGCAAATAATGCTTATACTAGTGGTTATGGTTTTTATCCAGGCTTCGATGCTTCTCAGCTCTCACCATAGTCCTATTCAATTCCTATTCTTGACTCTTGTTAGGTCATGGATAGTGGGGATCTTCTCACATGACAAACAATTCAGGTATCCTAACGTCATTGTCTCCTTATCACAATCTTGATAAAATTTTAGCAGGAAATGGTGCGACTCTCTCTATTGCTGGGATTGGGTCATGTTTTGCTTCCACTCTCATGGGTCGTTTGTCTTACATAAAGTTTTATTCGTCCCGAGGTTCTCAAAAAATTTACTTTCTATTCGCCAATTTTATTTAGATAATAATTGTCTTCTTAAATTTGACTCTTTTGGTTTTTCTATCAAGGATCCTAAATCGAGGTCTACCATCATCAGACGTGTCGGTCTGGGGCCTATCTTTACCATACCAGGATCACCTTCTGTTACTACAAAATTTGTTGCGTCTCGTTTGTCCTCTTTACTTTGGCACCATCGTTTAGGCCATCCACGAGAGCCAGTTTTGGCTACTTTAGTTGAGCAAAAAATTATTTCTTGTTCTAGTGTTTCTTTAGAGTCTAGTCTATGTCATGCTTGCCAACTAGATAAGCATAGTCATTTGTCTTTTCAGAAGTATGTTACAAACACTGCTTGCCCTTTTGATATTATTCATTCTAATGTACAAACATAAGATACCTATAGAATATATTATAACATTATGTTAGAATATATAGTATAGGTGTCTTATGTGGAGTATTTGCACTCAAGTTAGGGTAAGAGGCACTGCACAAAAACCCGAAGATGATCGTAATTGACCTTCTTTTTATACATATGTTGATATGGTATCTTTTTCTTTATAGATGTAGAGGCCAATAAATTTATAATATGAGTAGCAACAAGAATAGCTTCCACCCAATACTCTAGAGGCATACAAGCTTGAAAGAGAAGAGAACGCATGATATTACCAATACTCCTGTGCATACGCACAGTCTTCCCATTTTGTTGGGAGGTATGTGGAAAAGAGACCTGATTAAGAATACCCTGCTGCATAAAAAACACATTAATATTATGATTGATATATTCTGTGCCATTATCACACTGAAACTGTTTGATCTCAACATCAAATTGATTTAATATGAGATTGCGAAATTGAAAAAATAAATCGAATACATCAGATTTGGCACGCAGAGGGTAAAAAATGAGAGTAATCATCCAAAAATAACAAATAACACTTAAAACCATTGAAACTAATAGTCTTGTGCATACACTTCATCTCAGTCTTCACCTGACCCTCCCGTTGCCACACTGTCCTCGCATTGCTTGCTCCATTTAGTTTTGTTCATCCCATGATCATTTGCTCTAAAACTGGTATTGTGAAACCTCTTCTTAAGGCTTCTATGCTTGCTTATACTGTGCTACTCGAAGTTCCATATTCTTATAAGCAGGCTCTTAATAATGATAATTGGCGAAACGCATTGCTCAATGAATATAATGCTCTCATTGGTAAAAACACTTGGCCTCTCGTTCCTAAACTTCCTAATGTCAATGTCGTTGGCTCCAAATGGGTACTTCACATTAAACAAACTTCCCCTAGTGAGGTTGAATGCTATAAAGCCCGCTCAGCTGCTCAGGGATTCACACAAAAGTATAGGATTGATTACAGTGAAACTTTTAGTCCAGTTGTTAAGCCTACTATAGTTCACATTGTCTTGACCATTGCCACTTCACGTAAGTGGCCTACTCATCAGTTTGATGTCAAGAATGCTTTTTTGAAAGGTACTCTCAATGAAGAAGTTTATATGAAGCAGCCACTCGATTTCATCTATTCTCATTTTCCTGATCATGTTTGCAAGTTAATCAAGTCCCTTTATAGTCTCAAACAGGAACCCTGCGCATGGTATACTCGTTTTGCTACTTTATTCATTGTCTTAGATTTGTCGGTTGTAAGTGTGATTAGTCATTATTTGTCTTATGTTGTGGAGCTAACATGGCTATATTGTTTTTTTTATGTGGATGACATAGTCCTCACCGCCTCTTCTGACTCATTTCTCCATGCATTGCTTCATTCTCTTCGTTGTGAGTTCAATATGACCAACTTGGGGCGCCTCAATTATTTTCTCGGGATTTCTATCTCTCATTTTCCTATAGGTCTATTCTTGTCTTAATCCAAGTATGCTCATGATCTGCTTGACAAGACAAACATACTTCCATGCAAGCCTATTGCCACTCTCATAGATTCTAAGTCCAAAGTTTCCCTAGTTGACAAAGAGCTCATGACCGATCCCACTTCGTATCGGTCCGTTGTCTGTGCCTTACAATATCTTACCTTTACTCGTTCTGATATTTCTTATGTAGTGCAACATGTGTGTCTCTTTATGCATGCTCCGCGTTTGCTGCACTGGATGGTTGTCAAATGCATTCTCATATACATTAAAGGCACAATTGATCATGGTTTGACTATATCTCCTACTCGTGCGGATCAACTCATGGCATACTCAGATGCAGATTGGGCTGGATGTCTCGATACTCGTCACTCCATATTTGGTTTCTGTGTTTTTCTAAGCAGAAATATAATTTCATGGTCTTCCAAATGTCAACCTACACTCTCTCGATCCAGTGCAGAAGCTGAAGATCGTGTTGTAGCTAATGCTGTCTCGGAATATTGTTGGCTCAGGCCTCTTCTTGGTGAAATTGGTCTTCTTCTTCCGAGGGCCACTTTGATTTGTTATGATAATTTTTCAGCTACATACTTGTATACTAATCCTATGTAGCATGTTCGCACCAAGCATTTTGTGATTGACATCCACTTTGTTCGTGAGCGAGTTCAAATGGGTCTTGCTCGAGTTCTCCATGTGCATTCCTCCCAACAAGTTGCTGACATTTTTACAAAGCGTCTTCTGCGGCATCTTTTTTTTCTTTTTAAGCACAACCTTCACTTTTGATTATCTCCTGCTTCGGTTGAGGGGGAATGTTAGAATATATTGTATAGCTATCTTATTTTTGTATATCGGGCCCAGTAAGCCTTCGCTTGTATATCCTTTGTATTGTACTAGTTCTCTATAAATATATGAGAGGGCTCTTGTATTAGGTGCGCTCTTCATTCTTTCACTGGCGCTTGTCTCGGGCATCTCTTCCCCCTTCCCCACTCTTGTCGTGCATCACATCACACCGCTGCTGGAGCAGCCGGAACCATTTTCGGCTTTGGTATTCCGATGAACGGATCACCCATCCCGCTGCCACTGATGCCTCCACCATCTCTTAAAACAATAAACCCTAATTTAAAAACGTGAAACAATCCAATCCAAACATCTAGATTCCCTCTTATTTTCTCCTCCCTCTCTCTAGTTTCTCTAATATCATCATAATAAAATTAGAAATAGTGACTAATTACCCATCCTCATGTGAACAATTTTACATTTTTTTAATGCCTCATCAACTTCTAGGCTATATTAATGGTACCTGTCCCTATACCCCTACTCACATCACCAATTCAGATGGATCGACTTACCCTGACCCTGAAAACACAATAAGGGGGGGTACAGGTCTAAGTCTTATATCTTGAATCACCGCCCACCTCTCTCGCTCTCTCATAAATGACATCATCTTATACCTCACTTTCAAAGCCATGTGGGATTCCCCAGTTAAGTGTTTTTGGGATCACTAGCTGGCCAAACAGCTTGACTTGAACTTCGCTTGCCAGTCACTACAATGATGGCAAAACAATGGATACCTGTTGTTTAAGATGTATAGGGTCAGTGTGCCAATACATCATTTTGGAGTTTTGTATGAGGTAGGGTTCGTTAGGATGAGCCAAAACCAAGCTCTAGCTACACATCTGACTTGGTATTTCTTGCAAGAACAGACAGAGTTAGCGAGGTTCGTTATAGGCTAGTAAAATGAATAGGCTAATATAAACCTTACCATACCACCATCATCCTTAGCATCATATCATCATAACACCATCACTCTCATCATCATATCATCACATCCTCACCCTCATCACTATCATGGTCATGCTCATCATACACCCATCATCCTCATCCTTCTCATTCCATCACTATCATGACCATCCTCCCTTTCCACCTCCTCCTTCCTCGGTTTCTCCCTCTTTTTCCCTTTTTTTCTATTAATTTCATCAATATCTCCTCTTTTGACATAAGAGGGAGATGTTGGAGGGGAGATGGGGTGACACGTGTCACCTAATGACAGGTGTCACCATTAAACCATAACCAGTTATTCGATATTTTGGGGTCCGATTTTCTAATTTAAGTCTAGTTTATTATTACCCTATTCTTATATATTAATTACCTGCTCATTACATTTATAGCATTGAAGCTATAAATACTTGGCTTATAGGTACCAAGTGATCATACGCTGGGTGAGTAAGTACTAGGCAGGTAAGTAACCCCCATATTATAAACACCTTCAATCCTTTTATAATTAGTCAATCCGTATAAATTACTCTCCTAGAAGGCTACCCCCTATATTATAAATATATAGTCCCCCTGCTCCGTGTGGGCGAACTTCGGCCATTCCAAGTTTGGCCATGGAGCATATTACACGTCGGTTTTTAATTGTAGCTTACTAGTGCGTAATGTTTGCTTGAGTGGTGGAGGTATTCAGCATTTTCTTTTGGCCCTTCATAGTTGTCGTTCATGTGTATTTTGAACTTCACTCAAAATTAATAGAGTGTATGACCTATATAAAATGTGTAACAGGGTATTTGACACTGAATAGGATGTTTAAGTCATTACGACTTATAACTGGGCGCATGACGCATCATGCATCTTAATAGGGCATTTAACCTAATCGTGGATCTTAGTAGGGTGTTTAAAACAACATTCAGCCTAACAAGACGTTCAACCCATTAGGGATAATAGAGCATTTTATCACTTTGTTTGTTAAATGAAGTAGTTTTTATTTGTGTAAGAATGTTTAAAGGAATCTGGCCCTCTGAGGCCTTCTGAAACTTAGTTAGTGACATGTGCATATACTCAATTAGTATATTCATGACAGATATAACACGCTTGGACGAGATTAAGGTGCCCAGTATGTGGCGTTGCTTATTTACCTCTTGTAAACAATATGTAATATACCTTAATGAAGTTAATGTGGTGAGAATGCCCTAACATTCTAGAATCAAGGATGATGAATATATCATAATGGTCCGATGGGGATGAGCATGTCATTGATGTAACTATCTTTAAGTAAACAAAGCGTATATCATGGAGATTGGCACATCTTTTAAACCTACATATCCTATGTAATAAGCTGTAACTCATATGCATTAAATGGAAAGTAGATAATGGTACTCAGTGTATCATCCTTAGATAGCACTTGGACGGATCATGATGAGTATCGCACCTATTGCATATGATCGCACCAGGGCCAACCATGTTGGTGAGTATTGCACCCGTTGCGGGTGATTGCACCAGGGCAGACCATGGTGATGGATAATGCATTTGTTGTGGGTGATTGAACCAGGGTGGACCATGGTGATGGGTATTGCACCCTTTGCAAGTGATTGCACCAAGGTGGACCATGCTGATGGATATTGCACGTGGACCATGGTGATGGATATTGTACCCTTTACGGGTTATGCACCAAGGCGGACCATGTTGATGATTGCTTAACCAGATAGCCATTATGTGTCATTTATAAGATACCTAGATAAAACTGAGCATAGGGCAACAAACCAAACCAAACGGGTCAAAATAATACACTTGTTTGATAATGAATATGCTGAGGATAGATATAAAAACAAAACCAAGTTGTTAGAAATAACACACTTTTAAGGCTATTACCTGCTAACTAATAAACTTATGGTATATTACCCCGGAAGGATGTCCATGGCTAACATTCATTTATCTTCGACGTTTATCTATGAACTGATGAGCTTGGTGTGACTCATGTTGAGTGGTTATAAGTAAACCATATGAACTCTTGCTAATGCTTGGATTACAAGCATTTATGTGTAATATGTGGCTTAATAATGGTGAGTCTTTGATAGTTTGCAGTACGTCATCTATGCTAACTGGGAATACTAAAAACTCAACAGGTGAGTTAATGGAATATTGATGATGAAAGGTCTCCAAAGATTTCCTTGTCAAGGTGTAAATGTTTTCAACTAAATATCATACTCTAGCCTTAAAGCTGCGAGTTAATTTAAAGACTTGGTGATCCTTTATTGCTGGTTACTTTGTTGATAGCGGCCATTGCTGGATCGAACAGGCTATAAAAGGAGTTCTAGACCTTTTTTTTTTTTTAAAACTCAAGACTATTTTGAAATAAGTTATCATGGGTGTTGAAGTAGTTCATCCTCATTGTTTTCCATTCGTATTGTTACGTTCTGAAAGGGTTTTTCCTATTAAGTTGTCTTTTATTGCCGTACGTCACTAACTTGTGATTCTTCACTTCAAGTAGGGTGGCAATAACTATTTTTACTATCTCCGAGATGTTCGAGGAAGTATTTCTGATTTTCTGATGCCAATTCTCATATCAGGTATGCTTTGTGTTTGTAGAGAAGTCATTTTAGGGCTCGGACTTATCGGTTATGTGCTACAACAGAATGTATGTGACGCTTTTTCCTTGAACTCAGTATGGATTTAGCTCGAAATCCCTATTTTCCAAAAAGTTCTGTTTGTAGAGTCATAGTGTACTAAAATTGTGTTAAAACTTTGTATGTTTATACCTCTACATCCATTCTTTATTATCATTTCTTAAGCATTGAATGTCTAAGAGAAGAGGAAGAATTAAGAGATTTAGTGAGGAAAGATATTATCATATTCCCTTGCAAAATTTGGTGTTGTGGATAAATGAACAAGAATAACAAGAAGTATAAGGATAAGGTGTATTTTCCAAGTATTGCTTTTGGCTAATACATATGGGATTATGAAAGTTTCTAAGCGGATAATGGCAACATCTTGCTCTACTCTCACTAAGTTGTTGACAAGTAGTGGTACTAAATAACTTAGCAAAAGGCCGATTAGAGTATGGGTTGCTTAAGTGCTGTATCATGCATGGTCCATATTGGATCTTTCAATTAGAAATGTTCTATTGAGTAGCGATAGGCGACTAAACTTCCTAATTATCATTTGAGATTCTAGTTATGATGGGAAATGAAGTCTCCTAGATGTACTACAGTGTCGTATAACATGGTAGGGTTGAGGGTGAAGTCCTCCAGTCTTAAAATGATATACACTACCAAGATAAGGAGATCAAGAATGTGAATTGGGACGAAGTCCCTTAGTCCTAAGTTGACTTACACCACCAAGATGAGAAATTTTAATTTATGATTGAAACAAAGTCGCCCAGTCCGAAGGTGATCTACACTACCAAGGTAAGGAAATTTAGGTTGTGAATTGGGGCGAAGTCCACCTGTCCTAAAATGATTTATCCCCTCATCGAAATGAAGTTTAGGCTATAAATAGGGGCGAAGTCTTCCTGCCTTAAACAATGATTTATATGACCAAGATAAGGACACGAAATCCGATTTATGACTGAGGCAAAGTCCCCCAGTTCTAAAATGATTTCTACCACCAAGTTAAGGACATGAAATTCGATGCATGACTGAGGCGAAGTTCCCTAGTCCTAAAATAATTTCTACCACCAAGATAAGGACATGAAATCCAATGTATGATTGAGGCGAAGTTCCCTAGTCCTCAGATGATTCACGCCACCCTGGAAAGGGAATCATGGACGAGGCAATTTCTCCACCAATACTATTTATGAAGTGTTTTTTTGTCTCAGATTCTGTATTAACTTCTAATCTGGTAGTCTCTAAAAGGTACTTAGCATATATTGATGTCAGATCTCAAGGGATGGTGCTATCGTGCAACTTATGAATTTGACGCAATCTATATGGACGAGGCAAGGAAGGATCATGTCGTTTAGATGAGCAAAATGGTGGTTTCATGTGATATAGCTCTTGACAACAATAATATAAAAATATTGGACTTTGATGCAATCTACTTAGGAATTGAAGAGATGACAGAGCCAGTCATATATTTGCACACTTCGATGTGCCATGCATTACTATTACTAATACTTTTCTTCTGACCTCGACCTTTTATCTTATGCTTGAGAATATAGAATATATCCTACTTCAACAATTTTATAATAGTTATTATATTCTTTTTATTAAGAAATCTTTTGTCTCGAAAAGTTAAACTGATAGGTGAAATTCAAAAATGCTTTCATACTCTAACATGCTCCTGTTGGAGAGATAAGGTAATGAACAATCAAAATATAACTCTTATTACAATCAATGGTCTTTGAGAGAGAGAGAAGACAAATAAGAAGATGACTTCTGTAAATTGTGTGTTTAACAAAGCTCTAAAGAACGGTATTTATAGAGACAAATCCTTGCTGGTTAATGAAATAATCGTGGCCTAAGAATCCGGCTACAAAAAGGAAAGTGGAGCATATGGGAGAGCCCAAAAATCTGGCTTCGGTTATGGATAAAACGGTTCACGGAAAGAAGGGGAATTAATGCTGTCAAAATGCGTACTGGAGCTCGTGCTTATAGCCTCGAGACCCGGAGTATGGATAACCCCTTGAGGTCAACTGAGAGACGTCACAAGCTTGAGTCAAAGGCCTCGAGCATTACTCAAACACAAGAGCTCACCTCTGGCTTGTTTACAACAACTTAAATAAATACAACAGTAGCAAAAATAAAAGTCAGGGTTAGAAAAGGTCCAGACCACGCCACACCAAGACGTGATGCGCTGGCCGGCCCAGTGCCACGCCGCTGGGCACGTGCACTCGTGTTTGGCCCACCATGCCCACTTTAGGCCCACAAGACTTTACCAAGCACAGGTACAATGACAAGTGGGTATATAAGCAAGACTTCCCGCCTCTAGGTTTCCTTTGTGCATTGAGTTGGTTTTACAAGTTGTCAATATTGAAGCACACTGCCCCAAATTTCAGCAATCCCCCACATGGTTCAATTTTGAGAAAGGAAGGAAAAGAAGAGTTTACTGAACAGTGATACTCACACTTGATTATGCTAATTTTTTTGGGACGTGAATCAGCACCTAGTGACTAAGCATGTCCCGCAACTACCCAATGGTGAACAAGGTCTTAAACCATGAACAATCATTGTGAAGAGCATACCTAACCCCCTTATGTGGTTCTCGAGGTTGAGACGCACTCCCCGATCAGGATGTATGAGGTCCTATTAGGATTAGTGTTCTGAAATCCAGATTTATCCTGCAAATGATATTTTATTAAAGAACAAAATTGAAGTTCCAGTCGTTTTCTCAGTAAGTGAGCATATATACTGCATGTGATTTTCTTGTAAGTATCATTTATAAGATGGACAGAGACTTCATATTACATTTTACATGTTTGTTCTAAGTGAAAAATGAGATTAAGCCACAGATAGACTTGGAATAAATGGTAAGGAATATTATTTGAATAACTCGTGGTCAGTGACGAGTTGGGCTACTTGTTTGTTAAGACCATGACGTAACAATTTAGATGACTTGTCTTAGTCATATGGATGGTGATCTAGAAATGTTAGGCTGGTGTGTTTAATAAGATTAACATGCTTGTTTCTAGACTACTATTGGAGATGAGTGACTCATGTTGTATTGTTTGAACCATAATTCTAAATCTTGAGAGTACTCTGGACTTGTGCATGGAGCATTAGTTACTTTGGTATACTATAAGTAAGGTCTAAACAAATGACTGAATTCCCACGTACACTTGGTAGCGGCAGGAAGTGTGACAAGGACCGGGTATTCAATACGGAATCCACAAACTCTTATGAGGCATAGATGTCTCCTTAATTGTTTCACAAGTGTTTGAATAGTTCGAAATCTTTGGCGAAAGTATTCCAATTGTTTGACATTTGGAATATATACTGTGAATATGTTCAAGTATAAATAAATTATTCAGTGATGTGCGAGTCTTGTAACTAATGGAGGAGCTTCGAGACGGATAATGGTACTAGTTATATTTATTCTTTGTCATGGACATATAGTGGAGGGGTTGTTATCATCAATACAGTCTATTTGAAAAATATCAAATAAATGATTTAAGTCTATAATACAATAAGATTTATTTAATGGAATTAAGTCTCATTAAATGGTAATTAAATTTTATCATGAGATGGTAGTTAATTTAACCCATTTGGAGCTAGATTTAAATGGTCCCTAAAGTTCTTACGCAAGCCTCTGATTTTATTTCCATCAAAAATATATTAAAAAATTCATGAGATGAATTATTTACTTAAGAGATGAGTAAATCTAATTTTACCAAACATTATTCATGAGATAAATTTTTACATGCGGGAATAAAAAAGGACCTAAAATAGCACAGGGGTCGTGATCTTTGTCTACGCAGATGGACCAACCAACGTGCGGTGTTCCTAAGGGGAGGATCCGCGCCTTTGGGTGCGGACCAATCAGAGCGTGTCACATGGCATGCTCTGGCACAATCCAGGGACCGACCCGCGCCTTTGGGATGGAACAATCGTTGCATGACACGTGTCACGCGATTTGAAATAAAAGGCTGTGCTTTTTAGCCATGCATTTCAACGCAACGTTTTGGTTTATTTTATGAACTAAACGCTGCATTTTGTTTAAATTTTTCACATCCCACATCGATTTTCCTGCTTCTTTTTGCTCGCATAGCCTACCATAAGTAGAGGTACCTATTTCATGGTTTTGCATCCAATTAAAAATTTCCGTTGAAGATTTTCTTTCTATAGTTTGATATTTTTCAGTGGTTTTGCATCCAATTAAAAATTTCCGTTGAAGATTTTCTTTCTATAGTTTGATATTTTTCAGTGCCCATTCTCCGGGCAGTTCAAGGTCATTGAGCAGAAGATAGCTGAGTCTCGGTTTTCTCGGCTTTCTAGGGGTATTTTATTATTCATTCTATTTTTCTTTATTAGAGCAATTCCAGGTATGTCTTTCTTTCCTTCTCTTTTAAGTTTTTGTTTTTCTATTTATTTACAATTTTTCTTATTATGCATGTTTTAAGTTTCTATTATTGTTATGAATGTATTAGAGTAGAGGCCTTTAGATTTAAATTAGAAATTTAAATGTATTGATTTAAAATTAGGAATTTTTAATCAAACCTTATTTTAAATCTTGCTGTTGCTTTAAATTTATTAAATTAAGGAAATTTTTTTAAAATTCGTCCCAATAGGTCCCTCAAAATATAATTTGAAGCCTGTTATTCTCAGGAAAGCAATAGAGAGTAAGCCCTTACTCTCGGCAAGGGGACTTTTTATCCCCACAATTCCATAGGTGAGTTCATCAGGTGCGTTGCCCCAAACCACCATAAAAAGGCTATGGACATCCCTCACATCATTGTAATACGGTGTGTCCATCAGGTGTGCTGCACCAAGTAGGGATGACAATTGGACATGAACCCATCAAATGTCCATCCAACCTGATCCATTTAGGGTTGATTTGAATGTAAAAAATGGGTTTTAAATGCATTTGGATGTAAAAATTGGGTTTTATAAGTATTTGAATTTGGATGTTCATAAATGGGTTTTGGGTGGGGGTTGGATTTGGATGACATCAAACCCAACCCAAACATGACCCAAATCCAATATCAAATTATGTTTAGTGTTGGGAAAAATTTTGAAATTACTAAAATTTTGAGTATTTAACATGACAACCAAAGTTCGATTTTTTTCTTTTATGTACCAACATTTTAGAGTTTTTCTGACACTATGATATTTTTTGTAAAAACCATGATGTAACACACACACCCAAAACACAGATATATACCAAATATTATATTATTACTATACTATACATATTAAATGAAAAAAGGAAAGATATGTAGCGATTTATCCAAATATTTGCTTTTAAGTTACTATTGTCACAACCTTCTTGTTACATTTATTAATATTAGATTTTAATATCATAATTTGTTCTGGGATTTAAATGGGTTATGAATTTGGGTTGGATTTCAACTGATGGATTTAGATTTAGATAGAATTTTTTATGGAATAAATAGGTTTTTTGGAAATTTTGGTTGGGTCGGATTTCTTCTAGGTTGGATCTGAATGAAGGCAAACCAGACCCATTGCCCCCCTAGCCCCACACCATCACAACGGGCTATGGACAACATTTAGAGTTGTAAGCTAAATCTCGCATCATGGCAGTATTGATAGATCCTAGAGCCACTAATACAGCAACGTCTTGGAATGGGTTCGAGTAGCTATCACAAATTTCCCAATATTTGATTTTGTTTGACCCATTGAATATCGAGAGTAACTCTCGAGACGGGTATCCATCAGGATTAGGACACACGAATGGGCTTTAACCCCTTTCCCTCCTCTATTTCATTTATCAATTTCTTGGCATGGCCTTTTGTTAGAGAATCTGTCAAATTCTTCTCACTCCTTACATACTCGAGTGAGATCACATTATTTGTGATCAAATTTCTCACAAAACCAAGTCTGAGGCAAATATGCCTCTGCTTGCCATTATATACCTTACTTTGAGTAACTCCAATGGCTGCTCGTGAGTCACAATGTAGTGATACTAAAGTCAAGGGTTTCCCCCACAATGGAATGTCTCCCAGGACACTCCTCAACGATTCATCTTCCAAACCTGACATCTCAAGTGCAATAAATTCGAATTCCATAGTGGATTTAGCAATGTAGGTTTGTGTAGATGGTTTCTATGAAATAGGGTAGTTTGCAAATAAACACATAGCCATTTGTAGAATGAATTTGATTACAATCAGTCACCCAATTAGCATCTTAATATCCCTCTAACACAGCATGGAATTTCTTATGCTTTAAACCCCAATTCATAGTACCTTTGAGATACTTTAACATCCTTGTCAATGCACTCCAATGCTCATCACTAGGGTCATGGGTGTAACAACTAAATGTACTAACGGCATAAGCAATATCAGGATGAGTATAGTTCATTAAGAACATTATACTACCAATTATCTTAGCATATTCAGCCTGTGACACACTATCTCCCTTCTTTTGTTTCAAATGAACGCTAGGGTCATATGGAGTCTTAGTCAGAATATCATCATAATGACCAAACTTTCTCAATATTTTTCCCACGTGATGAGATTCACTCTAAAGTCAAACCCTTAGGTGTTCTAGTTATTTAACCGCAAGTATCACATTGACTTCATCTCGGTATTTCATATCAAAACATGTGCTCAGAAAAAACATAGTATCATTCGCAACATTTACACTTGTGCCAAAGATAAGAATGTCATCAACGTACAAACAGATAACCACACAGTCATTATCTACATGCTTAGAATACACGCATGATCACCACTGTCTAGAGCAAAACCATGCATGACCAAGGTACAATTAAATTTTGATGCCATTATTTAGGAGTTTGTTTAAGTCTATATAAGGATTTTACAAGTTTACATACTTTACGCTCCATAACAGGAACTTCAAGCCCCTCGAAGTTGTTCCATACTGATTTCCTCCTTAAGGTCACCATTTAAAGAGGTGTTTTTTATGTCCATTTAGTGTACTAGAAGGTTGTTAGAGCTAACAAGGCTCTTATAATGGCAATCTTAGTTACAAGCATGGTTATTAAACTCCCAATGCGGATCTTAGAAGCTTACGATTCTATGGTCCTACAATCGTCGATCGATCCAGATCCTAAGTAGAATCTTACGGTCCATTGATATTAAGCAAAAGTAAAGGATAGGATTATAATACAATTTTATGATTCTACCGATCCTGTCTCAGTCCTACCATGTATACATAAAAAGTTAAAAAAGTAAAAATTCAAGCATATATTATAAATGGTCGGACTTTTTTACCCTGAAGTAAAGGAAAGTTAGATTATTTTATATGTTCTCATTAACTTAAATTAAGCTTATTTTAAGTTATAACCTTACAAAGTTTGATTAGCCACATATATATCTTGAAAACTTTTAAGATATTTTGATATATAATGACATGTCTATGTTACATGATAATATATTATCATATTTGATTATATTTCTTGTACATACCTTTGTAAGTTAAGGTCTTATATAATACTTTGTAAATTATGCAGCTAATTTGAATACCGAAAATAATTATACCACACATGTAATATATGTCAAAGAACCAACTTTCAAGAAAGCTTAAGCTAATGGATGAGGGCCCAACATTAATTTTATGCTCTAATATGCCCCCTCACGCAAATGCACATTAGGCTTGAGTGTGACTATTGCAGATGTTCACCTTACATGTTGTGCTGAAACTATGTTAATATTGTGAGGCTTTGATACCATGTCAAAGAACCAACTTTTCAAAAAGGTCAAGCTAATTGGTGAAAGCTCAGGATTGATTTTATGTAAAAATAAAATCTTACGATTTTTGATTCGATCCTACGATTCTGATTCTATAAACCCTTAATGATCCTAAGTAGAATCCCGAATTTAACAACCTTGTTTATGGGTGAGTAAGTATCAAAGAAGTCTATTCCTTGTTTGTGGGTGTATCTTTTAGCCACTAGCTTGACCTGAAATTTCTCGATGGACCCATCAGTCCTCAATTTCTTTCTAAACACTAATGTACACCCTATAGATTTGCATCGCCTTTGAAGGTCTACTAATACCCAAGTGTTATTTCTCATCATAGAGTCTAGTTTATTATTAATGGCCTCTCTTTGAAATGGAGCTTTTATGGTTCTCATGGCCTCATCATATGTTTTGGGATTTTCTTTTAGCATGAATACACTCACAACATGTTTATCAAAATCATGATGTTCATACAAGAAAGTAGTTATGAAGTCAGGTCCAAAACTAGTCTTAGTTCGAGCCTTCTTACTTTTTCTAAGTTCTTGAACCTCGAGTTCTTGAGGCATGTGACTAGATGATGGTGCAGATGCTATTGGCACGGAATCAGGTAATGCAGTATGCATGGATTCTTTCATAGGAAACTTACGCTCAAAGAATTTGGCACCTCGAGCTTTCATTATTTTACCAAGCTCAGGGCCCAAGTCATTAAGTAGCATGAATCTATATGTAGCACTATTCATAGCATAATCAACAAAGATAATATCTACAGTCTTGGGACCTATTTTACTTCTTTGACACTCGGAAATTCCTACTTTAGCCAAACATCCCCACACTTTGAGATATTTCAGGTTAGGTGCATAGCCCTTCCATAATTCATAAGGGGTTTTATCTAACATTTTATGTGGAACCTTATTAAGTATGCGACAAACAGATAATAAGGCTCCCCCCCACAAGCTTGAGGGTAAGTGATGTGTTTTAAAAAAGTGTTTTAAAATCGTGCACTCACAAGCGTTCAAGATCATCGTAGCTAAATCGGGTGTACAGGTCGTATCCACAAGGAATCGGAGCTAAGTTGGATTTTGTTTTAATAAGCGGTTGAATTTTTGGGTTTTTAGTTGGTTTGAATGATTTGTTGACTAAAATAGTAAAACTAAATATAAACTAAAGGTGTCAATTCAATTAAGGTTAGTTTAGAGAATGAATTTAGGATAGCTTTACTCGTATCCCATCATTATATTCTACTATGACAGTGATTTAGGAGGCTTAGGCTACAAGCACTAAGCCAGGGTTAATATTTAAACTAGGGCTTAGGGTAATGAATTAGTCTAAAGGTATAACTCATCGCATTACCCTAGGTGTAGCTTGGATTATCTCAATAGCACTAACAAATTCCTTTATCACTCGTAATTAAATATTAATTTGTATAAAAGATTGTGTTTAGGGTTAGGAACAACCTCAACCCTAACCACGTGTGAAAACTAGTTGTGCTATAGTCTAGGTTGCAAGCTCAGAGACTAACGCTAATAATTTAAAGAACTCAATATGACTACAAGTACACACAAAGAAACACCAAACACAATCATAAATTCTCCACATTGGTGCATATATAACATATCACAAATCCATTGTTAAATGCATAATATAAATCCAAGAAACAGGCGGCTACCCACCTTTCATCCCTCAACTACAAGTCTACTCATCCATTGGAGTTTTAAACATCATAAAATCTAAGAAAGAAAACAATAATGGCTACATCTAAGGACTTGAAGACTCTCCTAATTGATGTTAACGTTGATCCTTACTTTAATCCTTCCCGCACTCCGACCACCTGCGCTTCAGCGTTTGAGAACCCCTTAGATCTCGTAGCGGCTTCAAGAGGGAGAGGAGGAGAGGAGGCGTGGCCAAAGATCCCTAAAATAATTAGGTTTTCGGTATTTAAAAGCTGTGTCATGCTTGGTGTTGTCTCACCGCCTCTGTGCATCTCTACCCCTCAAATTACATATATATTATAATATAATATAATACAATATAATATAATATATATTATTATATATAATATACAATACAGTATAATATAATATATAATATTATATAATATATATATTAACTATCCACGAGACCTATTTAAGTAACCGAATTACAACCCGATTGGTCCTTTTTCGCACATGTGGTCAGGTTTCTCAAAGCAGTATTTAAATATGCCCCGATTATGCTTGATTCTGTTGCTTTTCCACCTTTGTTTGATCTATTTTACTCCAAGTCTAAATGTACCTAGATTACAACAAAAACACATGTGTAAAAGCCGAATATTTCGTAGGAATGAAGAATAAACTATGTAGCCTAAGTTAATTAGCATGGCATTCATCATTTCCTTAAGGGTTCTATTTTTATTGTTAGCTATCCTATTCTATTGAGGAGTACAAGGAATTGAGAGTTTATGAATTATGCCACGTTCCTCACAATGATTCTTAAGAAAGGTAGTGCCATACTCACCTCCTTTATCAAACCTAATTCTTTTGATCCTACAATTTAATTGGTTAACCTCAGCTTTATATTTCAAAAGCATTTCCTTAACCTCATCTTTTATACTTAGAAGATACACATTAGTGAATTTCAAGTGGTCATCTACAAAAGTTATGTAATATCTTTTGCCACCTCTACTAACGGTGCTTTTAAGTTCACTTAGATTAGTATGTATTGGCTCGAGCAGGGATGATGTTCTTTCTACTGATTTGTTAAATGCCTTTTTAGGATGTTTGGCCTCGACACATGTTTCACGTTTATCTCATTCAGTTAGATCATAGTCAGGAATTAACTCATTTGTTTAAGTTTCTTAATTGAATTATATTTTACATGTCCATGAGCCAGCACGCCACAATCTAAGGATTCAACAATATGGGAAGAACTCAAGCTAATTTTATTTATATCATTTAGAACATCAAGAGCAAACAAACCACTATTACAAAAGCCTTTCCTTACAAAGTTTGTGCTCTTAGTGAGGATCAACTTAGAAGATTCAAAAGGTAATTAAAAACTAGCTTTATTCAACAAGGCACCAGAGACTAGATTCCTACTCAGATCAGGAACATGCAGCATGTTTTGTAAATATAGAGATTTTCTAGAGTTGGGTTTTAGAAGGACCTTTCTCTTGGTATGGATAGGGACCGAATTGGAATTGTCCATGAACACTTTCTCCCCGTCAATGGCTTTCTCATATTCATGGAACACGTCCTTATTCGTGTAGATGTGCCTCGTGGTACCAGTATCTACAACCCGCTTGACCATATTCCTAATCATATTGACCTCGAGATCATGAAAAAAAAACACCTCCTTCCTCGGTGAGATTAGCCGGAGGCCTGTTTTCTATGTGCTTTCTAGGTTTGAATCCCTTCCTGCAGTTCCTTTAAGCGTGGCCATTCTTGCCGTGAATCCAGCATGTTTCATTTGTCCCCTTTTGGCCGTCATTAGCATTGTTCATTCGCCTTTTACCTCGAGTTTGTCTTTGCTTGTTGCTAGAGCCTTCCTCTCAAGTATTAGATCTACCCTTGTTCCAAGGTTTCTTGAACTTGTCTTTCTTTCCTACACTTCTTGATTCTACAAGGTTAGCCGCCAAGAAGGAGTTCTTCCGTTGGCTTGTGCACGGTTCTAATCTTCCAGATTAATACGGGAGATTTGTTTTTATAGTATCATATCCTTTTTCTTATGTTTTAGTGAGGCCTTATAAATTTCCCAGGAGGGAGGCCGTTTCTCAATTAAGTAGTTAGCTTGAAAGGTTTCACAAAACTACATGCTCGCATTCAATATATTAGTGCACAAAGTTTCGTATTCATGGATTTGGTTGAGAATAGATTTTTCATCAACCATGGTGAAAGCTATGTTGGGAATATATTTCAAAAATAATTCCCTCAAGGACTAGGACGCAGCAGAAACAGGAATTTAAAATTCTTAATTTTAAATCTAAAGTCTTGATTTAGTTAAACTACTTAATAAGATCCAGATCTTACTTTAATAAATTCATAACATGAAAAATAAAATATCATGTAGAACAAGTATAAACACGGTATATAGAATAAACAAAATAAAGAAAAAATTAATTAAATATCAAAAAATTAATTAAACATACCTGAAGAGGGAATCCCAACTCTGACTTGAAGATTTGAAATTAGAAGAAAATTTCTTGACAGCTTAAGGTATTTTTCGCAATGAACTCTTCTAGCACCAGAAGTGTGAGCTCCCAAAAATATTTATTTAAGGAAAAATTTTAGAACAAATTTTTTTTTTCTTCCAATCCTTCCGAAAAACAAATTTTCCGAAAAATTATGCTAAACAATAAATTAAGAAAACTCCTAAAAATAATTGTTCAGATTTTTATAATGGGAGAAACCATGTACCAAAAAACACTTGTTTTCTCAAAGCTAAACAAGTTTATAAAATAAAATAAAATAAAAAAAACCACCCCACTTTTGTTTCCTTATGTATGTATATGCGTGTTTTGGGGGCCCACTTGAGTTCTACTTGTGCTGGGCAATTTATAGATTTAAATTTTTTTAAACTACAATACAATTTATTGTGTTATATATTCATCTTCTTAATATTTATTAAACAGAAAAATTTGTTTATCTCATAAATAAATAATTCATCTCATGAATTCATTTTTAAATATTTTCAAACGATGCATAAGTTGAGGCTTGCGAAAGAATCATAGGGACAATCTAATTTTAGCTCCAAATGGGTCATACATAATCATCAACTCTTGATGACATTGATTACCATTTAACAACACTTAATTTCACTAAATAAATGGTATTGCACTCTAGAATTAAATATATTCACTCAAGAATTTTCAAGTAACTTTTATTATCATTATTACAATCAACCCTTCTATTAGATATCCGTGAGGAAAAATAGTTTTAACTACTATTGGTAATTTTCTCAAATCTTTCACCATAGTTCTCGAATCACCCTACTTCAACAATTCAATAATACCGAAAACCACTTCGGTACTAATTATAAATATCAAACATATGAAATACTTTGGCCAAAGATTCTAGAATTTGTTCGTATGCTTACGAATCAACTAAAGGGACATCTTTATCTTATAAGAGACTATAGATTCAACATAAACACCTGCCCCCGCTACACTTCATGTAGTTACTCAACGCACGTAAGATTTAAGTCAACGTGTTGTGACAAATCCTTTTAGCACATCAAAGCAATGAACATTCCATGCATGAGTTCAGACTATTTCTTGGATTTAAAGTTATCGTCTTATAAAATTAATTATTTTTGATAGTAGTTAAGAAACAAGTAATTCAGGTGGTCCAACTAAGTGTTCCAATCATATAGACAATACCAACATAATACTTTTGGATCCCTATCCACAGTGACCAACAAAAGCCATCTAAAGTATCATATTATAGTTTTATCAAACAAGTTGTCCAAACTCATCACCAACTATGGACATATACTTTGGCAAGATATCACTAATTTGATTTAAATCTATCTGTGGCTTATTCTCATTGACCATTTAAACTAAACTTGACATGTCATCTTGGACTACGTCCATCTCATAGAACGTTTTAGAAAACAATCAGACGCATGTTTGGCTCGTAAAACATAACTGGACAACAAATAAATAAAATAATGTCATTTATTTAATATATAAAACTAAATAATTTGGTTTTCCAAGACACCAATTCCAAGAATCTCCCACTTCTCCTAAATCCAATTAGCCCTGCATTGCATAACTATCCCCTAGGGATCTATCAACTCATTGTCTATAAGCTTTAACCAATACCGATCTGTCACTGTGTCATTCCTTTACTCTCAAACTTTGATCTACTGGGAACCTTCTAAGTCAACTAGTCTACTCAATAGCTTCATAGCTATCAAGTACCTAACTTCCATAGTGAACCAAGCAATACAAGACTGGTTACTCTTCAACATCTAATGACTCACACTATAAGTGTAAAAAAGATTTTTGACATCAATCCCTTTTAAAATAAACCACCCATGATAGACTCAACGTCTTTTTTAGTATCTCACTAAAGCTTGACCCTAAGAATATATTGTGCTCATCTTGGTTCTTTTATTTTAAACTAATTGGACAATTAAATCTTAACAGCTCATGACAATTCTTCACCATTCTGAATGAGCAGAATGCCACCCCTATATGCAACATATTGAAAGTCACTACTTTCTAGCCATGCCACACGTACTCTCATGGTTCACTAACTATTGATTCAAATCACCAGGACTTGATAACAGTCATCTAATCTACTATTTAATGAACAAGATGCTTATTTAATTCTACAAATAAACTACCTCGGTTTGCATAGTATATGCTCCTGAATCTTGGCAACAAACTTGTTTGATTCGAAAAATGTCATCTTGACTTCAATTTCTTATATCTCATCTCAATGAAATATAATGTATAAGAACATCTTTATAGACTTAAGCACAACATCTGGCTAAAAGGTTTCATCAAAGATGATTCCTTCTTTTAAGGTATAA
This sequence comes from Simmondsia chinensis, assembly GCA_018398585.1. Lineage (NCBI taxonomy): Eukaryota > Viridiplantae > Streptophyta > Magnoliopsida > Caryophyllales > Simmondsiaceae > Simmondsia > Simmondsia chinensis. Next base: position 11,962,409 of record JAGTTD010000013.1, read on the forward strand.
CCCATTGCCAATCTAGCCTTGAAGGTCTCAACCTTCTCGTCCACTCAACTCTTTTATTCTTGTAGATCCATTCAGATCCAATCAATGGACTTAATGTCTTTTGACGCTTCTCCAAGTTCTCAGACTTAGTTAAAATACAATTACTTTTAGTTAAAATACAATTACTTTAACATAACTTTTATTACCCTGACCAATTGGCCTGCATATTTACATTTAGATGTTTCATTGTAGTCTAAAGGATCATATTCACCATCATGCTTAATCATTGAGGCTGAAGACATGAATTTGTCGGGTGACCCTGACCATCCTCTCACTACACCAAAGCTCTCTTGTACTTAATGCTACAATAACCTTGTTGAAGACATGTCTAACACATCATCTAAAGTATAAGTTGTATCAAGCTGTAGAGACATAGTATCTCATATTGTAAAATCTATCTAATACATGGTATCTACTGTACTTTTAAAATAGTTTCTAAAACCTCTTACATAACAAACCTTTTGATATATAAACATGATTTATCACATGAATCTTACTATATTCAATAACCTATTATTGATCTTTTCTCCAACTCTTTATAGTAAGAAAAAATAAAAATTTTTCCGAAATCCTCCACTTCGATCTAACAAAGTGACTCGATATAATTACCTAACTGATCCCAGCTTTAGTCCCTAATTCTTTGAACTTTTCAAAAGATTCAAGATTTTAGTCTTTGAAGGTATATCCATATATCTAGTAATTGAGTAGTCATTCAAAAATATTTTTATAAAATACCCATTAGTTATACTGTCTTGAACTTTTATGGTCCATAAACATTTTACAAACAAGTCCTAGCTGCTTAGGGGCTTTATCGCCTTTACTCTTAAAGGCACTTTTAGTCACCATTAATTCAAACATGAGTTGCATACCAGTTATTATTTTAGTACTTAATGATCCCATAAGACAAATCAAGCCAATTTTCAATCATACTAGATTAATGTGACCTAAGATTAAGTGCCACTTAGGAAGTTTTATATGGTTGCACAACCTAGTTTGTATTAGATTAACAAACTGCCATTAACATAGTTTTAATTAAAATTAGTTAACTACTACCAATGTACCTTCTAAATAAACATTTTGTTTACTTAATTTCCAGTCTATTTTTTAAAAAAATAACTAAAAACTATTTTGAAACAAATAGTATATAGAAATCAAATTTCTAAAGAATATGGTACATTATACAAGTTACTAAAATAAAAAAACTACAATCCTCGACTTAAACTGCTATCTTAAGGTGCTCGTTACTGAAAGCCTATTCACCATGACACTAGTGAACTACCTAACAGTCACAACTAGAAGAGACAAGATATCGAATACCTTGTCGTATTGGCTTTCCAGTCTTGGCAACAATAGTGTCTAAGTACCTAGGCAATTCCATTTAAATACTAATGTCTCGTCCTTTTATAAAAGAGACAAAATTATTTTGACTCATGTTTTATTTTACCCCCTTAAGGTTCCTAATTCATGAGATAGATGTTTACACTAAGTCAACTCTTCCCTTAGTTCTCATGATGCCTTTTCCAAAACTGTACTTTCATCAGTTTAGACAACGAGTAATCTGTATTATTTGATGTATCTAGTCTAAACTGATAGAAAGACTTTGATAGGCAAGTCACGAACGTATCCTGTTGAGATTGTCTATCAATATTTATGTCAAGAATTCTAGTTCAATTAAACAAGCCATCATCACATGACACGCTCTTGAACTGAACTTTCCTAATACAATCTAGTGTCTATCATCTTTCTTATAAGTTGTTCTCATGCTACCAGTTCTCTAATCAAATACTTCTTTCAAGTATCTAATCATCTCTATTATAGTCAACAATCAATTATCTTACAATAGAACACATTCGACTTCGAATGTGCGAATGTTGCATCCCACTAACTTATTAGTCTAGTTTAACATTTTGAACGTTCATTTCAACTTAGTAGAGATACTAGTAGCAAACTAGAGAACTCTGAGCATCTACTAGTGCTCCACATGTTCTAAGACAAATTATTTCACAGCAAGCATAACAGAATAGATAAGTCAACAAGATACTCCACGAATACTCAGTCACATCTATTTTCTCATACCATCATCTATCCCAAAGAAGTCTAACCCTATATTCCATGAACAAATGCCCTCCTTGGGGTATAGCACTTATCCACTATGCTATTAGATTGGTAATGGAAATCATGAGGAATCAACTCTTGAACCTCACTCCCTCTTGAAATTTTAAATGGCGGATCTTTCTTTTAAGTTTGATTATCTAATAATCAATATTAGAATCACATTCCAAATTTTATTTAACAATTAAATAAAACCCTAGTCATATTAGGTTCATTTAATTATCCAACATATGTAATCTAATCTTATTAAATATTTTATGAGAATTTCTTTCCAAATAATTCAACTTTTTGATTTTCAGTCATATCATACCTATTTGAAAAAATTCTCTTACTCGATGAAATAAAATATTTCACCAAATTGCATATACTAATGGCCATCTAACTTTATTCATATTATACATAATATTTAACTGATTTAAATAATATCAAACATATGACCAAAATTTAGTAACTATCATGTTATCAAACCTTTTGAATAACATTACTGAAGGCCTAAAAGGTTGGAGCAATTAAAGATTTTTCTAAGCACTTTAGAAAAGATCATCACATAATCTTAATTAAAATCTCATTCTAATAAATTATTTATTTATTTAAATTATTTAAATAATAAAATAAAAATTTTTTATTTGTCGTATTAATAAAGGGAGATGTGGTGCCCAGCACCACCTTTTTCCTTTTTTTTTATTTTCATTGTAATTCAAATAAATAAATAAATATTTTAGATCTTTATCTCATTAGATCATAAAGTCAAACAACTAATCCTATTATATTTTGTGTTTTAGATTATCATAAAATATTTTGTCACGGTTTAACCTGTTATTGAGTGAGGAGAAGAGAGAAAAAGGCTTGATTTAGCCATGGAAATGGAGAGGGGAGAAGGAGATTGAGAAGAGGAGAAGAGAAGGAGAGAGAGAGAGCACAGAAGAGTACAGTAAGAGAGAGAATTGTTATTTCTTTCGAATGAATCTTCCAGATACAAACTACCCCCTTTTATACCTTGATTAATTAATAACCACCTTAACCACTTAATTGAGTGGTTATCTAACTAATCAAGATTTACTAACTAATTCTTACTTGAATTAGTCATGACATTACCCTCCTCTTACAAAAAATTTCCTTGGCCTCAAGGATAAGCAACAACACATCAGTTCAAACAGTACAGATTATTACAAGAGTTATTGAAATGATATACAAAATCAGTACAAACAATATATATGATTCAATATGGATGACTTCAGTATTCAGGAAGCACAATCCTGGCTAACAAATTCAGGAAATTGGTATTTGAGCTGCCCAATGTCTTCCCATGTTGCTTCACTCTCATCCATGTTACACCCATGTATGAGCCATTGAGTGGAAGCTTTATTGGACCTCTCTACAATCCTTCTTGCTAGGACTGCAGCTGGTGCCGCCTTGATCTCTCCCTGCGCAGTGACCTGGGGCAGTACTGGGGTGATTGAACTATGCTTTCCCACCTTCTTCTTCAGCTGGGATACATGGAATGTAGGGTGTATCAGGCTGTCTGGTGGAAGCTGTAGCCTGTAAGCCACCTGCCTAATGCATTGTAGCACTTTAAAGGGCCCATAGTACTTTGAAGAAAGCTTCAAATTTCTCCTTAGGGCTACTGAAGTCTGTCTATAAGGCTGTAGTTTCAAGTATACCCAGTCACCAGGAGCTAAAGTTCTTTCCGATCTATTTTTGTCAGCAAAATATTTCATGCGAGATTGGGCATGAAGGAGAGTACTTCTCAAATTCTGAATCATGAGGCTCCTCTCTGAAAGCCAATCTTCCACTGCTGCAACAGAAGAGATTGGGCTGGAGGTTGTCTCCATGTGAAGTTGTGGGGGGTTATAGCCATATAAGGCTTGGAAGGGTGTCATGTTTAAGCTATTATGGTAGTTTGTGTTATACCACAACTCAGCAAGAGCGAGCCATTTGTGCCATTTCTTAGGTCTGTCCATACAAAAGCACCTCAAATAGGTCTCTAGGCACTGGTTAACCCTCTGAAATTGTCCATCTGATTGGGGGTGATAGGAAGTGCTTAAATCCAGTGAACTTCCCAACAAATGGAAGAGCTCTTGCCAAAATTAGCTCAGAAAAATTTTATCCTTGTCCGATACAAGGCTGACAGGAAGACCATGGAGTTTATGGATGTTATCCATAAAGAGTCTTGCTACATGAGAAGCATTAAATGGGTAAGTCATAGCAATAAAATGAGCATATTTAGTGAGTCGATCTACCACAACTAAGACTGTGTCCTTGCCCTCAGAAAGGGGCAAGTCCTCTATAAAGTCCATTGTAATGTGGGACCAACATTGGTCCGGGGTCTGTAATGGTTGAAGTAGGCTAGGGCTAGCAACATGTTCAGATTTTTCCCTCTGACAAACATCACACTCTGATATAACAGAATGCACATTTTTCTTCATATTGGGCCAGTAAAACAGCCCTTTGAGTCTCTGGTGTGTGGCAACCACACCCGAGTGTCCTCCAATGGGTGAGGAATGAACGGATAGAATGACACTTTGCTTAAGATTGCACCTAGTTCCAAGGAATAACTTCCCTTGCTTGCGTATGACATCATTCCTCAATGTGAAGTCTAGGTGGCCTTAGGATTTATCAAAAGTTCAGACAGCAACTGGGTCCATTCAGGATCACCTTCATAACTCCTAGCCACTTAATTGACCCAAACCGGTTGTATTACAAAAACCACAAGGGCAGAACAAGAGCCCTCATGTCTCCTGGAAAGAGCATCTGCAACCAAGTTGTCTTTCCCTTTTTTATAAGAGATTGTATAGTCAAGTCCAAGCAACTTAGACATGCCCTTCTTTTGTATGCTTGTAGTAATTCGTTGTTCAAGCAAGAATTTGAGGGCTTGATGATCTGTTTTTATTGTAAAACACCTAATTTCAAGGTAGTGCCTCTACTTGGCTATTGCCATGAGAATTGCCATGAATTCTTTCTCCTAGGTGGACAGCCCCTGATTCTTTGGGCCAAAGGCCTTGCTAAGATAAGCAAGGGGTCTACCTTGTTACATAAGTACAGCCCCCATACCGGAGTCACATGCATCAGTTTCATGAGTAAATGGCAGTGTAAAATCAGGTAAGGCTAGGACTGGTGCGTGCACCATAGCAGCTTTTAAAGTGCAGAAAGCCTTTTCAGCTTGCTCAGTACAACAGTAACCATTTTTTTAAGCTGGTCAGTGAGTGGCTTAGCAATGACCCCATATTTCTCAATAAATTTACGGTAATACCCAGTTAAACCAAGGAAAGACCTCAGTTCCTTGACATTTCTAGGTCTAGGCTAGGACAACATAGCCTCAATCTTTGTTGGGTCTGTAGCCACCCCATGAGATGTGATAATGTGGCCAAGATACTCTATTAGGTCTTGGGAAAAGCTACATTTAGTCCTTTAAGCGTAGAGTTTATGCTCCCCGAGGGTACTTAGCACTGTTTTCAGGTGCTGAAGGTGGACTTCAAGGGTGGGGCTGTATATTAGAATGTCGTCAAAGAATACGAGGACAAATTTTCTAAGGTATGGTGCAAAGGTATCACTCATAAGGGATTGAAATGTGGCAAGAGCATTTGTAAGGCCAAAGGGCATGACCTTAAATTCAAAATGATCGTGGTGGGTTTGGAAAGCTGTTTTAGGTATGTTGGTGGCAGCCATCCTCACTTGAAAGTACCAAGCTCTCAAATCAAGCTTAGAGAAGATGGTTGCACCATGAAGTTCATCAAGTAAATCATCAATATGGGGTATGGAAAATTTATTTTTGATTGTCATATCATTTAATTGTCTATAATCTACACAAAAACGCATGGAACCATCCTTCTTTTTGACAAATAAAACAGGGGAAGCAAAAAGGGAAAGGCTAGGTTGTATAATGGAGTTGTCAAGCATTTCTTTTACTTGTCTTTCTATTTCATTTTTTTTGGATATATGGGTATCTGTAAGGTCTGATATTTATGGGTTTAGCATCTGGTTTCAAGGTAATGTGATGGCCATAGCAGGGGGGCGGGGGGGTAGACCTCTAGGTTCTTGGAACACATCATCAAAAGCATCTACAAGGGACCGAACTACATTAAGAGGAGGTGTAGATTGTACGTAACCAGACTCATTGCCAAGAATCAGTAGGAGAGTTGCCACAAAGTAATCTTCTTTCTTGTTGCAGAGATCCTGCAGCTTCTTGCCAGTCATTGACCTGAGAGAACCAGATTCCCTAATACCAGTGAGCTGAACTGATGTTCCATCCATAACAAAGCCAAGTTTGAGGTTGTTAAAGTCAAATGAAATTGGGCTGAACTGCTTCATCCAATCCACACCCAACAGCATGTCACAGCCCCCAATTTTCATTAACCTGATGTTGTATGTAAATGTGTGACTCTGCATCACCCATTTGGCCTTGCATTGCTGCCTACAGACCATGGTCTCCCCATTGGCGACAGTTATACCCAGGGGGGTTGTGTTCTCTATAGAGAAACCAGCTTCTTTGGCAAGTCTTGGGTCAAGAAAAATGTGCGTGCTGCCACTATCAATGAGGATAATTGCACTGCGCTTATGAAGGTGGCCCAAAATCTTGAGCGTACTAGAAGACATACCCCCAGTAAGAGAATGAACATATATTTCTTCTGCTGTTTCATCACAAGTGTCCAAGGTTTGTTCCTCCTCCGGACTGTCTTGGTCCTCGTCTCGTTCTAACCCAGGATCTAGAGCAGAAGCCTCCAGACTATGTAGGGACTGATTGTCACAATGATGTCCTGGAGAGTATTTGTTGTTGCACCTGTAGCAAAGAAGAAGTGGGTTTAATAGAGGGAAAATGGCTCTTGGTAGAAGGAAGTTGTGTTTGTGGAATTTTTAAAAGATTCTTGGCCTTTTGTAGGGAAGCCTCACAGGACTTGGTGAGTAACTTTGCTTTAGAGTATGCTTCTGACAGTGTTTTTGGCTGAAGGGCTTTAACCAAGGGTTGGATGTCATTATCTAGACCCAAAATATAAGAAGAAAAGAAGTAAGATTCGCTAAAAAAACATTCAGTGGAAAGTAAATGGGACCGAAGTTCTTCGAATTTTTCTTGATACTCCTGGAGAGAACCCGACGGTTTAAGCTTGTGAAACTGGCTCACAACATCTTTGGCAGCATCATCTTCATATCCTTCGTACAATTCTTCGGCAAAGGCATCCCAGCTCAGGTGGCCCTTGTCCCGCAATAACCCTTGAAGCCACAAATCATTCTTGTCATCGATGTAAACTCCAGCAACCTTTAACTTCATGTGTTCTGGAATCTAATAGATGGAGAAGTAGCGCTCACAGTGCCGTACCCAACTTCTAGGGTTTCCTCCATCAAAGAAGGGGAAATCGATCTTTGCCCTTGGAATTTGACCACCAGTAGGAGGAGGTTGTTCGGCTGGGCTATGTTCGCCCGAACTTGGGTGATGACGCAAGATCAGGGGTTGGCCCCATTAGGGTTACCCGTGTTCACTCTAGACTCGCACAATCGTGCTTCTGTCTCATTACTGCGTGTTTTTTGGACAGACGGCATCGAATTGTTCACCAATTGCAGCAGGGCCAACAATTGAGTGTCATTCTGCTGGATGACTTCAAGCAACTGGCCATGGCGTTCTCAGCCTAATCGACGGTCCTCGGCGGCCGATTGTTGGGATTCAACCATCTATTGAGTGAGGGTCTTCATGTGACCTTCAAGGTCTGCCATGGGAGACGGTCTCCTAGCTCGGGCCAGTTTCTGGAAGAATTAGGGTTTTGAAAAAAAATTGTGCTCAAAAAAGAGCTCCGATACCAAATGTCAGGGTTTAACCTATTATTGAGTGAGGAGAAGAGAGAAAAAGGCTTGATTTAGCCATGGAAATGGAGAGGGGAGAAGGAGATCGAGAAGATGAGAAGAGAAGGAGAGAGAGAGAGAGCACAGAAGAGTATGTAAGAGAGAGAATTGTTATTTCTTTTGGATGAATCTTCTAGATACAAACTACCCCCTTTTACACCTTGATTAATTAATAACCACCTTAACCACTTAATTGAGTGGTTGTCTAACTAATCAAGATTTACTAACTAATTCTTACTTGAATTAGTCATGATGTATTCAACCATTAGATATTTCACAACTTAGTTCAAAATCTTATCTCATTAGATCCGATGTAGAATATATTCCTTGATTGAATTATGACTCGTATAAAATTTTAAACAATATAAAACTTTAATGAAAATTAAATCTTGTTATTTAACTTTTTAACAACAATCTTCAGGTTCCTTTTTTTTTATTAAAATTCTCAATTTCATATTTTTGCAATTTTACATACCCCTATTTTAACAAACCTGATAATTTTAATTTCAATTATGTACATATTCAGAGTTGGCTCTTATACCAGTTGTTGGGAACATATTTCAAAAATATTTTCCTAAATGACTAGGGGCAGCAAAAAAATGAATTTAAAATTCTTAATTTTAAATCTAAAACCTTAATCAAATTAAACTAATTAATTAGATCTAGATCTTACTTTAATAAGTTCATAATATTAAACCCAAAATATCATATAGAACAAGTATAAATATGGTATGTAAAATAAACAAAATAAAGAAAAAAAACTAATTAAATATCAAATATTTAATTAAAATATCCGAAGCACGAATCCCAACCTTAACTTGAAGATATAAAATCAGAAAAAAATTTATTGACACCTCAAAGTCTTCTTCGCAATGACCTTTTTTAGCACTGGGAGTGTTGGCTCCCAAAAATATTTATTTAGGAAAAATTTTAGAACAATTTTTTCCTTTATCTTTCCCAAAAAATAATAAATTTTGAGAACTCCCAAAAATAATTTTTATTGTAGGAGAAACCAAGTACAAAAAAACCCTTGTTTTTGTCCCGACTAAACAAGTTTTAAGAAAAAAATATCCTCGCTTTGTTTATATATATATATGGGCCCCAATTCTCCTACCACTGGGCAATTTATATATTTAAATTTTTTTTTTGTTTAAATCATGATATAATTTATTGCATTATATATTTATCTCATGAATATTTAGCATAAAAACTAATTTATCTCATAAATAAATAATTCATCTCATGAATTCATTTTTAAATATTTTCAAATGATGCTTAAATTAAGGCTTGCAAACTTTTGATGATATTGATTACCATTTAACAACACTTAATTCCACTAAAAAAATGTTATCGCACTCAAGAATTCCCAAGTAACTTTTATAATTATTACTATCAATCTCTGTATTAGATATCTGTGAGTAAAAATAGCTTTAACTACTAACACTAATTTTTTCACATCTTTCACTGTAGTTCCCGACTCGCCCTACTCAAACAATTCAATAATATATAAAACAAATGCCAAACATATGAAATACCTTGGCCAAAGATTATAGAAATGTCCGTGTTCTTAAGAGTACATCTTTATCTTGTAAGAGACTATAGAATCCATATAAAACACATGTTCCTACTACACTTCATATACTTACTCAACGCACGTAAGATTCAAGTCAACGCATTGTGACTAATCATTTTAGCACATCAAAGCAACAAACAATCCATGCACAAGTTCAGACTATTTCCTGTATTTAAAATTATCGTCTTTCATAATTAATTATTTCTGATAACAATTAAGAAATAAGTAATTTAAGTCATCCAGCTCAGTGTTCCAATCATATAGACAACACCAATGTAATACTTTTGGATCCTTATCAACAGTAACCAACACAAGCCATCTAAAATATCATATTATAGTCTTACCAGATAAGCTGTCTAAACTCATCATTGACTACAAACATATACTTTGACAATATATCACTAATTTGATTTAAGTCTATTATTGGTTCAATCTCATTGACCATTTAAACTAAATTTGACATGTCATCTTGAAATCTCATAGAATGTTTTAGAAAACAATCACACACATGTTTGGCTTGTAAAACATAACTAGACAATAAATAAATAAAATAATTTCATTTATTTAATATTTAAAACTAATTAATTTGGTTTTCCAAGACACCAATTCCAACAATATCCCACTTCTCTAAACCCAATTAGCCCTGCATTATATAACTATCTATCAACACATTGACTATAAGCTTTAACCAATACCGATCTGTCATTGTGTCATTCCTTTACTCATAAACTTTGATCTATTGGGAACCTTCTAAGTCAATTAGTCTACTCAACATCTTCATAGCTATCAAGTACCCGACTTCCATCGTGAACTAAGCAATACAAGACTGGTTTACTCTTTAAGATCTAATGACTCACACTATAAGTGTAAAAAAGGATTTTTGACATCAATCCCTTTTAAAACAAACGACCCTGATAAACTCAACATCCTTTCTTAGTATCTCACTAAAGCTTGAACTTATGAACATAATGTGCTTATCTTGGTTCTTTCATTTTAAACTAAATGGACAATTAAATCTTAACAGCTCAAGACAATTTTACACCATTCTCAATGAGTAGAATGCCACTTCTATATGCAACACAATGAAAGTCACTCTAGCCATGTCACACGTAGTCTCATGGTTCACTAACCATTGATTCAGATCACTATAACTTGATAACATCATTACATCTACTATTCAGTGAACAAGATGCTTATGCAATTCTACAAATAGACTACCTTAGTTTGTATAGTAGGAAAAAGAATGAACCGAAAAATTACTGCACAATGAAGCATCCATAGCCCTATGTCATTTATGGCGCCCCCACCCCCCCAACAAAGGTACAATGGGATGAACGGCACTCCAACCCTCAGGGTTAACACGACAACCACCTTAGCAGTTTACTATGGGGAGATGGATTAGAGTATGGCCCAACTTGCTCAATAATGGAGGAAAGGAAGAATATTTTTGAGAAAGAGAGAAAAATAGAAAAGAAGATGGCTTCTGTAAATTCCGTGTGTTTAATAAAGCCCTAAGGAACAGTAATTATATGGACAAATCTTTGCTGGTTAAGGAAATAATCATGGCTTTAGAATTTGGCTACAAAAAGGAAAGTGGCAGATATGGAAGAGCCTAAAAATCTGGCTTCGGTTGTGGATAAAATGGTTTATGGAAAGAGCGGGAATTAACGCAGTCAAAATGCGTACTCAAGCTCGAGCTTGTAGCCTCGAGCCTCGTGACCCGGACTACGGATAACCCCTTAAGTTCAACTAATAGACATCTCAGGCTCAAGCTAATAGCCTCGAGTATTACTCAAAGACAAGCCCTCAACTCAAGTTCGTTTACAATAACATAAATAAATGTAACGATAGTAAAAATAAAACTCCGGGCGAGCAAAAATACACACCACACTACGATGCGCCAGCCTGGCACGGCAAGATGCACGCGAGCGTGTGGCCTACCATGCCCACTCTAGGCCGACTTTACGAAATACAATGACCAGGGGGTATATAAATAAGACTATCCACCTGTAGATTTCCTATGTAGGACTGAGTTGGTTTTACAAGTTATTAAAATTGAAGCACACTACTTCCAAATTCAAATAGCTCCCTCACGTGAATACCCATAAAGTTTATAGCAAGCATAATGTAAGTGACCACCTCATATCTTGTACTTAAATTATGTCAATATTGAAAGTGGTTGTTGTAATTTGTACTCGTGACCTCTTGGTCAAGAAGGCTCCAATATCATGTCGAGGAACCAACTTTTCCAAAAAATTAAGCAAATGGGTAAGCCCAAAAATGGTTTTATACTCTAACACTTAAATTATCTTGTACTAATTTTTGAAAAAGTCTGTTGTAGGTATATTGAGTAACCACTAAATTTTGAATAAAATAAATAAATGAAATAATGTTGTACAAATATTAAAAAAATTGTATTTCATCACAAAAACATGGGTACAATCTTTACATACATATATTAAGTATAAATATACCAAAATGCTTTGATTCAATCTCCACAAGATTCGAAGTGTTTTTGGTTGATGGCTCAGACCTGAAAGCTTGAAAGAGGGCATGAGGCTTGATCTCCATCAGGGGATTCTCCTTTAAGTAAAGGATACATGACGTGATGAATGAATTGGATTTGGAAACTTGAAAGAGGGCACGAGACTTGATCTGCATCAAGGGATTCTTCTTTAATATAGGGGGCGTCTGGTTTAACCTCTGACTTAAAGGTTGATTTGGATTTGAAAACTTGAAAGAGGACATGCGGCTTGATCCCAATCATGAGATTCTTCTTCAATATAGAGAGCGTGTAGCTTAATCTTTGACTTGAAGGATGATTAGGATTTGGATACTCGAAAGAGGGCACGAGGCTTAATCTAAATCAAGTGATTCTTCTTCAATGTAGAGGGCACGTCACTTAATCTCTTACTCAAGAAGGGATTACTCTCCAATATGGAGGGCGCGTGGCTTAATATCTGACTTGAAAGATGATTTATATTTAGAAACTTGAAAGAGGGCATGAGACTTGATCTCTATCAAGTAATTCTTCTTCAAAGTATGAAAGAGGGTATGGGGCTTGATCTCTTCCAAGTAATTCTTCTTCAAAGTATGAAAGAGGTACATGCCTTGATCTCTTTGAAGTAATGCTTCTTCAAAGTAGAGGACACGTGATTTGATTCTCTAAATAAAAGGATGATTTGAGTTTGGAGCTTGAATGAGAGCATGGGGCTTGATCTCAATCAAGAGATTTCTTCTCAAAGTAGAGGCCTAGGACTTGACCTCTAAGTTGAGAAAAGGCTTTTGGTTTTTTGAGATTTGAAAGAATTTAAGAACCTTTGAAATCCTATCTTTCTTTTCTTTTTTTTTCTTTTTTTTTTTGAGAAAATCATCTTAAAGTTTGCAGGGATTTTTAAGCATTCTCCAATTTTTATTTTTTATTACTTATTTATTTCTTTTGGTCAAATTTAATTTGGTCAACTACTATAGGTATACTGAGGTATTTGGAAGATAATATTTTTCTATATTATCAATTTCAATAATAGGGTTATTTGTACAAAAGATCTCTGTACTTTGGTTATTTTATCAACTTAGTACTTGTACTTTTAATTATATCAATTTAGTCTCTTTACAATTTAAATTGTATCAATTTAGTCCTATGGTCAAATTAAAGTTAAGTTAATGATACAAACTAAATATAATCTAACTCTAATCAATTGGAATTTTAAGCTAATATAGATATCTATTGATGGAGGAGCTTTAATAATGGAGGATTACAAGTTAAGAAAGGGGAGAAGACATAGAAGAAGAGGGGAAGAAACTACAGAAACATTAAGGGGGAGAGAGAGATAGAGAGCATAACACTCATATTATATTGGCATGCCTTCATCCTAACTATCTATCCTCTATTTTATAGAAAGAACTAGAGTTGAGGTGGCGGTTATCAGATGTGACAAATATGGATCTCGGGTCTAGACCTGGGTTAGCGGGTAGGACTAGGGTTCAGGAGATACTTGGTTTGTGTCAATACCACCCCCTTGAAACAATCCTCGTCCTCGAGGATTAGAAGTATGGGAGCCGCCATACCTGTGTCAGCTGAAGGTGAGGTTAGCAGGTGACGATCAGGCAGTTAGGCTACTTGGCGGTAGCAACCCAGGTGGGTGGGGACTAATGAGATGTCGTCCTTCTGTATGTCTAATCCCACTTTGCCTCATATCATTTCTTTCCCCTCCAAAGACCCTTTCCCCCAAGGGTCATGGACACCGAGCTGACTCCGGAATGTAGATGATCTCTCAGGTCAAATAATAACCTTTGGAACTTCAGCGAGACATGAGCTGTGGGCCATCTTTCTGGAGATGGCAGAGTTAGCGAGATAGAGGACGCTTGGCTGCAGCTGTGGAAACATCCTTAAACTTGGGAACCAGTTGTTGAAGCTCTAGAGGATCCGACTCGGTCGGCAGTTCTAAACTAACTGTAAATATTAGAGGCGAGTCAGAGGTTGGAGTCACCGAGGTGGCAGAAAGTGGAGTTGTTGTGGAGATCATCTGTTTCCCATCCGCCACCGCCGCGGGATGGCGATTGGCAGCATCCACAAAAGTGCCAAGAAGTGGGGTAATAGCGGTATCCAGGATTGTGTCTGGGCCCGAATCTAAGGCCGGCTATGCAGGGGAAGCATCATCCTCATCAAATGTGGTAGGCATCATATTCAGCTGGCTCCGAGGTGTGTCGGATGTTGGCGGTAACGGCTGCTGGGTTAGGCGAGATGAAGGGTCGGTAGGAACGGCATCCAAGGAATTGGCATGGGCAAGATTGGCACCGTACTCAAAGACCCTTAGCCGGCAATCTTCTCAAGATAGGCGCAATTGCTCTCTTCCAACTTGGCCAGTAATTTTCCGTCATGTAGAGTTTGGGGCCTAAACAAGAGAATCCCCACAGCTATATCTTCCCGCAAGCCGCCTATCATCAACTTAACTTTCTGTTCTTCCGATAATCCACACTTGTCCACTAGGGACTCAAACCGACTTAGGTACTCACCAACACTTCCCGTTTGATGAAGCTTCATGAGTTTCGTGGGAGTTGTTCAAGGTACCCAAATACCTCTCACAATGATGTAACCACCCCTCCACTCCTCCACTATTGAATCTAGGAAATTCCATCTGAATAAATCGGGTCAGAGTTCAGTAATTACCTCGAGTGATGTTGGAAGTAGCCATGGTGATGAAATATCGGCAGTGAACCGAGGAACTCATTAAGGCATTTCATCAAACACCTTGTGTGCATATAGGGAAAATCAGCTGCTACTAATTGATCTGACTTGCCCTGATGTTACCAACCGCCGATAATGCTTAGATCTATTGGAGATGATGCCCGGTGATGGATGATGGTGACGATGGAGGAGACAATGATTGAGTATGGAGTTGATGACGGTGAGCTGCTGTTGGTGATGGGTCATTTGTGGCAGTGCTGTTGATGATGGTTGATGATCGGTGATCATGGGTGGCGATAGGAGGTGAGGGGAGGTCGATGATGAGGTGATGATCAGGGTGAAGAAAATCAGGGTTCGGTGATGAAAACAGCGAAGCTCTGATGCTGTGAACGGGTGGAGTTGGTGATTGGCAAATTGATGATAATGCTCAAAAATCAGATTTGGTGATTAAGGTGATGATGACGATGCTGATGATGAGAATGCTAATGATGATGATGATGATGATGATCGGGGCCGAGGATGAACTGCTCTGATATCAATTGATAGAAACCAAATATAATTTAGCTCTAATCAAATGAAATTTTAAGCTAATATAGATATATATTGATAAAGGAGCTTTAATAATAAAGGATTACAAGTTAAGAACGGGAAGAAGGCATAGAAGGTGGGGGGAAGAAACTAGAGAAACATTGGGGGTAGAGAGAGATAGAGAGCATAACACTAAGAACATATTGGCAATGCCTTCATCCTAACTATCTATCCTCTATTTACAGAAAGAACTAGGGCTGAGGTGGCAGTTAGAAGATGTGGTGGGTATGGATCTCAAGTCTAGACCCGGGTTGGCGGGTAGGATTGGGGTTCAGGAGATATTCAGTTTGTATCAGGTAATTATATAATTTTAATAGTATAATCATATTAGATGCAAATTCACTACAAATTCACACATTTACTCAATTTAACCCAAGTTGTAGCAAAGCCATTAAAAATTTCATCAACAATTTAACATAAATTTTACTCTAAGGACTAAATTGACGCAATATCACAAGTATAGGGACTAAATATACACAATTGAAAATACAATGACTAAATTGACACAATGAGCAAAGTATATGTACCTTTGGCACAAATAACCCATAATAATATTATTCATGCACTTTTAAACTTTTTTTAACGTGTATGTATGATACTAGCAAACTGCAGGCTTGCTTTAGCGCCTATTTCTCTCTAATGGCGGCTTAGTCACTTTAGCATCTGCTTGTTTCACATACTACTCTCTTGTAATCCCTTTTTTCGGTTTGAGATGTTGTCTTGATTTTGTATCTTTTTTATTCCGACTTTTATAAGGATTGACTCAATTCTCGCTTGTATGAGTAGCCTGCCTTGTACGATGTGTTTATTGCTGATATTAAAAAAAAAAAAAAAAAAAAAAAAATCCCGGCAAACTATAGGCGTCAATTATACGTAAGAAAATGCTAATGGAAATTCAAAACAATATGACCCACAGGCAACTTTTCTACAATACAGAAAAGTGGGGAACTGTAAATACCAGTTTCCCCACATAGAATATCATTTAATTAATAATTTTTTTATCTATTTTATAAATAATAAAAAAATTGAAAAATTAATTAGTTAGGGTAATTTCATATATTTTAACAAAATAAAAAAATTAGTTAAAGTATAATAGTAAATTACACAATAATAGATAACTAATTTTATTTACAAAAGCACCAAAAATTAACTAATGTAAAATTTTCATAAGATTTTTTAAAGATAAAAATTGTAAAATATTTTTACATTAAAATGTTAAACAACCGTTAAATATTTTGAATGTCAAAAATTAGTTAAATATTTAAAATATAAGTGGTTGATGATTCTGAATAAGTGAGAGGTAATTTTAAGTAAATGAGTGGTGATTTTGAGTGGCGAGTTGTGATTTTGAGTAACCGAGTCGTGATAGCTTTTAGAGATTTAAA
The DNA here is from genome assembly GCA_018398585.1 of Simmondsia chinensis. Classification (NCBI taxonomy): domain Eukaryota; kingdom Viridiplantae; phylum Streptophyta; class Magnoliopsida; order Caryophyllales; family Simmondsiaceae; genus Simmondsia; species Simmondsia chinensis. The sequence goes on from JAGTTD010000013.1 coordinate 11,979,123, forward strand.
ATTTTTTTTTTTTTGTCAAATTAGGATAAAAATTATAGGGAGTGATTTGAATTTGTTTTTACAAAACAACTAAATTATTTTCTTCTATATTTTAATTTGTTATTTTCCTTATTTTGAAAGGGGGAGGGGGTAATTATTAATAAAAAAAAGTAATTAGGACAAAGTTTAGGGGTGGTTCAAACTTATTAAATATGTATTAACTTTGTACACCTAAAATTTTTTACAAATACAAGAAAAGTATGTTTTCTAAATTTAACTTGTTTTTCCTCTATATCTTCAAAATTTACTCTCCTTGAAACTCGTATTATTTGCACTTTTTGAGTAGATTCAAAGAAAAAATCTTGTTAGTAAGTTATTTTATGCTTATTTCTTTTAAACTTATATAACGATTTATAATTCGTATTTACTTATTTTGTTTTTGTTTATTAGAATGTTTGAAATTTATATTATATGTATAACGTAAATAGGACCACCCAATTTTTATTTTTATTTTTGATGCAACAAAAAAAAAAAAAAGAATACCAAGCCCAACTAGTGTTGCATTGATTCATTTTTACCTAAGCCAACATGGGCCTTAACCTTTTCTTTTAATATCCAGCCCACTAGTTTCTTCTTCTCTCTCTCTCTTTTTTTTTTTTTTTTTTTTTAAAGATAATAATACAGACATTATGTAGGCTTTTTTTACCTAAAGCCTAACACCTCTTTCTATTTTTAGTTCAATCATTTACGCTGTTGAAAACCTAGCAACACTTAGGCATTACTCTCTGGAGTGCACAAAAAATAGTTTAAACTGTAATCCAAACCACATCAAACTGTAATTTATGATTTTGTTTTATTTATGGCTTGGAAAATTGTGGCTTTGTTTAGAAAATTTTGGTTAGTAGTGTTTATGGTTTAGGTTCGGTTTAAAACCAAACCTAAACTCCAAACCATAAAAACCACTAATAAAGGAAAGTTAAATGATTATTTACACCATCTGAACCATGACAAATCATTTTAGTAGCCGTCAAAATTTCACTTGATGACCAGATAAAAAAAGTCAAGGTTATTTGCACTAGAGGTCCCTGTACATTTTGTGTTGTTTTAATTTGGACCTGGTATTTTTAATTGTATTAATTAAGTCCCTCTACAATTTATATTGTGTCAATTTAGTCCTTTTGTCAAATTTAAGTTAAGTTAATGATGTAATTTTAAACGACATAATCATGTTAGATACAAGCAACCCATTATAAATCGGCCTATTAATTCAATTTAACCCAATCACTAATCGGCCTATTAACCCAATCAATTTAACCCAAAGGCCCATTGGATATTTAACACAGCATCTGAGTGCCATGCCTCGGGGAATGCTTCATCAGCTTGTGTCCCCCACCAAACAGCCAGCATCAACTCTCCTCTTCCCTTGTCCCCCCTCCTATCTTCAAGCCTGTACCATTGCGGTGCCAAAGGGCTATCTGGTGGGACCCGTTTCGGGACCTCATTAAGATCAAACAGAACATGCCCAATGAAATCGTCTTTAACAACATCCTTATCCTTCACAGTGACCTCAAGAACCGTGGCCTGAATTCGATCCTTAGAGAAGGCAAACACCTGGCTCCACTCCGGGTTAGACTTCTTCTCAAAATGCCGCGTGGTACCCCTATAGTTTCCGAGCTTCACCTCCACATAGGGATCACTAATTAACAACTTAACATAAAATTTATTTCAAGGAATAAATTAACACAATGCACTTATAGAGTAACTAAATTGACATAATTAAAAATGTAAGGACTAAATTGATATAAAGGGCAAAGTACGAGGACCTTTAGAGTCAATAACTCATAAAATTATTACTACAAAAATTTAATTACATTAATGTTTATACAGAGATAATTAAGCTAGAAAATTACATATACATAGCAACCTTCAATGTAACAAAACTGACTTATATATTTGTAATTAATATGCATTTTATTGATAAAGTATGCAATTTTCTTAATATTATGATTAAGCCATAATCAAACCAAACCAAATCGTATTTTGCAGTTTGGTTTGGTTTGAAAAATGTTTCTGTTGTATCTTAATTGGTTCCCATATATCCTAGACAATGTCTTAAATATACTTAGACTAAAATCGAGCTTAAAATGAGCTTAGACTAAAATCGAGCTTAAAATGAGCTTAGATAAACTGAGGACTGTTATAGTTAATATAAAATGCATCATTTTGTTAACAATTTTGACCTAAAATGCATTGTCATGACCCGGGATTTGGGATTAAGTACTAATAGTCCATGATTGTAGTAAAATAGTATAAGTCATTAGTATAAGTCAATTAGTGCACTTGCATTAGCTTGTGTGTGTAATTAGGTTGGTATGTTAGTTGAGAGGAGTTAGTTGTGACAGTTAGTAGAAGTCAAATAAGTCAAGAATGGCGGCTAAAGGGAAGAGTCGGTTGGGTGTGTTGTCCAAGTTCAATGTATTTCCAAGTATTAGGAATTAGTATAAAATAGAGGGATCTATCTTGTAATCCTAAATTGATGAATGATAATTGATCTCTTCCTTTCTCTCAACCCTAACTCTCTCTAATTCTCATCTAAATTCTCCAATTCTCTTCTCATCTCAACTCTAATTCTTCACCTATCCTATGTCATGATCCAAGAGTAATCTTGAATCACATGCATCACCTCATTAATTCGAATAAATGGTGGCAATATTGTAAATAAAGGCAAGGTTGAGGGTATTTCCGTTTCGAAATTGAATTTTGGGGATTATGAGAGAAACTATTTTTTTTCCCTGCCCGGATGTACGTTTCGCTTATGCTACCAGTGCTTGAGGCCCAACGCTGTTTGGCTTTCCCGTTTTATGTGCAACGCATGCAGTTGATCTGATAGTCCTTGGAGGACGCGTTTCGCTTCTTCTATGAGTGGATTTGTGTTTCTTTTAACAAATCTTGGTCATTCATTTGCGCTACTTTCAACGGATGAGATTGCGTTTTGGGCATAAGGCACGTATAGAGGAGGTCTTGGGATTTAAGGGGAAGAGAGAGACAGTGACATGCGGTGATTTTTCATATTCTCTACCGTTTCTCTCATTTTCTCCCGTATTCTCCTAAGCAGCTCTTCTGCTCTTTCAAACCCCTAATCCTAATATCTTCTCAAGCTCCTTCCATGGTGGATTCAAGCCTCTATTGAGAAGATCTTCATAGTTTAGTGTGAGATTAGAGGTTTCTACAATTAGAAGTCTAAGATTGAGTATGTAATTTGTGATTTGCCTTTGTAATTAGCTTGTAATTGTAATAACTAGTAACATAGTGGATATATTTCTCTAAAAATAGGGAGCTGGGGACTAGGACCATCTTTTTGGGTTTGAACCTCGTAAAAATCATGATGTACTATTCTTTATTGTTCTAGTTTGAGTTCTTGCGCCTGTATTCACTTTTTGTTGCCTTCGAGTTGTAATAATCATTTAACAAGAGCCATTTTAAAGTAATAACACCAACAAGTGGTATCAGAGCTATCTGTTAGTGTTAAAGATCTAGAAATCGCTTCTGCTAAACACCATATAGAAAATATTAACTGTAGGAATGATTTTAAGTTATGGAAAGTCAAAGTTAAGGCACCGCTGGTGTCCATCGTGGCTAGTTCAGCACTTCTACATGAGAAAGAGAAGTCGAGGGGCTTACAGACGAGAAGGTACATAGATAGCAACTGGCTCATGGTAATCTCTTGCTTTGTCTTGATAATAGTGTTTTGTCTAAAGTATATATTGAAACTACATGTGCTGCTGTGTCGTCTAAGTTGGAAGAACTTTATGCCATGAATTTCTTAGCTAACAGGGCATTATACATGAAAGATTCCACACTTTTATAATGGGTAAAAATAGACCTCTAGAGGACAACCTAGATGACTTCCATAGGGTATTAAAGGACTTAACAAACCCGAAGGTCACAATTCCTGATGAGGTTCAAGCTGCGATTCTTTTAGGTTCTTTACCTTAATGTTTAAGAGCATTTAAAGATACCCTTAGGTATGGACAGAAAATCATATCATTAAGTGAAGTAGAGGATGCCCTTACGTCTAAAATTTTAGAACTAAAAAGAGATGGAAAATACCCTAGAAATAACAATAATAATGGAGAAGGGCTATCTATAAGAGGTAGAACCAAATCAAGAGATATTCATAATAATAAGAAAAGAGGAGAGAGCAAGAACATATCCCAATCTAGGGGTAGAAAGGACCTGTCTAACATAAAGTGTTATGAATGTGGAAATATAGGCCATATAAAAAGATATTGCCCTAATAAGAACAAGAACCAGCCCACTATAGCTAATACTATGTCTACAGATTGTTAAGAGCTTGGTGAAGTACTTGTTGCATCATGTGATATTACTAAGCATGAATGAGTGTTAGACTTTGGTTTTAGCTTTTACATGTCATCTGATAGATTATACTTCACTGATTATAAGATTGTGAATTAGGGGAAGGTCCTGTTAGGGAGCAACCATGGCCATGGGGTTGTAGGTGTTAGAACGGTTAGGATTAGGGTGTCAAGTGGTACCGAATTTTTCTTATACGGGGTTAGGCATGTCCTTGAGTTGAAAAGAAACCTAATGTCACTAGGACAATTGGACCTTAGTGGTTTGCCCTTAAAGGCAAGAAAGAGCGAATTGAAAATCTTAAGAGGAGCCCTAGTAGTTCTCAAAGGAGTTGTAAAAAATGGTATGTATGTCCTTAAGGGCGAGGTGGTTTCTAGGGAGACCAACATAGCCAAGAAAGAGAACCCTAATACTACAAACCTATGACATAGGAGGTTTGGACATATATCAGAGAGAGGACTAATGGAACTTAGCAAATAAGGGTTGTTTGGATCTGAATGTTTGTCTAAACTATATTTTTGTGAGCATCTCATATATTGTCATAGGAGGTCATTTTGATCTATGGGGACCCTCTTAGGTACCCACAATGGGTGGAGCATATTATTTTCTCGTTGTTGATAATTATTCAAGAAAAGCTTAGGGGTTCTTATTGAAAAACAAGAATGATGCATTTGAAAATTTTGTCAAATGGAAAAACCTAACTGAAAATCAAACAAGAAACAAAATTAAAGTTTAGAGAACTGACAGTCACTTTGAATTTGTGAACCAAGAATTTGATGCTTTATGTGATAATTTTGGAATAAAAAGACATAATACGGTTGGGAAAACCCCACAATAGAATGGTGTGGTAGAAAGAATGAACATAACTTTGCTAGATAGGGGTTAGATGCATGTTGTTTTCTTCTGGTTTAAACAAACAATTTTAGGGTAAGGTTGTTAATACAGCTACCTATTTGATTAGGTCACCTAATTGTGCCTCAAAAATGAAAACTCCTGGGCATGTATGGTCTGGCAAACCTGCAAATTATAATAACTTGAGTGTTTTTGGCTATTTAGCTTTGCCACCAAAACGAGGGTAAGTTGGAACCTAAGGCTGGTATCCTTCAGGGGTTCAGGGTTACATAATAGGGTTTAAAAATGGTAATATGGCTACCACTGTCGTAAGTGGAGATGCCACTTTTAATGAAAATAAAATACCTTACTTAATTGAACAATTAACTACTAGTTCTAATGCTGTTAGGAGATTTGACCCTAAGTTAAATAAGTTTTAGTTTAACTACCCTAACCCAACTTACCCTAGGAGAGAAACAAAGATAGATTGTAAAGAACGAAAGCATAACAGACCAGAAACATATCAAAACAAACCTAATAGGTTGGCCTGGAAACAAGTAAAGGCTAGATAGAACCTAGAAAACTATCAACTAGCTAGGCATAGCATCAAAAGGGAGATTAGGGCCCCATATAGGTCTAGATATGGTGACTGCATTGCCATGTTACAACCTCAAAATTTGTGAGACACAAAATAATAGATGAAGTTGAAATAGAGTATGGGATGAGAGGAGAAATAGAGTTAGAATTTAAGATGAGATAGAAATTAGGGTTAGATGGGGAAGAAGAAGATAGAATCGGTAGAGATGAGAGGAAAGAAAGAAATATTAAAGATGATATAAGTAGAGAATTTTCATTCGTATTTTCTTTGGATGATTTACAATGCTAGTGCACTTCCCTATTTATACCAAAAGGCTAGTACAAAATCAAAATGGAAAATATCTAAAATAATTCTAAAATATCTGGATAAATATGAAAAATGCAGAAACATCCAAAAAGGAAGCTGCTAGAAGGTTCTGGAATATTCTGGAATTATGGACAGCTAGCAATAGGGCTGTACTGTTGCTATGCTGGTAGATAAGGGCTATCTAGTACTAAGGACAACGGGCGTTTGCTAAAGATGACGACTGGCAGCCTAGGACATGGATTGGATGGATCTGGGACACGGCTAGACAGACCTTGACATGGTCTTGACACTACCGCAGAGCGATCTTGACATGCACCTGAGGCGCACCCATGCGCACCTATTGCGATCCAATGCGCAGCCTCTGCCCACCCCATTGCACCCATGCGCACTCAAGCGGGACTTGTGTCCATGCGCACTCATGTGCAGCCCCAGCGCATAAAAGCGCAGCCTATGCGCAACCCAGCGCATGCCATGTGCATCCTTGCGCAACACTTTTACAGCCATGCGCGACCCTGCGTAACCCATGCGCATCCAACTTAGGTCACGTGCATTCCATGCACATGACATTCCCTTACCCTTGAAATCATCCTTATGCTCAAGGATGGAATGATGGTACAGCCTCCAACTTTCAATTTTTGACACCCTGGTACTTAACCCCTATCTCGGGTTGAATGGATAATCCTTCTCCCCAAGGATCGTCTGCCAAGATGGGTCTTATGGGCCTGGTGGGTTTCTTGTACCAATCCCCGTTCGGGGAGAACTTCCCCATGCCCTAGTTTCCTTCACCTTCTTCTTGTCACCCTTCAACCCCATGCTTCTCCTGAGCTACCGTACATAACCCATTGGGGGTGGAGTTTTGCCACGGGTTTTTGTTCTTCTTTGTGGGCCAATGTGGTGTTGTGGTGCTGGTTCCTTCATACGGACCCTACTACCTTGCAGATCACCACGCTGCTGCTATGCTGATTGATTCTTCTTCTTGGCCCGAGTACCCAATTCATGGTACGGACCATTCTGCTGATGTTGCATAGTCTCATTCTGTGTGCCTTGCTCTTTGTCACCCTATTGCTGCGGTTCCTGAGTCAAGGTAGTGCCGTGGGATTCTTGAGGTTCCATGGACACCTTTGCTGCTCCGGAGCATGGCTCATGCTGTTCCTCAACAATGGGGGATTCAACCAGTTTGTCCGCCACATCACAACGCCCTTCTTGGGGTGATGGTGAACATTGTGGTGCCCCATCCATAGTAGCAACCTCCGCCTCTAATTGTGACCCTATCACTATTGTCTCACCACTGGCCTCACCATCAAGGGTGATGTCGTGGCCATGTTCGGGGTGCTTCTTGTGGCCTCGTAACCACTGCTTTATAATCAAGGTGAAGGAATCCATGGAGGCTTTGAGCTCTTTCTGTTCGACTATCAGATTCCTCGTGGAGGATAGAAGACCCTTTAGAAATTTGCCTTGCTCTTCCACGGGTGAAGACATGGCCTTTTTTTTTTTTTGATACGCCCAGCCATGGATCGAAAGAAAGCTCTGATACAAAATGTCACAACCTCAAAATTTGTGACACATAAAATAATAGATGAAGTTGAAATAGAGTACAAGATGAGAGGAGAAATAGAGTTAGAATTTAAGACGAGATACAAATTAGGGTTAGATGGGGAAGAAGAAAATAGAATCGGTAGAGATGAGAGGAAAGAGAGAAATATTAAAGATGAGAGAAGTAGAGAATTTTCATTCATATTTTCATTGGATGGTTTACAATGCTAGTGCTCTTCCCTATTTATACTAAAAAGGCTAGTATAAAATCAAAATGGAAAATATCTAAAATATCTGGATAAATCTGAAAAATACAGAAACAGTCAAAAAAGAAGCAGCTAGAAGGTTCTGGAATGTTCTAGAATTCTGGACAGCTGGCAATGGGGCTGTATTGCTACTACGCTAGCAGATAAGGGCTGTCTAGTACCAGGGACAGCTGGCGTTTGCTGAAGATGAGGACTAACAACCGGGGACATGGACTAGACGAATCTGGGACACGGCTAAACGGACCTTGACACTAGCTTGACATTGTCACAGAGCGATCTAGACATGCACCTGAGGCGCATGCGCACCTTTTGCGATCCAATGCGCAGCCTCTGCACACCCTAGCGCAACCCATGCGCACTCCATTGCACCACTTGCGCACCCATGCGCACTCCATCACACCCATGCGCATACCATGGGCACCCTATGCGCACTCAAGCACAACCCATGCCCAACCATGCACACCCCAGGGCACAAAAGCGCAGCCCATGCGCAACCTAGCGCATCCTTGCGCCACACTTGCATAGCCATGCGCAACCCTGCGTAACCCATGCGCATCCAACTCAGGTTAACCAACCTTGTCATCTAGGATGGAATGACGGTACAGCCTCCAGCTTTCGGTTTCCTTGCGTTTTCCTACCCCTTTGACGCCCTGGTACCTAACCCCTATTCCTAGGTCAAATGGGTAATCCTTGTCCCTAAGGATCGTCTGCCAACATGGGTGTCGTGGGCTTGGTGGACTTCTTGTACCAATCCCCGTTCGGGGAAAACTTCCCCGTGCCCTGGATTTCTTCGCCTTCTTCTTGTCACCCTTCAACCCCATGCTACTTGTGAGCTACCATACATAACCCATTGTTGGTGGAGTTTTGCCACAGGTTTTTGTTCTTCATTGTGGGCCAATGGGGTGTCATGGTGCTGGTTCCTTCATACGGACACTTCTGCCTTACATATCATCACGCTGCTGCTACGCTGATTGATTCTTCTTCTTGGACCGAGTACCTAGTTCATGGTACGGACCATTCTGCTTATGCTGCGCAGGCTCATTCCGTGTACCTTGCTCTCTGTCACCTGATTACTGCGGTTCCTGAGTTAAGGTAGCGCCATGGGATTCTTGAGGATCCATGGACACCTTTGCTGCTCCGGGGCATGGCTCATGCGGTTCTTCAACAATGGGGGATTCAACCGGTTTGTGGTGAACGTTGTGGTGCCCCATCCATAATGGCAACCTCCGCCTCCAATTGTGACCCTATCACTATTGTCTTGCCAGTGGCCTCACCATCAACGGTGATGTCGTGGCCATGTTCGGGGTGCTTCTCCTTGCCGCGTAACCACTCCTCTATAATCATGGTTAAGGAATCCATGGAGGCTTTGAGCTCTTTCTGTTCGACTATCAGGTTCCTTGTGTAGGATCGAAGACCCTTTAGAAATTCGCCTTGCTCTTCCACGGGTGAAGACATGGTTGCAGCGAAATTTTTTTATTTTTTATTTTTTATTTTTTGATACACCCAGCTATGGGTCAAAAGGCTGATACCAAATGTCACAACCTCAAAATTTGTGACACAGAAAATAATAGATGAAGTTGAAATAGAGTATGGGATGAGAGGAGAAATAGAGTTTGAATTTAAGATGAGATAGAAATTAGGGTTAGATGGGAAAGAAGAAGATAGAATCGGTAGAGAGGAGAGGAAAGAAAGAAATATTAAAGATGAGATAAGTAGAGAATTTTCATTCATATTTTCATTGGATGATTTACAATGCTAGTGCTCTTCCTTGTTTATACTAAAAAGGCTAGTACAAAATCAGAATGAAAAATATCTAAAATAATTCTAAAATATCTGGATAAATCTAAAAAATGCAGAAACAGCCAAAAAGGAATCTGCTGGAAGGTTCTGGAATGTTTTGGAATTATGGGCAGCTAGTGATGGGGTTGTATTGTTGCTACGCTTGCAGATAAGGACTGTCTAGTACCAGGGACAGCTGGCGTTTGCTGAAGATGAGGACTGGCAGCCTGGGACATGGACTGGACGGATCTGGGACATGGCTGGACAGACAGACACTTTCTTGACACTGTCGCAGAGTAATCTAGACATGCACCCGAGGCGCACCTATTGCGATCCAATGCGCAGCCTCTGTGCACCCCAGCACAAGACATGCACACTCCATCGCACCCCTTGCGCACCCATGCGCACATCATGTGCACTCAAGCACGACCCGTACGCAACCATGCGCATACTACTTGTCACAATCCTTGGGGTTCATGACTTGCTTGATGTCAAGCTTGGATAGATTTTAAGGTTTAGAGTGTGAGATGTGAAGAGAAATTGTTAATTTTAGAGTTTAATGAGGAAGAAGATGAAATAGAGTTTCGGATGAGAAAAAAAATTAGGGTTTTAGATGAGGAGAGAAAGTAGAGACGATCTGAAAGAGGAGAGATTTCATTCATTTTCATAATTGTTGGATTACAATGCTAGTGCTTGCCTCTATTTATACTAAAAGCCAGTACAAATTCAAAATGGAAAATATATGAAAATATCTAAACAAATCTGAAAATATAAGAAAATGCCAAAATAGAAGCCTTTGGAACATTTTAGGCTGATCTGGAATATTTTGGAAATTCTGGACATTTGGCATTAGGGCTGTCTTGTTGCTGTGCTAATAGATAAGGGCTGTCTGGGATTGTCTGCAGTGACCCGGTTGTGACTCGAGACATGGTGATAGACAAGGCAAGGCTCTAGAAGGTCACAGCACTAACTGTGATGCTTATTAGCTGACAGACACTGTCTGGGACAGGGCTGGACGGATCTTGACACTGTCTTAACACTGTCGCAGAGCAATCTTGACATGCACCTGTGGCGCACCTACTGCACACCTATTACAATCCAACGCGCAGCCTCTGCACACCACAGCGCAACCTATGCACACCCCTTCCGTACCCATGCGCACACCATGTACACCCTATGCGCACTCAAGCGCGACCCCTTAAGGAATCCTTGCCGTTCGTTTGCGCTGCTTTCAACATATGAGATTGCGTTTGGGGTATAAGGCACAAATAGAGGAGTCTTGGTATTTAAGGGGAAAAGAGAGAGTGACAAGCGACGATTTTTCATGTTTTTTACTGTTTCTCTCATTTTCTCTGAAGCAGCTCTCCTGCTCTTTCAAAACCGTAACCCTAATCTCCTCTCAAGCTCCTTCCATTGTGGATCCAAGCTTCTAGTGAGAAGATCTTCATAGTTTAGGTTAGATTAGAGGTTTCTACCCCAGAAGCCTAAGATTGAGTCGGTAATTTGTTATTTGTGTTTGTAATTTGCTTGTAATTATAATAATCAATAAAATGGTAGATAGATCTGTCTAACAATAGGGAGCTGAGGACTAAGACCATCATTTCAGGTCTGAACTTCATAAAAATTGTGGTGTATTGTTCTTCGTTTTTCTTATTAGCGTTCTTACGTCTATATTCGTTTTTTGTTGCCTGCGAATTGTAATAATCGTTTAACAAGAGCCATTTCAAAGTAATAACCCTGACAGTTTCAAACGATATTTTACGATTTGGTCCAATTTCTATGTGATTTTCTTTAAAACCTGACTGTGCGCACCTACTCTCAGCTGACTCTTTATTCTCATTGATAGACACAACACGCAACCACGACCATCGACGGCTCGCGATGCTGCCAGCTCTAATGGGAGCTCTGCAATTGAGCACAAACAAACATGCTTCGGCACCAATGGTGTAGTGGAGCCACCGGTGCACTAGAGATGAACCGCCACCATCTGCCGCAGGGATTGGCCACCTATGACTTGAATTGGTTAGATGAACTTACAACGTTGCCTGTCACTAGTGTCGGTCAAGCCCTAATACTGGTCGAAAATGGGTCCTTCACCGAAGATTCGACAAAAACAATGAGCACTATCAGACCACCACGGTCATGAACGGAATTTGCTCAACAATCGCACCGTTCGACACCCTCGCCGGTCGCCACAACCACTGCTAAGCACCAGAGCCCAATTTCGCTCGTTGACATTGAAAGCAATCTCAATTGATATGTCCAATCTACAAGCACATCTAAAAGAACGTACGATTGACTAACAACAATAAATGGGGAAAATCACTCCATGTATTAATGTGGTATAAACTTCAATAGTACTATGATGTACAAGTATAGGGTTACAGTAATACTATGAGTATATTATTCTTAAGGGAAAGGGAGGAGAGATAGAAAAAGAAGATTGGGGGAGAGAGACATCATCACACAATTCTCAACATGCTATACCCTAAATCCAACTCTCTTATTTACTAAAATATCTCAAGGCAAGCGACATTGAAGGTGATGTGGCAGATAAATGGGGCTAACGTGCCACCGAGGAAGGCCCGAGACTAACTAAGGGTGCAGTCATCGAGAATATTGGTATCGGGCATACAACGGCAAGTTTAGCCACTAACAGCGGTCATCCGATGCCGCATTAAGCCGGAATAGAGATCTAGGTTTCAATTGTTTTTTTCCATAAAACTCATGTTGAATTTATGCTGAAAGTATAATGTAAAGTAATGAGTGTTCCTTTTTGGAATTTCATTATGTGAATTCCACTTTGAATTTTTACCAAGATTCTAATATAAAATTTGCAACAATTGATTTTTTTTCCCCATATTTATTGCACATTATTCTCTTATCTAATCAATCACATAAATGACTTTACTGTGAAAAAAATAAGGGGAACAGTAATTAAAATTTATTTGAAAAGTCAAAAATTGTTGTCATGCCGTGAAGTTCATCACTGCCCCAAATTCATTTATGCCCTACACTGGTACAAATAGAACTAAATGGCACTCCGACCCCAGGATTAACACAACGCTTGAAACACTAGTGCACTCAAGGGTTAGTGGATTAAAATGCACCCCAATATTGCTCAGTTATACCATGGAGAGGTAAAGAGAGAGAGGAAAAGTTTTTGGTTTGTCTCTTAATAAAGAAAATATGGCCATTATATAGACTTCAATAAGCCTTTTGTAACGACTGAGTTAATGGAGGTATTCAATGGTAATAATCAATAGGCCCAATTCAATACTCACAATGGTAAAAAACCGTGACGAACGGTCATATGATAAAAATACTAGGTTACTAGTTTTTATATGGGACAAACATCTCATACTAAACAAAAATGGTTAAGATATATAAACAATCATCTATAAACAAAAATGGAGAAAAGAACCTCCATCTCAGATTAGAAAAGAGATATATGGGTCATGTTGAGGTTTAGGTTTTCATCTTTTACATGGTCTTAAAGCAAAACCGGTCCTCTAAAACACTATAGTCTTTTCCTTTTTTCTCCCTCTCAAACAAGATGAGTGATGCCACGTTTGGATCATCACCAACGACTGGTTAAGATGCAGGGGGATTTGTTAATGTAAGGTCCCCCTTTTACCTTCATCCATCGTTGAGGATGGTTTGTGTCACCAATGTTTTTACAAGTATGAATTATAAATCTTGAAGACAGCTTATTCATATGGCTTTTAAAACCAAACATAAGCTTGGTTTCATCAAGGGAACAATCGTGAAACTAGTGGTAGACTTGATAGCTTATGGAATTTGGGTTTGTTAGGAATATGCCTCAAATTTATGTATTTAGGATTTATGGGTTATCGAGGGATCACCGATCGATCGGGGGGATGTCCGATCGATCGGGTGAATTAACTTATAAGCCCAGTATTTTGGCCGAGAGAGGGCCGGCCGATCGATCAGAAACCTGTTTTCGCGTAACCCTAGCCATTTAGTCTAAATATGGGGTTAGGGGATACGTTTTAGGTATCCAATCCAATCAAAGATCCAATTAAAAGTGTGAGGTCAGCCGTCGTCATCAATTTGAGAGCATTACGAGAGTTAAGAGAAAGTGCTTCATAATTCTTTTATATATCTCATTCAGAGGAAGTGCTATTGTAATTCTTCCATTCAAGTATTAATAAAGAATCTCCATCTCCGCCCGTGGTTTTCTCCCCTCTCTTGAAGAGGGGTTTCCACGTAAATCATTGTGTGTTGTTTCGTTTGTTCTTCCTTTTACCTATTTTGTTTACTTCTCTTTTGTGTGAGTTATAGTATTTGAATCGAATCTTGTCTTGGGTGTTAAATTCCGCATTAAGGAGGTATTTATATTTTTCCTTACAAATTGGTATCAAAGAATATCATATTTGTCCAGTCTTACCTCAACAGGGTTCAATGTGAGTCATTGGTTTTGTCGTGGCTTACCAACTAAGTTCGCAAAGAAAATTTTAAAAGTGTGCCTTACACTGAGACCACTTATGAGGTATATATGACTTGCTCTTCAAGAGTGTTTCTTGTAAAGGAAACATTCCTTAGGTTGTGAGTTCAAACGTGTCATTTCTTAAGTTCAACACTAAAATTTAATGATTTCTTTATATTACATAGAGGTCAAGTCTTTGTGGAATGAGCTTTATTTTCAACTTGAACTTTTGGGGCCAAAAAGGCGTTTCCTCAAATTGGAGTAATGAAAATTTGTTAAATTGTCTTATGGGTCTTGATGGATCCTTTTCCAAGACAAATCTCAACTAATAGATATCGTGCTAATTCCTACAATCATGGCAACTTATTCAATTTTGGCTCAACAAGAGAAATAACAAATATAGCTATAGTTAGGGCCTCCATACCCAAGGTGGTGGCCCTAGTTGCGTAGAACTGAAGTGCAGGTAGGTTGTCCAAGGAAAACAGGGACCCAACAAGTTGTTGTGTTAACATTGCAAGAGGTCGGGCCATACCGTGAACCAATATTTTGAGCTGGTAGGTTGTTCTTTAGGATGAAAACAACAGGGACAGCTCCCAGCAAGCAAAAGAGCATGGTGGCAACTAATACATAATTTTGTATACTCAAACAAGCATCTCGTTTATTGAATTTACAAGGGACTCTTGACAGTGCCCCCATCTTGTAGTAGCTAGGATCTGTCAACGGTGTAGTATTAGGGTATCACACTCCTTTTTATCACTTTGCCCCTAGAAGTCTGCTACCTCCCTGCTTCTTCACATGCTGATTTCTATATACGTTCTTTTGAGAACTTCAAAGTAGATAATTATATCATGTTCTAATACATATCATTCTTGTATATTAAATATGTGGAGAATATAGTTCAAATACACGACTATATAGGGGGTTGTTAGCACGCAATGTACATTTGTGAGGCTCACCTTCTACGACTTGATGCCCCACCTGTTGTCTGGAGCTTATTGGATGATGCAGTAGGATTCATGTTCCGGCTTTGGATACGTTTGTCTCACAACCTACAACTGCCATACATGGTGAAGGAAACTCATTGAGATGAATTTCGGGTAGATAGATGAGTTCGAAAATGATTACGATAATGTTCTCAAAAATCTCAGGAAGAGCCTTCTAGAGACATTGATGAAAATCTTATTCCTAAAAAAGAGCCTAGGAGTAGAGGTAGAGGTAGAGGTAGAGGTAGAGTGAAAAGGAGAAGCCATCTAAACCTTCCATAAATATTACATATTTGGACCGTTTACACCTTTGGGAGTTATAATTTATTAACATATGGTTTCCATATAAATGTTGGGAAAATATATTTTTCTTGCAACTTGTTTTGGTTTTGTTGTACAGGCATTATTTGTGAGTGATGCTAAATGACTTAAGGGAGTAAATTTTCCTTATATTAAGATTACGTAATAAAAAATAACCACATCGGTGTGTCAGCTTTTTGTCAAAGTCGTAAGTTGTGAAGGTTTTGCAACAAAACCACTCTCCTAGAGAGTAATTTCACCAAACGAAAACGTTGTTCTCTAGCAGAATAGTTAAGCAAATAGTTTTGTAGTAAAACAGTTCTGCTGTAAAGTTGTATATTAACATCTTTTCAGGGCAAAAGGTCACTTTCTGGCAGAACAGTTGTTTTGACATTTTGTAACCATTCTCCAGAAACGACTCTCTGCTTATTACTCACCCTCTAAGGCCTCATTTATTATCTCGAAAGTAAACGCGGGAAGTAAAAAATTCATAAAAAATACGAATGTTGGCTCTTATTTGGTTGACAGGAAGTGAAAATTGCTTATAAATTTTCAGTTCCTTCAAAACATAAGAAGTAACTTACCTAGCTCTCTTCGTAAGTTCTAATTCCTATGAAATACAATTTTCTGCATGAATTTAATACATACAGCAATCAAAATGAGGCCTAAGATTGCCACTATGTACATGAAAAATGTATGCATTTTCACTACACATAGTTGCGCTTTAAGGAGCGACTATACATAATAGAAAACATGAACATGGATTGGAAAAAAAAAATTATGTTAAGTGGACCATACAGTGTCAACATAGACAACCTCTTGGACATTAACTTTTATCTTTTTTTTAAAAGACTGAAAATTTTTTACAACTTCGATGACATAGGCACAACATATTTTTTGGAACCACGTAAATTACGTATTTTGCAGTCTTTTTCTTGTGGAATTTCGTCTTGGGTTTGTTTTTTCCCCTCTCTTTTGGTCGTTCCCTTAACGAATGGACCAATCAAAATCCACCTTAATTATCAAGTGTCACTCACTTTCAATCAAATTTGAGTTCCAAAATTACAAAATCATAAAAAAGAATTAGTTCATATTGTCCTGTTATAGTTTATTGATTTTTTATCATGTACATCAGAATTCTTTGTTAAGACTTTTATATTTTCTTCCCATGTCTCAACCTCATTGATGATCTTGGCATTCTGGTCTTGCCTGGTTTGGAGCTCATCGGGATCATAAGGGGGTGACAATGTGCAAGGGCTCTTTTGTGCCGGGCCAGTGACCATGGTTTTGAGCTTGAATTCAGTTTCTAACCCTTTGGGGCTACACGCAAACTGTTCTGAACAAAGCTCCACTGAGCCTGGTGGCACGGTGGGTTGATACCGGAGTAATTTGGCGTATTCATTTAGCAAGTGGAACATGTACTCGTACACATGGTCCATGGTTACTTCCTCTTGTATGAATTTGGTGCCTGCTTTTCCAATCTCTTGTGCCTGAGTTCAAGTACACGTAAGAGTTAGCTCAACATAGACAAAAGTCCCATTTTAGTCACCAAAGTAACCAAAAATGGACAAGTTAGTCACCCAACTCAAATTTTAAAAGATTTGGTCACCCAACTCCTAATGAAAATCACATTTAGTCACCCAAGTGATTTAAAACTGATTAAATTCACTACTTAAACAAAAAATAATAAATTTAATCATATTTTTCAAATTATTTATTTTATTGGTCTCTAATTTTATAATTTTATTGAAATTTATCCATTATTTTTTTTAAAAGTCGTTTATCTTTTATTTTGCAATCAAATTAGTCCTTATTTGATCATTAACATTAGATAAAAATTAAAATATAAATAATTAATTTTATTATAAAATAAAATATAAAAAAATATTTTAAACAAAAACTGTAATAATTTAAATATACTTATAATTATAAACAACTAGAAATTTAAAATATTTATCTAAATTAAATGCTTTACAAAAATTACTCCGAAATTAATCAAAAAAAATCAAAATTCTCTCCAAAACCCATTTTCACTAAACAGCCACCATCTTCTGCGAATCCCACCCCCAACTCTATATTAAATTTGGCATTTTTATATTTGAGCAATTAATTTTATCATTTTAAAATCACATAAGTGATCAAAATACATTTTTTGTCAATCGAATCGCTTTTTCGATAAATACGAGACATATAAGTAATACAAGTAAAGAGATCTATTCATTGATAAGAAAAAGAGTGAGCGGTGATTGGATTGATGATAAAATAGAATCCTAGGTCGCGAACAGTGATTCGATTGATGATGAAGAAAGAGAATTCTTGGTTCAGTTCTCCACCTTAACAACGACAGAAAAAAGGATTGATCAAATTCCATTGAGTCTGACTCATAGTGATCATTTATCAAAGAATGACTCCGGTTATCAAATGATTCAACAACCGGGAGCAATTTACTTACGATACTTAGTTGACATTCATAAAAAGTATCTAATGAATTATGAGTTCAATACATCCTGTTTAGCAGAAAGACGGATATTCCTTGCTCATTATCAGACAATCATTTATTCACAAACCTCGTGTGGGGCTAATAGTTTTCATTTCCCATCTCATGGAAAACCCTTTTCGCTCCGCTTAGCCCTATCCCTCTCTAAGGGTATTTTAGTGATAGGGTCTATAGGAAGTTTCCACTAAAGTTAAAGGGCAAATACTACAAGATGGTGGTGAGGCTGGCTATGACCTATGGGGCAGAGTGCTGGCCAGTTAAGTGTCATTACACGCAGAAGTTGAAGGTAGTGGAGATGAGCATGCTAAGATGGATGTGTGGTCACACGAGGAAAGACAGGATCAGAAATGAGGTTATAAGAAGTAAGTTAGGCATTGCACCGATAGAGGATAAGTTGAGGGAGCAACGTTTGAAGTGGTTTGGGCATGTTAGGAGGAGATCCACTGATGCCCATGTCAGGAGATACGAACAACTTCATATTACAGATGGGAAAAGAGGGAGAGGACGGCCAAAGAAGAGCTGGATGGAGACGATTCGACAGGATCTCAGCTATCTTAACCTAAACGAAGAGATAACCCTAGATAGAGCCCAGTGGAGGATTAGTATTGGTGCACCCGATATGATGGTGTAGGAGAACCCATCTCTTGTGGAACAAATGAGTGCCCGTTGCCTGATGCAAAATCGCAGATATTGGCGCTGTTGGGCCGCTCAGTGTTGCAAATGGGGGTGGGTAGAGAGGAAGAGGCCGACCAAAGAAGAGTTGATTAAAGTACTAACCGCTATCCCAGGAGAGGGGTGTGAACAACCTCATTTTATGGCTGGGAAGAAAGGGAGAGGCCAGCCAAATACAAATACAAATATAAATAAGATTTACATTACAAATAAAAATAGAAATTAGTTAATAACCTTTTGGCGGGACCTTGCCAACCCCAACCCAAATAGAGAGATGGCCCTAGTTTAGAGCTCGGTGCAAGTTTAGGATAGGGAAACGGATTTAGCGGCATAGGAGATATGCGCCCCTGTATCTGCTTGTATGCCCGTGAATACGCGCAATACGGGTTTAGTTGGTCAAACAGTGCCCCTTATCCTGGGGGGGGTGCAGGGCCATAGGCTGCTGATACTCTCAGCACATTCTGCACTGTCCGTCCTTCTCTCTTGTCTCTCCTCTCTTTTCTCTTCTCTCCTCTCTCTTCACGCTTCTCTCTCTCTCCCTCTATCCCTCTCTACCTCTCGATTTCTCTCCCCCTCGCTCTTTACCTCCTCTCTCTCTATACCTTCCGCTCTCTACTCCCCATGTGATCTACTTCTTTATAGGTCTGCGCTGTGCAACATGTAGGAGCTCCTCCCCTACATGCTTGTTTGCCTTTACCTTGTGCCCTTCACGCTTACATACATAGATGCCTGGATTGATTTTGATGCTTTAAATGCTTTTTACATGCTCTACGTACTCGTCTTATATGCCCTTCTTTCAGGCTCTTCTTAACTATCAAACTCCAAAGACCAGGTTGGGAGTCCTCGGAAACAGCCTCTCGTCGAGGTCTCACTCTGACGGGGTAAGGCTGCGTACATCCTATCCCCCCCCCCCCGGGACCCTGCGCAAGCGAGAGCCCCTGTGGCACTGGGACTATTGTTGTTGTTGTTTTGGTCTATAGGAACTGGACGATGCTATTTGGTTAAATACCTAGCGACAAACTCCTATGTTCCTTTAATTATAGTATTTCTGAACAAGTTCCCGAATAATAAGCCTAAAGGTTTTCTTATTGATGATATCAATATTGATGCTAGTGACGATATCGATCGTAACCTTGATACGGAGCTGGAACTGCTAACTATGATGAATGCATTAACTATGGATATGATGCTGGAAATAGGCCGATTTTTTATCACCATTCAATTCGAATTAGCAAAAGCAATGTCTCCTTGCATAATACGGATTCCAAACATTCATGATCTGGATGTGAATGAGTCGAATTACTTATCCCTCGGTCTATTAGTGAACTATCTCTCCAGGGATTGTGCAAGACGGTCCACTAGAAATATTCTTGTTATTGCTTCAACTATTCCCAAAAAAGTGGATCCCACTCTAATAGCTCCGAATAAATTAAATACATGCATTAAGATACGAAGGCTTCATATTCAACAACAAAAGCACTTTCTCACTCTTTCATATACTAGGGGATTTCACTTGGAAAAGAAATTGTTCCATACTAATGAATTCGGTCCATAACCATGGGTTCCAATGTACGAGATCTTGTATTATCGATTAGTATTACACAGAAGAAATCAATTATAGGCACTAATACAATTAGACCCGCCTTCATAGACAAACTTGGGATTTGCGATCCCAGGTAAGATCGGTTCAGGATCATGGGATCCTTTTCTATCAGATAGGAAGGGTCGTTGCACAAAATATACTTCTAAGTAATTACCCTATAGATCCTATATCTATCTATATGAAGAAGAAATCATGTAACGAAGGGGATTCTTATTTGTACAAATGGTACTTCGAACTTGAAACGAGCATGAAGAAATTAACGATACTTCTTTATCTTTTGAGTTGTTCTGCCAGATCGGTCACTCAAGATCTTTGGTCTCTACCCGAACCCGATAAAAAAATGGGATCACTTCTTATGGACTCGTTGAGAATGATTCTGATCTAGTTCATGGCTTATTAGAAGTAGAAAGCGCTCTGGTGGGATCCTCACTGACAGAAAAAGATTGCAGTCAATTTGATAATGATCGAGTGACATGGCTTCTTCGGCCTGACCAAGGAATCCCTTAGATATGATGCAAAATGGATCTTGTTCTATCGTTGATCACAGATTTCTCTATAAAAAATATGAATGGGAGTTTGAAGAAGGGGAAGGAGTCTTTGACCCACAACAGATGGAGGAGGATTTATTTAATCACATAGTTTGGGCTCCTAGAATATGGCACCCTCGGGGCTTTCCATTTGATTGTATCGAAAGGCCCAATTCATTGGGATTTCCCTATTGAGCCAGGCCATTT
This sequence comes from Simmondsia chinensis, assembly GCA_018398585.1. Classification (NCBI taxonomy): domain Eukaryota; kingdom Viridiplantae; phylum Streptophyta; class Magnoliopsida; order Caryophyllales; family Simmondsiaceae; genus Simmondsia; species Simmondsia chinensis. The sequence goes on from JAGTTD010000013.1 coordinate 12,000,028, forward strand.
CGGGGCAAGCGGATCATTTATGATGAAGTGGATGAGTTTCAAGAGAATGATTCGGAGTTCTTGCGGAGTGGAGCCATGCAGTACTAGACACGAGCTCGATCTTCCAAAGAATAAGGCTTTTTTCGAATAAGCCAATTCATTTGGGACCCTACAGATCCACTCTTTTTTCCTGTTCAAAGATCAGCCCTTTGTCTCTGTGTTTTCACATCGAGAATTCTTTGCAAATGAAGAGATGTCAAAGGGGCTTCTGACTTCCCAAATGGATCCTCCTACATCTATATATAAACGATGGTTTATCAAGAATACACAAGAAAAGCACTTCAAATTGTTGATTAATCGCCAGAGATGGCTTAGAATCAATAGTTCATTATCTAATAGATCTTTATGTTCTAATACTCTATATGAGAGTTATTAGTATTTATCAAATCTGTTCCTATCTAACGGAACTCTATTGGATCAAATGACAAAGACATTGTTGAGAAAAAGATGGCTTTTCCTAGATGAAATGAAAATTGGATTCATGTAACGATAGAAAGATTTCCCATTCCTTAGCCGGAAAGATGTGGCCATGAAAGAGGGATTAAGTGGAACAGAATTGACTGGGTGGTAGAGTCGTGGAAACACCAGTTTTTCCATATTTCGAACCTTAGCTCCATGGAACAATATGCTACTGCTGAAACATAGAAGAACTGAAATCTTAGATCAAAACACTATGTATGGATGGTATGAACTATCTAAACAAGAATTCTTGAACAGCTAATAACCAAAGCCTATTACTCACTCAATTATTAATTTTCCATTAATGAAAGATGGAAATCCATTAGAAAATAAAAAATACGCATGTTTGATGAAATTGTTGTTGCTATCTGCTCCAATAATGAATTGTTGGTTTAACTCAATAACTAAATAAAATACCCTATATGGATAATAGACATTCCAGTTGACCGAGCCTCATTCTAATTATTTTGTTCCGAAGCAAAGATATCCACGGGGTGGTTCGTATTCATTCAAATATTCACGACCAAGAAGTACTGGATTCTCTTTTGGATAGGTCTTGAAAGGAGAAGGAAGGCTGGAATGCCAACAGGCCGTCTATTATTAAATTCACCTGACCCGATACCCAATTTGGGAACGTACAACGCCAAAGTCACCGAATGGGTAAGTTGCCAATCCCTAAAACAGACTATGTGATTTATTTGCTGAGTTACATTACAGGTGGACTCCCCCTTCATTAGATAGAGAAGATTACTAAGATTCGGTGATCCGCTGTCGAACTTATTCCAATTCCAAAATCTCGGATCGAATCGGTATTGATATACTGATTCGATTCGAGATCTTGGAATTGGAATAAGTTCGACAGCGGATATACTGATTCGATCCGAGATCTCTTATTGAATTGCTCATTCAATAAGCATTTATTATGCCTTGAAGAGGACTCGAACCTCCATGTTGTTTAGCACGAGATTTTGAGTCTCGCGTGTCTACCATTTCACCACCAAGGCATCTTGAAAGTGATTCGTAGTCCATGAATATGATATCTATCCAGTGTGATGTATGTAATATATGACAAAGGTGGAGTGTTGGAGTATTTCTATTGAATAGTATCTATTTAGATACGCTCGAATGACCCGCTCTCATAATAAGAATGTATATAACCCTATTCCAGTCTGGTCCGATATGGAATGAACTTATAATCATGGAATCAACTCGATCACCAGATTATAGATTATAAGTTCATAACCCTAGCCCATTCCCATTTTGTTTTGGGCGGAACAGATCTACTAATAAAAAAAAAGATTGCTTTTTTTTTTGAGTAACCGTCCTTATATTTATTTATATTTAGTTTATAAAATATAATTTTTTTTTTCCCTTATTTTTAAGAATTCAAATATTCGCTAAATCTTATGTTTTTTATAAACAGATAGGGTTCAAATTATATGCAGATATAACTAAATCTATTTGGGATTGGGATCCAATCCAAGTGAGATAGGATTGTTGATTGCATACCATACAATAATTTGAATTAAAAAAGTCAAATGGCCTTTATCAATCATATATCCATTCTAGCATTTTGATATATCTATCTGCTTTGCTTAAAATTTTGAATATTTATAATAATTTATTATGAGTTCTTGGAACTGTGAGTTTAGTGAATCTATTCTATTGAGTCACCTGAAGATGAAGATTAAAAACAACTCATTTATTCATGTTACATGTTATTTATGTTAAATTACATTAAATTACATTCGAAATTTAATATTTTTATTAAGGTAAATAAAAAATATGGAGTCAAGTTGAATTTTGGCTGAGATGTATTTATTCAAAAAAATAACCACCTAACCTATTTATACAATCAATCCATAATATATATATACATATACATATATATATATACCTACATATATATATATATATATATATATAGAAATAACATTAACATATATAACAAGGCAAATACAATAATAATATTAAAAAAAATAGATAAAAAATAAAAAATAATATAATAATATTCTATTTATAATTTTTTTTAATTTTTTAATTTTTTATTAAATTTTACTAAATAAATAAAAAATTAAACTAAAAGATAAATATTATATTAATACTAATATACTACCAAAAATTATAGTAAATAATATAAAATATTAACACATAGATAGTTTTTTTTGATATATAATAGAATATCTAATTTTATAGAATTCTAATTAAGAATAGAGACTAAATAGAGTTATATATTTCTATATTCTATGTACCGATTGAACTAATGACTATTCATGATTCCATAATTGAATCAATTGCATATCAGTTCAAAATTTGAGGAATGCTATGGTAAAACTTCATTTGAAACGACGTGGTAGAAAGCAACGTGCGACTTGAAGGACATGATCCATCGTGGATTCTTATATCCATCATTTTTGAATAAGTGCTCTTGGCTCGACATCCTTTGTTCTGTTCCACTAGAACCCGTTGTTGTTGGGTTGTAATGTAAATAGTACACGACGAAGCTTGAGTAGAAAGTATTGATTCATTTCTTAAGGGGCAAGGATCTAGGGTTAGTATCAGTTAATAAGCTGGAACGACTTCGTAAGTATATCTTTGACAGAGAAATCAAAAGGATCCAATTCGAGCAAGTTTCAAACTCAAAAGGAAATTTTGTTCGAATTGAGAAAAGCTTTTCAACAAAAAGTGTATCGTGCGGGATTGGAAAGTATAGTTTTCCAAATTTTGATTTGAGTGACCAACTTGTCCATTTTAAAATATTTGGATGGCTAAATACATTTTTATTAGAAGTTAGGTGATAGAATCTTTCAAAATATGATTTGAGTGACCAATTTGTCTATTTTAAATTAGTTGGGTGACAAAATGAGAATTTAATTATGAGTTGAGTGACCAAATCTTCTAAAATTTGAGTTATGTGACTAATTTGTCCAATTTTAAATGACTTTAGTGACCAAATGAAACATTTTCGAAGAGTTGAGTGACTAAATCTTCCAAATTTTGAGTTTGGTGACTAACTTGTCCATATTTGATCACTTTGGTGACCAAAATGGAACTTTTGTCGCTCAATATATAAAGGGGGGAAAAAACCATAAGGAAATAAACTGAACAAAGAATATGAGCATAAACAAGCCTAAACTAGCATAAATAAAATGATTTGGAGACTATGTTTTTTGAGTGGGGTTCGAGCTCTATCAAGGAAAGCCGAGCATTGAGTTGGAGCTCCAACGTTTTAGGCACAACATCAATTATGAAATTCCTTTCATGCCCAAGTTTAGGCCAAGGAGTGTAAGATTCATATGTAAGCGTAACTACGATTACATCCTTGAAAGCTAATAATATTAGACTGAATAGTCCATTAGGTTAATATATTGATCTTTGCTTTGTTTACTAGTGCACTACTTCTAAATACTAGGATTCATGTGAAGGCCTCAACATAAAGCCATATCATGACAAGCTCATGAGTATTAGAATTCCAATGCAAAAATTCTTATATGTAGAACTCCTAAAATTGTTGATATGCCTTCACTATAAATGTAAGTTTTGGGATAGTCGATTTGTTAACATGGTATTTAGAGTTTTGCTGACTAAGAGCTCACGAGTTCATACCCCAAAATAGCTCTCATTCTCAATATTAATATAGTTCAACACAAAGTATAAGGTGGGCCTGTGCAGATCCATGCTTCAAACCTAATGGACATTCACGTGAGCAGACCTATTAGAGTAAAACTATTCTTGAGCTTTCACATGTTAACTTAAACTTTTGAGACAAATGGTTAAAAAATCTTACCTGGTCAGGATGGTGGTTGCCCCAATCAACAGCAAACTTGATGGAGGAGCACAGGTTTTGAGGATTGACAGGCCAGTAGTGTGTCATGGGGACTAGGCTTCTTGTGAAGAAATCATAGTATCTGGGCTGCACCAGAAGAGTCATTGAGTCACACCCAAGTATGTATTTCTCACTCACCGACCACGCGTTCCCTTCCATATATAATTTGTACCTGCATGTCTAGTATATTTAACTTAGCCATAATAATAGATTTACAGGAAAATAGTTTAGATTTGTTTTTCCAATTTCTAAACGAAGTTTGCATTCAGGTGTGCATGTTTTAGATATTAATTTACACAGAGTGTAGGTCTAATTTAATTGGGTCTTATTTAATTAGTTTATTAAGTTATTATTCGAGCGTTTCAATATTATCAAGATTAATTGTTTTATTTATCAAGGGTTTAGAGGTACTGGGCCTATTGTCGTTGTTGTTGTAGTATTTATCAAGAAAGGGTTTAGTTTTTCTGTATATTTATCAAGTGGAGTTTAATTATTGTTATGTTTATCTTTTTAGGATTTATTTGATAGAATCTTTAACATTACATAATATCACATAACATTATTATCACCGACCATGAATTTGCGGATATGTAACTATGAAGAAATATAGGGTCTAAATCTACTTTATAAGAATTCACTAGAAAATAAAATATGAAACTACTCACCTGTGAACACATTGCTTTGATAAATCAGAGTTCTTGAACCCCTCTTTTACTTCCTTTCTCCAATCCTGTAAAAATTATCTTGATTTAGCTGCAACAACAACAACAACAACAAACCCAGTGCCTCAGGGGCTCCCACAAAAGTGGGGCTGATTTAGCTGCGCATTATATTATAATTAGTTCTCAAACAATATCATCACTTTTAAGCTACTAAACTCACTCATTCTTAAATTCAGTAACGAGAAATTCCTTTGCACTTAAAGAGAAGTTGACTTGCATTATGTAAAATAAGAACAATTCTGAGTCTGAACTGAACTATGTCAGCATCCTCGTTGCACACCTAAGATAACCAACTGCACCCTACGAGCTCCATTGAAAACTAACTTGACACCTCTGCTCGTATAAGTCCAAACCCAAAGTGCAATGCGACCATTGGCGCACACACTAGCAAACCTTAGTTGCACACCACTATTCTAGACCTTTGTACAGCACCCTATAGACAAACTTGACATCCTGCCCTTCTTGTATGTTATGAGTGAATAGCAAGAGACTCCTCCACACCGCCCTAAATCCTCACCATTGCTGAAAACAGCCCACCCAGCCACCTCAAGCCTCCACATAGATACATATGCCCATATTAGGTATATGGACCTATAGTATTAGACTAGCCCAATAAAAGGTGCAACAGGCCCGACACAAGAAGAGTGGTAATGTCTATACGCAAAGGTAGGGCATTGTATTCAAAACAATCCACGAAATGAAATGTCCTCTTTTATCTTTTCTCTTTTATCCCGTTACTTTTAGTATTTTACAGTTTTCCTTTAGTTTCAATGTACTTTCTATTTTAGATCGTATCAACCACAAATGCTACAAAGTGAGTCCTGAAATACCCTAAGATCGATGATTTTTTGGAGATGAAAACTAGAGTGAAACAGAGAGAAGAGCCCTAGAACAAGATTTGACAATACTCATGCATTACAACATGCACTAACACACGAGTGTTAGGCAAGGATCCTAGTCACCGGCAAAGTTTTGAAAGCCCACTCAGGGCGCACGCACTTCCACACGCTACTCACAAGCAGTGCTTGGGCTTGGAAAATCCCCAAAGTACATTTAGCCAAATGGCTGACGGTGACCCTAGCCTATATCATCCACTTGCACCACCACCAAAACCGCCATCGCAACAACCCAAAGTGAACTACGAACCACAGAATTTAGAATAAAAGAGAGGGTTGGAGATAAGAGAACTTGAAACCGATTCTAGATTTCCCAATTGTATTTAAAAGGGAAAACAATTGGGAGATAGGGAGCGCGACTGAGAAGAAAATCCAATGAGAGGGAAGGGCGGAAAGATCAAGAGATAGAAACATAAGGGGGAGCATATCCTTCTATTCTATTCTATGACAATAACAATGCACACTTACCACCCAAAAAAAAAAAAAAAAATTACAATGCAAGTATTCCATAATTTTTTTTCCGATAATTAGCAAAATAATCGTGATACAAAAACAGCGTCAAGTGATGGCGGGACCCGAAAAAACTAAGTAAAAGTAAAAAGAAAACTAAAAACAAACCCTAAACTTAAAAGCTAGAAAATGACTTAAGTAAAATCCAATTTCCAACATAAGAAATACAGTTAAACGAACAACTCAACTAGAATTAGCTCTCCAACAACTAAGTAGAGCTACATCAATCCCTCCACCTTAAAATCTCCTTTGATGTTAAGGAACCAACTATCCCAAATGTTTAAGCTTATAAATGAAGATCCAATAATACTTTTATACTCTAACGCTTGACCTCAAGGTTGCAATGACTCAACAATAACAAAGGATCCTAGGATGTTCCTGTTGGATGTGCTTCAAAATTTTGAAGTAAAGATGATTAGTGAAATTATACCACACGCGTGGGCTGTGCCAGGCCGGCCGCAGGTGGCGTAGTAGAATTTTTCCGACTCATTTTTTTTTTTTTTCGAAATTTAAATTTTAACTGTTGTAATTTTAATTTTTTTAAAAAAAGTGTCCATACATTTCTCCAATTGCTGTGTAACTTCATCCATATCCCACTAAAATTGCATTCACTTTTTTCAACTCCCAGATTTCTCTCAACCAAAAAAAACGCGTCGCTTGCTCTATATATTTGCTCCTCTCTTCATTGTGGAGAGTATACTGAACAAAAACAATTCCCTACCCCCCCCCCCCCCCCCCCCCCCTCTTCTTCCTTCTTCCAAACAAAAAAAAACCTCAATTCTCTCTTCAAAATTCAGTGCCCTTCATTGTCAATCTTGTTAAATTTCTGAGCTTAACGTGACGTATTCTAGTCCTCCACTCTGGAGTACACTATAGCGGTGGATACCATGTTAACCCTAGGGATTAGAGTGCCATTCAGTCCCATTTTACTGGTGCGGAGGCATAAATGATTTAAGGGGAGTAGTGAACTCCACGGCATGGCAATCGCTATGCGGTTTTAGTTTTTGACCTTCAAATAAGTTCTATATTAATCTTCCCTGTCTTCGTTCATTTTTCCATACTTTGTCAATAACTTCCAGTTCTGAATTTTTGGGTCCATTTGCAGTATTCTTAGTGAGGTTTTTGATAAAATTTTCAAATAATAATTTGGATATTTTGCTCAACTTACTTACTGCAATTTTCATCAATTATCCATAGTTTAGTTAAACAAATTTCTTTCTAAACTTCACAGTTATTTTTATCTCTATTTTGCAATTCTTTTGTCACTATTTCACTCAATTTTAGCTGTATTTCCACTATTATTTTCATTAATTTTTCTAACAATATAAATCGTTTAAGATGAGTACTGTTAGCGTCATGGTTCCTGATATGTCACAAACAGAATATCTAAATGGCAAAAACTACAAAATGTGGTCAAACAAAATGGAATTTTATTTTGGACAAATCGAGGTTCATTATACACTTCAAACTGACAAGGCACCAACTGATTCCATTAGAGACTTTGATAAAGATATCCGCACCTGTAAAGGAACGCTTTTACACTATATGACAGAGTCACTATATTAGATATATAGCAAAATGAAAACAACTAAGGAGATATGGGACGCTCTTAAGGCTGAGTATGGGTCTAATGATAGTGCCACAAAGAAGTATGTTTATAGTAGGTGGCTTTCTTTTTTAATGACTGATGACAAACCAATTTTAGATCAGATTCACGAATACGAAAATCTTTGTGCTGACATTTTAAGTGAAGGAATGAATATGTGTGAAACTTTTCAAGCTAATTTTCTGATTGAAAAATTGCTTCCTTCTTGGGTCAATTACAAAGCACAATTGAAACACAAAAAGAATGATTTTATGCTGAAAGAATTGATTTTTCACATAAATTTAGAATATCAAAACCGAAAACTGTCAGCTAGAAAAACACCTAAACACTCCACCGTTGCTGCTAATCTGTGGAACAAAGAAGTGTAGGGAAAAAAGATAGGAACAAGAAACTTGGAATAAGGGGCGTTAGAACTTTTATCCCATCAAGTCTAAGAAAGGCCAGGGCTAATATCGTGGAAAAAGGCTAGCGACATATTCCACTAGCAGCCTTAAGCGAATCAAAGGTATGTGCTGGAAGTGTGGAGTGGTTAGGCATACATCAAAGGACTGTAGGAAGGGGTTTGGACCGGGAAAATTGAAAGAACATAATTACCAAGTCAGTCTGACCAAGGATGGCAATGTGTTTGTTGCTATGATCTCCGAGGTGAATATGCTAGGAAACATGGTCGGGTGGATTGTGGATACAAGGCACATCTGCACCAACAAGGACCTGTTTCGAGATTTTAAAAAAGCTGACGAAAGGGAACATGTTTTTATGGGCGTTTCTAGTCCAATCCCAGTTCTTGGCAAAGGAAAGGTCTTTTTGAAACTTAGCTCAGAAGATTTTCTTTCTCTGCAAAAGGTTTTGTATGTCCCTAGCTTGCGTAAGAATTTGATTTCAGGTACTCTTGTAAACAAAGCTGGTTGTAAGACTGACAAGTTAGTTATTTGTTTTGGACGTTCTTGTTGACAAAATTAATAAAATTGGTTCTTCTTTTGCTTATATTGTTGAGTCACTAGATTTATGGTATGCTAGACTTGGACATGTGAACATCAACTCCATTAGAAAACTTAAATGAGTTTAATCCCCGGTTGTAGCTTAACTAACTTCACCAAGTGTGAAGTGTGTGTTGAAGCCAAACATCCTAAAAAACCCTTTAACAAATCGGTTGAAAGAATGTCTAGTCTTTTAGAATTAATACATAGTGACCTTGGTAATTTTAAAAGTATTATGAATAGAGAAGGTAAAAGATACTATATCACATTTGTAGATGACTACTCTGGGTTCACTAAGGCTGCTCTGGGTTCACTAGGGTTTACCTCTTAAGATCCAAAGACGAGGTTGAAGAAATGTTCTTAAGATATAAAGTAGAAGTCGAAAATCAATTAAATCGAAAAATCAAAACAATTAGTTCTAATAGAGGTGGTGAATATAACACTACATTACTTAAAAAAACATTGTGAGAGTAATGGCATAATTCATGAGCTAACAACTCCTTATACACCCCAACAGAATGGTATAGCTAAAAGGAAAAATAAAACCCTTAAAGAAATGATAAATGCCATGTTATTTGTGTGTCATGTACTTAACAGGGTTCCACATAAAAAGTTAGATAAAATGTCGTATGAATTGTGGAAGGGTCGCCTAACCTAAATTACCTTAAAGTGTGGGGGTGTTTAGCGAAAGTAGGAATTCCTAACTTTAAAAGAAGTAAAGTAGGTCCAAAGACTATAGATGCGATATTTATTAATTATGCTACTAACAGGGCTACATTGAGATTCATGCTAAAAAATGAGTCATCTCCTGGACTTGGTAGTACTATGGGATCTAGAGATGCAGAGTTTTTTGAGCATATATTTCCTATGAAAGCATCTTTACCTGTTACTTTACATGCTGCATCTACATCATTAATTGCTAGGCGCTCAAGTCCTGGAAATGAGGTTGAAGAACCTAGGAGGAGTAAAAGTGCACAAATTAATACTAGTTTTGGACTTGACTTTATAACTGCATTCCTGTATAAGCATTACTGTTGTAGATCATTGTTTTGTTAATGCTTTTATAATAGGGGAAGATCCTAAGACATATGATGAAGCGATGAAATCCATAGATGTGCCTTTTTGGAGAGAGGCTATTATCAGTGAACTAGACTCTATTATGAGTAATAACACATGGATTTTGGTGGACCTTCCTAGGGGATGCAAATCGATTGGGTGTAAGTGGGTGTTTAGGAACAAATTGAAAACAGACGGGTCTATTGATAAGTTTAAGGCAAGGTTAGTGGCTAAGGGCTATACTCAAAAACACGGAATAGATTTCTTCGACACCTATTCATCTGTAACTAAGATCGCTACTATTAGAGCTTTGATAGCTCGCATCTATTCATAATCTTGTAGTGCATCAAATGGATGTTAAAACCGCATTTTTAAATGGTGACTTTGATGAAGAAATGTACATGGAACAACTAGAAGGGTTTGTTGTCTCTGGAATGACGAACAAAGTATGTAAGCTTGTTAAGTCCTTGTATGGTCTTAAATAAGCTCCTAAACAATGGTACCAAAAGTTTGATAGTACACTAGTCATGCATGGTTTTACAGTTAATAATGGTGATGCATGTGTGTATTCTGAATGTGATGAGAATGGATGTGTGATCATTTGTTCGTATGTGGATGATATGCTTATTTTTGTTATGAGTTTTAATGTTGTAAATGCCACGAAATACTTTTTAAGCTCTTGTTTTGACATGAAAGACTTAGGTGAAGCTGATGTTATACTAAATGAAAAAATAACTAGGATTCCTGAGGGGTTGACTCTTAGTCAACTCATTATGTGGAGAAGACACTTAAAAAGTTTGGTCATTATGATGACACTCTCGTTAAGACTCCATATGATCCTAGTGTTCACCTAAAGAACAATAGAGGCGACAGTGTGTCACGGATTGAATACACTAAAATAATTGATAGCGTTATGTTTCTAATGAATTGCACTCCTCATGATATAGCATATGCCGTTAGTAGACTTAGTCATTATACCCATCATTCTAGTAATGAGCATATGCCGTTAGTAGATTGTTAAAGTACTTACGGGGTACTATGGATTGGGGTTTACATTATAAGAAGTTCCCTACTGTTTTAGATAGTTACTGTGATGCAAATTGGGTGTTTGATAATGATGAGATACATTCTACTAGTGACTATATTTTTACGCTTGCCAATGCTGTTGTGTCTTAGAACTCGTCTAAACAAACCTATTTTACTAAATCAACTATGGAATATGAATTTCTAGCATTAGAGTTGGTAGGTTTTGAGGGCGAATGGCTAAGAAGTGTGATGGGGCACATTCTGTTGTGGGGAAAGCCCACACCTTTGGTCTCAATTCATTGTGACTCATGAGCGGTCATTGGAGTAACGAAGAGTGAGGAATATAATGGTAAGCGAGGGCATATTTGCCTTAGACATGGTGTCGTGACACATTTAATAGAAAATAATGTTATTTCACTCGAATTTGTAAGAAGTGAGAAAAACTTGGCTAATCCTCTTACCAAAGGCCTGTCTAAGAAGGCGATATATGATACAGTGGAGGGAATGAGACTTAAGTCCATAGGTGTTACTTGATCTTGGTGGATACCCATATTGGGAGTTACTCTCGATGTTCAATAGGTCAAATGAAGTCAAGGTTGAAAAGTTGTGATTAAGCCACACTAGTCCCTTCCGAGATAATGTTGTTCAGGGCTATTGATATGTTAAATCTGCCATGACGTGAGTAAGAGCTTAATGCTCTTCTTAAGTTCCATAGCCTTTTTGATGGAATCATCTACCACAACATTGAGGATGAGTTTTAAGCACTTAATGTGGTAGCCTTTATGGTGGCGTGGGGCAACATGCCTAATGGACTCACCTATGGAAATGTGGAGGTGATAATATATCCTCTGTTGACAGGAAGAGCTTACTCTCTAGAGCAATCTTGAGTACTCAGGTTTCGACTGTTATTAGGGACTGTACAAGTCCTGTTTGTAGAATACGTCACAATGTTGGAACCACCTAAAGTGGGTATGTGTGTGCCTCACAATGACCTCTAAGGTTCAAGATTCGTTCACCTGAAAGGTTGTGGGACATACATACTTACTAGGTATCGATTCAAATCTAAAAGACATTGGTATCGTCAAGTATGGTTCCTATAGCTTGGGAAAAGGGAAAAAAAATCTTTACTTTCAAAAATTCTGAATCACATGGAGGATTGTTGGATATGCTTCAAAATTTTTGAAGATAATTACTAAAATTATACCACACGGGTGCGCCGTGCCAAGCGCGGGTGGTGTAGTAGAATTTTTCCGACTCATTTTTTTTTTTTTTTTTTTTTGTTCGAAATTTAAATTGTAACCGTTATAATTTAATTTAAAAAAAACAAAAACATGTCGATACATTTCTCCAATTATTGTATAATATCCTCCATATCCCAATAAAATTTCGTTGACCTTTTCAACTCCCACATTTCTCTCAACAAAAAAAGCGTCTCTGATATTTGCTCCTCTCTTCATTGTGGATAGTATGTAAAGAACAAAAACACTTGTTCCTTTTACCATCTCTCTATCTCAACCTCAATTTTCTTTCTCCAAAATTCAGTGCCCTTCATTTTCAATCTTGTTAAATTTTTGAGCTTAACATGACGCATTCTAGTCCTTCACTCTAAGAGTGCACTATAGTGGTGGATGCCGTGTTAACCATGGGAATTGGAGTGCTGTTCAGTCCCATTGTATTGGTACAGAACGATTTTAGGGTAGTGGTGAACTCCACGGCAAGGCAATCGCTCTGTGGTCTTGGTTTTTGACCTTCAAATAAGTTCTATATTAATCTTCCCTGTCTTCGTTCATTTTTCCATAGTTTGTCAATAACTTTCAGTTCTGAATTTTTGAGTCCATTTGCAGTATTCTTAGTAAGGTTTTTGCTAAAAGTTTTAAATAATATTTTGGATATTTTGCTCAACTGACTTACTACAAATTTTCATCAATTATCTATAGTTTAGTTTAACAAATTTCTTCTAAAATTCGTAGCTATTTTTATCTTTGTTTCGTAATTCTTTTGTCTTTTTTAGGAAAAAGAAATTTCACCACTATTTCACTCAATTTCAGCTGTATTACCACTATTATTTTCATTAATTTTTCTAACAGCTACTTCTAAGTATCATACAAGAATCTGGATGTAACATCATCAACATCTTGATTTTTCCACTTAATTCAAACCTTAGTAACCGTCTTATTATTTGAGCACGATTTACTCCCTAAGATTGTCTTAGGTGTAGAGTCATTTCACTCTATAGGCATCCAAGAAAAGGACCACAGTATGTCCTGCTTCAAAATCTTCAATTACGATACGTGTAATATAAGATGAATTAGGCTTAACAAAGGTAGTTGAAGCTTATATGTAGTTGGTTCAATCTTCCCCAAGATGTTGGATTAGGGAAGCCATTGGAGAGAGGAGCAGGAGAGAACGCAGCCCAGTGAAGTGCATGACTTTGATATTGATGATAGGGGAAATTGAAATCTGGGATTTGAAATTGGGGGAATTGGGGACTAGGGTCTGTTGATTTTTGAGTTTTGGTTGATGATGATGGGGACATGAAGAAGGGTGGAGGCCATAGAAGTGAGCTTGACTCCATAGCTTTTGAAGTGAACAAGACAAGAAAGCAAATCAGGCATAACCACAACCACTCCTCAAAAGTCTTGCACTCCTTTTGAGCCTGTTGCTTTGCTTGCAGTGTGCCTGCCGTGAGTTTGCTATACTCATGCACTTGATGCTTCTTCTGTTTTTGACAGGTCTTTGGCTCTTTGTTGCGGATCAGCTTCTCAGGCTGGGGGTCCTCAGAAACAGCCTCTCTCAGGGTAGCCCCTGGAGGGGGAAGGCTGCGTACATACACCCCCCCAGACCCTGCTTTTGGGGGAGCCCTTGGAGGCACTGGGTTTGTTGTTGTTGTTGTTGTTGTTGTTGTTGTTGTCGTCACACCTTATTGAGTCAGAGGCAGAGCATCCGTAGTAAGGTTCCTAAAGATCTCTATTTTTTGGTTGATTGTTGATCATGGTGATTGGTGTTGATGAGCATAGGTGAGGGCCTCATGGCAATGAGAAAGTTTTCACTTTGTTTGTTGATGGGCTTCTAGAATCTACTTGTAATGTTTCGTTGAAAGAATTGTCTAAAGAGCAAGGTCAGGTTATTGATGCCTTCGTCCCTCGGAAGAGGAGGGGAAAAATATTAAGGTTAGCTTTCATTTGTTTTGGCTTAAAGAAGGAAGCAGTGAAAGCTATTGGGGCTATTAATGGGTATAGGCTTAGAAAGGCGCAGGTTGGAGTAGATTTTGCTAGGTTTGGTAGAAACACAGTCAGGCCGAATGAGCATTTGCGACATGATAAAGAAAGCCCTCGCTGTGCACCTATGGCCCCGGCATTGAATGAGAGAGAAGTGCATGGTGTGCTTAATTCAAATGAGATCAATGGCTCCCATGGTGAGGGTGGAGATAGATGCTTTAATGAGGATGCCTGCATTGCTCCCGTAGAGAATTGTCATGCTTCTTTGCGTCAAGAGGAGTTAGGAAATGTTAATGCAGGATCCTGATTCTTCATGCTTTCAAGGGGAAAAGGGAGCTGAGTTAGAGGAGAATCTCCAGTGGGATCGTGATTGGCATGGGCAATCTCCTGATTATATGGACCCAACTTCAAGGGATCCTACTTTTCCTTCGAGATTTGAGCCTTGGGTCGCTGAATCTTTAACTGAGTCTCTTGTGCATGAATCCCATTAGGATAGTAGTAGAGAGTTTGCATCCAGTCCTATTCATCCTAGCCAAAGTGGTGAAGAGTAAGTTCAACAATCACTGAGTAGTGATGTGGAGGAGAAAGGAGGTGGAGATGCAGATAATTTTGAAACAAATCTCAATACGCATCAATTGCAAGATCCAAAAATGCAAGTGGGAAAAGAGTATACCCTGAGGTCTCTAATAACCCACCACCTCAAAAAGATAGGAGAGCCAAGAACCATGAGAAGAAAAAGCTAGGGAGAAAAAAAAAAAAAAAAAAAAAAAGCCTTTCCAAGAATTTTTTGAAGGACATGGAAAGCGACTCTAGTGGAGAAAAGAGGGCTAGCAAGAAGCACAAGTTTAAGAAACAAGAGAAGAGGAGTAATAGGGATAGGGTCGAGGAGGAAGCTGAAGCTTTCGATGAGAATGACTTTGTGTATGCTGAAGAAACATCTGAGGTAGGAAAAACAACTTGGATTGAGCTTCGGTGGTGAAGAGTCTGTCATGATGAGTCAGTTCGCGAAGATAAACAAGAAGAATAGTAGGAATTTGTTGTAAAGAGGATCAAGAAAGAGTAAGCCGTCGAATAAAGTGAGTCGAAGGTATCCTATTAAAGTGTATTAAGCATTCAGTTCTTATTTGTCCTTGTAAATTGTCTTCATCTTGTTGGAGTCTGTCTCGGGTGTTTTGGCCTTTCTTGGCCTGATCGTTTTGTTTGTCATCCAGGTAGGCCTTCTTGGGGGGGTTTTTTTTTTTTTTTTTTTGGAGGTAGCTCATTTATGTGGTCAATTGGTACTTTTTTGGTGTCTTTTGTATTAGGCTTGTCCTTGTCGAGGCTTTCGTTTTGTTCAGGAGTCTAGTTGTTGGCAACTGTAGCTCTGGGTGTTTTGGGGTTTCAGTTTATCTTTGGTGCCTACCCTACACCATTGTGTTTTCTAGGGCATGTATTTAAATTATCAAAAGAATTATTTGTTTAATTTGTTTAAAAACATGGTTATTGAAGGTTATTTTTATTATTTTACAGTAGCACTAATGAATAAGTATTTGTCACGTCAGCTTTGTCGAAAGAAAATTACGTCATGACACCGGAAAGGCCCTTTTATAGGGAAAAAAAAAAAGGCCCTTTTATAATTACGTAAAAACTTAATTCAAAAAGGTCAGAGTCCTTTTTATTATTTTAAAAATGTCAAGTACTACATAATCCTAAACATATATATATATATATATATATATATATATATATATATATATATATATATATATAATTAGGAACATACCCAGTACCTCAAGGGCTTCCGCCTACGCAGGGTCCGCCGGGGGGGGGGTACACAGCCTTCCCCCTTCCCAAACCCGAGGGTGAGGACTTCCCAGGAGATCACCCATCCTGGTACTACTCTCGCCCAAGCACGCTTAACTTCAGAGTTCCAATGGGATCCGGTGACGGCGTGTTGGTGCCTTTTTTGGTTAAACATATATATATAAATATATTTGTGAATTTGTTAAAGATTATTAATGGGTTACAAGTGAGTTAATGATTTAGTTTATTTGAAATTTTGCAAGTATAAGTTTCAGAAATAAATTACTTTACGAAGAGGAGTCAATCGAATAATTATAATGCGTTACATGACATTGCAACATCTAACCTTTAGGACACCATAATGGCAACCACTGCCGGATTGCGACTTGCGCTATGACTGTGTTTGCTAGAATTGAGTTGCGGTTGGAAATGACGAACATATTCTAAGTGTCTAGACTATAATCTAGATCAAGTTATTTAATCCAAGGGCGGGCCACATGGTGCCTATTTCATTCTTCTGTCTGCTTATTGAACCTTTCTTGGATCATTTGTCTAATATGCAAGTAAATGAAACCTACTGTAGATTTGGCCAATCCATATGTAGAAACTTCATTGCGCACAAATATTCGGAACATAAACTTGGATCAATGAATTTATTGGAGTGGCCATGAATATGTTAGGTCTGTTAGGAAAACACAACAACTAAAAACAATGAAAGATTCAACGAGAAAATAAAATCAAATACACAGATTTACTTGGTTGGGCAAAAATTGCCTACGTCTATGGAGTTGTAGGGAGATTTTATTGCCTTGAAATTGTTAAAGAGAGTTTTCTTCCAATCCACTCTACTCTCTCAAACCCCTAAATAAGGCTTGTATAAGCGCATAACGGAAAACCTAGATTTTTCAGCTGAAATCACCAACACGGGCCTGAACCTCGACCTGGGCCCAAATCAAGGCCCAAAAAATCGGAACATTGGACTTGGCCCATAATAGTATAAAACTAGGCTCCACGCATGATGCCCAACAAGGTTCAAGTGCCACCCTCACAAAAACCATCACCATCACTCTTAAGGCACTTAGGATGTAAAATAAACACTTAAAATTTAATGTCATTTGATATTTTACAAACATGAATTTTGGACCATTAGAATTTGTTGTTACTCATTTGCAGTACTAATAAAAGGCAAGAGGGTAACCTGATGAATGATGACAGCATTCCATTGGTCCTTGGAGTTACATTGCGCCAATCTCTTCCTGGCACCAGTGCCCAAATTGCCTTTCCAAAATGCATAAGATTCTCTCTCCGTCCAATTCTTCATTCTATTCCCCACTTCTAAATCCTCCATCAAAGGCACCCAAGGCTTTATGTTCACCTCTGGCCTAAAACAATTATTAAAAATAATTAGGCACCTATCTCAAATTGTTAGAAATAGTCCAAGTCACATATCATACCTGATTCATTTGAATTCATGCGCAAATTTTTAAGGGATTGTTGATATCAATTTTTATTTGCACTTTTTCAAGTTTAGGAAATTAAAAAATAGGCTTTGAGAACAATATTTTCTCGGGAACAATATTTTCTTGTTTTAGATTCCTATTTCTAATTTACTCATACTAAGAAAAAAACTGGGAAAAAAAACCTCCAAAATTAGGGGGAAAAATTCATTTTTGAAAACCTAATGTTGGTTTCGAAAAAACTGAAAACATTAAACTTAAAACAATACCAAACAAGCCATAAATAATCATGTAGTCAAATTCAATCAAATTGAAGAATCAAATCACTACCTTCAATTAGTTACTAATTCGAACAGATATACGACTAATCTGGGTAAAATCCAACCCATTTTCAAGTCCAACTATTGAGTTAGAGAAATAATAATCTATCAAATACTATGTTATCAAATCTGACAACACTAGGCTTTAATAAAATATGAATTTTATATGTCTTAAATCTAGATTGTATAATTTAAATATGATCCAATACAATCCTTGGTCTTAAATACCATCCAGAAAATTCTTGAAATGACCCAAAAATTATATAATTTTGAATGAACATTAGAAAATTATCTGACAGGGTTCAATTCGATACTTTTGAGGACTGTAGATATTCAAGCACACTTATTTATGTATGGATATTCAATCTTAATAGTTCCAATTACACTTGTTTTGGGACCAGCACCAAGGCAACACCAATGTTGTAGAGAATCACTCTTATTACAGGTGGTTGGCTTCAAAATGGATGGAAACACTAGTAGTATGCCAAGGAGATTATGCTATGGAGCATCATAGGAAACAGGGAATCTTTAGTAGGAGCAAATTAATTCCAATGTAGGCCCTGTGCAGCTCGGTCTTTAGATGAGTAAGTCTCCTGTTGTCGTAATCATGGAAGAGGTGCACCACGGGACTAGTGTTGGTTAGCTTCTCTTCCGACCCCTAGTTAGGAATATGGGTTCCTAATAAGCCCTCTATATTACAAGCATCTTTGGAGTTAGGAATACATTTTATAGTTTTTCATTCATTGGTTTGATGAGATGAAAACAATTCATAGTGATGTTGACTTAAGTTTCACTCGTTGTACAAATCGGTGGTAGTGTATACATTGTGCTGCTCGTGGTCCCTAGTGCAGCAATACTGTTGTCATCTCAAATATACGGTGTTTTAAGCATGTAGAAGATTAACCCATCACTTGCGATTAAGAAGAATTGCTATTATGCACTACACCTTCGCGTCTGAATTTTACGAATTAGGTCATATTTGTGCTCTTTAGAGTTAAATCCTTGGTGTGAGAGTTGAGGTTTGGGTTGCTCCTTTAAATATTAACTTTTCATAACTAGTTGGCTAAGTAGGGAGAGATGGATCTAGAAATGCCTCACAATCTCCCGTTTCTCCATTGCCATAATATTTCTCTATGGGTATGAAGGGATTATTCAGGCTCTTAAGACTTTCTTGCACTAACTCAAGATTCACATTACATTAGAATTGAAGTTGCAAGTACCTCACTCACCTCATTTTTTTTTTGCTCACTTGATCTTTTGCCACAACAACCTTAACAATCTTCAAGGTTTAGGGAGAAAGTTGAAAAATATGAAATGTCTTCCAGGCATTCTCTATCACAACCATTAGAGAAGTGTCTTCATAGTTGGGGCAAATGATGTCACGGATCAAATATCTTACATTTTCTACTAACTGGGTTTCCCATAAGATACCTTGATGTCCTACTTATTCACTTCTACGTTGTAGTTCTAGGATCGTATGCATCTAATTGACCTGATATTATCCCAAAAATAACTTTAAACATCTAATACAAATCATTTGTAGGTTATATTCAGGTAATGAGGCTTTTACTCTTGTTTATACAAGTTTATTGGTCTTTCATCTTAATCCTCCTGAAGGTGGTCCTAAGTCACATTAATAGGATCTTGGCAGGCAACTTATGTCATAGCTCTTCCCTCTCCTCCATGGGGATGCCATTTTGTTTTTGCAGCATATTTGATATCTAAGAAACATAAGAGATCTTATGTGAAGCGACTAGAGGAGAGGATCCATACTTCTGTCCTAAAAAGTACATATGGGCCCTCATGATAGGAAAATATCACCTATATGCTATCTATCCTCCTAGTAACCTCATCCATTGCAGCCAATTCTTGCATATGTGGGTATGAGAAAATGCGCCATGATGTGGGCATAAGAACCTTCCAAATAATTAAAATTTTTGCAGAGCATATTGAGATAGAATGCTCTTGTTAACATTACTGATACACAAGGTAAACTGTATGCAAAGTCATCAAGCTTGTGTAAAGAATACCATACATATCATTGGAAATGGACGGGATATAAGATTCCTATTGACGACAAGGTATTTTTTTAGCATCTTTATGGGAGGATCAATGATAAAGTTTTACCCAACACGACATGAGAGCTCTTAACATCACTAGTTGAAGGTCCTAGAGCTTATGTTCTCCACTTGGCATGGTATAACACTTTATTCATTTAGTATTATAGAAAACTTTGCAAATTGGACTGGAATTTCTTCAAGACACTTCTCTAATAGTCCACAGAGTTCATTTACCAGGTATTAAGGCACCGGATCCCATTAGAACTCTGAAGTTAGGCATACTTGAGCGAGAGTAGTACCAGGATGGGTGACCTCCTGGAAAGTCCTCGTGTCGCCAACCCTATAAGGTTCAGGGTCCTCAGAAACAACCTCTCTGCGGGGTTACACCCTGAAGGGGTAAGGCTACGTACATCCACCCCTCCTAGACCCCGCTTATGCGGGAGCCTTTGAGGCATTGAGTCTATTATTGCTGCTGCCGCTATTGTTGTTGTACTTCAGTAATAGTCCACACGAAATATAATTAGGTGTAAGTGGAAGATGGACACCACTTACCGTCTTTTTTTCCTACCATTCACCATCTTCTTTTCCTCCTTAACCACATCCCTAGCCATTCCTTCATTATCTAAATCATAAAGTACATATGGGCCTATACGAGATGAGCCTCTTAGATTTGACACTATCCTAGGGGCCATTTGTATTTTGGGTAGCATTAACATCAAAATGTATGACCACTAGTTCCAAGAGAATAGTCAATTAGGATGTTAGCCGTTTGGCGTTCCATGGAGTAGTCCTCTCTTCTTTTTTATGCATAAACATGTCTTAGTAAGAAAATTTTAGATTGTACTATGTTCGAACTTTGGCTAAATTCTTTCATTTGTAAAGTTTAGTGAGACAGGAAACATAGTTTTATTAAAACATAGTTGAGACACCTACAGTGATAGTAGATGAGGTGTTGGGGCTTTGTAGGGGTTCCAAGCCTGCTTTTTCCGAAGATGTTAGGAGATTATAATAAAAGACATCAAAGATTTTATTCAAGCCTTTATGTTCTCAGGCAATATTGTAAAAGAAAATAGCCGCACATTTATCACTCTTATACCAAAAAATGAAAATGCTGAACTTCCGAGCCACCTTAGACTAATCAGCCTATGTAATGTTGCCTATTAGAGTGTTTCCAGTGGACTTAAAGAGGTTTTGGGGGGAATTCATCCACTCGCCTCAGGGTCCATTTATGAAAGAAAGATCCATTCATGATAACATTTCAATAGCTCAAAAAATTATGAGCTTCTTCAGGCACCAAAAAAAAAAAAAAAAAAAAAAAAGAGAAAAGAAAAAAAAAGAAAGGAAAATGGAAAGAAAGGTTATGTGGCAATTAAATTAGATATGAAAAAAGTATGTGATAAGACTAGGTGGGATTTTCCGTCAAAAGTTTAGGGAGATCTTGGATTTTCCCAACACTTGGATTAGATGGATAATGCAATACGTTTCATCTATGTATTATTAAATACTTCTAGAAGATTGCCCCGTTATTTAGTTCTCCCCTTCTTAGGGGATTCGGTAGGGAGACCTAATTTCTCCTTATCCATTTGTACTATGTCCAAGATCCTTGCTAGCAACGTAGTCTAGCTGACAAATCAGAAGAATTTGGTGTTGGAGTCTGTCACGATCCTTGCCAAAGCCCAAATCCACTTCGCTATCGAGGCCCAACCAGCTCGCTACCAAGGCCCGATTCAGTTTGCTGCCATGGGATGACCAAAATCCTCTACCGGTTCCCTTGAATAACACATAGAATATCTTAATTTTAACTTAGGCATTTGAAGAGTTTTCCCTCCCTTTTTCTTGTTCTCTCCCTCACGTGACCTTGGTGAATGGGCAATGAGTTAAGTAAGATTCATGTATCAAGCTCTAGTCATTAAATGTTGGTAGTTGGTGTTAAGCACTATATATATGTATGAGCTCATGTAATGTATTGTTAATCAATTATCAAATCAATGAAATATCAAGTCTTAAGAGTAATTCTTTGAATTCCCTCATCTTCAAAATATTCTACTTTCTCTCATCTAAACTCTATCTCGATACTCTCTCTCATCTAAACCCTCTCAAAATCTATCCAATCCCAACCGAGTTCCATCCGTGTTCAAGTCACGAATCTTAGGATTGTGACAAAGTGGTGTCAGAGCTAGCTTCAATCAGAGGCTAGTTATATCCAAAAAAAATCCGTTGTGTTTCATACATCTTAAGATCGAGGATCTCATTTTCAAATTAGAGGGGGGAAAAAAAATCCGCTGCAAAATCAAGTCGAAATTGAGGAGATGGCGACTCGTGGATCTACACTCCTTGTTACAGTTTTGGACCTTCTCTATCCGGTCACCGAAGACGTCCTCCACCAAGTCTTCTCTCCGTATGGTTGCCTTGAGGAGATCACGATCAACTCAGCATCTACTTGGGAGGTTGAACATCAAGTAATCTTTACCTCAAGCAAGGACGCCGAGAGTGCACGGAAATGGTTACATGGGAGAAGCATCTACGACAATTGTTGTGTGATGCTTATCCAAGTCCACAATCCTTCTCCTCAAGATTACCATGACCTTAAAACAAATGATGTTAAGGAAGGACTTGATGAGAGGCCGAAGGCAATGTTAGACGAAGAAGGGAGTCCAACCGAAAGGCTGGAAGCTTCCATCAAAGCCTTAGCCGAGTCTGTAGCTCGACTATGTGCCATCCGAGGTGAGAAGTTTGAACTACCACCACCGTCTCCACCGGCTCGTGATGAGATTAATAAATCGGTTGAAGAATCCACGTTGGAAGAAATAGCCGACCCACGCCCAACTGCAGTGAACGTGTCACTAGAAACTGTGGATCTGAACAACCGAAAGGCAAGAACCGAATGGCCCCAGGATGAGCAAGTTGGCATCGGAGGACATCCGATGCAACCGCACCGGGAGGAACAGCTTGAATCTGGTCCAGACGCGCCCGAGCTCACTCATGGTGCAAATCAGTGAGCACCACTTGCTTTGGAGTGCGCATCACGTGCGCATACCAACGCCAATAGAGCGCCAAGCTGGGCCTCAATGGCGCAACGCGTGACTGGTGACCCAAACCTTGGCTATGTGCTCTTTACTCATGCTAAAGAGAGAACGCAAGCTCCGCATAAGCACCACGATCTGCAAAGAGGGCCCGCTCTTGACTTCGGATGGAAGACCAAGGAAACGAAGGTTTGGGGACGAATTCCAAGAATTGGGATTGGTACACACCCATACCAAATTTGGAGATTATACATTGAGAAGGAGTGCTATCCTTTTGACCCGGGAATAGAAGACAAAGGTCTTAAAGGGGCTGGCAACGATTGGGAATCAAAAGCTGGAGGTTGCACCAACATCCCATCCTTGAGGACAAGAATGACTTCAAGGGGAAGGGATTGTCATGATCCTTGCCAAAGCCCAAATCCAGTTCGCTACCGAGGCCCAACCGGCTCGCTACCAAGGCCCGATCCGGTTCGCTTCCATGGGCTGACCCAAATCCTCTATCGATTCCCTTGAATAACACATAGAAATATCTTAATTTTAACTAGGCATTTGAAGAGTTCCCCCCCCCCCCCCCCCCCCCCCCCCTTTTTCTTGTTCTCTCCCTCGTGTGACCTTGGTGAATGGGCAAGGCGTTAAGTAAGATTCATGTATCAAGCTCTAGTCATTAAATGTTGGTAGTTGATGTTAAGCACTATATATATGTATGAGCTCATGTAATGTATTGTTAATCAATTATCAAATCAATGAAATATCAAGTCTTAAGAGTAATTCTCTTAATTCCCTCATTTTCAAAATATTCTACTTTCTCTCATCTAAACTCTATCTCAATACTCTCTCTCATCTAAACCCTCTCAAAATCTATCCAATCCCAACCGAGTTCCATCCGGGCTCAAGTCATGAATCTTAGGATTGTGACAGAGTCAAGATATTGAGAGTGTCAAATAATCTCATTCTGCTTCTTTGCGGATGATTGCCTTTATTTTTTGTGAAGTCCTATAACAAACATGTCTCAAGATTATGGAGATGCCTTCCAATTACCATGATGACCTCAGACAAAGGATTAATTTTAGCAAACATTTCTTATTTTTCCAAGAATGTAAATAATTGTACAAAAGAAAATGGTGAAAAGTATTTTCAAATTTTGCTTGTTGAAAATGCAGTCAAACACCTAGGATGCCTTCTTTCTGTAAACTGTTTAGTCAGGGCCAATTTTTGAGATTTGAGCAATGAGGTCAAAAAGAAGTTGACGAATTGGAAAGCAAATTCATTGTCTAAAGCGATAATTTGTGCTAGCTTGGAATCAACTCCATTTCATATTATGCAATGCCTAAAAATTTTGGCCATGTCTTGAAATGTGATTGATAGGAAGAATTGAGATTTCTTCTGCTATGATGCGAATAATAGTAGGAAAATGAACTTCATTTCCTGGAGATAAAATAACCAAGCCAAAGGATGCTGGGAGATTACGCCTCAGAAGAATAGAGGAAGTCAATAATGCTTTTATTTGTAAACTGGGATGGAAGATCCATTCTAAGGACAATAAAATGTGGGCTAAGTTGGTGGGAGGGAAATATCTAAAACAGAACAATTTTTTTGAGGTCAAAAGAAAAAATAAAGACTCGCTTGCCTAAAAGACAATCATGAGAATAGAATCCTTTTTAGGAAAGGAATCATATGGAGGGTCGACATAGATAATAGAATACCAATTTGCAAGGTTAGTTGATGCTTCCATAAAACTTTGGTAGAGTTGTTAAATATTGGAGAATCTCGTATGGACAATAACTTGAGAGTTAGCAATATTATATTAGCCAAAGAATGAGATTTGAAGAAGCTAGATAGTTCACGGATCGATTATTAACAATACTACTGCCATGCCAATCCCCAAATCAAACGTAAAGGACGCCTTTTTTTAGGCTACTTCGCATCAGGAGATTTTACGGTCAAATTGACAAATGTGGAAACCTAGTAACCAAAAGGATCTTCAAGAATGAAAAATGGTCTCAGTCTACAGGTTGGATCAAAAGTAAACATGCCTATCAAGAATGGAGGTCTAAAGATAGAGGATGTACAAATAGCGTTACAAATGATAGGAAAATAGATCAGTTTAGGAATCATAGGAAAAGTTTGTCAATTGGGTGAACCGACCGGCTCACTGGGCAAAGGCTAACCTTGATGGTTCCAAAAATAGAAACTAGGCTACATTTTTATTTATAAATAGAGAATCTAATTGCTTTGGATGGTAATAAAAGGTGAGGGAGAAGTTTCTATTCTAGTGGTAGAGCAGATGGCAGCCAGAGATGATGCCTAGAAATCGATCCAATTGGGATATAGGAAGGTGACATTGAGGTAGTTATCGGATTGCTAAAAGAAGAAAGTGGAATCCCTTGGTATATTAGAAATTTGATTAAGGACATATTGAACTTTGGGTTGGGAAAGGCCGACATAGAAGTGGTTCACATCTACAAAGACGCTAACAATGATGCTAACTAGGTCGCAACTTGTAAGACTTCCAGCTAATAGAGTGGACTCGTCCCCTTCCAGCTCAGGAAAATTATTACCCCATGGACTTCTCCAGCAGACCGATCTTGAGGAAGGCACATTAAGGAGTTTTTCTTTACCATGAAACAAAACTAGATAGGGTGTTTCACATAGTTGAGTCACTTTCTTGTTGCTGACATGGATTCGACATATGCGCAAATATTCATCTCCCTAGGTCTGGAAGCTATATTTACTTTTTATATGTTGTTTTATCTTCCTTTCTATGTGATGCAGTGCATAAGTGGAAAATTGGGAAACGAAAAGGATTCGACAATCTTCCCTTTAATTTTATTAAACACTAATAAAACAAAGAGGAAAATAACTCAATTCTCACAACACGAGAAGAGAAAACTCTCAAATTAGAGGCTAAAATCTGAAAATTACTGAACTAACTAAGCACTAGATTTCCTCATGTATATATAGAGGAGTTAATTTAATTAGAATAGAACTCTAAGAGATAAATATAAACAATAAAATATAAATCTAAAATTTAAACTAATCCTGATCTAAGTAAAACTCATCCTTCCAGCCGCGTGTAGACTCTAGGCGCGCCCCCGCTTTCGCCAACCCGTACCCGCCGTGTGACCCGCCAAGCCCTAGGCACAGGCTGCATCATCCTCCCTGGGTTGGAGAGAATTCGCCGAGGATCAGCACTGTCGTTGTCGCCAAAATAGGGGACAAGGTCTTTGACATTGAATACATCTAAGGTCCTCATGCCGGATGGGAGTTGTAGACAGTAGGCGTTATTGTTGATCTTCTCCGGTACCGCCAATGGCCCTATCTTGTGAGCCGTGAGCTTGTTGTACTCCCAAGCCGGGAAACGTTCTCGTGTCAAAATTGCGCAAACTTTTTCGCCAACCTAGAATTGAATTGCTCGGCATCTCCTGTCGCTTGCCGTCTTGTACTTGGCGGTGACCTCCAGTAACCGAGCTCTAGTTTGATCATGGATGCCCTTGAGCGAAGAGATGAAGTCTTCCGCCTTCCCGTGTGGACGTGTTAAGAACAGGTGTCAAGTCAATAGGAGAACGGGGAACAAAGCCATAAACTACCGTGAATGGTGCGAACCCTGTGCTTCGATTGACGGAGCTGTTACAGGCAATCCGCCTGGTGCAGCTTCACCTCCCATCTCTTGGCGTTGTCAGCAACTAGGCACCGGAGAAGGTTACCCAAAGATTAGTGTGACTTTGGTTTGTCCATCCGTTTGAGGATGGTGGACTGTGCTAAAGGCAAGAGAAGTATTCGCCATCTTCCATAACGTCCTCCAAAAGTGGTTTACGATCCTGAAGTCCCGATCAGAAACAATGCTAGCCGGCAACCCATGCAACTTGTATACCTCTCTGAAGTAGAGACTCGCCACATGTATGGCGTCAGCAGTCTTCTTGCATCCGATGAAGTGCGCCATCTTGGAGAAGCGATCTACGACAACGAAGATGGAGTCAATGCCGCCAGTGGTCCTCGGTAGGCCCAACACGAAGTCCATACTGATATCTTCCCACAGCTGACTTGGAACCGGTAATGGCATATAAAGTCCAGCGTTGGTCACACCTCCCTTTGAAACCTGACAGACACGGCATCGTTTGACATACCTCTCAACCTCCCTGCATACGGTAGGCTAGAAGTAGTTGGCGGTAACAAGCTGCAGCATTTTATCTCTGCCCACATGCCCCGCGTTGTGCTTGTCCTCAATAATCTTAAGTCGCAAGCTTGAGTTCAGAATGCAAAGTTGGTTCCCTTTGAAAAGAAAACCATCATGAATAGAGTAGCCGGGAATAGACCCTGACTGCACGTCTGGTCATATATCGCCAAAAGTTAGATCATCATGGTACTCGCCAACTAACTAAACCCGGTAACCTCCGCTCTGCTCTTCGCCAAGACATGATTCCGTCTGCTTAGAGCATCCGCCACCTTGTTCAGTACACCTGATTTGTGCTTTATCACAAAGTGGAAGAGCTGAATGAACCCCGCCCACTTGGTGTGTCGATCTGAAAGCTTCTCCTGGCTGTTGATGTATTTTAAGGCGACATTGTCGGTATATAGTATGAACTCTCTGTTAGCGAGGTAAGACTTCCAATGCTGCAAAGCCTAGACAACCGCGTAGAAATCAACGTCATAGGTGGAATAGTTCAGCCTGCTCCCATCAAGTTTCTCACTGAAATATGCAATGGGCCTCCCTTCTTGGTTGAGTACGGCCCCAATCCCAACCTTGGATGCATCCGTGTGTAGTTCAAACATCTTGTGGAAGTCAGGTAGTGCTAACACTGGCGCCGTTGTGAGTCGTCTCTTGATTTCCTTAAAGGCGGCAACAGCCTCTGGGGTCCAAACTAAAGAACTTCGCTTCATACAATCTGTCATTGGCGCCATGACTGTCCTGCAGAGAGGTACAAACCATCTATAGAAAGACGCCAACCCATGGAAACTCCGGATTTCCCCAATTGTTTTTGGGTGAGGCTAGTCGCGTATGGCTGCTATCTTCCCCTCATCAGTTGAGATTCCATCCTTGGATACAATGAAATCAAGGAAGGTCACCTAGTCCCTCACAAATTCGCACTTCTTTAAGGCGGCAAATAGATATTGTTCCCTCAAGGTATTCAGCACTTCCTTGAGGTGCTTCATGTGCTCAACTCGATCCTGGCTATAAATCAGAATATCATCAAAGTAGACGACAACAAACCTCCCAATGAACGGCCGGAGGACTTGATTCATGAACCTCATGAAGGTACTTGGCGCGTTGGACAATTCGAACGGCATGACCAGCCATTCGTAAAGTCCCTCCCTTGTCTTAAAGGCGATTTTCCACTCATCCCCTGGCGAAATCCGAATCTAGTGATTATTCAAATCTAACTTAGTGAACACTGCCGAGTTCTTAAGTTGGTCAAGCAAGTCATCCAACCGTGGTATGGGGAACCGGTATCTAACCGTGATCTTGTTGATTGCTCTGCATCAACACACATCCGCCAACTCCTATCCTTCTTTAGCGTCAGCAGAGTAGGCACGGCACAGGGACTCTGACTCTCCCAGATAAAACCCTTGGCGAGTAGATCCTCTACTTGGCGTCTCAGCTCCTCATGCTCTTAAGGACTCATCCGATAATGGGGTCTATTCGGTAATGAGGCACCCGACACAAGATCAATACGGCCCTGGATGTCTCTCAATGGCGGCAATGTCTCTGGTAGCTCGTCTAGGAATACATCAACGTATTCCTTCAACAAGGCGGTAACCTCACTCGGTACTTCCCCCTGACTAAGCTTGCACTCCTTCCCAATCAGCACAAAGACAAGCTTGTGTCACCAACCTCCTTGGCAAACATAGCTCGCCCTTGTATGATCGGATTGTGAACCTCTAAGGCTCGCGATGCCTCCTCCTTATTAGGTAACAAGATAATCTTGGTCCCCTCGAAGATCAAGCTGTGAGTGTTCTTCCTACCGTCATGAACGGCTCTCCTATCATATTGCCATGGGCGCCTCAACAATCGATGGCAAGCGTCCATGGTGACAACATCACACCAAACCTCGTCCTTGTACTTAGCCTCATTCAAAAAATTAACCAAGCAATATTTGGAAACTCGGACCTAATTTCCCTTCTTGAGCCATGACAACTTGTAGGGATTATGATGAGCTTTGGTCTTCAACCCCAATTTGGCGACTGCCTCCTCAGATATGATGTTCTCACAACTTCCCGAGTCAATGATCACGCGGCACACCCTACTGCCAATGGTGCATTAGTCTGGAAGATGTGTTCCTCAGCCAACCATCCCCCTGCTCCTCTCTTAGCGCGAACCAAGCACGACTGACCACCAGTAGATGCCCTTGGTCACCTGTTACGACATCTTGTCCTAAAGGCACCAACTCATCTTGGACCTCTTCCTCAACAGTCTCGCCATCCTCACCGCAGAGCTCCTCGATGTCAAGACCTTTACTAGGCCTATCACCCTTATAGGACTCAGCAGTACGGTGCGCCACCTCTCCACATTTGAAGCAACGAGTCCTTGACGTACCCGCCAAGTCTTGAGTAGCCGGCTGACAGGTATTGGCGGCTGGTGGTCTGCTTTGTATATTCTAAGTTGGCAGGGCTCTTGGCTGGTCTCTGCCGCCAACTTGTGTTCCCCAGATGCCGCCAACTTCGCGACGCCTTTGCTAATGTTCTACGTTCACAGCTCTTTGACTCGCCTCAGAAACGGAAAAGATGTCAAACATGTTCAACACCTCCTGTATAGACTCCTACAACCCGCCTATGTAACGATCCGCCAATTGCTCCCCGGTTTCCACCAAGTCATTCCTAGCGACTAACGAGTAGAACTCTGCTGTGTACTCCTCCACAAATCTAGAGCCCTGATGCAATCCTTGTAGGCGTTGGTACATCAACTTGGCGTGATTGTGAGGCAAGAAGGCGCCTCTCATGTGCTTCTTCATCTTCTCCCATGATTTTATCTTTGCCTTCCCTTGGTGAAGCCGAGTTAGCTTCAGTTGTTGCCACCAGGCGGCTGCCCTACCTCGTAACCGAGTAGCGACGAGCGACGCTTGCTTCCTCTCCGGCACTTCTCTGAACTCGAGAATCTCCTCGACTGCGACAAGCCAATCCAAGAATTCTTCCCGGCGTCCTCCTCCATTAAACTTCGAAACTTCAATCCAGAGACCGGATTCCCACCTCCAATCATCAAAATCGTTGATGTCGCCGATAAAAGGCCAAGCTCTCCTCTGCCTTCGGTCTATAGCTCAGTATCCGAGAACGGATTCTGAAAGCTCTCGTCCGTATCGTCATTAGCAGCCGGTGTTAATGGGTGTTGGGGCTGGGTTCCCAATTCAAGATTGGGATTTGCCCCCAAGTTGAATCAAGCAACGCTCAATTCACTCGGAATTTCTCTTCCAACTCCTCAAACTTCCTCACGACTTGCCTCTGGAAGTCACGCTCGTAAACGTCCTCAACGACGACATTCCTCTGTCGCCCACGGGCCATCTCAGAAACCGTTCTGAGCTTTAATACCAACTGATGTAGTGCGTAAGTGGAAAATTGGGAACGGGAAGGATTCAACAGCCTTCCCTTTAATTTTATTAAACACTAATGAAACAAAGAGGAAAATAACTCAATTCTAACAACCCGAGAAGAGAGAACTCTCAAAATAGAGGCTAAAATCTGAAAATTAATGAACTAACTAAACCCTAGATTTCCTCATGTATGTATAGAGGAGCTAATTTAATTAGAATAAAACTCTAAGAGATAAATATAAACAATAAAAGATAAATATGAAGTTTAAACTAATCCTAATCTAAGTGAGACTCATCCTTCCAACCGCGTATAGACTCCAGTCGCGTCCCCGCTTCCACCATCCAAGACCCGCCAACCCATACCCGCTATGTGACCCTCCAAGCATGGGCTGCATCACTATGTATATCACTCCTACGTTGTACATATGGTATGATCTATATACTTTGCAATTTAACCAAAAAAAGAAAAATTAAATAAAATTTTTTTATATTCCATCGACTACTACTTTAATTCATTATAGTTACGAATGAATCACATAAGTAAATTCCTTTCCTCTCTTTTTTCCCTTTCTTTAATTCTTGTTTAGTATTATGAAAGATATTGCTACACTATTTGATTTAGTTATATTTAAACTAATAATCGATTTACCGAGATAAAGTTATTTAGTTATATTAAAACTAATAATCAATTTACCGAGATAAAGTTAATTGATCTTAATAATAAAGGTTCTAGTTTGGGCAGTTTTAGTATTTTGGCTATATTAACAAAATTATGAGTATCTTAAATTAATACATTAAATCTCATGTTTTGATTCTTTAACTAGGTGTAAGTGCAGTAATTTCATAATAGTAAGCCAAGCCGTAGCTGCGATCGAAGTCATAAAACAAAAAAAAGAACCAAATGTAAATATAAATGGTATATGCAACTCACCAGCCCCAAAAGGACCAATCCGGAAAGACAATATCTAAGGTGGACTCGTCAGCACAGTAATGGAATTGTGGTGGTGCCATAGCCTCTTTCCACCCATGATATTCCTCCCTTTTGATTGATGACAGATCATGGCACTGGAATATCAAATCTAGATCCGAGATTTGTCCAGGATGTAACATCAATAATTGAAGGATCCCCCATAACGTGAATACATCTCTCGTTTGAAATGCCTTTTGATACTGCTTCACATAGGCTGTCCCATTGACTATGGTAACCCTAAAATGTGCTGTTGACTCTAAGCTCTCCACCATCTTCTTCGTTATACCTATTGAGGACTGAACATGTGAGTTTAGAGTTAAAGTCTGACACTAGTGTTATGACAAAGATCAGATCAACATATAAATCTAGTAAACTAATTCATCTAAAACTAATCATTTTTGGGGTGAAACCTTATGGATTTATTTGTGAACTTCACATGATAATTTCTTGACCTAAGCCAAAGACTCAAAGAAAGTTTCACAATACCATTCGTCTTCCATGGCCGCAGGTCTTCGTGGATCCATCGAAAGTAATCAGGGCAGGTCTGGTTTGTTTGAGGCTCATTTACAGTTGATCTTATACGATAGTTTGCTGGGCAGGTTAGAGTCATGTTGCTTGAAGAACAGGTTAGTCGATATTCTTCCCTTCTTTGGTATGGAGGAGAGCTTGTGTCATCCATTGAGAATGTCATTTGCATCGATGTGCCTGCAAATGCGGACTAGGGCAATACACTCGTCAGTTTATGTATTAAAATAAGGAGTTGAGTTAAGTCAAGTTCGCATTTTCCATGCTCTGAGCTCTGACCTTGCTACATGTTACAAGTTTTGAGCTTGACAAAAAAGATAGTTGAACATGGATTCTTCAAGCATGAGCTTGGCAAAAATCGTTTGGGCTAGAATTCTATTAGGTGCTTAAAAACTACCATTAATGGTCATTGTAACTATAAATCTGAATTGTGTTGCTATGTCGAGTGTGGATATATGAAAAAAAGTATTAACATTATTGGTACCCAAGATAGCACATGAAACTTGCATATCCACACACATATGGAAATAGATCACTAGCTTATAAACTGTATCAAGCTTAATGTTGTGTTATACAATCCAATCATATTCTAACATATTATTAGATGTATAAATTAACTATCAAAATCAGATGCATTTAGCATTTTCCTACAAAGCTCGGCATGGACAATTTAAATGGGCCTGCAAGTAAGTCGAGTATAAAGCCAAAGCTGTCCAGTTTCGTTAGCTTACAAATGTCTTTTCATGGACATTACAATTCCCAAATGAGGAAAAACAAAGTACAATTCGACGAAAGAAGTACAATCAAGTTTGACGTCAAGTTAAAAACCCACTGATGACAACAAGAACCTGCAAAATGAGACATAGCTACATGATGAGCATTCCATGGAATCCAACACACTTTAAAACAAACAAAAGAAGTAGCAAAATCACGTACTTCAGCCAAGATAGCATCACATTCCCATGGGTTAATAGAATTAGCTTCTGGCTTTCATCTTGAAAGCTATATCTATACAATCAACCAATGACAATTTTCAACCATTCTTATTTTTTAAACAAAAAGTATGCTCGAAAGCCTCGGCCTTCACCACCAGATCCGATGCAGCTCTGATGGATTGCCACTTGCTAGCAATCAAAGTCCTAGACCAATGTCAGGAAACCAAATCAATAGCAACATCTTTACTCCTTGAACACCGAGCAGCATACACAGTTATCTTAATTTCCGCAACTTCAGTCTTAGTCCATGAAACAAAGGGTCTGGAGTTATTGAGCACCAGGTTATTAAACTCCAGATTCAGAACTTAGAATCTTATGATTCTAAGATCCGGCAATCGGCAATCGGCAATCGATCTAGATCCTGAGTAAAATCTTAATTTAGTAGAATCTTACGATCCATTGATTTTAAATGAAACTAACGGATAGAATAGCAATACGATTGATTCTATCGATCCGACCTCAATACGACCAACACGTACAAATAGAAGTTAAAAATTAAAAAATTCAAGCATATGTTGTATATGAACGAACTTTCTTACCCTAAAGTAAGAGAAATTTAATTAAGCCTTTATATACTCTTAGGAAACTTAAGGTTAATTTTGAATTGTAACCTTAAAGTTTGATTAGCAACATATATCCCGAAAGCTCTCGTGCATATAGCGACGCATCTATGTTATATGATAATGTATTATCATATTCAATTATGTTTCTTATATTACATACCCTCGTAAGTTGAGGCCTTATATAAAACTTTTGTGAATCATGTGACTAATTTTAAGAAAATAATTATACTATACATTTTAGTAGAATCCTACAATTTTCGATTCAATCCTACAATTCCGATTCTATAAGCCCCTAACGATCCTAACTGGAATCCCAATTCTAAAAACCTGATTTATGTCATTTTTCAATAGCCATGAGCTTATAGAATTCCATTGGCTCATAAATGGCTTTTCTCGCCACCCATTTCGAATCAAGCAACTTCCTTTCAAAAATGGCTCTGTTCTTAAGCTTGCCAATCCCCCCAAAGCACATAAGCAATTTAATTAAGGAAACCTATACTTAAGGCTTATAAGAAAGCAGACAGACCCACCAGACAACAGCCAAAAATGCAAAGGAAAAGAATATGTTCTGTGGATTCTTCCATATTTTAACAATGCAAACAATTAGGATATTCACCCAAACCCCTTTTTCTAGGTTTAACCCAGTAGCTAAATAGTCAAAATAGGCTCATAATAAGAAAATTTTATTCTAGTACAAATTTGGTTGTACTAAATTTTGGACAGCCACATCATTACCCCTTGACTTGAAGACATGGAAGACAAGTCATTCCTATTTTGGAATCTTCTAATGACCATCTCATATATCCCTTTTGATAGAATACAAACCATTACATGAGAAATGCCACACTAATTTGTCCTAGGTTTCATTCCTATACATGAAACAACTATATCAGCAGTAACTTCCTCTTTTGAGAAAATCTTTGACATCTCTTTATCCTTCTACCTTCTAGTCCTATGATCAATTAAATCAGCAACCCAAACAAAGGATGTGTCATTAGGTTTTGGAGGAAAAAAACAAAAAGGTGATCAAGCCTGGTATCCACTTATCCTTGAAAATTTGCACCAACTTTCCATTACTGATATTCCATCTTAATCCATCTAAAGGAAGTCTCTTCCTCAAATAACAACTTTTCCAACACCAAAAGTTTTAGGAGTTATGATAGTACCAAGAAAGAGCAAGGAAGTAAATCCCTTAGAGGATTTTGAGCCATAAGGACTCCAAATTATTAAAAATACACCATATCTGTTTAGCATGCAGAACCGGGTAAAATCCATCCAGAGAACAGAATCAAGTCATCCTTGACCTTTCACTTAGATAGTAACTGTTAGCTCCTATTGAGGCCTTTTTCTTGAGTATTGCACCTTTCCACCAGAATTACGCCACCATAACATTATCTTTTTACACTAGGATATGGCAATCATAAAGCACTGCATTAAATATGTTGGAATCAGCATAATGACAGACTTCATTAAAGTTCCCTTCCCACATAGAATATGAGTTTACGTTTCTAACCCAACAATTTATTCTTTGTCCTTTTAAGGAATAAATTAAGGGCATGATTTTAAGTTTTCACCACATCAACTGAATCCCTATATGTTTTTCCTCATTCTTAATGTCAGTCACCCATAAGACCACTTAGGATCAAGTCGAATAAAAGTGGAAGTACTATTTGAAAAGAATGCACTAGACTTATGAAAATTAACTGTCTGACTAGAAGCCAAGCAAAAACTGTCAATGATAGACTTAAAGATTAAAAAAAATTTATTCTTTGCATTCACAAATAATAGGCAATCATAAGCAAATAACAAATACAATAACACAGGGCACGCCCTTCTAATGTAAAAGCCATGAAAAGTTCTCTCTCCACATAATGCGAAATAAGTCTGGAAAGGGCATACATGAAAAAAAGAAATAGGTTAGGCGGTTATGGGTCACCCTATCTAAAACCTCTTCCCCATCGGAAAGGAGGGAATCTTTCTCCATTAGCCTTAATCGAGCACTGAACACCAGAAATGCAAGAAGTAACCTAGTTAATAAAAGTTATATTAAAACCCCACTTACGTAAGGCTCATTCCAAGAATTCCCAAGGAGCCTGGTCATATGCTTTATGTAAGTCTAATTCTGTTTTCTTTTTCTTCACATAGCATTAAAAGCCTCATGGACGATAATAATATTATTCTAAATTTGCCTCTTCTCAACAAAACCAGATTGCACAGGGGAAATTAAATTGCTCATAAAGGAATTAAGCAAGTTAGCCAGTACTTTCGAAAATAATTTATAGGAAAAATTACAAAGTCTAATTGGCTTATATTATGTGATATACTCAGGTCTCCCACATTTAGGAATTAAAACAACACTGGAAAAGTTTAGTTGGGCCAATAGTCGCCCACTTTCAAGAAAACTTTTAACCATCTGACAAACATTATCACCCATAATCTGCCAAAATTCATGACCAAAAATACCTGAAAATCCATTGAGACCTAGGGCCTTTAGACTCTTGAGCTGAAACACCCATGTTTAATCTCTTCAAGCAAAATAGGACTTGTTAACATTTCATTCATTTGCTCTGTAACCAATGAAAGGATGCCTTGCACAATCTACTTGGGCTGCTGAATTTCTTTTTTCAAATACATGAATATAAAATGGTATTGAACACATTCAAAGATCCATCCCCTATCCTCAAGCCAATTTCTATTGTTGTTCTCAAGCCTCAAAGTCACATTTTGTCTCCTTTGAATCTTTGCGACATCATGAAAAAGCTTCATGTTCATATTGTCGTGTTCATTTCTATATTCCAGGAGAAGGCACCTGCTTTATATCTCTTTCAACCAGTTCATCGCTTGGTTAATCATTCCTACTCACTGCTCCTTTTTTCCAATGCTCCACTGTACTAAGGCTATTGTGCAAGCCTTGAGTTTGGATTGGAATCTAAAAGTTATAGAACCATGTTTTTCGGTTCCCTAACTTCTCTTGACTATCTATTTATGATCTCCATCTAGAAATCATTTTGATTCAAATTTGAAGTCCTTTTTAATATCATCCCCCATTAGCAATAGTACTAAGAAGGCAAAGAAGCCAGCTTGAGTCTTTATCTACTGTATTTAGCTCAATACTTGCCAGAGAAATCATAAGCACCGCTTCCTTACTTTCTAAACCTCTATGTCTTTCCAATTCTGCCTTATATCTAACAGCTTTTTTCAAATTGTTCATCATTAAGTTAGCTCTTTTCTTCAGTTTCTTAATCCCCGATCCCGTGTTGAAGACACCTTCAGAAAGGGATTCATCCTCTAGTTTATACGTTTCAAGGCCATCTTTTGCTGAAGCTTCCCTCTCCCTGCTCTTTATCCTCCGTAGCCTTAAGTTGGTCTTCCTCAAATTCTTCATTAACCTTGGGAAGGTTCAGTAAGATGCCTTTTGCTTTTAATTTAGATGCTCTTAACACTGCATCATACCTTCCTCACTCCATATCTTGCTCTGATTCCTACATTGTTTCAAGACATGGCCTAATTGACCACAACCATAGCAGAAATCTGGTGGCTTTTCATATTTAAACCTAACGCACAAATCTAGTTTATAACCTCCCTTAAAAAAAAAAATTATTTTCTTCGGCAGTTCATTGACATTAAGGCTCCGTTTGTTTAGGGGGAAAACCACATTCTAGGAAGTGGTTTTCCCGTTTTCCGTTATTTGGCGCAATATTGGGGGAAAATGACTTCCCTTTTAAAAGAGGAGAAGTTATCATTCCGAGTGATCTAGAAACATGATTCTGGCAATATATAAGTATTTTCATTAGATTTTTCCTAAAAAATGCTAACACGGCATATGATTTCGGCCATATTTAGGTAGTTTTTACATCAATATATGATGAATTTTTTAGCGTAATTTGCTAAAAACATTAACATGACTTGTAAATATTATCGTAATTATGTATTATACACTTTTATATTTGGTCAGATTCTTACAAAAATTCGTCAAATTTTGATGTATGGTACCTCAGTGATAAAATATTCAACTTCAGGGTACGTCATTATATACATTTAAATATCAGGATATATAATAAATGTTCAAACCTCAAGGTATCTTAGTAATAACTCTACAACCCCATAGAGTCTAAATAATTTCAAATATATTGCATTGCTATTTATATTATTCTATCACTAAAAATAAGATCTTTGGTAAAAGATGATTTCTTTAAAACAAACAAGGAATATCGAAATGTGAAAACATGTTTTCCGTTGAAACAAACAACGGAAAACCTCAACGGGAATAGTATTTTCCTTGGAAAACCTTTTCCAAAGGAAAATATTTTCCGTAGGAAAAGTACTTCCGTTGAAACAAACGGAGCCTAATATCAACCTTTATTCTCACGAACGTACACTAACTACCTACATTCTCTGCTTCAGCATCCAACTTTACAAGTCCCATAAATAAACTACAAGTTTTTTTTTTTTTTTTTTTCATCTTACTTTCTGGCTGCCTATGAATATGAACCCAAAACAATGTACGGGAAAAATCGAGCTTTGAGAAAGGCACTGCACCAGTGCTTGGCTTTCAAAATCACATAGGCATCATTGAGGGACCATGGAGTGCCTTCTAATTTTTTTTTTTTTTTTTTTCCCCTTATCATTGTTACTTTTCAACACGAAAAGGAAGAAATGATCATCTAATTCATGAGTTTTCACCTTTTCATAGAATTCTCTGATAAAATCCTGCCCGCTAGAGCTTACTTTTTAAAGGCTTGATTAACCTCCTCAGTATTTGACAGCTCTAGAGCATCAAACACATCTGCAATAGATTAGGGATTCATGGAACTATCTCCCACATCTCCTTTATTGTATTCCAACTTCAAATCCATGGCTTGGAAAGGCTCAATGGGGTAAAACCTAATGGAAGAGCGAAAGAAAGAGGGGAAATAGGGTAAGAAAAGATTAAGGTTTGTGGATTTAGGATTTCAACATTAGGAGCACTCAAAAGCATGGTTATTTAAATTCCGATTTAAATTTTAGAATTTTATGATTCTACTATTTTATAATTATCGACCGATTTGAATCTTAAGTAGAATCTTAATTTTATGAAATCTTATGATTCATTGATATTACATGATATTAA
Source organism: Simmondsia chinensis (assembly GCA_018398585.1). Taxonomy (NCBI): domain Eukaryota; kingdom Viridiplantae; phylum Streptophyta; class Magnoliopsida; order Caryophyllales; family Simmondsiaceae; genus Simmondsia; species Simmondsia chinensis. The sequence goes on from JAGTTD010000013.1 coordinate 12,038,688, forward strand.
CGGGTAGAATCGTAATACGATTTTATGATTCTACCCATCCGACCTCGATTCTACCAACATATATAGATAAAAGTTAAAATGTAAAAAATCAAGAACATGTAAACGAACTTACTTGATTAGTCTTAAGTAAAAGAAAAGTTAATTAAGTGTTATATACTTTCAAAAAACTTAAATTAAGTTTAGTTTTTATATTTTGACTTTCACATAAAATTCGATTAGTATTGTCTAACTTAAAATCTATAATAATTATTGTAGCAAAAAATGACGCATCTATGTTATATGATAATATTTTTACCATATTTGATTGTAATTTCTTATGTATTTCCATATAACTAAAGGTCTTATTAATAATTTTTTGAACTATATAACTGATATTAATATAAAAAACAATTATATTATACATTTAGCGGAATCCTACGATTTTTGATTCAATTCTACGATTCCGATTCTAAAAGTCCCTACCAATTATAAGTATAATCCCGATTTTAACAATATTAGTCAAAAGCTTAAAAGAACGAGAGAGCGTGCGCTTTTTCCCAAAGCATACCCTACAAATGTCATTTAGGTCGTATTTGGAATAAGAAACATTTCAAAAAATTATGATAAAAGAAAATAAAAGTTTGTAAATATATTATCAAATTGTACAAAAGAAAAAGAGAGTGAGAATGTGAAGTAGATTTGCTAAATAAAGTTAGGTATAGATAAATATTATGGATAAAGAATTCATCTTAGATTGTTCAATTATGCTTCTTTAATCCAGGAACAAGAGCTAGACTTCTGTTTTGCAACTTGCTTGCCGATTTTTAATTTGGATCTTTTTTGGTTCTCACTAAGGTAAGATCTTCATTTTCATTAAGGGACATAATTAAACTCTTGAAATATAGGTGCCGAAGGATATTATACGAGATTGAATATTCAATCTAAAAATGTATTGTATTGATTATTAGATAGTATGCACATTTAAAATGTTAAAATAATGTTCCATATCATAATAGAACTGAATTAAAAAATTCAAGTTTAGAATTAACTAGATCGATAATTGTGTGATTATACGTTTTCTCCTTAATTGTGATATAGTTTAGTTGTACAATAGGATGGGAAGCTCATCGGTTCAAGCTCAAATCAGATTAGATGAAAGGCTAATAAAATTTTTAAATATATAAGCGAGAATTAACCTGAGTAAACTGGCATGGTCCACCTTCGAAAGAAATTATTCAATTTAGTTCACCCTAAAATAGTAACACCTTATAAAATGCTTGTGATTCTTGACCTAAAGTCTAATTAGATACTAATAAAACTTCAAATCAAGCCACAACACCGCCCCAATTAAAATTCAAACTAGTTTTATACCAAGTTTTCACTCCATCATAGAATCGTAATGTTGAGTTTGGTTAATTGTAGAAGACTAAACACTGTTATTTCAAGTGTCTTATAACCGTTTCTTTTCATTTCTCTCGCTTATCTAAAAGGAAAGTGAATTTTCTAAAAAGTATAAAATGTCCCTCAACTTCTAGTTTCATTTTTTCATTAGATTTTCCATTTATTGCAAGCATTTTCTTTTGAAAATTTTCTCTTGATATTTTCTTTATTCTAATATAATCTTATAATTGCAAAACACGTTTAAATTTAACCTTACAATCATATATGATGTTTATTTTTCGATGGATGGAGTGTATTTGCTCAATATGTTGACTAGAAAGAAGATGAAATCTCTTGGATTTTTTTTTTTTTTTTTTTTTTATAATTCATGAGGAAACTCACAAACTGCCAAGGGTGCATTCGAGAAGTTGGCGCCCAAAAGGGAATCACAACCTAGAAATATTCTTCTTATTTGAATTCTTAAGCCCAAGTTTAAACTTGTACTAATTAGATATCTAACCAAACATGCTTTAAGTTACAATTTTGATTTCTCACAATAGAAGCCCCTAACAGAGTCACTGAAATAGGCACAATAATGTGAGGGACCAAAGGTGAGAAGGAAGGCTCAGATTTGCCTTTGGGCAAGCCACACACAAAGAGCGACCTGGAGAGCCATGGTGGCAAAGCAAATTCCTTCACGCTTATGAAAGAGGAGGTAGCAACAACCACCACCACCACCACCAAAGAGCCTCCCACTAAGACAAGAAAAGAGGAGATGGAGATGAACTCTCTTGGATGAATCTAATCACTCAACAAAATTAATTCACAAGATCCATCAAGATCTATCAAATATTATGAAAAGAAAATACAGTATTTTGCCCTTTTTCAGGTCTATGCATGCTTTACTAGTTTTAACTGTTAGAAAAAATGGTTTAAACGCAATGAAAATTACATCTAAATTATAGTAGAACACTTCTATAAAATGCGATAAAATACTGTTATAAATTACAATATAATTGTACTAAATATTTTAGTAAAATACTGTAATAAAATAAGCTAAAATTCTAGTAAAAATTCAGTGAAAGTTGCAGTTGAAAATTGGCAGCGAAAACATAGTAAAAATACTAAAAATTGTAGAAAATTTTAGAAATAATTATATAAACATGGCAATCAAATAATTGTTAGAGAATTGATAAATATTCAATCATAATATTTGAAAATTGCAATGAAGGAGAGAATAATTAGAAAGATCTTACAAAACGATGATACCGTGCCGCGGTAAGAACCACTATCCTAAAAGACGATTTCGCCGCTGCTTCGGTGCACACAGTATAACTGGCCACCGTCCTACAGGATTAACGCGATCCGACTCTTAATGTGCACTCGTTAATTGCCGGGTAGGAGTACCTTAAACTTTGCCCCAAATTTGAGGAGAGAGAGAGACTTGAGAGGGCAAAACTGATTGAAAAAGCGGTAACTGGTGCCATAGAACCCTCGATTCTCATCCAAAGTTCGAATCTCCGGCCCGATCCCACAAACTATGTACTCGTAGATCGGCGCCATTGATTCACGTTGATTTCTGCTTCGGTTGGATCAGATCGGTGGAGAATTTGGGATTGAATTGCATGGAGGCATTGATTTACAAGTGAAGAATATCAATGGGGGGCCCGGGTGGAGATTCAAAGTGTGGTCATGGTTGTTCGTTTCTACTTCTTGTGTTGACGGTTTTCAGTGAGGAGTATTATATATATATATATATATATTTAATATTTAATATTTAATCAACCATTAATCCCAAAGACCATAATGGACGTAATGAATTACAACGGCTATATTGTTTAATTACTTATAAATCTCCAAGTCACAATTAATCATAGTAAACGGCTAGTAATGGGTCTTGAAAAAATTATCCCCGAAAGATAAATGTACCCGTTAAGAAAAGGATCACCCACACAACTTTTATAATGTGGGATACAACTCCTCCCATAAAACTAAAGATTAGCTTGTATCATATTTTCAACAATCCCCTACAAATGATACAAGCGGAAGAGAACAAAGAATAATAGATTGGGCAAAGGGAGTTCAGTTTTTCAGTGCTGATGTTTTGCAACTTGAATCGTCACCGAGTGTAACCCAAGTTTAGGACCAATAGCTTGCAAGGTGACTTTCGTCTTGAACCTTACAAGGAGTTGTATAGTCTGCCACTTGGACACATACCAAACTCCAGATCTCGGCAACTCCTGCGGTTTGGCGAGTATTATCGGCCATGCGCTCGTCCTGGATATTCATAGGCACTCTAGAAAGCAAGTCTTAAACCTTTATAGGGAGCGACCACACTTCCACACTCACATAGGTGGATCCCATCAAGTTTGTGTTACTGCACACCACCAAATATATGGTTATGGGTTCATTAAGAGCTAAAGCTCAACCTCACCCCTTGGTAACATACAGACAGTGTCCATCAAGTGCAAGCCTCGCTTACACCACCAAACATATGGCTATGGACCTGTCTCCGTACTGTCACACTATAGGGAGGGACAACATAAAATACAATGCATTCCTTGAATAAAACCATGACTTTTCACATTAAACCTGTTAAGACCAGGTTGGATACATTACAGTTTATTCGTGTATAGACTTTAGTCCCGTCCCCCTCGATATTTCCACAATCAATGGATCCACAAGGTTCTTTTCAGACCTTACACAATTTAGTGATATTACTTTCTTTCAAGTAAAATCGTTTACAATCTTATGCTCGAGACGAATAGGTTTGCTCTTGCCAAACACATCAAACGTGTCGTATCCACACCACTCGTCATAGATTATGGGTTAGGTTAAAGCATTAAGCTCAAGTATCATACATGGCATTTCACACTGTATTGCAACAATGCAGTACTTGAGAGTTGACTATTGCTCACATCAAGCACGAGCTGCTCTTAGCCCCACATTGAGGTATCTGCACTGAGCTTTTAAACAACTAGCTCCATCACCTGCCAACTTCAACCAGAGTCAATATGACACAATAGTGGAGCAAACATCATATCAATAAAATCATATCTCCACCCTAAGTACTCAAACGGTACACATATCATACGTATATAGTATATACGGTTGGCACGAAAGATATATACCGCAAATTTGTCAATTTCACATATCATCACAATTGTGAAACATTACCATCTCAATTCAATTAGATTACCACCAGTTTAGATCACAAAAGACCATATACCCATTCTCATCGTATTTAGAGTACATACATTATTACTATTAAGGGTAATCCATGTATTATCAATGTTGTATCAAATTATGGTGATATCAAGAGAAAGAGGTACCAAAGACCATAATTCACAAGATGCTTTTACAATTCAACTTAAGGCAATCCCAAGCCTCGGTAAGGCTCTGCCCAAGTGCTAGCATCATCAAGCTATTCACACTGACTTTGGACAGTCACCAAAATAATATTTCTATCATAATCAATTTCCATACACTAGCTATAACTAGCAAACATTGGCAATAATACAATAATTAGAAAAGATTATGATCAAACAAAATATCTCATAGGCTCTCGGGTGCTCACAAAACCCCCCCACAATGGTGCTTCTCACACTTCATTATTAAACCATTCAAATTTTCTACTTGCCAAATCAGCCTTTAAGGACAACTAAATGATGTAGGTTTCAGAGGGATGTCACAAAACATAGCTCATATATGAGCCTAAATATATTGTCATTAGTAGAATATCTCTCATTAATATCAGACATCCGACACAACAGGGAGTCTATTACAATGTGAACCCCATTCATAGTACTTCGCTAGTACCTCAACAATTTAATTAGAGCACTTCAATATTCATTATTTGGATCCATGTATGTAGACTAGATCTACCATTGACATATGATATAATAGGAGGAGTGTTGTGTTATTCATCAAACATAATGCTATCAATCACCTTAGCGTATTTAATTATCACGCGATGCCACATTTTACTCCTCATCAAGTGAACACTAGGGTCATATAGTATGTCATCCAAACAACCAACATGAGCATACCACATATGACAATAACCCAAATAAGGTATCTAGATACAAGCTAAATACCAAGTCTACGATCAATCAGGTTCTCATATGATCTGCACCTTACCCTTTTCCCAAAACTAGAAAGGAAGGCATAAAATAATGATCCTAAAGACATAATAGTCTCCAAAGACAACACAAGTCCACATATGACTCAAGCATATTATGCTTTCCCAATTACAAACTGTAAATTCAGCAGAACAGTTCAAAAAAAATACCAGTATGGACAACAATATTTAGTAGCTAAATATCATAATCTGTAGTATGAACATACAATAGTTGCACATTATAAACAACAAGTCTTACTCTAGTATTGCAAAATCCTGCATGTAATAGTTCATAACAGCATGTACATCAACATTTTACAGCCCACAATCTGTATATGACAATATGGATAGCAACATATAGCCCAAAACAATATGTAGCATCGCATTCAGCTTGAAAAAGACATGTTTCAACACTTAAGACAACATGCTTTTCATCATTTACGGGAAACACATAAGACATATCAACATAGAGACTAATATACAAATCGGACATAGATTTTCACAAGATCTCACAAGTCCTATTAGCTCTTTTCAAGAATCATCTATTTCACTTAGGCCACTCCAAATATGCAAGAAAACCAACTCTCACTACAAGATTAATCTCATGGTTAAAACTTAAAACATACCATGCTCTACCACACAAGGTATTCAAGATTGTGCAACTAGACATACCTAATCTAAGAGTTGGCCAATTCTAGGTTCAAGGCTCAAGTTCACAATCGACCTCAAACATTAAACACGTATTAACCACAATAATCTCACATAAAATTGAAAAACACACAATTCAATTTTCGTACAGCATGGTTAGCCACACAATAGTAGCACAAGCATTATATCAAATTTTTGATGTCACTCTTTGGCTCTTATTCTAGCATGAGGCCACATACAACTCCACAAACATACCTTTCATATACCTCTATTAAGGTGTAGTATTATTATTTCATGTTAATTGGATTAAAATTTACATAATTCATATTATCCTTTTAGAAATCCAAAATAATGCATTCCACGAGTCCTAACCATTATTGTCCAATAGGACACTATCCCCACATTTCGCTAGCTAGTAGTATAAGTCGTACAAGTGTGGCTTGATCCCAACCATAGACTCGACTTAATTTGTGCACCACACAAGATTAAAGAACTCAATCAAATACAAAATATTCGTACTACACATGTGGAGATGAGACTTTATACCAAAGTGTGAAATTCTATATGATATTGGACAATATCGTCCTAATCAAACATGCATGCTAGCAATCACATGGATATAATTATTAGATAATAAAATATATTTATTCAATTTCAACATTAGTTTATATGTTACTGTCCTTTTAATCACATAATATATGCTAGCAACAATATCTTGCACAAATATTAAGGCACATATCACCAATCATATGCCTATTTATTATCAAATGAGACAATATAAGATTTTTTAATGTTGACCCCAAGTAGCCATCAATTTTGGGGATAAAAGCTTCTCTTCTCTGAAGCCATTTATTCGTTGCAGCAGATAAATGACACACGATTCTGACAAATCAATTTGAACATAACAAGGTTCACGAGAAAAAGAACATACAACAGTCGTACAATATTAGTGTAGATACGTTTTGACCCACTCCTTCACTGCACTTCGGCAAGTTATGTAGGTCTAGGGAACACAGACCTCCAGGCCCACAGTTTGCAATTCTCATCAACTGATAGGAATTTGTTTCGTTGTAGAAACAAGGAAGTGGCTCTTTAGGTCATTTAAACAAAGTTAGTTGCAAAGTGTGGATTTCTTTTCAGCTCCTTTTTCTCTCTCCTAACCAAACAATTGAAAGTAAACACTTCATGTTCTTTTCTCTCCTCTTCTAGTCCTCTCTCACATCATATCACATAAGGGAAATGCTAAATTCCAGAATATCAAGTGCCTTGCCATACACAAAGGTGAAGAAACATTGACAACCATATCCAATTACGCATGCATATTTTTTATTATTATTTTTTTTAAAATAGAGGTTTTCCCATTTGTAGAAAGTAAGAGAGGCATGAATCGAATTAACATTTATATGTGCTTAGCAGGCAATACACTGGGAACCAACAGTTCCCAGATACATGAATTCTCAAGATTAGTTCTTGTTAGAAAATGCATCAAACTAAAAAATCGTAGAAATTCAAACCAGATTTTTTTAGATATGTTGATTATCCTTTCAAGTCTAAGCATATATTATATTCTAATTACTCATGATTTATTGATTCTATAGTCTTTTAGATTGTTAGAGAAAATGGTCTAAACGCAATGAAATTACATCTAAATTATAGTAGAACACTTCTATAAAATGCAATAAAATTATAGTATAATTGTACTATAAGTTTCAGTAAAATACTGCAGTAAAATAAGCTAAAATTTTAGTGAAAATTCAGTGAAAGTTGCAGCTGAAAATTGGTAGCGAAAACACAGTAAAAATACTAAAAATTATAGAAAAATTCAGAAATAATTATATAAACGTGGCGATCAAATAATTGTTAGAGAATTGCTAAATATTCAATCATAATATTTGAACATTGCAACGAAGGAGAGAGTAATTTGAAAGATCTTACAAAACGATGATAACGCGCCGTGGTAAGAACCACTGTCCTAAAAGACGATTTCGCTGCTGCTCCGATGCACACAGTATAACCTGTGGCCTTTCTCCAGGATTAACGCGACCCGACTCATAACGTGCACTTATTAATTGTCGGGTAGGAGTGCCTTAAACTTTGCCCCAAATTTGAGGAGAGAGAGAGACTTGAGAGGAGGAAACTAATCGAAAAGGCGAAAGCAAGTAACTGTAACTGGTGCCATAGAACACTCGATTCTCATACAAAGTTCGAATCTTTGGCCTGATCCCGTAAACTATATGCTCGAAGATCAGAGCCATTGATTCACGTTGATTTTTGCTTCGATTAGATTAGATCAGTGGAGAATTGGGGATTGAATGGCATGGAGGCATTGATTTGCAAGTGAAGAACATCAATTTTTTGGGGGGGGGGGGGGGGGGGGGGGGGGGGGGGAGAGTGTTGAAGTGGAGATTCAAAGCGGGGTCATGGTTGTTCGGTTCCGCGTCTTGTGTTGACGGTTTTCAGTGAGGAGTATTATATATGTATATTTAATATCTAATCAGCCATTAATCCCAACGGCCATAACGGACGTAATAAATTGCAACGACTATATTGTTTAATTACTTATAAATTTCCAACAATCACAATTAATGACAATAAACAGCTAGTAATGGGTCTTGGAAAAATTATTCCCCGAAAGATAAATATACCCGTTAAGAAAAGGATCACCCACACAATTTTTCTAATGTGGGATACAACTCCTCCTATAAAATTAAAGATTAACTTGTATCATTTTTTTAACATTAACATGTATCATGAAAGTTCATGACTTAACGTCACGATGTCAAGCCAACTATTATACATTTTACTTGTCAACATTACTCCAAGTTTAGTTTATGACGACGACATTTTGCGCATATTTAGGATTGCTTTTCTAGAGAAAAGTGATTTTTTTTACTAGAAAAAAATAATTAAAAAATAATCTTACAGCTGCACAATAGTTCCATTTATTACCCAAGTAGATCCATACAACACAGCTATAATTTTTATGTTTTACGTGAATAGAAATTTTTATGTAATTATTTATTTTAAAATTCTATTATGGCCATGTCCACCTCATGAATAAATAAAACCAAGCTAAAATTTAGGTGCAAGTGCATTTAGAAAAGTGAAAGACTCAATTTTAAAAGAGAAGTGAATTGAGACTTGTAAGTATCAAAGTTCGACTCTTGTACTATTTTGCTAAATTTTTTACTTTAACTCTTAAATCATTTTTTGTATCCTATAATTTATTATGTGTTATGTTTTTGTTAACGATGTTGTGACTAGCATTATTCTCTAATTTTATGAGTCAACGATCTTTTGACCAACATTTTCACTTATATAGTCAAATAATACACGTACGTATTAGATCTCGTTAATTGTTGTACTGTATTTTGCTGATACAGATAGAGTGAAGTTTATATTTTTTCTGTTAATAGATTTTTACCTGACAGTACTTTGCAGAAAATTAATCAAACCCAGTTTAATTTGTGTATAGGACAAACCTAAAGAGTATTATATCCGTAGATAAATGAGATTTTGTCTTAAATCAATTGATTTTTCTACCTAAGTAATGGGTTAATATATCAATGTTTTTTTAATCTTAATTTTCATGGATGTCTTTGTTGTTTTAGTTGTTAATCTTGTATAGAAAATTGATTTCTAATTTATTAATAAAAAAAATGAAAGCAAGAGCAATCAAAATTTAAAGATACGGATGCTTCCAGCCATCATCTACTGCAAATCCACATTGTACTCTTACATTACACCCTACCAGTCCCACCGTCTTCTAAGAAATTATAGATTAACTTCCAAACTTTATAGTGTGATACAAGTATATTTTAGGATGCTTTTTGAGAATAAAGTGACATACCCAGTGCCCCAAGGGCTCTCGACTAAGCAGGGTCCGGGGGTGGACGTACGCAGCCTTCCCCCTTCAAGGTATTCCCAGGAGGTCATCCATCATGGTACTGCTATTGCCTAAGCACGCTTAATTTCGGAGTTCTAATGGGATCCGATGACGGCGTGTTGATACCCTCTTTGAGAACAAGAAAGAAAAATAGAGAAAAACATCGGAGCCCAGTGTATCTCTTTTTTCTGGTTTATCTCTTTCTCTGTTGTTTTGCTTTTACTCACTTTGGTGAGTGCCAATTTTTTGTATTGCTAGTTCTCTTGTTAATTACCGAAAATAAAATGTTGGAGCACGGTTTTCACATTTACTGCTTTTGTATTCTTGTATTGATCTTCCTATATTCACCCGCTTTGAGTTTGGTTGATCAATAACATTTCAAAATTATTAGGAAAGTTGTACTTTTTTGTTGTGCAAAGTTTTCAAACTTGAAGGGAAAGAACCATAATAATCAATTAAGAAAGTTAAAATAGACAATGAAATTTTAGTATTGTTAACAACTCCATGTGTGAATCCAGTGTGAATACCAAATTAGAGTTGTAAGAGTGAAGACACCAATATATAAGCTTAGTGGATTATTGTATCTATTATGAATTGCTTTTAGGATAGAACCCCACTTAGACTTATATGTGGACCTCGTATGTTTCAACTCCATGAATTGGCCCTAAAAAGCTTGGTGAAATATAACATTAACAAAGAAATGAGTAAGCAACGTGGGATCTATCAGATTCTATCGCCATGTCATGGGTGTATTATTAGGAGTTGCCTTTTCGGATTCTGTTTCTATTTTTCTTCTTCACGGTGGATGCGTCACGCATACCTTATTCATACACCTTGATTTCCACCTAGTATCAATGTCCAACATCATATTTATTTATGAGAAAAAAAAAAAGAAATAAAAGTTGAAAGGACTTACAATATAAAACCAGCGAGTAAAGAAGATGGCAGCAATGAAGAGAAAGAGCGGGATGAAAGACGCAGTGGTGCCATACACATTCTTTGACCATCTTGTTAAATTCCTCCCAGCAGGTTGAGTTGTGATTATTGCAGAAGAATGATGATCTGAGTTACTTTCCTCCATATTTTCCACCATGCCTAGTACTAAAAAGAGAATAATAATAATAATAATAATAATAAGGCAATGATAATAGAAATAATTGTTGTTTATTTATTTATTTATTTTTATTATTTATGGAAAATGTTGTTGTATTTCATTGTTCAAAGTGTTTGAAGGTAGCTATGTTCTTATAGGAGTGGGCAAGGACGGTTTTTGCATGGATGTCAATTTGATTGGCAAATACTATGATTATTTAATTTCAGCATTCAATTTGTATATTTAATAACGTGGTATAAATTCTTCATTTAAAGTGTTCGAAAACAAATTCTTGATTTAAAAAAGTAATATTAAATTAATTATTATAATTTTGTTATTATAATATATATATATAGATATACAGCTCACATGGAAGGATGAGAAGTAAGAGGAAGCAATAATGACTATTAGATAAATCAAGAGACTATATTTTAAAATTGCTTTTATATTTCTCATTAGAGTCAATGGTGTTAAATTTCATCGGGCCTTTTAGGTCTGGCTCACGAAGTTGACATGTACAAGGTCCACGTAAATCCTAAAACTAATTGACATTAGGTGGAGGAATCCAATATGCTTATATATTGGCCTCTTCTCTCTTATAACTTCAATGTGCGATTCAACTAGACTCACATGTTTTTCAATCGCAACCATCGCCTTTTCCGATCCGAACACACCCCGCATTTGGGGACACAAACATATATATATGCTTGAGGGTGAAGGAAAGTTGGGGTTTATGAAATCTCTACCAAGGAAATCAATTTTTTTTTTATCACTACTGTTGTAATGTATGTAATATTCCGCCGGTTCACTTAATTAAGCAAGAGAATTTTGTATTAAAAATTATGCTTACAATAATAATTTAAAAGTCGATTCGATAATTTAGTTCCATATTGTTTCCAAGCATGCATGTACTATCAAGGAATTACCTTTCTCAAAAGCTTAAGCTGATGGGTGAAGGCCTAGGAACAGTTTTATACTTTAACATATCCCCTTACGCAAAGATCCATTGGTTGAAATGTGGATAGTACACAAGCCCTCCTCATACATTGTACTTAAATTATTTTTAATATTAGAAATGGAGGATATTGAGATTTGAACTGGTGACCTCTTGGTCAACAAGGCTCTGATACCATGTAAAGGAATTATATTTTCCAAAAGGTTAAACTGATGGGTGAATACCCAAGGATAATTTTATACTCTAACATGTACGGTTGTGTAAAGTGCTTTTGCCAAGCACTATACTTCATCTAAAACAATTTGTGCCAGATTATTTTTCAATACTAAACGAAAATTAAAAAATATTGATCCAGTTTGGCACCAATTATTTTAATGGAAAAGGAAATTACGCAATCCTGTTGACTTGGGAATTCAACCCATGTGTATAGATAAGCTAAAAAGTCGTGTACTTCGACAAAATTCTAAGCAACTTAAAATCATACGCTCTGGATGATAATTGTAGAGTCCCTTCTGCTGGGTTTGTTCTTACGGTTTAGTTGTGTTGTTGCCATAAATTTACGGATCAAACTTTCGCAATGGCTTATCACTGCTTGGAAGAAAGTCAAGTTTGAACTGTTTGTAATTGGATTTAACCAATTACTTCTTATGATTGGTGATATTTTTAGTGTATCAGATTTCAATTTGCAATTTTTATGCGGATTTAGTCAATGGTCCAATCAAGGAGACTGTTATATATATTTTCCTTATACTTATGAGAAATAGAAATAATGCAGTGCGTAGAAGAAAAATTAGGGACCGGGAAAGTTTAATAGGTTTTCCTTAACTCTTATTACGAAAATATTAAAAACAAAGGGAAAAAGTTACTCAAATTCTCACAACCCAAGAATAGGAGAAAATCTTAGAAATAATCAAAATTATGAATGAATAAATTTGAATCCAAAACCCTAACTCATCCCCTCTTTAAATAGAGGAAGTAAAATATCTAGAAAATAAAAGATAAAATCATAACAAATCTTTCTTAATCTAAAACATTTTCCTTAACTCAAAATTTAAACACAATCCCTTGCCCTAGCTGATAAGCTCCTGCTGCAACAGAACTCGCCGACTCGCCAACCTGCAAACCCGTCAATTGTTAGCCGTCAATGCTCGTGAGGTTACCGGCTACACCATCCTCCCCAGGCTAGAGAGAATTCACCCTCGAGTTCGTCATGAAGTCAATAGGATCATTGTCGCCAAAGTATGGAGTCGGGTGTTTGACATTGAAGACATTAAAAGTCCACATGCCGGCTAGTAATTGAACACGGTAAGCGTTGTCATTGATCTTCCCAATAGTCTTCAAAGGACCTATCTTGCGCGCCAACGACTTTGTTGTATCCCCAAGCATGAAAACGTTCTTTGGTAAAGACAGCCGAAACTTGATCGCCTACTTGGAATTGAACTTGGCGACGGTGTTTGTCACTTGCCAACTTGTACTTAGTGCTAGCTTCCAAGTGCTGTGCATGGGTTTGCTCATGCATATCTTAGACATCGAAGATGAAATCCTCTGCCTTGACATTAGGACCAGTTTTAAGGTTTGGAACTGGCGCCAAATCTATTCGAGATCACGGAACAAAACCGTAAACGATCTTGAATGCGAGAACCCCATGCGTTTTTTAATTGAGCTATTATAGGCTAACTCAACTTGGTATAATCGTTTCTCCGAACCTTTGATGCTATAAGAAACAAGGCAGTGAAGTAGATTTCCCAAATATCGGTTTGTGACTTTCATTTGACCATCTGTCTGAGGGTGGTGCACCGTGCTAAATGATAAGGATGTGTTCGCCATTTGCCACATAGCCTTCCAGAAGTAGTTCACAGATCTCACGTCTCAGTCAGAAACAATGCTTGTCGGCAAACCATGAAGCTTGTATACTTCCCAGAAATACAACCCGACGACATGGACTGCCTCAATGCCCTTCTTGCACCCAATTAAGTGCTCCATCATAGAAAAACAATCCACAACAATGAAGATTGAATATATCCCCCCTTTTGTTTGTGGTAACCCTAATACGAAGTCCATGCCTCAGGCTGACTCTGAACTGGAAAAAGCATGTAAAGGCCTGAGTTGGTCACTCCACCTTTCCACACCTAACGTATACTACAACCATTGGCAAATCTCTCAATTTCCTTGCATAATGAGGGCCAAAAATAATTGTCGCTAATCTGCTGTAATGTCTTGTCTCTACCCATATGCCTTCATTATGCAAAGCTAGTTTCCCTTAAAGAGGAACTTGTCATGGATTGAGTATCCGAGAACAGAACTGGATTGAGTCTCCCGCCAAATCTCTCTGAAGGAAGGTCATCTTAGTTCTTAACAATGCCTAACTCATAAAGGGAGGGCTAGTGGAACCATTTTCGGGAAAGAGGGCATATGCCATCGTGGTTTAAGGAACTCACATAGACCATGATATTTCTGTTTATACCAATGCTATCAACTTGCAAGTAATTTTGTGCCCCCAAGATGTGTCAGTCTATCATAAGACTATGCTTGGTTTGGATACATATCAGCTAGGGTTATTTGTTAAGGAGTTTTAAATGGTCCATGGTCTCCCCTTCCCCTCAGTTTAAATCATAAACCTCTTGTGGACTTGAATAGTCAAGTGTCAACTTTCTCAGCTTCAAAAGCTCTTTGAGATCAACCTATAGATTATAGGTGCCCATAGGGATATTACACACCGTAAGTGGGAACCAAGGGCTATCTAAGGATTTCTGAATTATACTCAACTTATTGGGTCTCCCTCAAGACTTGAAGTTTCAAGAATTAGTTTATGTAATCCCTTGATAATGCTACAACTACATTTACGTGTTATCACAAAATGGGCTCTGCAAACAATTTCTAGTGGTGCTTCTCATGGTAACGGCTCTTATGCTTTCATTGCTTTCTAAAAGCTTAAAGCATAGAACAAACACTAGCTTTTGATTCTAGGCTCTACCTTAAAGAATATCCTTGTAATTGAAAGCATGTCTAGGCTTCTAGTTTCAGTAAATCTTTTCAAGGAAAAGAGTTTGAAAGCAGTGCAGCAAACACAACCAATAAAGTTTCCACTAATTTTTTGGCCCCTTTAGCAACCAAAGAAGCAAACCAAGAAGATAAAATTGTACTTCTTTCAAGCTTGGTTAGGAAAAGAATAAACCCTTGAGATCTAATAGCAAGTACCTTATAGTTTTAACTTTATTTGCAATTGTTATCCTACCCTTTGATTTCACTTGCATGCTAGTGCTTGCACAGTCACTCTTAGGGAAATCGACTTGAGATCCCTCATTTGTTATTAAGATTGAAGATTCTCCTTCTAAAAGTCGGGCTCAAGCGTCACTTGGTGCCTCCGAGAGAACAAACATCTCAATGCAAGAAGTTGAATCTTGTGTTGGCCTGGTTCCTAAAGAAGTGATTGGCAACCTTTAAGTGAACCAAGTTCCTTTAGAAGAATTAATTAGGAAGTTGGTCCAAGTGCCTTTCTTGCTACCTTGGTATCATGAAGAAACTCCGACCCAGACTTTTGATGTTCTCAACAAAGCTTCCGTTCAGGAAGCCATGGGTGAGGTGTGTTCTATACTTAACTTGCTGTTCCATTCTTCGTGACCAATCATTGATTCTTGGTTAGAAAAGGTCTGGCCAAGGAAGTTACACACCAAAGATCATGCATGAAGCTATGGTAATGAAACAAGAGGTCCTAAGGACAACATTATCCTTGTCAGCTATGCCAACCAACACTCTAGCAAGGGGCAGGATGCCTACACCCTCAACTATGGTTATGGTTCAGGACTTGTTGAGTAAATTCATTGAACTAAGAATCGAGTTCACCCCTCGGGCTAAGAATAAGGGAGCCAAACCTTGCTTAGTTGGCTTCTTGCTATAAGTTCCCAAGCATCTGGTTTAAGGAATCCATGGTCATCAAATCTAAGCTCTAAAGATGATTTTGTGGTGGCTGAATCTATAACCATTGAACATGGAAGCTTGAGCAAGAAGTTTTTACTCTTGAATGTCTTAAGATAGAATTAACTTCAGGTTGAAGAATGGAAAAACTCTATTAGTAAGAGTACGAAGTTTAAAATGAGGGCATGTAGGTATCACCTAAATGATTGAACTATACAAGAAAGACGCAAGTGGGATCATTCTCAAGTGTTTTGACTTGGATGACGTTATGCTAGTCATGGTAGGATCCCATGAAAGCATTTGTGGATCCCATCAAGCAGGCTACATGATGAATTGCTTGCTCCAATGTTATGACTATTATTGACTGTTGATGATGGATGATTGTATCGAGTATCTAAAGGGTGTAGATCGTGCTAGAAACATGGACATGTTCCTAGAGTTGCTACATCTGAAATTCACACAATAGTTAAGCCATGGCTCCTTCGGGGTTTAATTGGAGAAATTAATGCTCCATCACACAAATGACACTAGTATATCTTAGTGGCCACTAACTACTTTACTAAGTGTGTCGAGCCAGAACCGTGTAGAAATATCAATCAACACGATGTGATTGAGTTCATGAAGCAATACGTTTTGTGCAGGTATGGGATCCTTGAGACCACCATCTTGGATCAGACTAAAGTGTTTAATGGTTCTAAGGTTAAGGAGTTCACTAAAAGTTTCAATATTGAAATGTTGAACTCTACTCCTTAGTATGCTCAAGCTAATGGCCAAACAAAATCAATGAATAAGATCCTTAAGGCCAACATTAAAAAAGTGGTTGAAGATAACCCAAGTAAGTGGCATAAGTTACTTTTAGATGCTCTTTTGGCTTATAGAACCTCAAAACAGGACACAACTAGGACTATGCCATTTTATTTGACGCATTGTAATGATGCAATCATTCCAAATGGATGTTATGTGATACTTGTACACCCGTCGGTAGCTATGACAAACTCATACACTTTGCGAGTGCACAAATTTTATAAACATTTTAAATGATATCATTGTCTCTTCCTGTTATTACTTCCACAACATCACTGAAGCATCATGCGTACACCTCAAACAATTTTTTTTTTTTTGGTTACAAGGGGATTGGGTTGCCCCAACCGACCTCGGCCCATGAGAACTGCCCACAAGCCCTCATGAGTATATCCTCAGCGAGCATCAAACTCCCGATCCCTAGGTGATGACCGCATGGATAGGAGACGCCACCAATTGGGACACTCTCAAATATGCGGCTGTGAACTCTCCTCAGCCATTTATGAGCTATCGCTCCCCAACCATGTTTCGACCCATCAAAGTTCACTTTAGCAAAAACAATAGTAGGCTTACACTGCTGGACCCATCTTACACTATAGGTACATGGTCAAAAACTTAATCTTTCCCAGCGGAAACCTTTTTTTTTGACATATGCATTACCAACAGGAAATTTTGTTGTTATATCTTTCACCAATACACATATTTTTGTTAACATTGTTTTATTGGTATATCCTTTACCAACAGATAATTTTTGTTGATATATATTTTACAAACATAAAAGTTTCATTACTATCCTTTTTACCAATAAAAAGTTACAATTGCAGCTATTGAGGGGTGATTGCCAACAATTTAACATTTATCTTCATAAAGCCTTTACAAACAAAACATGTGACAACAGCTTAATGACGTACCAATTTTTGTGGGTAAAGTTTTTCCTAATAGAAAAATTGTCTTTGCCAACAAGAACCCTACTATTGACAATGGTCGCTTTTTTCATAGTGTGTACTTCTCTAACCCAAGAGCCCGGCGGTCCAACATTCAGAATAGAGTTGCTGCTTTATTCCTTTAGCATAGGCATACAAAATGGGGGCCTTTGTCAATAAATTAGTATAGTCAAACAACTTAGGTTGCATTTGAAGTACAGGAAAAATCCGTGCTTTCAATCAATTTCTACTTCCCACATCTACCTTTTAAAAAAAAAAAAAAAAAAGTAGATGTGGGAAGTAGAAATTGATTGAAAGTACGGATTTTGGCTCTTTTTTGGTTGGTAGGAAGAAAGCATAATGCGGGAAGTGGAAATTGCTTTAAAAAAGCAAGAAATAACTTACCTAGTCTCTAGATAAGTTCTAATTTCTTTATTTTTAACTAGCTTCCTGAAGGAAGCTCTATTTCACATCATGACAATTAAACATTTTTACCTAGCTCATGAGAAGTGAAACAAGAATTGATTTCTTGAGAAATACAACTTTTCACTGAAATTTAATTGATGGGGCAATCTAACAAGGCCTTCATTTAATTAAGTGGGATCTATTCCTAATTACCCCATGATTGATTTTAAAGTGTGTTTTAAAACCGTCTACTCGTAAGCGTACGAAATCATCGTAGGTTTGTCGGGTATACGGGTCGTATCCATACGGAATCATGTTAAGATGGACTTACTGATTAACGAGCGGTTGGAATTTTTGGATTTTTTTTGTTGTTTGAATAAATTGTTAGCTAGATTAATGAAACTGAATATAAAGCGAATGTGACAATTCAATTGAGGTTAGTTTAGGGAGTGAATTTAGGGTAGCTTAACACGTATCCCGTCATTATATTTTACTTAGGCGATGATTTGAAGGACTTAAGCTACAAGCTCTAAGCCTGGGTTAATATATAAATTAGGGCTTAGGGTAATGAACTAGTCTAAAGGCATAACTTATCTTAGCACCCTAGATTTAGCATAGGTTATCTCATTAGCATTGCTTAATTCCTTTGTTACTCCTAATTCAATATTAACTTATATAAAAGATTAGGTTCAAGGTTGGGTACAACCTCAACCCTAACCACGCATAAATTCCTATTATGTTATGGTCTAGGCTACAAGCACAAGACTAATTACTGCAAAGTTGGAGACCTAATCATGGCTACAAGCACACATACAAAACATCCAACAATCATGAAGAACTCCCCACAGGGGTGTGAATATAACATAATTAAACCAAACGTCAAAAGTATAATATAAATCTGGGATATGGGCGGCTACCCGCCCTTCATCCGTAAACTAAGAAAGTTTACTCCTCCATGGGAGTTTTACACATCCTTAAACTTAAAGAAAAGAAGATACTATGTGTAAAATAAACAAAAGAATAAACTCCCTCAATCTTTGAGTCGATGCTAATCCAAGCCTGAATTCTCCCAGTACTCCAACCACTTGGGCTTTAGCTTTTGAGAACCTGTAGATCTCATAGCGGCTTCGGGTTTGAGAGAAAGGGGAGGACGTGCGGTCAAGAAAAAGCGTGCCAAAGGCTGACCTCCCCTTCTCTATTTATAGGCACAAGAGTATTTACGGAACCCTCCCGATCTATGGGCTAAAGCGCCGATCGATCGGTGAGCTCACGCAAAGCTCCCTATCGATCAGTGCTTTTGGCCGATTGATCGGCAGGCTCTCGGTTAGTTTCTCTAACCGGGAGCTGCTGATCGATCAGTTCTCCTAGCCCCCCTTTTCTCGATTAAGCACCGAAGCGCTATGAGATGTTCTAGATTCACCAAATTATGATCCAATGGGTCTTTCTTTTGCACAAGTGGTTGGGTTTCTCCAATTAATCTTTAAATATGCCTCAATAATTCTTGATTTTGCCATAATTCTTCTTTCGTCTGCTTTGATGTGTTCTACATGAAAATGTACCTAAATAACAACCAAACACACATGTAGAGGCCGAATATATGACAGAAATGAGAAATAAAATATGTAAAAATCACGCGCATCAACATCCCCAAATCCACACATTGCCTGTCCTCAAGCAAGATTCTATTTAAACTAGCTACTGGTGGAAAAGTCGAGTCAGGCTTTTAAACGCAAAGGTCACTTGTGAAAATTATTGTTCGACCATACTTGAGAGTAGCGAATTCTTATGTGACGTTATTATTGCACCAGTTCTGACTTAAGTCTCTGACATTAAGGTCTTTTTACTAGTGAGTGATCTTAGAACTTCTCTTCCCTTCGTCTTACTTCAAAACCCTCCGACTTAAAGAAGACATAAAGGTAATAAGTAAAGGAGCAAGTTATCCTAACCCTTCACTGCTAATCAATAGTGAAATCAAAAGGCTTCTCTTTTCCTCAAGTTTTCCCTTCTTCCTTTTTTTTTTTTTCCCTTTTTCACTCGGTTAGGCGTGTCTCCTTCAGACTTATGTAGCGAGTTTTCGGCCAGTAGCTCTCGATCCAGTTGGTTCAAGGTACCAGGTTTTAAGAGACCCCTACAGACCTAAGGGCTCGAGTCTTAAGGATCCACAACCTAATCTGTTAGCACACATCTTTTTTTTTTAGTGCTTATTTTAGTAACTACAAAGTTGATTCTTCTTAAACTTTTCCTATGGCCCATGTAGCGAGCTTTTGACTGGAAGCTCCCGACCTAGTTGGCTCAAGGTACCAGGTTTTAAGATACCCCTACGGGCTTACTCGCTTGAGACACAGGGGCTACAAGAACCAACCACTCACCTTTTTTTTTCTTTTTTTTAGGGGTTACTTAAGATAAAGAAATGTACAATTGATTTCAAAATTGTTAGAAGTAGAATAGTGGATTCTTATTCCTAAAATTATTGCCATTGTTTCGACCCAAACAGTAAGATATGTCACAAGATTAAAGATAAAAAGTAATAATCTCACTAACTAGTTAAAAGATAAAAATATGGATTCAAAAGTCTGATCCAGCAATAATCTCATCTTATAATCATTCTAATCATCGAAGTACATTACAGAACTAGGCTACAATAAGGGTCACAAACAACCTTATACTCATTTTTGCCTTTAAAAATGTAGCTAATTTATGCTAAATTAAGCTTAAAGGACAAACAAAGTTGACTCTCATCTACCATCCCCAAACCCAAACCTTGCATTATCCTTAATGCACTATAATTAAAATAGAGGCAAGGAAAGGAGAGAGACGACCTGAGATCATGAATAGGTAGCCACACATACCAGAAGTTGAAGACAGACAAAAGTAAGCTACATAAAAAAAAGAACAGAGAAGACTGTGGACTAAAATAATTTGTTAATAAAAGGAAAAGAAAGATATACAGAACAAATGTTTAGTACAGGAGTAACACAAATAACTAAGGGAGGGGGAAAAGGCGAAGGAGAACCACCTGTTTACAGGCGATAGAGTTCTGTGACCCAAGACTGAATGTGATCCAGATGGTGCACAATATCCGTCACGTATGGCGGGACATTGCCGGGATCAGCAGAAGCAGGTGGCGTGGGTGGGCGTCCCTCACGGTGTGATGCTCTGGCAGGAGCAACAGCCAGGGCTGGGTCATCCTCCATGTCCGACTCCTCCCTGCGCGCGTCGGCCCAGGCAAGGGAAAAGAAGGTCCGACGATGCTGGGTGGGATCAAAGTGGCGGAGTGGTGCACAAGCTCAGTCAGGAGCGATCGGTATGCGCACCCAAGCACGCCATACAAGCCTTGTGATTAAACGAGGAAAGTACAAAGCGCTGCTGCCAACAGAGAAGCACTGAAACTGGTGGTGGACAACAATAAAACTCGGTAAGTATGTGGCCCCCCACATCCACCCTCACACCTCGGTAGAACTTCCAAAGAAGATCTAAAATGGGGCTGGTGCGCTCCTGGACATGACCGGTAGGCCATAGATTGGCCTTAATAATGGTGTCCAGGAGCCACATATGCGAAGAAAGGGCGGAGCAGAACGTCGTGGATGGATGATCTATCGCACATTGGCCACCACATAGCTCAGTGATAATGTTCACGGCCTTTGGTAGGTTAACGGGAGGGTGCCAAATAGATTCGTCAACATATAAGGGATAACCTACAGCCTCGGCGACGTCCGTGGCATCAAATCGGATGGTCTTGTCATGAATAGTGATGTCACCGTAGGTCCGAACTGCTCCTTGATGAAGAGCATAGGAGGAATATCCAAAGAAGGAAAACCAGGTTCTCCTTCCAGCTCTCTACCAAGAAGGTAGATAAAATCCCTATGTTGGCAAAAGAGAATGGCCCAAACACCCTCCCTCTCATCTTTAAGATCCTCACCAAACACCGTCTCCCCAGATACAGGGGCAGCCCTGATTCGAGCAAGAATGTCGGTCTGTTAGGAGCTGCTGCCCTCCTCAGTGCGGCTCCGCTTGGCACGCAGTATAATATAGAAATAAGAACACGAGCAGATGAACACAAAGATAAGGGAGAGAAAGAAACATAAAAAGAAGAAAATCAATGAGAACAACACCCCAATCTTGACCCACGGTTAAAAAAAAAAAACGAAAACCCTAGATCGGGAAGAAAAAAAAAAAACCACATCCCAAACACATAAATCCAGCAACCACAAGTATCAAAGGGCTAAATTCAGTCACTGAAAACCTATATAAACATGATTCATGAACAAAGGTGTAAACAAGGCACAATATCAATAAATTCAAATTTTATTCACAACTAAGACATAAATCAGGACTAAGCCACTTTAATAAAGCAGGATAACAATCAAAGAACAGCTTAAACATGCTCTCTTGAAGTAAAAATAGGGTAAAGTGAAAGATAAAAGAAGGGGGGAACACATACCTTGTAATAAAGGGTAAAAACGCAGAGAAACCGGTGCTGGGGTCGGCTTTGGTGGCCGGAACGGCAGTGGTCGAAGGTGGTGGCCGAAGATGGTGGCTGGAGATGGAAGGGGGGGGGGGGGGGGGGGGGGGGTCATGGGTTAGGGTTTGGGGTGGGGGAAATAAAAGTGAGGGGGGCGGTCGACGGATCGGGGGGTTTTAAAAGAGGGGGTCGTACATAGGGCACCCCGATCAATTGGGTACTAGCCAATCGATCGGGGTTGAAAGGCGGAAAGCCCCAAGCTATAGCGCTCCCGATCAATCGGGTTCAAAGCTGCGGTATACCCTGTACTAAAAATCTTTGGTTTCGAAGACTTTCAATAAAATAAAATAAATAAATAATAATAAAATAAAATAAAACATAAACTACGAAACATGAAATAAATTGGGTTGCCTTCCAAAAGCTCTAAGTTTAACGTCTTCAGCCGGACGTGGTATTTTCTTCGACGCTAGGCTGATCCCGGCGTAGGGTCCCTAAGATGAATTTCTTCAAACTCGTGTGGTCGATCCCCCAACCCAATAGCGTGTTTAAGATGATGGCCATTTATTGTGAGAAGGCGACCACCATTGATGTCTTAGATTTTAATTGCCCCAGAAGGGTATGCGTGGACCACTTCGTGAGGTCTATCCTATCGTAAACGTAGTTTCACGGGAAAGAACTGAAGATTGGAGTTGTAAAGCCAAACTTTTTGACCAACTGCAAAACTTTTGTGCAAAATTCTTTTGTCATGAAAAGCTTTTGTTCTTTCTTTGTATAGTTTGGCATTTTCATATGCCTCGTATCGTATCTCGTCCAACTCGCTGAGTTGAAGTCGTCAGTGCGACCTGATACTGTGCATGTCATGATTAAATGGCTTAATGGCCCAATATGCGCGGTGCTCAAGCTCTACTGGCAAATGGCATGCCTTCTCGAAAACTAAGCGATAGGAAGACATGCCTATTGGAGTCTTGAAGGCTGTACGATAAGCCCAAAGAGCGTCGTTCAACCTTAAAGACCAATCTTTGCGGTCCGGTCTAACGGTCTTCTCAAGGATAGACTTTATTTCCCGGTTCGAGACTTCAACTTGACCACTAGTTTGAGGGTGATATGGGGCGGCTAATTTGTGAGTGATGGAGTACTTTCTAAGAAGTGACTCAACCGAACGATGAGTGAAGTGTGTCCCCCCATCACTAATTATCGCTCTAGGAACACCGAAACATGAGAAAATATTGTCTTTAACAAACTCAATAATCAGCTTGTGGTAGTTTGTTCTAGATGTAATGGCCTCGACCCATTTCGAAATATAATCAACAGCTACCATAATATAAACACAGCCATGTGAATTAGGGAACGGCCACATGAAATCAATGCCCCAAATGTCAAAAATTTCACAAACTAAAATGGGGTGCTGAGGCATCTCATCACGTTTTGTGAGGGCACTTGTGCATTGACAGCGATCGCACGCCTTACAAAAATCACGAGCGTCTCGGAAAAGAGTCAGCCAAAAGAAGCCACTTTGAAGGACTTTTGGCGCTGTACGTCGCCCCCCAAAGTGTCCTCTACAGGCTAAACTATGACAAAATCTCAATACACACTCATGCTCATTTTTCGGCACACAACGACGTACTACCTGATCAGAACATACCTTGAACAAATCCGAATCATCCCAGAAAAAATGACTTGCTTGGGAAAGGAAGCGGTCCCGCTCTTGTTTTGGCCAATGGGTAGGCAGCTTCCCGGTCGCCAAATAGTTAACGATGTGGGCATACCATGGGGCTTGACTTCCTATAATAGAAAATAACTGTTCACCAAGAAAACCGTCATCAATGGGACCAATAGGGGCATCAGATGGGAAAACAATCCGTGAATAGTGATTGGCCACGACGTTATCCGAGCCTTTCCTATCTCGGATTTCTAAGGCAAATTCCTGAAGTAATAAAACCCAGTGAATTAACCTAGGTTTCATTTCCTTCTTAATAAGAAGAAAACGAATGGCAGCATGGTTAGAAAAGACTACTACTCTCGAGCCTAAAACATAAGATCGAAACTTGTCAAGTGCGAAAACTATAGCTAGTAATTTCTTTTCAGTGGTGGTATAATTCTTTTGGGCTTCATCTAACGATTTACTAGCATAGTAAACAATGACAGGTTTACGATTGTTCCGTTGACCGAGCACGGCTCCTACAACATAACTAGAGGCGTCACACATAATCTCAAAAGGTAACGAGTAGTCGGGAGGTTGAATAATGGGGGCTGTAGACAATAAAGTTTTCAACTCAGTAAATGCTGCTAAACGGTCATTATAAAAAACTAAAGGTACATCATTAGCAAGCAAATTTGACAACAGTTTAGTAATTTTACTGAAGTTGGTGATGAAACGTAGGTAGAATCCAGCGTGGCCAAGGAAAGATCGAACTTCCTTCCTCGAGGTCGACAGAGGGAGGTTAAGCAATTAAGTCCACCTTGGCCTTGTCTATAGTAATACCCTCTTTAGATACTACATGTCCTAAGACTATGCCCTGCTAAACCATAAAATGGCTCTTCTCCCAACTGAGTACCAAATTATACTCCTCGCAGCGTTGCAAAACAAGATCTAAGTGAGATAAACATTCATCAAAAGACGATCCAAACATAAGAAAAATCATCCATAAACACATCTAGGTAGTCGTCCAACATGTTCAAAAAAATGGACATCATACATCGCTGGAATGTAGCAGGTGCGTTGCACAGACTGAAGGGCATCCTTCGGTATGCAAATGTACCAAAGGGGCAAGTAAACGTTGTTTTCTCTTAGTCCTTAGGGTGAACTGGGACTTGGTTATACCCTGAGTAGTCATCCAAGAAACAATAGTACGCTTGACCTGCTACTTTATCTAGGATCTGGTCCAAAAAAGGTAAGGGGAAATGGTCCTTGCGTGTTATAGAGTTCAACTTATGATAATCGATGCACACTCTCCACCCTGTAGTAGCTCACGTAGGGACCAATTCACCTTGGGCATTCGCAACGACCATGATTCCTGACTTCTTAGGAACCACCTAAACTGGAATGACCCAGGGGCTATCAGAGATGGGGTATATAATACCCGCATCTAGCAATTTCATGACCTCTTTCTTAACTACCTCCCTCATATTGGGGTTAAGCCTCCTATGTTTTTGGGTTAATTCCTTCAGATCAGTAACCAACCACCTTATGGTTCGTTTGTGGTTTTGTAGGACAACTAACAACCTAGATTCTTGATTCTCAGCTAGGTTAGACGCAATAATCACAGGAAGGGTGTCATTTTGTCCTAAAAATGCATATTTCAGGGTGGTCGGGAGAGCTTTGAGCTCCAACACCGGTGGACACTCAATAGATGGTTTAGCAGAGTAGGCCAGTTGGGGGTTCAAACATCAGACCCCTAGCCTCAATTCTCATTAGCTCCTGCATGTCAAGCAAATTATCAACGTCAGTGCTCACATCAAAATCAACAAAAGTGAGCGAATTAGATAGTTTGTCTTCTTTGATTAAGTCAGAAGACACTAACTCAACCAAAGGATCAATAGCATCAACCATGAAGCAATCAAGGTCATCCTCATTAACAGGGAACTTAGCAGCATTTGACACATTCAGTTTAACCTTAAGAATCCCAAATGACACTTCTAACACCCCAGTTCGACAATGAATGATAGCATCAGCCGTTGCCAAGAACGGTAGTCATAAAATGACAGGGGTGTGGTTCCTTTGATGAGGGGTAGGATCTATGTCTAACGCGATAAAATCGATGGGGAAGATGAACTTATCAACTTTGACAAAAACATCTTCCAACATACCTCTAGGTAAATGCTCTGATCTATCCTCCAACTGTAGGGTAACATTAGTTGGTTTGAGATCTCCCATCCCCAATTCCTGAAAAATTGAGTATGGGATGAGGTTCACGCTTGCCCTTAAGTCCAAAAGAGCCCGACTCATATAGCTCTCTCTTATGACGCACGGGACTGTAAAAGCTCCTGGATCTCTACACTTAGGTTGGATGCCTGACATTAAGATGCTGCTCACTTTTTCAGTGAGTTGGACCTTCCTAGGGACATGAGCTTGCGCTCGCTTCTTTCTAGCACATAGGCCCTTAAGAAGTTTAGCATACATGGGGACGTGTTTAATGGCATCAATCAATAGTAGGTTAATCTTGACGTCCTTAAAAAAGTTCATTAACTCATCTCTCTTCGGGTCGTCCTTCCCTTTCGGTCCTAACAGGGCCATAGGAAAAGGAACAATTGGTTCGGGAGGTGAGCCCAGTGAAGGTGTGGGCACTCCATCCTTATCAGCAATAGGGTTTGGAGTCCCATCCTCCCGCTCAACTTCTATCTCTACTTCTGTTAAATCATCCTCACCCGTGGCTGAGACAACCTTAGCTTGCTCATGAGTGACCTGGCTAAGGTTAGTATTAGTTGATCCCCTGGGATTAGTGAGAGGTAGGGAGGATAACCTCCCTTCCTCTCTCCTGTTCATGGCCTGAGCTAACTGTTCTAGTTGGTTCTCTAACTTAGAAATCAACTGTGAATGAGAGTGGATCAACTGTTGGTTTTCCTGCATAAAGTGGAGCATACGTTCCTCAAACTGAGAAGTGTAGCTCAGTGGTTGGGGTGGTGGATTAGCATTAGGAACTGGAGGGTGAGAAGAAGAGCCATACCTTTGCTCTCCGTGGAAACCAGGAGGGTGTGCCTTACCTGTAAATCCTGGTGCTGGTTGTCTCATGGCTGGGTTCTGATTTGTGTTCTTCTTCCATGAGAAATTGGGATGGCTGCGCCACCCTAGATTATAGGTCTGCGAGTACGGATTGTTGTTCCTCGAGTACTCCTGCGCTGCATAAGCATGGTCCTGCACATACTCGGGAAACTGTGACGCATATAAACACTCAAAAACAGAATGATCATCTCTTGAACAAATACTTCACAGAGTAATACCCTCAGATGATGATTTGGCTGCATTAACTGGATGCACATTAGTGGGATTTGCATTTAAACTCATCATCTTATCCATCTTTCTGCTAAGTGCATCTAGTCTTAAATTAACATCATCTTGGGGTGCTACCTCGTAAACACCACGCGTGTTTCTCCTAACCACCCTCGCAGAAGAGGCTTGGTCGAGGGAATGTTCATTAAGGCGCTTGAAAAGCATCCAGGCCTCGTCCTTGCCTTGCTGGTTAAATGCTCCCCCGCATAAAGCATTTACCATTTGCTTGTTTGACGCACTGAGACCATCATAGAAGTTTTGGACAAGAGCCCACTTGGGGGACCCATGGTGGGGACAGCTTATAAGAAGTTCCTTGAACCTATCCCAACACTCGTGAAACTGCTCCTTGTCTTTTTGTTCAAAACTGTTTATAGCGAGCCTAATAGCCATCTTTTTGGCTTTAGGGAAAAACTTGACCAGGAAGCCCTGTTAAAGGTCATTCCAAGTGGTGATTTCAACCCGGGGTAGGGACTGAAACCACCTAGTAGCCACGTCTTTTAACGAGAATAGAAAAAGACGTAGTCTAACCGCATCATTTGAGACACCTTGATAATGACAGGTTTCACATATTTCGAGGAATGCGTCAAGGTGCTCGTATGGGCTCTCAATTGGCTTCCCATAAGATGTGGGAAGCATGTTGATAATCCCAGGCTTAAGTTCGAAGTTGGCATTACCCATAGCAGGTAACGCAACTTCGGCAGGCGCAACATACGTTTGGGGAATGAAGTGATCCCCAATCGTATGTGGTTCGTTATTAGCCATGGTTCGTTGTGTACTCTCTCTCGCTTCTAATCCCCTCATGGTAGACAAAGTCAGCTCAATTTCGGGGATGTACAGTAACAATTCAGGATCGAGCGAACGCCTATCGTGCATGTAATATCGAAGCTGGGATGGATCCACGCTGACCTCGACTAATGACTCAAGCAAAAGAAAAATAACTATAAAAAATAACTCAAAGCAATAAACAAAGAGCAAACAAAACAAAGTTCGTTAATCTTAAATTCCAACTTAGCAAACCGATTCCCCGGCAATGGCGCCAAAAACTTGATGTGATTTTAAAGTGTGTTCTAAAACCATCTACTCGCAAGTGTGCGAGATCGTCGTAGCTTTGTCGGGTATACGGATCGTATCCACAGGGAATTGTGTTAAGTTGGACTTACTGATTAATGAGCGGTCTGAATTTTTGGGTTTTTTTTTGTTGTTTGAATAAATTGTTAGCTAGATTAATGAAATTGAATATAAAGCGAATGCGAAAATTCAATTGAGGTTAGTTTAGGGAGTGAATTTAGGGTAACTTAACACGTATCCCGTCATTATATTTTACTTAGGACGATGATTTTAAGGACTTAGGCTACAAGCTCTAAGCCTGGGTTAATATATAAATTATGGCTTAGGGTAATGAACTTGCTTAAAGGCATAACCTATCTTAGCACCCTAGAAGTAGCATATGTTATCTTATTAGCACTACTTAATTCCTTTGTTACTCCTAATTCAATATTAACTTATATAAAAGATTGGGTTCAGGGTTGGGTACAACCTCAACCCTGACCACACGTAAATTCCTATTATGTTATGGTCTAGGCTACAAGCACAAGACTAATCGCTGCAAAGTTGGAGACCTAGTCATGGCTACAAGCACACATACAAAACATCCAACAATCATGAAGAACTCCCCATAGAGGTGCGAATATAACATAACTAAACCAATAATCAAAAGTATAATATAAATCTGGGATACAGGCGGCTACCCGCCTTTCATTTCTAAACTAAGAAAGTTTACTCCTCCATGAGAGTTTTACACATCCTTAAACTTAAAGAAAAGAAGATACTATGCGTAAAATAAACAAAAGAATAAACTCCTTCAATCTTTGTGTCGATGCTAATCCAAGCCTGAATTCTCCCAGTATTCCAACCACTTGCGCTTCAGCTTTTGAGAACCTGTAGATCTTGTAGCGGCTTCGAGTTTGAGAGAAAGAGGAGGACGTGCAGCCAAGAAAAAGTGTGCCAAAGGCTGACCTCCCCTTCTCTATTTATAGGCACAGGAGCAGTTAGGGTTCCCGATCGATCGGCTAAAAGTGCCGATTGATCAGTGAGCTCACTCAAAGCTCCCCGACCGATCGGTGCTTTTGGCCAATCAATCGGCAGGCTCTCGGTTAGTTTCTCTAATCTGAAGCTGCTGATCGATCGGTTCTCCGATCCCCCCTTTTCTCGATTAAGCACCGAAGCGCTAAGAGATGTACTCGGTTCACCAAATTATGATCCGATGGGTCTTTCTTTTGCACAAGTGGTTGGGTTTCTCCAATTAGTCTTCAAATATACCTCAATAATGCTTGATTTTGCCAGAATTTTTCTTTCGTCCTCTTTGATGTGTTCCACATGAAAATGTACCTAAATAACAACCAAACCCACATATGGAGGCCGAATATATGACAGAAATGGGAAATAAAATATGTAAAATTACGCACATCACCCAAATAGAAGGGTAAGCTTAAACCTTGACCACCTGTTTGGCAACGGGGTAAAGAGTGGTAAAGGGGAGTAAGGGTAAATGGGGGTAATTTTTGACCCTTATTTGGCAACCTTATTCGAGGGTACCCTTCTTTACCCCTAATTTCTTTAACTCCCAAATTGGGGGTAAAGGTGGGTAAGGGTAATATTTAAAAATTTGTGGGCACTTTTACCCTTATTTTAACTATAACTCTCTTTACTCTTACCCCTTTACCCAATTACCAAACAAGGGTAACTCATTTACCCACCTTTATCCTTACCCCTCTTAATTTGACATATCTAAACAAAAATAGGATATATCTTACCCTCCCCTGTTTAACCCTCTTTACCCTCCCCATTTTTATCTCTTTTTATCCAATTTTTAAATAAGGTATAAATCAGCAGGTGAAGTTGACCCTTAAATTATGTGAAGTGACCGGTAAGTTAGGCTACTAATTAACTGTCATTATAATAAATATAAATTGGTTGATTAAGCAAATGTAAAAGATGCGAATAAGAGTATGGGTAAGATCGAAGCCGCATTTAATACGAGTCCCAAGACACTCCATAAAACAATAACAAAGAGCATTTTGACGTGTCGAATTGAGTATTTATTACTGAAAATGAGACAAGGCAACCTCTTTTCTTTTAATTTTATCAAACATAGGTTTTGTTAGGTTGTCCAAGAATTAAATTTAGGATAAATTATAAAAAATTCTCTTATCTTTTGCTTTAAAAATAAAAAAATTTTCTTACAAATAAAAGCACTCACAAAACCCTCTCACTTTTAAAAATTTATTACTTAACCCCTATGTAACTTATTTTTAGCTATTTTGTCCATAATGTTTAATTTTATTTTTAGAAAAATATTTTATATTATTAGACAAAAATTAAATATTTTATGTTTTTAACAAAAAAATTAAGAAAATTTTCTATATTTATAAAAATATAATTATTTTAAAATTTTCAGGAAAAAATATTATGGGATAAAATATAATTTTCTTTTGGTTGAAGGGCAAAATGGTCAAAAAAATTTATTTGGGGGCAAAGTGAAAAATTTTTAAAAGTTAGGGGATTTAGTAAGTGGTTTTATTTGTGGGGAGGATTTTTTGTTATTGAAGCAAAAGTCAGTGGAGTTTTCTATAATTTACCCTTAAATTTATATGACTTTTGTATTTTTCATGAATTCAGCTCTTATGTCAACTTTTCTAGAAGTGGCTATAAAGTATTTGGTTGCTAAACTGGAAATAAAACTTACTTACAGGCTACTCCAAAACAAAAGACTTAAAACTTACCCAGGAGGGCAAAGTAAGTTACTTCTTACGTTTTCAAAAAATTGAAAATTGCTAATAAATTTCTACTTCATGTATTCTGCCAGCTCCATGGCAACGAAACAAGAAGCAAATCCCTACATCTCATGAATTCATATGCCTAATTCCGATAACCTAACAAGGCCATAGTTTTTATCAATAGTTTATATTAGGAAACACAATTAAAAAGGCATTGAACGATATCCCAAAATTTTTTTGGTATTTAACTTTTTAACAGTAAAAATAAAAGCATTAAACATCCCTATAGAAATTAAATTGAAATTGAAAAGCCATATAAGAATTAACTTAGAATTTTACAATTGAGGAGAATTAATTTATTGATACAAATGTCAACGTTCGGGACACGTCAGTGCCTCAGGACATGTCACCTTTGTAATTTCCCTTTCCCAGTTTTGCTCTATGTAAAAGCCATGTATACCATGACAGAATGAAACGCCTAGCTATTAGAAAAACTTCATTAAAACCAGTTAGATGTAAATTAGGTGGAGTTGTAGAAAGTTGGTACTGATGATAACCTAGCAGATATGTGTACAAAAATTATCCCTTTGAAAAAGTTTGCCAAACACATAACTTAGTTAATTGGAGAGGATAAAACGTTGCGTTTAATCATTCTGAACTAACGGCGTCAATCATGTAAATAAGAGCAAAACTGCGGGCTTTACCCTTCTAATTTTGATAATTTGGGCATTTGAGACAATGTCCCATTTACCCTTAACCGTTTGAACTAATTGCTTACTCGTGCCACTGCCCACACCGTTTCACTTGCCCCACCTTTGAGTGACACGTGTCTCTCATCCGATGGCTACTTAAAGACGCGTTTCATCTTCTCCTTCACCCGATCTTTGTTTCTTTTAGGAAATCTGGGCCATTCGTTCAACATTAACCAACGACAGAGATTGAGAGATTGGAGGGTGACAAGGATTAGAGGTCGCGAGGTATATAAGAGGGTGCGTTAGAGAGAGACAACATGCTATAATCCATGTTTTGAGTTCTCTTTCTCTCTCTCTTCATTTTCCCTCTTTTTTCTCCAAAGCAATCTGTGAAACCCTAACCCTGAATTTTCTCTGGCTCATCCATGACGATTTAGAGGATTTGGCGAGATTATTTTGTAGATTAGGGTTTGGTTTAAGGTTTTTGTCTTAGAAGCTTGGGCTTTCATATATGCAATTTGTATATGCATTATAAATTTGGCTTGTAATTGTAATAATATCTAACATAGTGCATAAACCCCTCTAATAGTAGGGAACCATGACTAAGACCATCTTTTTGGGGTTTGAATTATGAAATCTGGTGTCTTGTTCTTTAGCATTCTTTATTTGTTCTTATGTTGTATCCCTTTTTTATGGGGCTTTCAAGTTGTAAATTTGCTTTAACAAAAGTCATTTCTAATGATAACATCAACAATAGCCCATTCTCAAGTCACCGCTCCCTTCGGCGAAATGCAATATAGCATGTCCTCTTTCACATTTTATGTCTAATGCATGATTTTTGTTACTCACTCGGCTTTTCTTGGGGTCATCACTTCTCATGATGAGCCAACGACATTTTCTCAATCTATTTAATTTTCCCATTGAAGGGTTGCAATGAAGATGGAATTTGAGGGCCTTGAGCAAAACCGTACATGGACTTCGGAATATTTACCACTTGGAAGAAAGATATAGAATTGAAGCGAATGTACGAGATAAAATTCAAGTAAAATGGATCGATTGAACATTATAAGGCACATTTAGTCACAAACGGGTACACTCAAATTGAAGGTATAGCTTATTCTGATACCTTTTCTCATGTGGCTAAACTGGTAATTGCTTCATGTATGCTTGAGTTGGGCGCTGCTCGTACTTGGGTTGTCCATTAGTTGGACTTTATAATGCTTTTCTTCATTAAGACCTCAATGCAGAAGTTTACATGAAGATTCTCTAAGGTTTTGATTGACATCATAGAGGCTCAGTATGTTTGCTCAAGAAATCTCTTTATGAGGATAAATAAGCCTCTCATAACTGGGATAAGAAATTCACAATGACTTTAAAACCGATGGGTTATAAACTATCTAAATCAAATTACTCATTGTTTAAATATTCTCAAGGACCATTTTATTTAGTTGTTTTAATATGTAAGTCGATGATGTTATGATAAAGGGAAATAGTGTTCAAAGTATTAAGTCCTAAAACTCATCTTAATCAAGAGGTTTGGATTAAAGATCTCATCCCGGTCAATTATTTTCCAGAAATCAAAGTTGCATGATCTTGGATTATATTAAATCAATGAAATAATGTTCTAGATATTTTAAGTGAGACCGAGATGCTAGTTGCTAAGCCTATTTTAACTCCAATAGTTCAAAACCGTCATCTTATGAATAATTTAGGTTGACCCAGTTGAAAATCTAGGACACAAGCAGGGCGACCATTATATTAGACAATCACTATAAGTTATGTCATTCATCATATATTAAACCTGTACATGCATGATCCTCAAGAACCCCATCTCGGGGTGGTGGTGTCGGTGTTATAGTATTTGAAGAATGCACCCACATGAGGTATTTTACTTCCTTCTAATTGCAATTTTCAGTTACAAGCCTATTGTGATGCCGACTTGGCAGGATGTCCTACTACTTGTCGTTTTACTTTTGGCTTCGTTGTGTTTCTCTGTGAGGCGCCCATGTCTTGGTAGTCTAAGAAGCAATCGGTTGTTACTTGGTTTTTAGCCGAGGTCGAGTATCAGTCTGACTATTGTGACTAATGCAATGGTCTAGCTACATAGGTTACTTGTTGATTTTGGGGTTTTGATTGATCAAGCAACTTTTTTACTTTATGATAATCAATTTGTAATAATCAAGTAGCTCTTCTTATTGCATCTAATTGGGTATGTTGTGATCGAAAAAACCACATTGACATAAACTATTATTTTGTTTGTAGACACCTTTCAGCAAAAGAAATTGCCACGTCCTCGGTTCACTTTACGAATTAGTTAGTTGATCTCTTCACTAATACGCTTAGTATTCCAACCTTCTCTATGTTACTTGCCCAATTAGGCATTATCAATTTTCACGTTTTGACTTTAGGGGAAGTGTTTCAATATGTCAATATTTTTCATTTTATATTTTGTATTTGATTATATATTTTGTGTTTGATTTCTAGTAATTAGGGATAGAGTGTAATATTTAGTGCGGTGATTATTATGTATTTAGCTTTATTAATTAAGATGAATTTGGAGTAGCATTAAAAGCCATAGCGAAGCTTTACATTCTTGCTCTGAAATAGCCACAACCATCAACGGTGTCTTGAATTGGCCATGAATTATACTTAGAATCCCAAATGATTTTCGCGATGTAGGCACGTGCTATAAATAGCTACGTAATATAATAAATCATCAAGTTTTCATCTTCTATAACTTACATTATTTTTAAACGAGTTCAAATTTAAGAATTATGGCTATTTTGTCGGGCTTTTCTTTAATGCATAGACAGCATCGGTGCCAAAACTGCATTTGAATTGGACGAGTTGAGTTTAATAACAAAATTTTAAAGCAAAATTATACCATATAAAAGATAAATCAACATAACATAACATATATATTTCTTTTTGGCTAATGAGAAACCTAGTGTCATGGCCCGAGGTGGCTCGGGTTATGACTTAGAATGAAAGAGAGTTTGGGAGAGAGAATTGAGAAAGAGATAAGAAAGAGAAGAGAATTAGAGGGAGAGTAGAGAGAATAGAAGGAAGTAAAGGAGATTGAGATTGTATATTATCATTTGAATGAATCATTATAAGTGATTGATCAAGCTACTTATACTAGCTAAGTAAGAGGTGTGTCACGGGACGGTTTTTGACACCCTTGTCAAGCCCGTGCGCCACTTAACTTCACTCCGAAAGTACCTCGCTAAGTTAGGCTCCTCGTTAACCCGAAGGTTGTGTTTATGCGGAATAAAGGCAAAAGAGTGTTTTGGAACAAAGGAAATAGAGTCACAATAACAATGTAAGTACACGTTCAAAGGGACAATGAGATTGGATTAATTTGGGTGAGTTTTGACACCCTTGGCAATTGCCATTCCTTATTATTTATACTTAATGATATTTACAATATGCATGAACCGTGTGTATTTCCCAAGGGGCACGGTTCATTACCTAGGAGACATGAATATTAAATAGGTACATGAATCTAGTCTAAATACATGAAATGTTAAAGGGACAAAATCGGGTGCACTCCCCTTGGGCTTAGCGTGTCAAGAGGACCGTGTAAATGGTCCAAGAGACATGCCTCAACAGCAAGGGACGCGACCTTTGGGAAGGACATGGGCGCCCGTGTCTGGGCCTGCGCCTGGGCGCGCTGGGACGCGACCCTGACACTGCCTGGACCGTGTCTGGGCCGTGTCTGGGGCGTGTCAAGGCCCTTTGGATGCGACCCTTCGTGTCAAGCGACATGTCCTCCCGTTTACATACACGCATCAAGTAAATTAAGGAAAAATAAGGAAGGCCTAGTACTTCCTAGGTCCTTCTAGTACATTATTAAAAATAAAAAAGTACTATAATATTAGCGGTCCGTGACACTCTCCCCCACCTGAGTCGTTGACGTCCTCGTCAATGCCCGGTAGTCTTGAATGTCTCGATCATCTTCTTGAATTGCCATAAGTCCTCCTCCTTTTCCCAAGTAGCTTCATTCTCAGGAAGATCTTTCCAACGAACCAAGTACTCAGTATACTTTGGCACTCCCCTACGTCCCACGATCCGGTCGGCAAGAATCTCGGTTGCCTCCTTGTCAAAGGATGGGATCACGGTTGTAGGAGCTCGACTCGACTTACTCCGACTTGGGTCTTGATCATCCTTATGGTACGGTTTTAGCATGCTTACATGGAAAACAGGATGGATCTTCATCTTAGGCGGTAGTTCAACTCGATAGGACACTTTCCCAACTTTTGCAAGAATTGGGTAAGGTCCCTCATATCTTCGGATTAGGCCCTTGTGAACCTTGCGTAGGGCCTTGAACTGCTGTGGCAGGAGCTTTACCATCATCAAATCCCCAACTTGGAACTCTAGGAACCTCCTCTTCTTGTCAGCCCCCTTCTTCATCTTGTGCGCTGCCTTGTCGAGGTGGGTCTTGGCAATGTCAAGTCTTTCATTCCACCCTTTCGCAGCCTGGTATGCAGCGGGGCTGCTCCCTGTGTAACCGGTTGCAACAGCTTGCGGTGTCAAGGGTTGTTGCCCCATAACGAGCTCAAAAGGACTATGGCCCGTTGACTCGCTCTTGTGTAAGTTGTAAGAAAATTGGGCAATGTCAATCAACGTTGCCCAATCTCTTTGGTTGGCCCCCACGTAGTGTCTCAAATATAACTCAAGTCAAGCATTCACCCGTTCAGTTTGCCCATCGGTTTGTGGATGAAAGCTTGTAGAGTAGTGGAGGTTCGAACCCATCAACCTGAACAGTTCGGCCCAGAACTTGCCCGTGAATCTTGGATCTCGATCACTTATGATGCTCCACGGAAGTCCCTAATACTTAACAACGTGCTTGAGGAACAACTGTGCAGCTTTGGTTGCGGTACAGTCCTTAGGCGCGGGAATGAACGTCCCATATTTAGAGAGTCGATCAACCACAACCATGATTGATCCACATCCTTCTGATCTCGGTAAGGCGGAGATAAAATCCATAGAAACACTTTCCCATGGGTGGTTCGGTACGGGCAGAGGCTCCAGCAGGCCCGCGGCAGTCTTGTGCTCAACCTTGTCTTGTTGGCACACAAGACATATCTTGACAAAGGCTTCTACATCATCTATCATGTGCGGCCAGTAGTACGCTGCCTCGGTCAGTGCTACGGTCCTCTCGATTCCCGGATGCCCGGCCCATTGTGAGTCATGACACTCCTTCATGAGTTCACGCCTCAAGTTCTCCCACTTCGGCACAAACACTCGGTTCCCAATAGTGAACAACAGCCCATTTTCAGCCCAAAACCTGAGTGTCCGACCTTCTGTAGCAAGCTTCAACATGTGTTGTGCAAACGTGTCATGCGCCATGCCAGCCCGGACCCTGTCCAGGATGTCACCGTGAACCATGCTAACACTAGCAAGGCTTGTCTTGCGGCTAAGTGCATCAGCGGCAACATTTGCGGTACCCGGTTTGTACTCCAAAGCATAGTCAAATTCAGCGAGGAAATCTTGCCATCTTGCTTGCTTCGGACTCAACTTCTTCTGATTTGGAAATAGCTCGTTGCCACATTGTCAGTCTTGACAACGAACTTACTCCCAAGTAGATAATGACGCCACACTCTCAAGCAATGAATAATGGCGGTCATCTCCTTGTCATGAGTAGCATATCGACGCTCGGTGTCATTGAGCTTCCTAGACTCGAAAGCAATAGGATGTTTCTCTTGCATCAGCACCCCTCCAATTGCAAAGTCTGAGGTATCGGTATGTACCTCAAAGGGTTGCCCAAAGTCGGGCAAGCGAAGAACGGGTTCCTCTATGACAGCCCTCTTCAAACTCTCGAAAGCAGCACGGCATCCATCATCCCAAAGCCACGGTTGCTTCTTCTTCAAAAGATTGGTTAGGGGCGTGGCCCTAACCGAATACCCGAGAATAAACCGCAGGTAGTAGTTCACTAGGCCTAGGAATGACCGTAGCTCACTAACTCCCTTAGGTTCTTCCCACTCTTCAATAGCGTGAACTTTGGCTTGATCCATGCGTATCACCCCTTGGCCTATGCGGTGGCCAAGGAACGACACTTCCTCCTAAGCAAACGAGCATTTCTCTTGTTTGACATAAAGCTCGTTCTCCTTCAAGGCTTGGAACACCTTCTTCAATTGCCCCACATGTTCTTCCAGGGACTCACTATACACCACGATATCGTCGAGGTATACCACAACAAAGTTCACCATATCGGGTCACACAAGTCGTCTTCGGCTTAGGCTTATCACCCTCGGCTATCCGAACTTGCCAATACCCGGACCTCAAATCAAGTTTGGAAAAGTACCGTGCCTTCCCCAACCGATCAAATAAGTCAGCGACAAGCGGAATAGGATACTTGTTCTTTACCGTGACCTTGTTCAAGGCTCGGTAGTCAATGCACATTCGAAGTGACCCGTCTTGCTTCTTCTGGAACAAAACCGGTGCACCATACGGGGCCTTAGAGGGCCTAACAAACCCTGCATCAAGAAGCTCTTTCAACTGCTTCCTCAACTCTTCCAACTCGGGTGGAGCCATTCGGTAAGGCCCCATGGCGGGAGGCCTTGCCCCCGGCTCTAACTCGATCCTGTGGTCCACTTCCCTCCTTGGAGGTAAGTGTCTCGGTAACTCAGGCGGCATAACATCTTGAAAGGCATCCAGAAGTCCTTTCACTTCCACGGGCACTTCCTTAGAATCGGGCTCCTTATCTTCTACCAATGTAGCAATGTAAGTCACCTGTTTCTTTCGGATTCCTTTCTTGAACTGAACGGTCGAGAGAAGTTTTGCCTCTACCTTCTCACGTAGTAGGGGCACAGCAAAGGTCTCTTGGCCATGAGTGATCTCCATGATGTTCTCTCCCAGAAATGACAAGGGCCTCACGGTGTCGAAGAAGTCCATCCCCAACACTACCTTGAAGTCATCCATCGTAACCACGGTCAAGTCAAGCGTGCCACTCCAATCTCCCAACTGGATGGGCACCTTCTTAGCAACCCCAAGGATCGGCTTGGATGAAGCATTAACGGTCTTCATCCAACCCAACTCCTTGACATAGTCCAACCCGAGCCGTCTTGCCTCATGTTCTGACACGAAGTTGTGACTAGCACCTGTGTCCACCAATGCCTTTGTCTCGGCACCATTCACTTGGGCTTTGACATACATCAGCCCCTTGTTCCGTGCGCCCCCTGCCGGGACGGACACACCCCTGCGTGCCTGCGTCTGGATCGGGACAGGAGCCCGGGCCTGCGCCTGGACATGCGCGGCACCCGGTACCTGCGTCTGGGAATGGGACTGGGACTGGACAGGCGCCCGGGCCTGCTCCTGGACATGCGCAGCGCCCGACCCCTGCGTCTGTGTCTGTGTCAGCGTTTGGGCCTGGGCCCGTGTCTGGACATTCTCCTGACTCGCTGCAGCTCTGCGCGCACCCTGGGACATGGCCCCCAAGACACGCATAGAACCCATACTCGCACCTCCATTCCCTTGCTCTTGTGAAGCAACAAGGGCACTCAAAGCTTGACGTTCCGGACAGTCCCGGGCAAAGTGCGGGCCTGAGCATAGAAAACACGACCGGCGCTTGCCTTGGTCTGACCGGTTGTCCTGGTTTCGGTTGCTATGATGCTTGGTCTCATGATGCTTGTTCTCGTGTTGCTTGCCTTTGTCCTTCCATGAAGGTGATTTGTAGGGCTTATCTCCCCCACTCTTCCCTTTGTTACTCTTGAAGTCCTTCTTCTTAGTAGAGTCTTTTTTGTACTCTACCAAGTTTTCGGCCTCGGATATTGCAGTGGCAAGATCTTGTACTCCTCTACGCTTCACCTCCATTTCGGCCCACGGTTGCAAGCCATCCAAGAAATAAATAAGTGCTAATGACTCAGGCATGTCAGGAAGTTCAAGCATAAGGGACTGGAACTCCGTGACATAGTCCCGGATAGATCCCGTTTGCTTCAAACCCCTCAGCTTCTTCACAGCAACACTCTCGGCATTCTCCGGAAAGAAATATTTCTTGAACTCACGAACAAAGTCATCCCAAGTATCAATAGTGCAAGTCCCACGGCTTATGTCACCATGGCGTCTCCTCCACCACAACGCCGCATCATCTTGTAGGTACATTGAAGCGGTGTTGATCTTGAGCGTCTCATCTTCAGGGCGAAGTGCCTCAAAGTACCTCTCCAAACACCACAAGAAATTGTCTATCTCTTTGGCGTTCCGTTTCCCTCCATACCTCGGCGGGTCTGGGACTTTGACACGAGACACACCACTCGTGCCAGCCCCATTAGCGACAGCGGTCTTGCACAGCATCACATCCTCCTTAACGATGTCAAGGTCTTGACGAAGTCCAAAAACAGCGTCCTTTAGCTGATCAAGTTGCTCCTCCATGGCATCCTTGATCTCGGTTATGGTCTCAAGGACCTTTCCCTCCATTCCGGTGACACTCTCCTCTAGGGACTCGATAGTGTCAAATTGGTCATGAACATCACCCATAACCAACTCTAATTTCGCCACACGAGCATCAAGACTACCAAGCGCATCCCGTGGAACAGACGAGTCCTTGGCCTTGCTTGCCTTTTTCGTGCGCGTCTCCGGTCTCCCTCTTGGTGGTTCCTCCATTGCTTGTGACGTACTCACAATTCCTTCCTCCACAACACTGCTCCCAGCCATCACGTCAATCTGCTCTGATACCAACTGTCACGTGACGGTTTTTGACACTCTTGTCAAGCCCGTGTGCCACTTAACTTCACTCCGAAAGTACCTCGCTAAGTCAGGCTCCTCGTTAACCCGAAGGTTGTGTTTATGCGGAATAAAGGCAAAAGAGTGTTTTGGAACAAAGGAAATAGAGTCACAATAACAATGTAAGTACATGTTCAAAGGGACAATGAGATTGGATTAATTTGGGTGAGTTTTGACACCCTTGGCAATTGCCATTCCTTATTATTTATACTTAATGATATTTACAATATGCATGAACCGTGTGTATTTCCTAAGGGGCACGGTTCATTACCTAGGAGACATAAATATTAAATAGGTACATGAATCTAGTCTAAATACATGGAATGTTAAAGGGACAAAATCGGGTGCACTCCCCTTGGGCTTAGCGTGTCAAGAGGACAGTGTAAATGGTCCAAGAGACACGCCGCAACAGCAAGGGACGCGACCTTTGGGAAGGACATGGGCGCCCGTGTCTGGGCCTGCGCCTAGGCGTGCTGGGACGCGACCCTGACACTGCCTGGACCGTGTCTGGGCCGTGTCTGGGGCGTGTCAAGGCCCTTTGGACGCGACCCTTCGTGTCAAGCGACATGTCCTCCCGTTTACATACACGCATCAAGTAAATTAAGGAAAAATAAGAAAGGCCTAGTACTTCCTAGTCCTTCTAGTACATTATTAAAAATAAAAAAGTACTATAATATTGGCGGTCCGTGACAGGTGGCTATTAACTAAAATAATATCTAAGCTCATCTAACCAACCTAACTAACTAACAAACTCAACTAACAAGTACTTAAGTATCTACACATCCTATTACAATGGTGCAATTACCGGACTAATACCATCCAATACATTTAATTCATTCTAACTATCCTTGAGTACTTATCCCACATAGTATTCATGACATTACACCCCCCTTTGTGATTCTTGTCCTCAAGAATCTTAATAGAGAAGTTGTGGCATCAAATCTCTTGCTGCCAAATATGTAGCCTTGAAGTTGCTTGTTAACTTTGTATTTGCACTGCAAGCTGGTGCTCTACTGAATTCATGTTCTTGCTGAAGCCTGATTTCTTGCTGAATTAGAGTGTTCTGCTGCAAAATCACTCTGAATTGTTGCTGAATCTGTGCAGCTGGTGAGCATTTGCTGCTGCAAAATTGTTGCTGGTGTTGATGTTAACCTGAATATGACCTGAATGAAGCAAATCACAAGTGCCCACAGTAGTATGAGTTGGATATGCACTTCAAGAACTTCTATGCATTTGAAGTCCAAGCCATAGTGCCCTCCAATTTGGTGCAGCAGTATGAATTCAGCACTATGCTTTTCGCACTTAAACAACACACCTCCATACTTAAGTTCAAATTGATCAATTGTCGCACCAAGGAATTGTCCTGAGTTTCTTGTCAATTTAGCGCCAGAAACACTCACAAACAACTTAGCTTGAGATTCATGACCCAACATATATTCTTGTTTGCCAATGTATCCCATCCGTGGGATTTTCATCTTCCTTCTTCTTGCTCTAGAGTTAGATTTAAGCTGAATTTTGACATCTAACTCCAATCCTTTTAGATCAAGGGGCCTGTTATTGGTGTTCTTCTTTGAGTATACATCAACTTCATTCAATTGAGCTTGCACATTTGTTGCTACTGCTGTAATAAGCACTTGATTCTTTACTGAATTTGATTGCACTGCAGTGATAACATCTGAATTCTTTGCTGAATTTGATTCATGACTGATAGAAGTCCGTCTTTTCCTTGCTAACTTGATTGTTTTCCTGATCCAAGAGTATGCACCGGATCTATCAATTTTCATAGTCACCACTTTGGGTTGCCTTAACCCCATGCTCCAGATCATGTTTAGCTTTTCCAAAACATCTTCATTCGACTTAAGCAGTAGAAATTCTGGGGGTCTTCCATTAAAATACAAAATGGGTCTAATTCTTGCTCTAAGTTTCTTGCTTATGTGAACCCTCCTACCACCAAGATGCAATGCCAACTTAGTCACAATATTTTACTGTAAAGGAAGTTTCAGATACAATAATTTGCTGCTATATATTTCCATATGCACTTGCAACTCTCCCAGAACTATTGAATCCAATTTATGAAGGTTCTCACTGCATTGCTTGTCATTTGGAGTCTGTTTCCTGAAAGTTACTGCTGCAGCCTTGGAATTATCTGGCTTGAGTCGAAGTTCTGCGTTGTTTACATGCCTTGCTGCTAGCTTAAGTCGGGCTGCTGCATCATGAGCCCATTTTGTTGCTTTTTCTGCTCAATCTTTATTCAGATTCTGCTTTAAGACTGATTGTTCTTGAATGTTGTTGCTATAACCAGGTTTCTTTGCTTCTTGCACGAATCTTGCTCGAACTCAGCTGCTGGTACCATGCCCAAATTGACACCAGTACTGCCAGTTGAGTTCTGCTCCACTGCTTGATCATTGTGCTGCTTGTTTTTTAAAGAAACAAGAAGTTCCTCTTTTCTTGGGTCTAAAGGCTCACTTAGAGAAGGAACTTGTTTTGTCTCCACAATTTTCACCCAAGGATTGAAGAATTGAACATCCAACAAACAACAATTGTCATAGATGTTTCTTCCATGTAGTTGGACAATTGCTAAGGCAGCTTGGTTTATTGAAGAATATGTCACATAGGCTTCAATTTCTTGGTTAGTTATTGGATTGATTTCCATTTCTTCAATATGACCATAGGGATCGAAGACTTGATGGAGGATATTTTTGGTGGTGGGATAAATGGCATGTGAGATTCTTACCAAGAGTGTGGATCCCTTGCCAAATATTGCAGCCATTCCTTGACCAATAGATCGCAATATGCGTCCCTTGCCCAGTGGCAGCAAGAACTAAGGCTTATGCAATACAATTACTAATGCAGCAAATACTAATGCAGCAACTAATTCTGAAACATAAGCTCAATGTTCTTGATCGAATGCAAGTTTTCACAAGGCTCAAAATCGTGCTCTAATACCAAATGTCATGGCCCGAGGTGGCTCGGGTTATGACTTAGAATGAAAGAGAGTTTGGGAGAGAAAGAATTGAGAAAGAGATGAGAAAGAGAAGAGAATTAGAGGGAGAGTAGAGAGAATAGAAGGAAGTAAAGGAGATTGAGATTGTATATTATCATTTGAATGAATTATTACAAGTGATTGATCAAGCTACTTATACTAGCTAAGTAAGAGGTGGCTATTAACTAAAATAATATCTAAGCTCATCTAACCAACCTAACTAACTAACAAACTCAACCAACAAGTACTTAGGTATCTACACATCCTATTACAATGGTGCAATTACTGGACTAATACCATCTAATACATTTAATTCATTCTAACTATCCTTGAGTACTTATCCCACATAGTATTCATGACATTACATCTCCCTTTGAGATTCTTGTCCTCAAAAATCTTAATAGAGAAGTTGTGGCATCAAATCTCTTGCTGCCAAATATTTAGCCTTGAAGTTGCTTGTTAACTTTGTATTTGCACTGCAACCTGATGCTCTACTGAATTCATGTTCCTGCTGAAACCTGATTTCTTGCTGAATTAGAGTGTTCTGCTGCAAAATCACTCTGAATTGTTGCTGAATCTGTGCAGCCG
Organism: Simmondsia chinensis; assembly: GCA_018398585.1. Classification (NCBI taxonomy): domain Eukaryota; kingdom Viridiplantae; phylum Streptophyta; class Magnoliopsida; order Caryophyllales; family Simmondsiaceae; genus Simmondsia; species Simmondsia chinensis. Next base: position 12,083,002 of record JAGTTD010000013.1, read on the forward strand.
GTGAGCATTTGTTGTTGCAAAATTGTTGCTGGTGTTGATGTTAACCTGAATATGACCTGAATGAAGCAAATCACAAGTGCCCACAGTAGTATGAGTTGGATATGCACTTCAAGAACTTCTATGCATTTGAATTCCAAGCCATAGTGCCCTTCAATTTGGTGCTGCAGCAGTATGAATTCAGCACTATGCTTTTCGCACTTAAACAACACACCTCTATACTTAAGTTCAAATTGATCAATTGTTGCACCGAGGAATTGTCCTGAGTTTCCTGTCAATTCAGCGCCAAAAACACCCACAAACAACTTAGCTTGAGATTCATGACCCAACATATATTCTTGTTTGCCAATGTATCCCATCCGTGGGATTTTCATCTTCCTTCTTCTTGCTCGAGAGTTAGATTTAAGCTGAATTTTGACATCTAACTCCAATCCTTTTAGATCAAGGGGCCTGTTATTGGTGTTCTTCTTTGAGTATACATCAACTTCGTTCAATTGAGCTTGCACATTTGTTGCTACTGCTGTAATAAGCACTTGATTCTTTACTGAATTTGATTGCACTGTAGTGATAACATCTGAATTCTTTGCTGAATTTGATTCATGACTGATAGAAGTCCGTCTTTTCCTTGCTAACTTGATTGTTTTCCTGATCCAAGAGTATGCACCGGATCTATCAATTTTCATAGTCACCACTTTGGGTTGCCTTAACCCCATGCTCCAGATCATGTTTAGCTTTTCCAAAACATCTTCATTCGACTTAAGCAGTAGAAATTCGGGGGTCTTCCATTAAAATACAAAATGGGTCTAATTCTTGCTCTAAGTTTCTTGCTTATGTGAACCCTCCTACCACCAAGATGCAATGCCAACTTAATCACAATATTTTACTGTAAAGGAAGTTTCAGATACAATAATTTGCTGCTATATATTTCCATATGCACTTGCAACTCTCCCAGAACTATTGAATCCAATTTATGAAGGTTCTCACTGCATTGCTTGTCATTTGGAGTCTGTTTCCTGAAAGTTACTGCTGCACAGCCTTGGAATTATCTGGCTTGAGTCGAAGTTCTGCGTTGTTTACATGCCTTGCTGCTAGCTTAAGTCGGGCTGCTGCATCATGAGCCCATTTTGTTGCTTTTTCTGCTCAATCTTTATTCAGATTCTGCTTTAAGACTGATTGTTCTTGAATGTTGTTGCTATAACCAGGTTTCTTTCCTTCTTGCACGAAATCTTGCTCGAACTCAGCTGCTGGTACCATGCCCAAATTGACACCAGTACTGCCAGTTGAGTTCTGCTCCACTGCTTGATCATTGTGCTGCTTGTTTTTTAAAGAAACAAGAAGTTCCTCTTTTCTTGGGTCTAAAGGCTCACTTGGAGAAGGAACTTGTTTTGTCTCCACAATTTTCACCCAAGGATTGAAGAATTGAACATCCAACAAACAACAATTGTCATAGATGTTTCTTCCATGTAGTTGGACAATTGCTAAGGCAGCTTGGTTTATTGAAGAATATGTCACATAGGCTTCAATTTCTTGGTTAGTTATTGGATTGATTTCCATTTCTTCAATATGACCATAGGGATCGAAGACTTGATGGAGGATATTTTTGGTGGTGGGATAAATGGCATGTGAGATTCTTACCAAGAGTGTGGATCCCTTGCCAAATATTGCAGCCATTCCTTGACCAATAGATCGCAATATGCGTCCCTTGCCCAGTGGCAGCAAGAACTAAGGCTTATGCAATACAATTACTAATGCAGCAAATACTAATGCAGCAACTAATTCTGAAACATAAGCTCAATGTTCTTGATCGAATGCAAGTTTTCACAAGGCTCAAAATCGTGCTCTAATACCAAATGTCATGGCCCGAGGTGGCTCGGGTTATGACTTAGAATGAAAGAGAGTTTGGGAGAGAGAGAATTGAGAAAGAGATGAGAAAGAGAAGAGAATTAGAGGGAGAGTAGAGAGAATAGAAGGAAGTAAAGGAGATTGAGATTGTATATTATCATTTGAATGAATTATTACAAGTGATTGATCAAGCTACTTATACTAGCTAAGTAAGAGGTGGCTATTAACTAAAATAATATCTAAGCTCATCTAACCAACCTAACTAACTAACAAACTCAACCAACAAGTACTTAGGTATCTACACATCCTATTACAATGGTGCAATTACTAGACTAATACCATCCAATACATTTAATTCATTCTAACTATCCCTGAGTACTTATCCCACATAGTATTTATGACACCCGGTTACCTAGTAAATTCCGGTCCATGCAGCGACCCACAGAATACAAGAGCCAATTAAATCAGAAATTCTTTAAGGAGAAGTTTAAAGGGGAATCGAACTCCTAACTTATTAGCCTAAAATAACACTTTATTCCAACATAATAGAAATTTACTTAAAACTTTAAATTGGTTTTGGGAGAAAATATATTTGCGCTATTATTGATGCAATAATTGCTATTAATAAAAAGATAATCTAACTTATTGTAAATAATAGTCTCACTATTTTTTAAAACTGCTTTCGTATATATATATATATATATATATATATTTTTTGAACATTGACTACTTTCATATTATACTTTGTTCCAACAATAATAATACTTGATATTTGAGCAAACATATGTACGCCCCAATAAATAATAAATAAATCGACATTCACCGGTAGCTTGCCATGTGTGATGAACAAGCCCGGGTGTCTCAGTCTCTTGCAGACATTTATACACCCATAACCGACTTGTTATCAAACAATCATCTTTCTTCAATAATTTTTCAACCCCAAAACAAAATCGAAACTCACATCGTCTTCACTGTTAAAAAGATGGAGTCTAAGTCACCGCCGGAGAAACGGGAGCAGATCACAGTAGGGGAGGCGCTAGAGGCGGCAGCTGGCACTATCGGTGACAAGCCGGTCGACGAAAGCGATGCCGCAGCCATACAGGCGGCGGAGATGATTGCGGTAGGAGCCAGCGCCACCCCGATCACCGGGATTGGTATCAGAGCTCAGGCAGTGGCCATGGTTAATGCACGCAGGATTCATGATGAGGATAAAACCACCCTTGCTGAAGTTATTGGGGTTAGTCTAGTACTTCCTCCTTCCTCTTGGTTGGTGTATCCATTTTGTTTTTCCCGGAGCACGATGTATCCAATTTAATTTGAGGATATTTTTTTATTGGGTCGAAATTTGAGGAATTTAAAGAGATTTATACTGTTTGTTTCGGTGGAAAAATATATTCTAGAAATTAATTTTTTTTTGAAAAGGTTTTTCTTTGAAATATAAAATCTGACTGGGGTCTCTTTTGTTGTTTGTTTCGATGGAAAACTTAATTTTGTATTGTGATATCTTCTTATATGTTTAAAAAAAATTCACTAATCATTTTACATCTTATTATAAGACAATATAAGTAGTAATACAATATATATAAATAGTAACAAAATAATAAAATAAATTAACTATCAAAGTTCTATATATTATGAAAGTTATCTCTTTTATATCCTTAAGTTTGAACATTTATCACCTAAGTATCATTTTATTTTAATATATATAATGAGATACTCTAAGATAAGAAATTTTATAACTTACGAATGCACTATGTTAAAATTTGATGAATTTTCATTAAAATCTGGCTAATTTTTTCCCAAAAAATGATGTGCTATAAACTATAAGTCTATGACCATATTACAAAAGGTTCTCCGTGTTCTGAGAAAAATTACTTATATATTATTAAAAAATATATCTTGTTAACATTTTCCGATAAAAGAAATTATCACATTATAATAGAAGACACATATATATTGTTGAACTCATGTTCCACGTCAACAATTTACTAAATTTTAGCAAAAGATACCTAATTTATGACAATTTTTAAACTTCAGTGTACATCATTATATATTACTGAAACTTCATTTTATCATACGATAAATACTAAAATATTAGGGCACCTTGATAATGTTTCTATATAATATTATATAGCAATTCAACTTGATTAAAATTGTTCTGTTGCAATAATAAAAAAGTAACATGTAAGCTTCATTTAATTATTCGGTCCAACTCTTGTTCGATATTGTGACGTTAAATGTCTACGGTCAAATCTGGTTTATTTCAATTTGATCTAAATTCGCATAATGATTAACACAAAAGTCTTTGCACCACTTAAAATCATGACTTCCCTCATTTTAAAAGGGAAGTCATTCCCCCCCCCCCCCCCCCCCCCCCCAATTCCGAAAAACCTTTTTCGTCACTAAATGCGCGACAAACAATAAAAATGGGAAAACTACTTCCTAGAATCTATTTTTCCGCCAAAACAAATGGAGCCTTAATGTATGACAAATATATGCAATTAATATACATACTAATATATATGTGAAGGAATATTATGATAAGCATACCCACTAGGATTGCCTATAATAGCTATATTGGAATCTAGGGGTAGTGCGCTTTAATTTTGGAGTTTTGAGTTTTTGCCCCAATCTCACATAGAAAATCTGGAGGAGGAGAGTGTACTTTTTATATCCCCTTGTTATTATACTTGGTAAAGTATTGTGGGGTCTAGAGTGGGTTCTGTGAACCACACATGCGCGAGCCGACCTGTGTGTCGCGTCATGTCGCGGTGGGGTCTGTGTGGACTTTTTCTAACTCGAACCCTTTTTTTTTACGACATTGGTATTTTTTTAAGTTGTCGTAAACCAACTCGAGTTAATTCCTTGTCTTGAGTAGTGCTCGAGGCCTTTGGCTCGAGCTCAAGGTGTATCCCAGTTGACCTCGAGGGTGATGCCTCGAGGAGTTGTCCACACTCCAAGTCACCAGGCTCGAGGCTACAAGCTTGAGCTCGAGCTCGAGTACACGTTTTGACTACGTCTTTTCCTGCTTTTTTCCACAACTGACTGGATTTTTAGGTTCTCTTATATCTGCCATTTTCCTTGTTTGAGGTGGATTCTTTGTCATGATCTTTATAAATATTGTACCTTAGGGTTTTATTCAAATAATTGAAAATACTAAATACACGGTTTATAAAATACATAAGAAATTATCAGAATTTCTCCTCCTTCTTCACGGCTTTCTTTTTCTCTTCTCTCTTCTGTTACTGAGCAAGTTGGGGCATACTCCAACCCATCTCCCCGGAGTACACTGCTGAGATGGGTGCTGCGTTAACCCTAGGGATCGAAGTGTGGTTCATCCCATTGTACCTCTGTGGGGGCATAAACGACTTAGAGCAGTGGATTCTCCACGGCACGCAATTTCTTTGGTTATCTCTTTACCTTGTGTTATTTGTAAAAGTAGCTTCTTTCATCATTCTTGTTATCTCAAAATCATTTATATTGTAACTAAAGAGTTGTATTTTGATCGCTCATTTAGCTATTACACCAACAATCTAAGTCGTTTAGTATAATGAGTAATTATAATATGACTCACGCAGACTTTATCATACCAGATATGTCTAAAACTGAGCCCTTAGATGGGAAGAACTGCAAGATGCGGGCGGATAAGATGGAGTTCTTCCTTGGCCAAATAGAGGTTCACTATACTTTGTTTAATGATAGAGCCCCATCAAGGTCCAATAAGGGTTTCGAGAAGGATAACTGTACTTGTAGGGCAATGCTTCTCCATTATATGACAACGCTTTTTTTTATACCAAATTTATAGTAATATGAAAATCTCTAAAGAAATATGGGTAGCGTTGTTAAACACGTATGGCTGTGATGATAGCACAGCTAAGAAATATGTCTATAGCAAGTGGCTGTCCTTTTCTATGGTTGATGAAAAACTTATTCTTGATCAAATCCCTGAATATGAGACCTTGTGCACTAACATACTGAATGAGGGAATGAAATTCTGTGAAACATTCCAAGCTAACTGTTTGATTGGAAACCTGCCTCCCTCTTGGGATAGTTACAATTAAAACATAAGAAAAAGGGCGTGATAGTGCAGGAACTAGTCTCCCACATTAATATGGAAGATCAGAACCACAAACAAGCCAAGGGAAAGTCCTCTGAGCATTCTTCCTTGGCGGCTAACCTTTTTGAGTCAAGAAACACATGAAAGAAAGGAAAGTTCAAGAAGCCTTAGAGCAAGGGTAGACCTGATGCTTGAGAAGAAGGCTCCAGCAGCAAGTAAGGCCAATCTCGATGAAAGAGGCCATTGTGAAATGCTAATGATGGGCAAAAGAGGAACAAAGGAACTTATTGGACTTGTGGCAAGATTGGTCACACCTCGAGGAACTATGGGAAAGGATTCGGACCTGGAAAGCACATAGAACACATGCCCCAGGCTAATCTTACCGAGGAAGGAGACGTGTTTGCTGCCATGATCTCCGAGGTGAATATGGTTGGGAACACAGTCGAGTGGGTTGTAGAAACTGGTGCCATGAGGCACATTTGCACCTATAAGGACCTGTTCCATGAATATGAGATAGCCACTGATGGGGAGAAGGTGTACATGGGCAATTCCAGTTCAGTCCTTGTCCTCAGCAAGGGAAAGGCCCTCCTAAACTTAACTCTTGAAAGACTCTGGATTTGCTAAATATGCTGCATGTTTCCGATGTGCGTAGGAATCTAGTCTCGGGTGCATTGTTGAGCAAAGTTGGCTTTAAGTTAACCTTTGAGTTTGACAATTTAATCCTCACTAAAGATACTAGCTTTGTCAGGAATGGGTTTTTTAATGGTGATCTGTTTGTACTTGATGTGATAAATGATAATGCATCTTCTTCTGGTTATATTGCTGAATCTTTTGATTTGCGGTATGCTGGGCTTGGGCATCCAAATTATAATTCGGTTAAGAAACTTAAACAAATGAGATTAATCCCTAATTGTGATGTAACTGAACCTGATAAATACGAAATATGTGTTGAGGCTAAACATCCAAAGAAATCATTTTAACAAATCAATAGAAAGGACTTCGAGCCTACTCGAGCTAGTGCATTCTAACCTAGGTGACTTTGAGAGCGCCATGAGTAGAGGTGGAAGAGGATATTATATCATTTTTGTAGATGACCACTCAAAATTCACTAAGTTGTATCTCCTAAGTACAAAGGACGAGGTTGAGGAAATGTTTTTGAAATATAAAGCTGAGGTTGAGAACTAACTTGACCATAGGATTAAGGGGATTATATCTGATAAAGGAGGTGAGTATGACATTACCTTCCTCAAGAAATGCTGTAAGAAACTTGGCATAGTTCATAAGGTCTCAGCCCTTATACACCTCAACAGAATGGTATATCTAAGAGGAAAAATAGAACTCTAAAAGAGATGATGAATGTCATGCTTATTAGCTCAGGCTTACCCTACAGGTAAGGGATTCTTGAATTTAAGAGAAGTAAGATTGGTCCTAAAACTGTAGATGATATTTTTGTTGGTTATGCCATGAATAGTACTACATATAATGGAATCTAGAGATGCCGAATTCTTTGAGAATAAATTTCCCATGAAAAAATCTTTGCCTGCTTCATTACCTGATTCTGTGCCTGTTGCATCTGCATCATCATCTAGTCATGCACCCCCTAATCTCGAGGCTCGAGAACTTAGAAGAAGTAAGAGGGCTTGAACTAAGACTAGCTTTAGACCAAACTTCATTACTACTTCCTTGCCTAAGCATCATGATTTTGATGAACATGTTGTGAATGCATTCATTCTGGAGGAAGATCCCTTAACTTATGATGAGGCTATGAGAACTATAGATGCTCTTTTTTGGATAGAGACCATAAGTAATGAACTAGACTTTATAACGAGCAACATCACTTGGGTATTAGTGGACATTCCTAGAGGATGCAAACCTATAGGTTGTAAGTGGGTGTTCAGAAAGAAACTGAGGACAGATGGGTTCATAGAAAAGTTCAAGGCTAGACTAGTGGCTAAAGAATACACCAAGAAGCAAGGAATACACTTTTTTGATACTTACTCACCCGTAACTAAGATTGCCACTATAAGAGACCTGATAGCTCTTAACGTCTGTACATAACCTTGTAGTACACCAAATGGACATAAAAACCGCATTTTTGAATGGTGACCTTGAGGACGAAATTTATATAGAACACCCAAGGGTTTCGAGATTCCTAGAATGGAGCATAAGGTGTGCAAACTTGTAAAATCTTTTTATGTATTTAAGCAAGCTCTTGAACAATGACATCAAAAATTTGATTGTACCTTGGTCACATATGGTTTTGTTCTAAACATTGGTGATGCTTGTGTGTATTCAATGCATGTGGATAATGATTGTATGATTATTTGCTTGTACGCTGATGACATGCCTATATTTAGAATAAGTGTGAAAATTGTGAATGATACTAAGTCTTTCTTGAGTACATGTTTTGATATGAAAGACCTATGTGAGGCCGATGTGATACTTGGGGTTAAAAACACTTGAACATATGAGGGTTTGACCTTGAGTCAATCCCATTATGTGGAGAAAATCTTGAGAAAGTTGGGTCACTTTGATGACACACCTGCTAAAACTTCATATGACCCTAGTATTCATTTGATGAGAAACACAGGAGAAAGTGTATCACAGGCAAAGTACCCTAAGATAATTAGTAGCGTAATATTCTTAATGAATTGCACCTGTCTTGATATTGCCTATACCGTTAGTAGACTTAGCCGTTACACCCATAACCTTAGTGATGAGCATTGGAGTGCACTAAAAAGGTGGTTAACATATCTTAAAGGTACCATGAAGTGGGGGTTTAAGCTATAAAAGGTTCCCTACTGTATTAGAGGAATACTTCTTAGGCTAATTGAGTGTCTGGTTGTGATGAAATCTATTCTACTATTGGTTATGTATTTGTGCTTACTACTTGTGCTATTTTTTGGAAATCATGTAAACAAAACTAGATTGCTCAATCGACCATGGAAAATTTATTGCTCTTGATATGATAGGTTTGGAAGGTGAATGGCTGAAGAGAGTCCTGGGAGACATTGCATTGTGGGGAAAATCTGTGCCTTCAGTGTCGTTGCACTATAACTCACGAGTAGCCATTGGCGTTGCTCAAAGTGAGGTTTATAATGGCAAGCAGAGGCATATTCGCCTCAGACATGGTTTCGTAAGAAATTTGGTCACGAACAATGTGATATCACTCGAATTTGTGGGGAGTGAGAAAAATATGGCAAATCCTCTTACAAAAGGCCTTGTAAGGAAATTAATGAATGAAACAGAAGGGGGAATGGGTCTAAAGCCCCTATGTGTGTCCTAATCTTGGAAAATGCCTGTCTCCAGAGTTACTTTCGATGTTCAATGGGTCAAACAAAGCCAGAGACCGGAAAATTTGTGATAACCGCTCGAACCCTTCCTATGTTTGCTATATGAGTGCTTGTAGGATCTGTTAAATCTACCATGACGGAGGTTGAGCTTAATGCTCTTAATGTCATTCATAACCCTTTATGGTGATGTGGAGCAGCACACCTGATGGATGCACCTCTACTTCCATGATGTGAGGCTAAGCCTTTGGCACGCAATGATGTCCATAGCCTTTTATGGTGGTGCTTGGTACGCACCTAATGAATACACCTACGAGACTGTGGGGCCAGAAAGTCCTCCTTTCTATAGCAATTCTAATACCAGGTTTTGGATTATTTTTGAGGGACCTCATACATCCTGATGGCGGAGTGTGTTTCAGCCTTGAGAACCACATGAAGGGGTTAGGTATATTCCTCATAATGACTGCTCATGGTTCAAGACCTTACTCACCAATTGGAGGCTGTGGGACATGCTCAGTCATTAGGTGCTGTTTCAAGTCCAAAAGACAATAGCATCGTTATGTGTAGGTCACACTGCTCAATAACATTCCTTCTTTCCTTCCTTTATCAAAATTGAACCATGTAGGGGATTGTTGGAATATGGGGGTAATGTGCTTCAATTTTGAAGTCTTGTGTTTTTGCCCTAATCCCACATAGAAAATCTAGAGGAGGAGAGTCTAGTTTATATATCCCTTATTGTATTTGGTAAAGTATTGTGGGGTCTAGAGTGGGTTTTGTGAACCATAGGGGCGCACCCACCCCGCCCCACTGAGCTGGTCAGCGCATCGTAGTATGGTGTGGTGTATTTTTTCTAACTCGAACCTTTATTTTTACGACATTGGTATTTGTTTAAGTTACCATAAACCAACTCGAGTTAATTCCTTGTCTGGGGTAGTGCTCTAGGCATTGGCTCGAGCTCAAGGTGTACCCCAGTTGACTTCGAGGGTGCTGGCTTAAAGAGTTGTCCACACTCCAAGCCTCGAGGCTCAAGACTATAAGCTCAAGCTCGAGCTCGAGTACGCGTTTTGACGGCGTCTTTTCCCACTCTTTCCTTAACTGACTTTTTCCATAATTGACCGAATTTTTAAACTCTCCCATATCTGCCTCTTTCTTTGTTTGAGGCGGATTCTTTGCAATGATCTTTCCTTTAACCTCCAAGGAATTCCCTCTATAAATACCGTGCCTTGAGGTTTTATTTGAATAATCAAAAATTTTGAATACACGATTTATAATATACATACAAAATTATTAGAATTTCTCCTCCTTCTTCATGGGTTTCTTTTTCTCTTCTCTCCTCTGTTACTGAGCAAGCTCGGGCATACTCTAACCCATCTCCCTGGGGTACACTGCTAAGGTGGGTGCTGTGTTAACCTTAGGGGTTGGAGTGCCGTTCATCCCCTTGTACCTCTGTGGGGGCATAAACAACTGAGGGCATTGGATTCTCTACGACACGACAATTTTTTTGGTTATCTTTTTCCCTTCTATTCTTTGTAAAAGTCGCTTCTTTCATCTTTCTTGTTCTCTCGAAATGATTTATATTGTAATTAAAGAGTTACATTTTGGTGGCTCATTTATCTATTACACCAACAAGCTATACATAAGAAAATTATAATAAAGTGCCTACATAATATTCTAATAATATCATACTAGATGTTATACTAATACATTCCCTTAATTTGAGCGATGAGACCCTTGTTTTGATTTGCCCTATAAATGCGAAAGCAATCAGCAAATAAGGCTCTTGGTGAATATATCAGCAGCTTTGTTTGATAGTAGGAGTGTATCGAACCTGAATGTCCCCTTAATTACCTTTGCATGAGAATAGAGAAAATCAATATCAACATGCTTACTACGATCATTACAGATATGGTTGGCAGTAAGATATATGGCTGAAACGTTGTCACAATAAATTTGAGCTATACTAGAGGGGGAAGTTAAGAATCACACATAAGAAAGCTAGGCTAATCACACTCGGTGACCACCTGTGCAACAGCTCTGTACTCGGATTTTGTTGTAGATTTGGCATATGTATGTTGCTTATTAACACGCCAAGAGATGAAGTTAGGACCATGAAATAAGGCAGAAATCCAGTGGCAGAGCGATGAGCCTCAGGAAATCCACCCAATGAGCGTCAGCATCCAAGGTGATGGTCGTACAAGAACCCGAGGAGATGATGAGACCATGATCAAGTGTGTGCTTGAGGCTTTAAATGATATGTTTTACCATTTACCAATGAGAGGACTTCAGAGCATGCATAAGATGGAACACATAGTTAACATGCATAACAAATATCAGGATGGGTTATGGTGTGATATTGGAGAGTACTTACCGCACTTCAATATTTAGTTTGATCTCCAAGTAGATCCCCATTAATTAATGATGATTGAGCCCGGGGAGGTAATGGGGTTTGGACAGGTTTAGCTTTGAGCTTGTTATGATTGCTAAGGTGGTCAAATTCTTTGGCAAGGAAATGATCCCTAAAACATCAAGTGTCTTTAAAGGTGGGATGATATATACAGGCAAGGGAAGTAGATAGACAAGATTCGATACTCTCATCGATGCAAAATCATGCAATATAGTCACGATTTGGAGCATAGGTGCCATCATGTTGTGGAATTAGGGGAGTAGGGCAAGGAATGGATCTATCAACAAACCCCATGACGTGATTAGAGCGAAGAATCATCAGGATCTACTCACACCATGTGAGATAGTCGGTGGAAGACTCATATTTAACAGTAAAATGGCCGTGGGAGAGAGAAGTCCTATTAAATGGGGAAGCCATAGATCGTAATCAAGGCTCGGTAGGGACATGGATAGGGGAGATGGCACATGTGTTAATGGTAAAATTGACGAAGGATTACAGATCCCAGCATAAGTATGAAGAAGAGAAATAGGGATAGAGGTATTACTGAGAGAGGATTCGTGATGTGAAGAGAAGAGGGAGGGGATGTGCTGCCATGGATTACCAGACTTAGTAGGATGTCAATCACCAACGAGAGAGAGAAGAGGCTCACTATCGTGTGGAGGGGGACGGTCAGCATCACTGGTGTACGACCCCTGGGGGAAGCAACTCCCAAAGGACTGTAGGTAGCCTGCGCACCTGGAGATTGTCGAGGGAGAGAGAGGAGCTGCTTGGGTGCGACAGTGAGAAGGAGTGATGTCGCGGTTGGTGTACCTGGAGGTTGGCGAGGGAGAGAGGAGGGCTACCTAGGTGCAACATTTAACGAAGCTAAGGTTTGGGCTGCATGAAGGAGAGTGGCATTAGGGTTGGAAAGGGAGAAAAAGAAATAAGGGAATTAGATTATGTGATGCTTTGAGACCATGTTAAAGAGTATTATTATAAGCATACCCTATGGGGTTGCCTATGTATTATATAGAGAGAGAGCTTACTGTAAAGTCGCTAGATAATATGCTGATAATATCTTACTAGATATTATACTAATAATATGTATCATTTTCGAAATAATTTTAGAATTGTCTTTTATCATAAAATTGAGTATCTAAATTTGTTCATACTGTCTATTCCCTTTATTTGTCAGTTTTAGAATCAGACAAAAACTATTAAATTTTGGTTTTATTTGTTAAAAGTAATTTGTCATTTGGATAAAACCAATATTTTTTTCATAATTAGCGACAGATTCGCAATACAAAGCAGGTAACTTGAAGAAGCGAGCCCTGAGTCAACTTGTGAAAGGATGGGGAACAAAATAACAGAAATAAAACAAACAGGAAAACAAAAAAAAAAAAAAGGCAAAACAGCCTAGGGAGGACCCGGAAACAGGACAAACTAAAAGCAAGGGAAAAATACAGTTAAGCCACAAACCTACCGAAGCAAAGCACTTAGTATAAGCGGATCATAATCGTCAAAATTCAACCCTAGTCTTTTCCCTCTCTCCAATGTGCACTCCGCAGCAAGGATCTTACTGGCATCTTTAACATTATTGCCCATTTTTAGCAGATTCCTCTTTTTTTGTTTCACAGAGGCCTTCACAGATCTCTTTGTGCTGTTCCCAAGTGACATGTCCTTTAGGAAATCTTGTAGCTCCCGTGTAGCTTGCACTTTCATCTTATGCTTCAACGCCCTCTTACCCCTTTTTGTCGCACCCGACTTAGGGATTTAACATCCTGCCAACACTTTTTCCCTTTTTTGCCCAACTATGTTGGACTCCTCCATAAACAACACCGACACCTGAAAACTCCTGGCCGTATTTTCCTCTATGCGTGGGGGTCTTGCCAAGGCAGGAGGCTCGAAGCCCAATGAAAACTCATGCCTGGAGGACCCTGAGTCATTATCACTCATGGTGTCTCGGGCTTCGTTCTCATGAGATGATGTCTGATCATGAGAGGATGTCTGATCATGAGACTAAACTATTCTGGCTATATCTTTCTTGACCCACGGTAGGGGGAGAGGAAATTGTTGGTTTACTTGAAGTTCTTGGATTGATAGTTGAGCAACATGCTGGGGAAATGGAGGAAGAAGAGATGCGCACAGGCAATGGCAATCTCAAGCCCCTCTCCTGATATCAAGTTTGACCAACGGTCGAATTTGATCATATTACTTAATTTAATCATCCAACTCACTTCTAACATAAACCCTATCTATCCAACGCAAAATCTTGTCCCTTTAATCCAAACACAATCTTTATCACTAACCTCCAACTCAACCTTATCTTATCCCATCAGACCAAGTTGCCCACTTTTTTCATGTGGAAGAGTTCAATGTTTGTGTTAGTATGAGTTGTATGTAGTTATCCTTTTCGTAAATTAAACTATGTGCTTGTAGTTTGTATTAAGTTTAATACAAAAAATTCATCTCTTTCACTCTCTTTCCTATGTTAGATTAGATTATAATTCTTATGAGTTTAATATAAATCTTGTAGTACCCAGCATATATTTGATATCAGTCCCCTTAGCCTCCTTCCTCAAATCGTAAAAAACCTAGCTCATAAAAAAAATTAACTAAACGGCTTTAACATCAGACACTCTATTTAAATATACCCAAAACACTATCCCATATTTGATATATGCGATCCTTTACAAACACAATCTTTTACAAACATAATATATTTCTTGCCCTTGTTTAGGGTAATGTGGGGGTCCTCATAAACAGAAGTCAAATGTATTTTCAGTATTACTCAATTCATGAATCAAGTTGAAAGACAAAGTGGTCAGCAAGTGAAAATTCTCAGAAATAACCAAGAAGGAGAGTTCTTGTTAAAAGAATTCTATAGTTATTGTAGAAATCAGAGAATTCAGTGATAGTTGACAGTTTGTTACACTCCGCAACAAAACGAGGTTACAGAAAGAAAAAAACCATACAGCCGTTGAAATTGGCTCGTAGTATGTTGAAAGCCAATAATTTATCTAATGACTTTTAGGCTGGAGCTGTCAATGTTTCTGTCCATATTCTGAATAGATCTCCTATTGAGTCGGTACTGAATTGAACTCTTTATTGGCTATACTAGACAGTGATTCGACTAGATCTACTTATGATAGATAAAGTACTAGCTATGTATTCTATTTGCGTACAAACCCAATTTCTTGGTGCTCTAGAAAACAAAAAACGATGTCACTTTCTTCTATTGAAGCTGAATATATTGTTGCTATAGATGCTACATGCAAAGCAGGTTTCCTTAGAAGAAATCTTGCAGATTTGAAGAAAGGTCCAAAGACTCCTACAACAATTTATTGTGATATTATGTCTGCAATTGCTACAACAATGACTCATCCCTTACATGTGTAGTCATCATTCTCGCACTTCAATCTCGAACGTTGCTTCGCTATGATCCCATCCTCGGTGGGTGGAGGCTTAGGTGTATTCTGTGTCTATACCACCTTGAAGTAGTGCATCTTGCTTTGCCATCCTCGGAAGTTTCTACCATAAAAGCAATCTAGACATAGCTAGGTGGAGGACTAGGATAGGCGTACCCGACGTATCGGTGTAGGAGCATCTGTCCACTCGTAAGCTCGATCTAGTGCCACGACTCTACGGTATGCCTATTCCACTGCTTAGACATATGGACTTGCGGTCCCAGGGACGACAATCAGGGATGTGGTATGTGGCATAGTGGGCCGTGGCCTAGATAGAAGAAAGAATATAAAATTGAAGAAGCTATGTTTGAAGTGGTTCAGGCACGCCAGGAGGAGACCATCCACTGCTCCAGTCAGTATTCCAATCAACTTTGTACCACGCCAGGAAGAAGAGGACGAAACAGGCCAAAGGAGGAAGGACTGCAGTCGTACGGTAGGACCTCACCCACCTAAACCCACAGAAGGAGATGGCCTTAGATAGAGCTAGAGCTCGAGGGAGGACTAGCATAAAAGTAGCAGAGGTAGCGGCCTCACACTGCTGCTTATTCTGCTATTTATGTGTTCATAGGCGTATAGGCTTATTAGGCCATACCTATCTACCTATACGCCTATCTGCCTACTATCGGCCTATTTGCTTATTTGTTTATTTGTTTACTTGGCATATTTGCTTATACTAGATGCCTTATAGGGAAGGTTGTGCCTCGTAGTCTCGTCTAGGGCATTTTTATTCTATGGCTTACTCTTTTGCTTTCATGACCTAGTGCTCACAGGTCCCCATGAAGCGATGAAGACTTACCTCTCAGGTTGGGGGTTCTCGGAAACAACCTCTCTTCAGGTTGACACCCTGAAGGGGGAAGGCTGCGTACATCTACCCCCCCCCCCTCCCCCCCCCCCCCCCCCCCCCCCCCCCGACCCCGCTTTTGCGGGAGCCCTTGAGGCACTGGAATTGTTGTTGTTGTTGTTGTTGTATGCAGTCATCCCTCGTACAGAAGAATCCAATATTTTCATATGCAAGAAAACAAGTCCTAAGATTGTTAGAAAAATAGGATTTAGAATCGGGTATGTTATGTGTAATTATTCAAATCTTACACAAAATGACTCAGATAAACTTCTTAAACAAGACACACAAAGATAACACACAGCAATAACTTCAAGATCTCTGATCTTGCCCCACAAGAACCAACTTAAACTAGACTTAGACTAATTACAACACAAATCACTTCATAAACCTCAAATACAACACAAGACTCAAGAGAACAACAGAATCTAGTAGGTTTAGAAGTATACCTCCCCTTGTGAACTAGATTTTACCAAAATTGCAAGCAAGTCACTCACACCATGAGTAAGGCTCAAGAACACTCCAAGAACACCACGACCGGACCTCCACCGGAACACGAACAGAGCTTCTGGCCAGCAACGGAGCTCCAATAGCACGAACGGAGCTCAACGAACACGATTACACTTCGATCCGAGGCTCACGAGGTTGGAACCTAAGTGTATTATGGCTCAGAGATTCGTTTTTAGGGTTAGGGTTTCAAGGGAGCCTTCAAGGGTAAAAATCGCCAGAGAGAGAAGGGGAGAGGAGAAGAAAACTGATTTTTTTTGTTACCTCTACGACTCAACCAACTCGGCGTTAAATACCCCCAAGCTACGACCTAAGAAACCCTCAAGCTCATCACAGCCTTTAATTTATGCAACAATCGGACGGTCGAAACTTACACACGGTTCATATATCGAGGGCCCCGGATCTTGTGACGCGTGTCGAGGCTCGAACGGCCGAGATGAAGCAACAGAACCTTCTGGAAGAGCCTCACAAGAAACCCTAACGGGTTTCTGGTTAAGGGAGAGAGAGGGATGAGAGTGAAAATGACAAGCCAGCTGTACACATTAAAGGATCCGGGCAGGAAGTACAACTCGGGCAGCATGGGCAGCCCAAACCGGGCAACCAGTACAATTGGATCAGAGCGGGCAGCACTGTTCGGGCAGGAAATAGTACTTCCGGGCAGTTGGGCATCTTATACAAACAAGTAATTAATTTCACAAGTGAGGGGCAATTCAGTCATTGCCCCAAAAACAGAATTTAAAGAATTACTTCAACCTAAAACGCTACGTTTTTGTCCTCCCTTATTTTAATTATTTTCTTTCACTCGAACTACGTCATATATTTACCAACAATAACAAACTCCACCTTGGTAAGTATATGACTAACAATTTTACATCCAGTATCACCCTGGGTTCCATTCCATTTGGAGGAGTTCAACAAAACGTGTAAACTTCTCCAACGGAAGACCTTTAGTCCCCATGTCAGCGAGGTTATCCTCGGTACAAATTTTCAGCAGATCAATCTGATTTTCTTCTATGTTATCCATGATAAAATACCGCCTGACTGCTAAGTTTTTCGTTCTATCATGGAAAACTGGGTTCTTACAAAGGGCAATGGCAGATTGACTATCTGAATAGATTTTGGGTGACCCTAGGTTCAGTTTTAACTCATTTAACAAGCCGTTCAGCCATATGGCTTCCTTAACGGCATCCGATATTGCTAGGAGCTTTGACTCGGTAGTAGATAAAGAGGTTAAAGTCTGTAACTTTGACCTCCAACTAATAGCTCTACCCGTTAAAGTGAAAACATAGGCTGACGTAGATCGTCTCCTATCTAGATCACCGGCAAAATCGGAATCTACGAAACCAGTCAATCTAAGTTTATTTTGGTCTCTACCAAATGTTAAGCCCAAATCAATTGACCCTTTTACATATCTTAGCAGCCATTTAACACCATCCCAATGTACCTTACCGGGATTTGACATATAGCGTGACAATATACTCATGGGGAATGCTAAGTCCGGTCTAGTACAGGTCATTGCGTACATTAATGATCCTATGGCGTTAGCATACGGTATTGTGCTCATTTTAAACTTTTCTTGCTCAGTATTAGGGTATTGACTTGCTGAAAATTGATACTGCGATGCTAAAGGTTGTTTCACTGGTTTTGACTCGAACATATTAAACCTTTTCAAAACCTTGTTAAGATAATGACTTTGACTTAAATGTACTGTTCCTTTAGACCTGTTCCTGATGATATCAATACCTAATATCCTTTTAGCTTCCCCTAAGTCTTTCATATCAAACGAGCCGTTTAACCGAGATTTCAAGTCAGAAATCTGCTTTAGGGACTTGCTAGCTAATAACATATCATCCACATATATTAGCAGAAAAATAGCATCAGAACAGTCAATGTCTTTATAGTACAAGCATGAGTCATGAATAGTCCTACTAAAACCATTATCTACCATGAATGCATGAAACCTCTTATACCACTGTCTGGGTGACTGTTTCAGCCCATACAACGATTTTTTTAGCAAACAAACATGCTCAGACTGCTCGGGTTCAATAAACCCCTCGGGTTGGGAGATGAGGATCTCTTCCTCAAGCTCTCCATGCAAAAATGCAGTAGTAACATCCATCTGATGTAGAGACATGTCATAGAAGGCAATCAAGCACATAATAACACGAATAGTGGTATGTTTTACGACAGGACTAAAAATTTTATTATAGTCTACCCCCTCTTTTTGTGAAAAACCTTTGGCAACTAGTCTAGCCTTAAACCGGGGCAAACCTTCAGGAGTATCGGGTTCTTTAACTCTAAAGATCCATTTTGAACCTATGATTTTTCTACCCTTGGGCTTGGGAATCAAGACCCAAGTATTGTTCTTCCTCAAGCTCTCCATTTCAACTGTCATAGCATTCAGCCACTCGGCTGAATGCTTGCTGTTGATTGCTTGAGTGTAGGACAATGGCTCGGTTTCTACGTAATCTAAAGCTGTGTTTAATGCATAAGCTATACACTCAGCATATCCATATTTTTCAGGGGCTCTAGATTCTCTCCTAACTCTATCCCTAGCCAATTGATAGGTTTCCAGGTCCTGAACATCATTTTCAGGTACATTAGGTTCAATTTCAGCTCTATTAGGCACTGTTACAGCAGCATTTCTATCAATATTTTCAAAGTTATCTAGGTCATCTTCAGGTTCTTTTCTCAGGTTTAGAGGACTAGGTGGGTTAACTTCAAATTCGTAGTAGTCTGGGTCGAATTCCCTAACATTTGAACTATTGCTCGATTGTTCTTTAATGTAGGGCATCTCATCTTCGTTGAAGATGACATCCCTACTAATTATTGTTGTAGTTCTGTTTCCCTCTTTCATGCCTAGTCTAAAACCCTTTACGCCTGAAGGATAGCCTAGAAATATGCCTTTCACAGCCCTAGGTTCCAATTTACCCTCTCGTTGGTGTGCAAAAGCTGAGCACCCAAATACTCTTAGGTTATCATAGTTAGCGTCCTTTCCGCTCCAAACATTCTCGGGTGTTTTCATTTTCAAAACAGAGTTGGGTGACCTATTAATTAGGTATGCGGCTGTGTTAACAGCCTCACCCCAAAACTGTTTTGATAACCCGGCTGAAAACAACATACACCTTACTCTATCTAGTAGGGTCCGGTTCATGCGTTCGGCTACACCATTTTGTTAAGGGGTTCCTCTTACAGTTTTATGCCGTTTTATACCATTATCATCACAAAGCTTGTCAAATTCAGAGTTCACAAATTCTAGACCGTTGTCAGTTCTTAAGACTTTCAGTTTCTTTCCTGTTTGATTCTCAGTTAACGTTTTCCACTTAACAAAAGTATCATATGCATCGTTTTTATTTTTAAGTAGAAACACCCATACTTTTCTTGAGAAATCATCAACTATGGACAGGAAATAATGGGCTCCACCCATTGTGGGAACCCTTGAGGGTCCCCATAGATCAGTGTGAACGTAATCAACAATGCCATGGGTAGTATGCGAGCCTACACTAAATGCAATCCTATGATGCTTACCATAGATGCAATGATCACAGAAATCAAGTTTTGTCACAGAATCAGCACCAAAACAACCCTGTTTTTGGAGCTCTATTAGTCCACTCTCGGATATGTGTCCTAACCTCCTATGCCATAGGTTGGTCGTGTCCTTAGGGTCGATCTTGGACATGTTTCCCTCCCCAGAAACTACCTTTCCCTTAAGGACATATAATCCATTCTTGATCTCTCCCTTGATTACAACAAGGGCACCTCGCAGGACTTTCATCTCTCCCCTACAGGCCTTTAGGGTCAGTCCACTAAGATCAAGTTGTCCTAAGGATATCAGGTTTCTTTTAAGTTCTGGTACATGTCTAACTCCCTCTAGGGTAAAGATCATGCCATCCGACATTCTAACCCTAACTGTTCCGACACCTACCACCTTGCATGCATGGTCATTTCCTAACATGACCTTTCCACTATTTACAGACACATAATCAGTAAAATAGGACTTATCAAACGTCATGTGAAAACTGCATCCAGAATCAAGTACCCACTCATGGTAAGTGAATTCAGTAGATGCAATCAATACTTCTCCACATTCATGATTTTCTACAGTGTAATCAGCCCTAGCTTGGTTCTTGTTTTCAGGACAAATGCTCCTATAGTGGCCGAATTTTCCACACTCATAGCATTTTACATGAGACAGATCTTTTCTACCCCTAGACCTGGATCTTGAGTGGTTCCTACCTCTTCTTTTATAGTTGTCTTTTGTTTTAGTTCTACCTCGTATGTTTAAGCTTTCACCGCGATTGCCGCTATTACTAGGATAGTATTTTCCCTCTTTCTTTAGTTCTACTACTTTAGATCTTAGGGCGTCCTCTACCTCTGTTAGTGATATGGTCTTTCTGCCGTATCTTAGAGTTTCTTTTAGAGAACTTAGGTATTTAGGGAATGATCCTAAAAGTATTATAGCCTGGGTCTCGTCAGTTATTTCTACTTTTAGAGTGTCCAAGTCTGATAATACTCTATAGAATTCATCCAAATTGTCCTCTATGTTTTTGTTCTCGTCCATTCTAAAGCAGTAAAATCTTTCCATATAATATACTCGATTAGAGAGGGATTTAGAGGCATATAGTTGTTCTAACTTTTTACAGACATCTAAGGCACTCTTTTCAGATGACACTTTAGTTAGAACTGTGTTACTTAAACAAAGTAAGATATTACCGTGAGCTACTTTATCCATATTAGCCTTGTCTGACGGTTTGAGACCTTCTGGAAGATCGTTATCTTCCAGAAGTGCAGAACTAACGCCAAGGGCCATAAGCAGTGCTTGTACCTTGACTTTCCATAGCTCAAAATCGTTTCTACCCGTGAATTTCTCGATGTCATGTTTAGCTGAGGCCATTTTTTATTTTAGACCGTGTTCTAACCTGGGCTCTGATACCACTTGTTATGTGTAATTATTCAAATCTTACACAAAATGACTCAGATAAACTTCTTAAACAAGACACACAAAGATAACACACAGTAATAACTTCAAGATCTCAGATCTTGCCCCACAAGAACCAACTTAAACTAGACCTAGACTAATTACAACACAAATCACTTCATAAACCTCAAATACAACACAAGACTCAAGAGAATAACCGAATCTAGTAGGTTTAGAAGTATACCTCCCCTTGTGAACTAGATTTTACCGAAATTGCAAGCAAGTCGCTCACACCACGAGTAAGGCTCAAGAACACTCCAAGAACACCACGACCGGACCTCCACCGGAACACGAACAGAGCTTCTGGCCAGCAACGGAGCTCCAATAGCACGAACGGAGCTCAACGAACACGATTACACTTCGATCCGAGGCTCACGAGGTTGGAACCTAAGTGTATTATGGCTCAGAGATTCGATTTTAGGGTTAGGGTTTCAAGGGAGCCTTCAAGGGTAAAAATCGCCAGAGAGAGAAGGGGAGAGGAGAAGAAAACTGATTTTTTTCGTTACCTCTACGACTCAACCAACTCGGCATTAAATACCCCCAAGCTACGACCTAAGAAACCCTAAAGCTCATCACAGCCTTTAATTTACGCAACAATCGGACGGTCGAAACTTACACACGGTTCATATATCGAGGGCCCCGGATCTTGTGACGCGTGTCGAGGCTCGAACGGCCGAGATGAAGCAACAGAACCTTCTGGAAGAGCCTCACAAGAAACCCTAACGGGTTTCTGGTTAAGGGAGAGAGAGGGATGAGGGTGAAAATGACAAGCCAGCTGTACACATTAAAGGATCCGGGCAGGAAGTACAACTCGGGCAGCATGGGCAGCCCAAACCGGGCAGCCAGTACAATTGGATCAGAGCGGGCAGCACTGTTCGGGTAGGAAATAGTACTTCCCGGCAGCTGGGCATCTCATACAAACAAGTAATTAATTTCACAAGTGAGGGGCAATTCAGTCATTGCCCCAAAAACAGAATTCAAAGAATTACTTCAACCTAAAACGCTACGTTTTTGTACTCCCTTATTTTAATTATTTTCTTTTACTCGAACTACGTCATATATTTACCAACAATAATAGGGTACTATAATCGAAATTTGGCTTCAAGACATTTGGTGAGCCACTGTTCTTAAGACTTATCGTACTTATAAAATAGTCTCGTGAATACAATGGAACCTTATTGCAGAAGTGAAGTGCATGTATAGAAAATGGGTTTCTGAGAATTAAGATAAGGGAGTGATATCAAAAGCAATTAACTTTTAAGATTGAAAATGGAGGAAATTTTCTATAGAGGATTAAGTGTCCCTTCAAAGGGGCAATATACCATTTCAGAAGAGGCACAAAAAACAACGCCAACTAACGGGTAATTCTCATGTGCATTGGGACACAACCCATTTTTCTAGGCATTGTTACTTTCTGTAAGTCGTGTGCGAAACCCTATTTCAATATGTCGACATACACCATCCAATGAGTCTTACAGGAATTTGTATGTTAGCACATACTATTCTATATGTTGACAAATGCAATATTCGAGCCAAAACTTTTTATTTTGAAAATGAATTGGCATCCTTCTTGACCTATCACGGATGTGCGCTTTATGGACGGTGCTTGACATATGCACATTTAAGATGCTTGACCGTTGGATTTCCAGAAAAAGTAATTCTTATTATTAATCCTTTTTCGTAAAGAAGCATCTTATCAATATATTTCACGTACATAAATTGCTTACAAAATAGCCACTCTTAATATTCCATTATTTAGTACCTTCAATAGGGGATGGTTTTCATCGCTTAATTATGGTTTGGTGGCAGGACGTGACGAATAAGCTCTCATGTGACAAGCCCGTGACGCGAGGGGATGCTGAGAAGGTAACAGCAGCTGAGCTCCGGGGAGACATGGAAGGCATCATCGGTGCACAGGCCCTACAAGAACAGCCCAAGGAATCCACCACCCCTGGCGGTGTGGCCGAGACCATGGCCATGGCTGCCGTACTTAACCAACCGTAATTACGAAAATGCATGTTGTGCTAGTGTGGCCATTTTAGGTGGCATACAATTTTGTCTACAAGATGACAATCTTAGCCTTAAAAATCTTCTGTGTTTAACTTAGATAAATATGATATGGAGTTTTCGAATTATTTTTATCTTGCATGATGCACCGTTATTTTTTAATTTTTAAAGTACTGTAGTAGTAAGTTGTATATTTTCATGTCACAAATTGTTGGTCATTGTACATCTATGTAAACATTACTTACACTAATCAAAGTTTACTTTTTATAATTAAAATTTTATTTGAGTCTTTAAATATATTGTGAGATTGAGGCAAAGGCTTAATTGTATTGATTGTAAAAGAGAGAATTACATGATCTATTTATAGAGCAAGGTTGAATGCATAAAGACAAGAGTGCTCTTCTAGGTTACATGTGAGCTAAGGGCATAAAGGTAAAGAGTAAACCCTAAATGACACTATCCTCTAATGGGCCTTCTCAGTCTGAAGGTGGAGCAGCAACATGAATATTGTTTTTATAGGGTGACCCAGAGGCCTTTGGTGAAGATATTAGCTATCTGTTGGGTAGTGGGAATATAGCGAACTTAAAGGTCACCTTTGAGGATTTTTTCACGGACATAGTGGAAGTCAACATCTACATGCTTGGTACGGTTGTTGGAGATAGGATTAGCAGCAATGTAGGAAGCAGAAACATTGTCACAATAGATGGTGATGGGTCCAGAATGTCTAAGGCCGATGTCACGCATGAGGTAGCGAACCCAGTTCGCCTCAACAGTGGCTTGAGCAATATATTCAGATTCGTTAGAAGATTTGGAGATAGTGGCTTGTTTCTTGGCTCGCTAGGAGACGATAATAGATCCAAGGAATAAAGCATATCCTATGGTGGAACGACGGGTATCGGGGCAGCCTCCCCAATTAGCATTAGTGTAGACAACAGAAGTGCAAGTGCCCAGAAGGATTGTAAGCCCTGTGGTCTGGGGTGCTTTTGAGGTATCCGAGGATCCGCTTTACAACCTGCCAAGGACTAGTCCTTGGAGCATGCATAAACAACATAACATATATCGGGACGAGTCATGGTGAGATATTTGCAGTGCCCCAACTGCACTGCTGTACTCAATAGGGTCTGGTAATACATCACCCTCAGTCAAAGATAGATGGGCGTGGACCGGGAGAGAAGTTTTGATAGGTTTGGCATTTTGCATGTTGTGTTTGTGTAGAGAGTCTATGGTGTATTGATGTTGGGAGAGGAACAAGCCCGACTTTGCATGTTGAGCCTCAATTCCTAAAACGTAATGGAAGATACCAAGGTCCTTCATGGCGAATGGGGTGGAGAGGGCGTGGATGAGGGTGTCTAGTGAGAACGGGTTCGATCCAGGGAGAATTTTGTCATCAACATAAAGTAGTAGGCATATAGTGTCGTGGGCTTTGCGAAAGAGAAAAAGGGAGGGGTCAGCTCGACAACAGGTAAAACCTAGGCTATAGAGAAACGTACTGAAGCGATGAAACTAGGCCCAAGAAGCTTATTTAAGTCCGTAAGTGCCTTTTTAAGATGACAGACATGGTTGGGGAACTTGGGGTGAATGAAACCCTTAGGTTGCTTCATATAAACTTCTTCCTTAAGATGGCCATGTAGAAAAGTATTTTTAACATCAAGTTGTTTAATTTGCCACTTATTTGTGACAGCGAGAGTGAGAAAGAAGTGTATAGTGGATGGTTTGACAACCGGGCTAAAGGTCTCCTTGAAGTCAATGCCTTCACGTTGGTGAAAACCTTGGGCGACAAGGCGAGCTTTAAAATGATCAAATGAGCCATCCGCTTTATACTTAACCTAATATTTCCATATTTCCAAGTGCTTCCTACAATATTGTGTTTGGGGGAAGTTCCCAAGTATGCTTTAGAATTAATGCATTGAATTCGTCTACCATGGTTTCTTGTCATTTGGGATTTTTAATTGCTTGAGAATAACACGTTGGTTCTTGTATAATTTTTATCGAGGAAAGAGATGGGGGATATTTTGTTTTTCGAATACCATCCTTGAGTCGAGTTTGCATTGGGTGTATAATGTGAGTGTCACTTGGTTCATGTGGACCGGGGTTCGAATTCGAGGGCTCGGGTGCAGGGCGTGCTGCAGCACAATGGGGGACCTCGGTCGGGACGGGTGCGGGTGCTGCTTTAGAGGACTCGAGTTAGGGTTTGGGGTCTACATGGACAACAGCGGGACTAGTGGGTGCAGCGGGAGAGGGCGCGGGTGGTTCGGGAGCTGCGGGTCCAACTCCGGTGGGATGAGGACGAGGGCTGTTGATTTGGTGTGGTGTGGGTGTTTGGGATTCACCAATGGGAGAGGCTCTAGGAGGAGTCATAGTCCTTAGGGATATAGGAGGCGCAGGTTGGGCACTCAAGAGTGTGGTACTTGAGCCTGTGGTGACTATGAGAGGGAAGGGGAGGTCAACTATACTAGCTGTACTGCCTGGGTCTGGAACCCGGGATGGGTTGACTAAGTTAGGGTATAGGAAGTGAGTTTCATTGAACCTAACATGTTGGTTTATGTAAATTTTGCCAGTTTGGGGGTCAAGACAACGATAACCCTTATAGCGTGCAGCATAGCCTATGAAAAATGCAAGGTATAGAGTGTGGAGCCAATTTATGAGAGGGCATGGGATGTGATGTTAGGGTAACATGCCCACCCAAAAACGCAGAAGTTAGAGTAACCTGGAATCTGTTGAGAAAGGTTTTCAAATGGGGATGAGGTTTTGAGGATAGGGGTGGGGAGATGATTTATAATGAAACATGCAGTACAAGTAGCATCATCTTAAAAAGTGTAAGGAAGACGAGATTGAATAAGAAGTGTTCGTGCAATTTCAATAATGTGTTGGTGCTTTTGTTCCGCCTCTCCATTTTGTTGTAGAGATCAGGACATGAAAGACGAAAATGGATGCCGTGTGGACGAAACAGGGCTTGCATGCGGTCGAATTCACGGTCACTATCACTTTGAAATATTTTTATTTTTGTGGAAAATTGGTTTTCTACAAAGGTTTTAAAAGTTCCAAAAATTTCAAAAACTTCATATTTTTGTTTCATAGGATAGAGCTATGTGAACCGAGTATAGTCATCAATAAAATTAACATAGTATTTATAACATGAATTTGATGAGACAGGAGATTGCCATACATATGAGTGAATTAAATGTAAAGGAGAAGAAACTAAATGCAAAACATGCTGAAAAGGTAGTCAATGATACTTAACCAAACTACAATCTTGATAAAAATCAGCAAAATGTGAGCTAGGTATGAGTTTGCGAGAACAAAGAATGTCTAACATGGGGCGTCCTAGATGTCCTAAACGGCGATGCCAAAGGTCTCCTGATAGGGTTTGTGCCATGAGTCCGAGTGAGTGAGGCGAGAAGCTGTAAAGTGGGTCGTTACTGCAAATTCTAAGCAAAGGGATCCCCATAGCCTTGTCCTTAACACAGAAAAGTGAGAGTCAAATTCAATAGTGCATAAATTATCGTGATAAAGTCATTTTATAGATAGAAGGTTATGGGTTAGTTGAGATACTAACATTACAATGTTGCGTTGAAGTTGGCGATTTTTAGTGTTTAAGGTTGTAGAACCCAGATGAGTGATAGGGAGTAAAGGCCCGTCCCCAACTAAAACTTGTTTTTGGCCATGATAAGGAAGGGGGGAATGCAACATACTTGAGTTAGGTGTCATGTGGTTGGTAGCGCCGGAGTTGGGGTACCAACTGTAGTCTTGTGAGTCGTTTATGGACATGGCGGCGAGGGAATGAGATGGATCAGGATAGGAGGAGTGATCAAACCAGTGTGGACAAGAGACTGCGTTGTGATTGACTTGATTGCAAATTTGACAGATTTCAGGCCTGGGCCCAAGAATGCCGCAGGGGTTAGGTGGTGCATTACCATACGGACGAGGGTGGTGCGGTTGGGGATGCGGAGCATCAGGTCCCAATTGATGCTGGTTTTGTTGCTATCACTAGTTATGGGCCCCTCGATTGCCATAGCGACCTATATTGCATCCTTGACCTCTACCACGTCCCCCACGACCAGAGTTAGATCCTTGAGAACCTGCATTTGAAGCAACTAAAGCATATTGTTGATAGGGGGAAGGGCGACCCTAATATCAATTCTCGGTGCTCTCCTCATTTAGGAGATCAATTTTTACTTTTTCAAAGGAGGGTGTTGGTGAGGTATTGCGAGTTAAAGTAGCACATGCGGCATATTCAATTGGAAGCCCGTAAAGGGCGTAATGAACTAGTTCTTGATTGGCTATTGCTAAGTCTATGGCAATTAAGTCATCGGCAATGGATTTTAACTTAGGGAGGTATTTTTCCATAGTTTTTCCATCCTTTTTCAGATTTATTATTTGAGATCTCAAGTCAAATTCCTTGGCTAGCGAATGATTTCGAAATAGTTTGACAAGGGCATCCCACATGGCTTTTGTTATGGGTTTGTCGGACAATATCATTGAGAAGGGATCGGGATAAGGTGGTAGAAATGCAAGAATGAAGACTTTGGTTAGTACAGACCCAATTTATATATTCAGGATTGGGAAGAGAGACACCATTATTAGTTGCTATTTGAGTTGGGGGACAGGGGAAGGTGCTATCATAATCCAAAAGTTGATGCGAGATTATTAGCTTATAGAATTATTCCCGCCAAGTGTATAATCAGTAGCATGTTCCAATTTTATGGTGATTATGTTAGAAATACTTAAAATTGAAAGTAATAGGGTGTAGTAGTATTTTGATGTAAATTAGGGCTTATTTGTGGGAAGGGAGAGGGTTGACTGCCGCCACTGCTAGGAAGCGGGACCAGCAGCAACCCCCCCCCCCCCCCCCCCCCCCCGGGGGGACTGGCGGTCGAACAACCAGCAGCACCGAGAGGCACGCCACTAGCAATGCTTGTGTAAGCGCCATCTGGTGTAGTGGTTGCGAACCCAAGCGAGGAGAAGGGAAGTGGGCCACGAGGTAGGTGGTCCATTGATCTAGTGTGTGGGTCACCGGTCTGTTGGTGACCACCAAGCCGATTGGGGGGGGGGGGGGGGGGGGACAAGGAAAGGGAAGTAGGGATGCCCGAGCCAAACCCGGGATGGCGACACCAGTATTTGTTAGGCCATTGAGGATAAGCCCCGTGGATATAGAACCGATATGGGGTAAATCGGACATACCCACGGAGGGGCCCACTACTCGAGGGTCGACCGAGGGTCCGGCATAGCGGAGCCGGTCTGGACCGCCAGAGAGGAGGCGGTAGGCCTGGTGACTGAAGGGGAGAGGGCGGAGGGGGGGGGGGGGGGGGTTAGGGTTTGCTGTCATAGTATTAAAATTAAAACAAGAGAAGAAAGAATAAATTGAAGATTGTAAAAGAAAAGAAGTAATAGCCAGTCGAGTACTAGAAAATTAAAGAAAAATAGAGAAGATAAATTAGAGAGAGAACGATGGATAGAGAGTCTTTTGAGGCTCTAATACCATGTGAGATTGAGGCAAAGGCTCAATTATATTGATAATAAAAGAGAGAATTACATGCTCTATTTATAGAGCTACGTTGAATGCATGAAGACAAGAGTGCCCTTCTAGGTTGCATGTGAACTAAGGGCAAAAAGGTAAAGAGCAAACCTTAGATGACATTATCCTCTAATATGTATAAGAGTGAATTTTACAAGAAAAGAAAAATGTCAATATTAAAGAGGAAAAGGTTGGGGATACTCGAAAACCACCTCTCTTTAGGGTACCACCCTCAAGGGGGAAGGCTGCATATATCTACCCCCAGACCCTGCTTAGGCTGGAGCCCTTTGAGCACTGGGAATGTTGCTTCTTTTTTAAGGAGCAAAAGGTGAATTGGAAAGAAGATAATGGAGGATTGAATTATGTGGGCAATGACTAGAATTGGGGCTATCAGTACTTTTGGATTTGCTGTTGCAGCCTTCCAATTTCGTCCTCCGATTTTATCTACGGGCAAACCGTAGCTTCTTTCATTCAATTCCAGTGCATGTACTTCAAATTTCGCTGCTGTTTTGTCCTTTGTGGCCGACACATCTTGGACTGTAACACCAAAGTCATGCAAATTGGGCGTTTCATAATTCTTTGGGACGAACTTATCGAGGTTCGTGGCCCATTAGTACGGTTTTTCATCGTAGCATGAGCACAAAATAGGAGATGAGGCTTGACTTCTTTGGACAAGAAACCTATTTTTTTTTTTCCATGCTAGCCTAGTTTTAGAATTAGGGTGCGTTTGGTTCAGCTTATTTCAACTTATCTTTTTTCAGCTTATTTGTTTCAATAAGATCTGTCAATTTAAGATTTGTATATTTTTACATCTGAGTGTTTGGTTTTGCAGTGTAAGAAGATCTTTTTTTAGATAATAAAGTGTTTGGATATAAGTATAAAAAAGAAATTTCTTCATTATAATTACAGAAATAACTTAATAATATAAATCAATTAATAATAGTAGGTAGGAGATAATCATAATAATAGTTAATTATGGTTGCAGAGAGTGGTGAGTATTGCCATACATGGTGTAAAAGGAGTGGTGGTAGGTTGGGAATAGTGGTAACAAGTAAAAGTAGTTCATAATAGTAAAGATTAAATATTAATATAGTCATTCTAAAGCATTTTTCTTAAATAAGCTGTGAAAAAAATTCAGTTTTGCATCTTTTTCTGATTAGTTATAAAAAAGTTTTTTTTTTTTTTTTTATCTTTTTAGTTAAGTTGTGAAAATGATATAAAAAGATATTTTTTGTCAACCAAATGCAAGCTTCACAATCAGCTCGATCTTTTTCACAGCTTTAAACTATTAAAAAGCTTAACCAAACAAGGCTCAGTAAATAAATGATTAGGGCAATCATCAAAGCCCACTTTAAGTCTTCGCAACCCTGGCCACTCTATTTTGGTGCATCTACAATGGTGGTAACATGTTTTCTAATCCACATTTTCATCTTGTAAATAATACATATGGTAGTAGCAATAATTCAATTCAGGATTTGCATCAACGTATCCTTAATCCCTTATTGCCCACTCCTCTTCTATACCTCCTAGATAATAGGTAGTGATTCATCGTCTCATATGAATAATAACCCGGGTCTTCTCATGTTTCTTACCCCTTGCCATGGTCTTGATAAAATTTTGGTCATTAATGGTGCTTTCACTGGTTGTTGTAGTTGGTTCTAGTTTTCTTACTACTCCTTGTGGTCATTTCAATTTACGTAATATTCTATATGTTCCTCGTCTTTCCACTACTATATGTTCTTCAATTTTCCCGAGATAATAATTATCTTTTAGAATTTGACTCACATGGTTTCTCTACTAAGAATCCTAAGATGATGTCTACTATAATCTGTTGTATAAGTAAGAGGCTTCTTTTCTAAGTTCATAAGTCATCCCCCCCACATGTTCCACTCGTTGCTTCTAAAGCCACGCCAAACCTTTCGCATTGCCGTCTTGGTCTTGCTAGGCAACCAGTTTTGTCATCATTACTTAAACAGAAATTTATTTCCCATGTCAATCTTACTTTAGAGACCAATCTTTGTCGTGCTTGTCAATTAGGTAAGTGTAATCGTTTACCTTTTTAGAAGTTAGTGTCAAGTACATCTAAGCCTTTTGAAATCATCCATTTGGATGTATGGACATCTCTTGTCTTCAACTTTAGTGACTATAAGTATTATTTGCGTCTTTTGGATGATTACTTTCATTATGCATGGATAAATCCTATGCGTACCAAGTATGAGGTGTTCGATCTATTTGTTCAATTTTGGGATCTAATATGGAATAAGTTCGGAACTATGACTAAGCCATTTTAATGTGATAACAATACTTAATGTATAAATTGTGGTTTCAATACTCTCTTTGCTGCAAGAGGCATTCATAGCAGGGTATTGTATCCTCACACTTTCCAACAAAATGGGAAAGCTGAGCATATGCATTGAACTATTGGTAATACGATGCGAACATTACTGTTTCAATCATGCATGCCCTTAAGGTTTTGGGTTGAAGCTATTCTTGTTTTTGCTGGGACACTTAACCTTTTATCGTCCATAGTATTAATGAAAAAGATTCCTTATGAATGTCTTTATAAAAAGAAAGCTCTTTTTGGTCATTTACGTGTTTCTGGATGTGCTTGCTATCCAAATTTGAGTGTTATGGCTCCACGTAAGTTGGCTTTTCACTCATCTTTATGTGTCTTTTTAGGCAATCAGTCTAGTCACAATGAGTATAAATGTCTTGTTTTTGCTACTAAGAAGGTTATCATCTCCAAACATATGATTTTTAGTGAGAGAGATTTTCCCTTCGCACGGATAGGCACATTTTCTCAACACACCATGAAGAGGCTTCATGATGTGTTCCACAATCCACTTGATATATCTCCGTTCACTGATGCTACACCTCCCATTGCATCGCTTTGGTCACCCACAACCTTAGCTGCGCCCATGGCAGGTTTGGCAGAGCCGCCCCCACTGCCATCATTGCTTCTCGAGTGTTTTGCCTGAACCTCGCTTGGTTGCTCCATCTTCCTCTCTATCTCCGCCTAGTTCTATCTCTACTTCACAACATCTTGTGATGACCTGCTTCAAGTTGATATTGTTAAGCCTTTGTTTAAGCTATCTATGCTTGCACATTATGCTTTGCTCGATACTCTATATTCTTATAACTAGTCTCTTTGTGATGACAATTGACATGGTGCTATGTTTGATGAGTATAATGCACTTCTTCATAATAACACGTGGATCTTGTTCCACGGCCTAATCATGTTAATGTTATTGGTTCCAAGTGGGTGTTTCATCCCAAGCAAACTAAAGTCAAACGCTACGGAGCTCGTTTAGTGGCTCAAGGCTTTACTCTGAGGTTTGGTGTTGATTATGATGGAACTTTCAATCCTGATGTTAAGCTTGTCATCGTTCTTACCGCCTTGTCTATTGCTACCTCACGTCATTGGCCCATTTATCAACTTGATCTAAAGAATGTTGTTCTAAATGGAAACTTGATTGAGGAAGTTTCCATGAAGCCACCACTGAGGTTTGTTGATTCTAGATTTCTGGATTACGTATGCAAGCTTAGTACGACATTATATAGGCTTAAGTAAGCACCTAGCGCATGGTATAATCGATTTGCATCGTTTTTGTTTTGACTTAATTTTGCTAGTTGCAAATTAGACTCGTCATTGTTCATACTGCGCAAAGGAGCTGATAAGGCCATTTTACTTGTCTATGTGGATGATATTGTTGCTACAATTTCATCAGCTAGTTTACTTCTGGATTTGTTGGGTGGTTTACAGCGTGAGTTCGATATGACAAACTTGGGTCATCTAAACTATTTTCTGGGGATCTTTGTTACTTACTCTTCTCATGGATTGTTTCTCACTCAAGCT
This sequence comes from Simmondsia chinensis, assembly GCA_018398585.1. Taxonomy (NCBI): domain Eukaryota; kingdom Viridiplantae; phylum Streptophyta; class Magnoliopsida; order Caryophyllales; family Simmondsiaceae; genus Simmondsia; species Simmondsia chinensis. The sequence continues at coordinate 12,115,739 of JAGTTD010000013.1, forward strand.
AAGCATGCTTATGACTTACTTTTTAAAAGTGACATGAGTGGATGTAAACCTGTAGCAACCCTGACGGATTCTAAATCCATGCTCTCTAGTGAAGATGATGCTCCTATGTCCGATCCTTCTTTATATTGCAGTGTGGTTAGGGCATTGTAGTAGAGATGGCCAACGGGTTGGACTGCGTCGGCTTGGCCTGGCCCATTGGGGGCTTTTTCCCCAAATGGTTAGTAATTGGGCCTGGCCTAGTGGCACTAACTTAGTGCTCGTTGGGCACTATAACTTATTTTATAATTGTATTTTTAATTTATACTATTATACTTGTATTTTTTAAAAAGTTATAATACATTTTATTTTATAAAATATCTTTGTAATTTTATAACGTACTATTATTTTATTATAGTTGTATTTTTTAATAAGTTATAATATATTTTATTTTATAAAATATATTTATAATTTTATAAGGCACTATTATAATTGTGTTTTATGTGTTATATATATATAATAGAGGATTGGGTCCAGGCCCTGCTCTGGCCCGAAGGCCCGTGGCCATCTCTACATTACAGTATCTCACTTTCACGCGTCCCGATATCTCTTAGGCGGTTTAGTAAATGTGTCTTTTTATGCATGCTCCACGTGATTCTCACAGGGTAGCTGTTGAATGCATTCTTCATTACATTAAAGACACCTTGGATCATGGTTTATTCATTTCCCCCTCTAGTACCGACCAACTTTGGGCTGGTTGTCCCGATACACGTTGCTCAACATCAGGATTCTATGCATTTTCTTGGTGATAATATTATCTCTTACTCTGTGAAATGTCAGGCCTCCGTTTTGTGCTTTAGTACAAAGACTAAATAACATGCTATTTCAGACTGTTTTTTTTTTTTTTTTTTTTTTGGGTCAGACTATTTTAGGGTGTTGGTTGTAGCGATCTCTTTTTGGTGAATTCGGTATCCGTCTTCCTAAAGCCACCTTGGTATATTATGATAACATTTTTGCCACTTATTTGTCTACTAAACATGTTCGCACCAAGCCTATGGAGATTGATATTCATTTTGTTTGTAAGATTGTTCATATGGGTTTTATCCTTGTCATCCACATCTCTTCATCTCAACAGATTATAGATATCTTCATGAAGATACATCCCTGACATCTATTTCTAAATTACAAGCACAATCTTCGCATCAAGTTCCCTCCTGCTACGATTGAGGGGAAGTGTTAGACTATATTTATAGGTCATCCTGAAAGTATGTATATATGGCTCATTAGGCTAGTCTTGGCTTGGCTTTATATGTTGTTTTCATCTATTATAAATATAGGACAGGGCATACTCAGTTGTTTGGGTTGCTCAATATTTTCACAAGTACACCACTGATTTCTAAAATTTAAAATGCCACTGTCATTTTACTATTGAGCTACATAATTGTTACGTAAAATGGTAAACCTTGAATTTCTAGCATAATGTTCTGCAAATCAGATGGTCTTTTGTCGTTTTTGTTCTCTTGGCTGTCGTCTCATTTATCTTTTATTTCCAAGCCCGCTTCTTGTTAATGTGAAATCTTTCACATCTCATAAGAGCGGTTCACTTACATATTTTTATTGTTTGTAATTTATTTTGGATCTACAATTAAACATAAGTTGGAAATTTTATTTATTAATTAGATCCATACATTAAAAATTAGTTGTTAACTATCTCAAAATGTTAAGGGAACCATGGTGTTTTGTCTTGGTTATTATTAACCCTCATTTCTTCTCTATATAAGGGGACCTTTACTAAATTTTTGGTAGCACATCTTTCACCATAAATTTATATAATATTCATCATTAAAGTTTGTGCAAAGTATAGATAGAGAGAAGAAGGGGTTAAAGTCATCCATCAACCTTGGAAAAGCAATGGCTCAATGTGCAATTTTCATCATAAAATTTCTACAGCACTTGAATATTATAGCGATTATTCTACCAATTGGTAGTAGCACCATGATTATTTTATTTTGCCATTAAAGATCTTAAAATGTTCTAAATTATATTATGTCATAGTTTGAGTATGAATTAAAATTGAACGGATTAACATTCTGATTTTTTTATTATTATTAAACTCAAATTGAAAAATAAATTCAGAATCTAAACAATTTATGCATGTTATTGTTTTAGGCTTTTTCGTATTTGACAACACTTGTTATGTCAAATTTTAATGTTTAACCCCAATAGAAGCCACATACAAAAACAAAAAAAAAAGCAAAAAAAAAAAAAAATCTTGTGCACGACTAAAACTCTTAAACGGAGCAAGTTCGATCTCGATTAAACCACAACATATAGTGGTTGTCGAAATGGTAGTGATTTAATTGTAATCGCAAGTTATAAAAGGGAATAAACCAATTGTGTTATAAGACTAGGGACATAAATATCTGACATAACAAGAACATAATTAGAGAAAAATCGTACACATGCTTTACTTTAGAATTATGTGACAAAAATATCTCCTCAATAATATACACACACACATACGAAAGAATTGATGGCTTAGCAAATTTGAGGTAAAGCTGTCACTCTATTTGACATGTGGAATGACACTTGTCTTTGTTCTAGGCCCATACATGGGGCTTTGGGTGATGACGTGCAATTTTGAGAATATCTATTATATAATACGCACCCTTGGATTTTCATCTTAAAAAACACGGGGGACAAATACTTTGTAAGAGTGCAATGTACTAGTTATACGCCTTTTAACTACCTCATCAAAAACTTTGCTAGAAAAACTCAGTGAAAAAAAAAAAAACCATCGTAAAAGGAAAAAGAGTATAGTGCGTATATGACTCCCTCTTTTGTGACCACGCAACCAAAAAATGTTTCTTAGTTTGGGCATGCCAATCTTGTGAACCAGCTTCTAAAAAGTTATTGTTGGTAATGTTTTTATGAATAAATCTGCTAGGTTCTCACTTAAGCGCATTTCATGAAAATCTATTTCATCTTTCTTCTAAGGCTCATGCACAAAATTTGAATTTGGGTAGGATGTATTTGGTACTATCACCTTTAATGTACCCACCTTTAACTTGAGCAATACATGCAACAGCCTTCATATAGTATTTTCGAACTCACCCTAATCGCTACAGGATTGCATTCTTCTTTAATATGTTGAACCAATGATCTCAACTATAAACATTCCCCACTTGCCTCATATAGTGCAAGTATCTTACCATGATTTGAAGAAGTTGCTGCTATTATTTGTTTTGTAGAATGCCAAGACATAGAGTATTATGATAGGTAAATACTTATCCTATTTGTGATGGCTTTTATGTGGATTAGACAAATACTCAGCATTTGCATATTCAATCAATGGCTTTTATGTGGATTAGACAAATACTCAGCATTTGCATATTCAATCAACTGCGGGGTTGATCATTTTGAATAGAATAACCCATATCAGATTTTCTATGAAGATACCAAAATATATGTTTAATTCTATTCCAATGTCTTTGTATTGGTATTGAGCTATATCTTGCTCATAATTTAACCGAAAAGACCATATTTGGTCTCGTGTAGTTAGTAATGTACATTAGTGCATCAATTGCGCTTAGATCGGGTACTTCATGACCAAGAATTTCTTCATCCTCCTTGCTATGATGAAAGGGATCTTTACTTGTATCAAGAGATCGAGCAACCATTGGGGTATCCGACGGATGTGCCTTATCCACATTAAAATGTTTGAGAGCTTTCATTGTATAAGCAGATTGATGGACTAAAATTTTACCAGATAAGTGCTTGATATACAATTCGAGACAGAATTTTGTCTTTTTGAGATTTTTCATGTCAAACTCTTTGTTAAGATAGGCAACAACTTCTTCAGTTCTTTAGGAGTTATGATGATGTTTAAAACATTAATGTAGATTGCAGTGAAAGCAAATTTAGAATTTGATTTCTTAATAAGAACACTTGGGCTAATGGGATTGTTAACATATCCCTATCTCAAAAGGTATGTACTAAGATGATTGTACCACATTCGCCCAAATTGTTTTAATCCATACAAAAATCTTTGTAATTTTATTGAATACAGTGTCAGAGGTTTTGAGCTATGTAAGTCCGACATTCTTAGTCCTTCGGGGACTTTTCATAGAAATGTCATCATCAAGTGATCAATAAAGATAAGTTGTTATTACATCCATAAGATGCATGAAAAGTCTTTAAGGGACTACCAAACTTATTAAGAGTCTAATTATAATTGCATTCATTACTGGTGAGTATATCTCTACATAATCAATTAATGGTCTCGATGAGGAACCTTGAGCTACAAATCGTGCTTTATATCTGACTACCACATCCTTTTCATTTCTTTTCCATGCGAATACACACTTGTAGCATATATGTTTTTTTATTTTCAGGTGTCTAGACCACAAGTCGGAAAACATCATGTTTTGTAATTGAATGCAATTCTACCTGAATTGCATCTTTCCATATTAGCTAATCTTTTTTTTTTTTGGTTGACATTCTTGAATAGTTTTAGGTTCAAGATCTTTGCTTCATGTGCTCAAATGAATAGCAATTATATTTGCAAATACTTGATAAATATTCGTCTTATTTCGGTTCCGTCGCGTCTCAGTTGTAGCATAATTTATCGCGATTTTTCATTGTCGATATTTTCATTCTTTTCAATAGTTTTACGTATCTTATATTCTTAAGAAGCAATTCTATCCTTCGTATTCTTTTCTTGTCTTTGCATTTTCTTTTAAGGAGTCTTGTTATTGGTAGAAGAACCAACTTGCTTATTTTGCTTCATTTTCTTTGTTGGATTTTTATCTTTATAACCAATAGGCCTAGCACGCTCTCAGCTTGTAGTAGACGTATTTGTCAATGTCTTAAGAGATTGCTCATTTGGAATATCAATTTGAGTAGGAGTATTCATAGCTGGAATATCTGATTTAGTCACTCTCTTTATATTTATGATTGCATCTGACAATTAGTTTGCAATCCTTTGTAAGTAGATAATTTTCTGAACTTCCAATTCATATTGATTTGGACATGGATCAAAATATGATATTGGTGATGCATTCCATAAAAAATTCTCATTTCTCCATTTTTTGCTTTTCTCTTGTAGTTCTATAAATATTACTTCACCAAATTTACAATCAACAAACCGTGATGTAAAAACATTTCTAGTCAATAGTTCAAGATATTTTATAATTGACAGGGCTACAAAACCAATATAAATTCCAAGTCTTCTTTATGGACCCGTCTTTGTGCACTGGAGTGGAGCAATTGGAACATACACTGTGTAACCAAAAATTCGTAGATTGGATATACTTGGTTCTAATCGAGAGACAATTTGTAGTGGGGAATATATTTGATAAGCAGTTGGTCTAGAACCAAGTAATGCAGTAGCATGTAATATAATATACCCCAAAGCAGAATTAGGCAACTTTGTTTTCATGAGTAGCGGTCTAGTAGTTAGCTGCGGACATTTATTTAGAGATTTTTCGGACCATTTTGTGTATATTTGTGGGTCATAGGATTCTCAATAGTAATCTCAAATGACATACAATAATCAATAAATGTGGGTTGTAAATTCTCATGCATTATCAAGACGGATATTTTTAATTGTGTAATCCAAAAATTGAGCTTATAATCGGATTACTTGTGCAAGGAGCCCGCAAACACCACATTATGAGTGAATAACAGTTAAACATGTGACCAATATGTTGAAGCATCTATTTAACACCATAGAATATTAAAATGGTCTACATGATATAATAATAGGCTCAAATATATCCATCCATACTTTAAAAATGTAGGGAAGTAATCCAATTTTAGTTGGGTTGACCTAGTAATAATTTTGCATTGAGCATAAGCAGCTCATGAGATTTTATTTGGTAAACTAATCTTCTAGCTCTTTAATGAATGTCCATGAAACTTTTCAACGATTTTTCTCATCATTGTTAAACTTTTTTTTGACCGACATCGTCATTAAACATGAATGACCCAAAGTCATGCCATAAAATAAAAGTCTTATGGTCTTTTAGCTTTTGGTCAACCACATCATTAGATTCAATTGGGTTTATATAAGTAAGATATACCCTAGAAGGAAGTGCTGACAATTTTCTTCTTTACTAGGATAAACAATATAATATAAAGATATTATTTATCACTTTCATTTATTGTCTTAATGTGATAACCTTTACAACGAATATCTTAAAAACTGATTAGATTTCTCTGTGATCTACTAGAAAATAGAGAATCCCTTACGATTAGTATTGTTGATCCAAGGAAAATGACATGTGCTCTTTCGGATCCCTTAATAAAATTTGAAATACCCTATAATATGGTTTTAACATTTGCTTCAGCTAATTATAGCCGAGAAAAGTATACCCTGCTTTTCAGGATAGTGTGTGTTGTTCTATTATCGGCCAAACATTGATCAAGTCCATGTTTCTCAAGTATATAATGGTCCTGCGTTGGTTAGAAGCTCGTAGTGGTAACGTGTTATAAAACTAAGGATATAAAATATATAACATAAGGAGAACATAATTGTAGTGATTTAGATAATGGATCAGCAAAGTTTAATCAAGTGGTTTACAAACAACGATGGGAGACTGCAAGAACATATTGAAACAAACAAAGAACACAAGATATACGTGGTTCGGTCCTCTAAAATTGGCCTAGTCCATGGCTCGCTATCACTAGAGAAGTCTCTTCACTATTAATGAGATTATTACAAATTACAAACCAGTAACAACACAAAAATGAATTACAAACTCATTTTTAAGCTTCTAAGTAGAAAATTAACATTACAAAAGAATGAAGATATAAACTGTAAGGAACTACCATGAATGCACTCTAGGAAGACAAGATCCTCCACAAACCCTAACTAGGATTTCAAACCTCAGAAGGAGCAGGAAAAAGAAGAGGGAAAACACACAACGCGGAAACATAAAGGCAAAAGGGAAAAACAATAACCACTGCAATGAACCAGGGCTCCCTTCATACAAACCCTCCATGATCCATGGCAACCTAGGGGTGGCACAATCCTGGCCATTTTCATCATCGCAATCAACGACCCAGATCACTCTTAAAGAAACATAAAGAGAGATGCCAATCTACACACATGAATCCTTGGTGAAGCACATGGATGAATGACAAGTGTCCCTCACTAAAATCACAGTAGGGTTTCCAGAGCGTCCCAATCAGTTAGGTAGGGATATGGGCAGGTAATATGGCGTAGGGGCAAAATGGTCAATGGCTAAATGAGCTAAAACCTCAAAATCATAACGGAATTGCCCCTTAAGTTGCATTTATTTACAATAATGCCATTGCCTTTATTTTAACTTCATAGGATGCATTTTAGATGGATTATTTACTCAAGTCATGTGTTTTGGTCTTAATACTTAATGTCTAAGCATAGTTGATATACATAGGAACCAACTTACAATAATTCTCCACCTTAATTCCTATATAGACCAACTACTAGACACACTTTAGTAATAAGGAGGAAAAGAGATCAAAGAATCCACTAGATCCCATGAGCTCTTCACCAAGCTAATACATTTCACCAATTTTCAAGAGGCACGGCCATGGTTCCCATGTGGTGATAAATTAAAATTTTCTAGTTGTTCTTTTACAAAGTTCCTCTTAAAAACTAAGTGTTTAGTACTATCGTGATACACCGGGTTTTTACTTGGGGTCAAAGCAGACTGAAAATCAGTATATATTACTGGGATCCCTAAATCTAGATTAATTTCAAAAAGAGATCATTTAGCCGAATGCCTTCTTTTATGGCATCAGTTCAAAAATTCAGCTTTAGTAGTTGACAATGTAGTTAGTGATTAAAGTCTTGATTTCCGGCTTATTACTGCACCGTTCAAGGTGAAGAGAGCACTTGTGGACTTCCTCCTATCTAAATCCCCTTCATATTCATTGTTTGTATATCTATTAAGTCTTAAGTCTGACTCTACTTTACCAAAGGTATGTCTAAGACTAACTAATCTTTTATTGTACTTAAGCAACCATTTGACACCATTCCAATGTTCTTTCCCAGGGTTTGCTAGACAAAACACTCATACAGTGAGCTAAGTTGGTATGGTATAAGTCATGGCATATATAATAGACACCCTAGACATCTCTAGTTGTTCGTGGTCTAGTTCCAGACTTTGTTGTGCAGAAATCTTTGTGATGATTGGCTGTAGGAACCTTGGCTGCCTTATAATTTGTCATATTAAAATGTTTTAGCACTTTTTCAAGATAATTCTATTAAGTCAATGAATTGTTCTTATTTTCGTGTTTCTGTTTATTTCCATACCCAAATCTTTTTAGCCTAGTCTAAATCTTTCATATCAAAATTGTCCTTTAACATCCCTTTTAGTTTATTAATTTCAGACATAGATTTACTTGCCAACAGCATATCATTCACATAGATCAACAAATATATCACAGAGTCATATCTCAACATTCTTGAAATAAAAGCACACGTTACGTATGATACACATATAACCATTCTCTGTCATAAACAAGTCAAACGACAATACCACTATCTAGGTGACTGTTTCAACCCATATATAAATTTTCTCGCAAATCAAACATGGTTTTCTTTACCAAGTTCAGTAAAACCTTATAGTCGAGCCATGAGGATCTATTCCTCAAGCTGACCCTGCAAGAAGGCATTGATAACATCCATCTGTTCTTAGATCAGGTCATGCTTAGCAATCAAAGATATGACGATCCTAATAGTTGTGTATTTAACAACAGGGGAGAAAATCACATTATATTCAGCTCCATCTCTCTGGGTCAAGCCTTTGACCACAAGTTTTGCCTTAAACCTAGGCTTCTATGATGGTGTGCTGATCTTAAAAACCCACTTATAATCTACCAATTTCTTATCCAATGGCCTAGGGATTAAAGTCCAAGTTTGGCTTTTCCTCAAGGAACATTTTTATTTTCATAGCACTCATCCATTCTGCTGAATGCTTGATGTTCATAGCCCTTCTATAGGTGAGGGGCTCAAACTCAACATATTCTAGAGTTGTATTCAGAGCATAGGCTATGAACTCAGTAAAGCCAAATCTCAGGTGCTCTAATATCCTTTCTCACTCTATTTCTGGCTAACTTGTAGTCATCTAGGTTATGTTCAATCACAACATCTTGCCTATAAATGCTCCTCCTAGAACTTGATTGTTACTCAACATGTTTTGGTTCAGGTTCATGTTCAAGGTTAGTAGGGTATATGGGGTTTGGTGGATCCAACTCAAACTCATAGTGTTCAAAGTTAAATTTTATTTTCTTTAGCACCTGGACAATAGTTGGATTACTAGCATCCTAGGCTAAGTAGGGCATTTCAAACTCATTAAAGATTACATGCCACTTATTATGACTCTAGTTATGTTCCCCTCTTTAACCCATATTCTGTGCCCTTTCAAACCGTTAAGGCAGCCAAGGAAGAACTACTTGACAGCTCTAGGCTTTATTTTTCCCTCAGTCTGATGAGCATAAGTGGAACACCTAAAACCATGAAACACAAATTAGTCTGTTGGCTTGCCAGACCACATTTCTTCAAGGTTTGTAAGATTTATTCCAATTGAAGGGGTTTTGTTAACTAAGTAACTGGCAATTTTAATTGCCTCACCCCTAAAGTTTAAGACCAGAAGCAAATAACATGCATCTAACTCTATCTAAAAAGATTTTGTTCATGCATTCTGCTACTCCATTTTGCTGTTGTATTTTCCTAACAATCAAGTGCCTTTTAGTCCCATCTTTGGCACACAATGCATCAAATTCATAGTTAATATGTTCTAGGCCATTATCAATTCTTAAGACTTTAATCTTACATCTTGTTTGATTTTCAGTTAAGTTTTTCCATTTTAGAAAGGTTTGGAAACAATCATCTTTTATTTTTTACAAGATACATCCAAACTTTTCTTGAATAGTCATCAATAAAAGGGGGAAAAAAATTGATGCACCACCCACGATTGGGACCCTTGAAGGCCTCTACAAGTCATAATACATATAATCAACAAGACCCTTAGTAATATGCATTCCAATAATAGAAACTAGCATTTAATGTTTGCTAAAGATGCAAGACTGATAGAAATCAAGTTTAGAAAAAGGATCACCACAAAACAGTCCTTGTTTGGACAACTCATTCAAGTCTCTCTTGGATATATGACCTACCCTCTTATGCCAAAGTTTAGTTGGGTCAGGCATATCAACCATTATAGTATAAGATTCAGCAAGAACTACTTCACCTTTCAACACATAGAGACCATTCTTGACCTCTCCTCTAAGAACTACTAGTGATCCTCTAAGAATTTTCATCGCTCCTTAACTGGCCTTTAAGGTTAACTCTTTCTAGTCAAGCTGCCTTATTGAAATCAAGTTCCTTCAGAGTTCACGCACATGCTTGACTCCCTCAAGGGTATACAATGTCTCATTAGACACCCTAATATGCACTGACCCTTCCCCTACAACCTTACAACCATGGTCATTTCCTAGTAGTACCTTCCTTTCATTTTTTTTTTTTTTTTTTTTTTATAATCAACAAAGCTTAACTAGTCTAAAGTCATGTGGAAACTACATCGATAATCCAAGACCTATTCATGAGTTCTTATGTCATATTAAACATTTAACACTTCAGCATTCTCACAACAATCAGAAGAGATAGTATTATCAACAGATGCATGGTTCCTATTTCTTTTAGGACAATTTCTTCTCATATGTCCTAGCTTGTTACATTCATAACTAATCTTGCAACTCATGGCCTCAGTGACATCTTTCAAGCTAATAGTTTCATGCCTATACCTAAGAGTGTCTTGAAAGGATCTAAGGATACTTACGCAGGAAGCATAAAGTATTACAACCTGAACCTCATCATCCATAGTTATTTTAACATTAGTTAGGTCCTAAAGTAACTTATGAAAGTCATCTAAATATTTTCCTAAGGGCTTATTCTCATCCATTTTATATGTAAAGAATTTTTGTACAAAGAGAATACGGTTAGAGAGTCTACTTCGTTTTATAAATTTCCTCTAACTTAGCCCAAATCTTAGATACGGTGGTCTCATAGGAAACATGGGATAAAACAGCATTGCCAAGAGAAAAAAAATAATGGAACCATAATCATGAGACTTGATTTCTACCTTATCCTTCTCAATTAAATGAGAAGGTTGTTTGTCAACTGGAAGAAGTGTAGATCCCACTCCTTGGGACATCTGCAAGGCTCTCATCTTCACTTTCTAAAGAGAAGTTGTTCTTCCCATCAAACTTCTCTACATCAAACTTTGCAGAAGCCATTATCACAGGATCATTCGGGCAACCTTGTGTTGTGATACAACTTGTAGTGATTTTGCAGAAGCCATTATCACAGGATCATTCGGGCAACCTTGTGTTGTGATACAACTTGTAGTGATTTTGATAATGGATCGACGAAGTTTAATCAAGATATTTACAAACAACGACGAAAGAATACAAGAAAATACTGAAACAAACCAAGAACACCAAATATACGTGATTTGATCCCTTAAAAATAGGCCTAGTCCACAGCTCCCTATTGTTTGAGAAGTCTCTTCACTATTATTGAGATTGTTAGAAATTACAGATCAATAACAATGCAAAAATAAATCACAGAATCTTTTCTTAATCTTCTAAGGTAGAAACTCAACAATGCAAAAAATCATGACATAAACCTTAAGGAACCACCATGAACTAGCTCCAGGAAGGCAAGATCCTCCATAAAAATCTAGCTAAGGTTTCAAATCTCAAATGGAACAGGAAGGAGAAGGGAGAAAAAACCACATATTGAAAATACAAAGGCACAAGGGAAAAACAGCAACCGCTGCAATGAACCAAAGCTTCCCTTCTATACACCCTCCATGCTCTGCTGCAACCTAGGTGTGGCACAATCCTAGCCTTTCCGATCATCACAATTAATAGCCAAATCTCTCCTAAAGAAACATAAATGGAGTTGCCAATCTGCAGCCAGTCATCCTTGGGGAAACACAAGGATGAGCGACGCATGCCCCCCACTAAAAATAGATTGGGATTTCCAGAGTGTCTTGATCAGTTAGCACTACAAGAAAGTCTAGAATTTGTGGCGAGATTTTTTGGTGTCAAAAAAGAATTTGCCACAAAAAATATAAATGTATAACTAATTTATGGCAAGTGAAAATCAGCCACTATAACACGCTTTATTGTGGCGATTAGTATATTTCGCCACAAAAAGTGTTAAAATAATTTTACCAGGCAAAAAAAAATTACATATGCGCTCCTAAACTTTAAAAAGAAAAAAGAAAAAGAACCTAAATCTACTCCGTAACCCCTCACTCTCTCTCCCATTTCCTATTTTCCCCAAATTTCCCCTCGCTGCTGCCACCTCCTCGTCTCCTCCACCACCGCAGCACCACACACCACCGCACACACCACCACGCACCACCGCATCTTGCACGATCGCTTCTCCGCCGACCACCTAGCTGCTGCCGATCCCACTTTGACAGAGTCTACACAGTTAGGGTTTCTATTTTGCTTAGGGTTAGCCTTCTCTCTCTCTCCTCCCTTTTTCTTTCTTATTATTGGTAAATTTATACTTTCCTATAATGGAGAACGTAACTTAGGGTTTCGATTTCCTGCTTTTCTCTTGATTTAGAGTTTCCTGAAATTTTGTGGTTTCTAGACTAGGTTTAGTCGTCTCCTCTTCTTAGCCTTGTTTTTCTGATTTTAGTTTGGTAAATAAAAATTTATGAACTACCACATAACTGCACTAGAAATTGAGATAGAAATTCATGAATTTTTTGATTGCTTGCCACCGTAGAAATTCATGAATTGAGAAAGATAGGGGAGAGAGAGAGAGAGAGAGAGAGAGAGAGAGAGAGAGAGAAGAAAGCGGTTACAATGATGAGAGAGTGAACGAGAGGAGGAAGAGGATTGAGTCTTGTACATTTCTCAATCTAGAGATAGAGATAAGGAGAGAATGATGTGTTTGTTCAATTGTGCCCCTAATAGAGTTAGAAAAATATGGGATGATACGATAATATGACATGAAGATGGCGTGTAGGGTCATGTTTTTTCAAATTGGTTTGAATTTAGGTTCACAATGTTTGTCGTTCAAGTAACTACATTGGGTTAACCTGTTTTCAAAACCTTTAATTCTTTTATACAGTTATGTCAAGCTATTGATGAACATAAGGTCAAGTTATGGCACAAATGCCTACTTATGTATTCATTTCTCATATAATTTTTCAAATGTTAGTGGTGTGAGCACAGTAAAGCTCATGCTTAGCAGTGTGTGAACATAAATAAGACTAGCCTAAGCTAAGTTAGAACTCCAAATGCTTGGTATATTTAAATATCTTTGTTTCATTAACATGATAAATTAAGTTTGTTTCTTAGTTATGGAACAATTGTTTTCCTCTTTAGTGTTTAAAAAAAAACAATTGTTTCCTAATTAAATTAGTATTTATGTTTTTAGTTGTTCAATACCATCTAATGGATTAGTTTATTCCCGCAAATATAACTTTGTGGTTCATTATTCTTCAATTTTGGATAAATGCTATTGAGTTCCTGTTTGGGTTGCAAGGTTGTGCCATGTCATGTTATTAGCTTGAGAGCTTATGTGAAATCGCATTTTGTAGCATAGTATGTAATCTTTTACATAAGATGGGTTAGTATTTAGGTATAAGTTGATGTTTTTGGATAGTTTTACCATTAGTTTCTGCCACTTTTCGTGGAATAGGTCCATGTTTAGTGTTTGATGGTTCTGGTTTTTGGTCCTTCGAGGTGATGGTTGTTGGAAGTTGGGGGTAATATACTTCAATTTTATTCAAGTTTCTCAAACTCACCCATCCCACATATAGTTGCTTGTGATATGCTTGCTAAATGTTCTTGTGAATATGGTACAATTTAGGATTTCATGTGGTATGTATGATTTACTTGTGTTATTTTAACTTTGAAGATGGGTAAGGATGGATGAATCATAGTAATATTCATGATAGAAGAAAGCCAGAATATCAAGAGGGCATTACAAAGTTCATTGAGTCTTCTTTCACTAAGGTGGGAAAGTCAGGCCGTATTAAGTGTCCATGTGTTAATTGTAATAATGTTTTGTATCACGATAAGGATACTATTAAGAGGCACTTGATTATAAGTGGTGTAGTGATTATGATCCTTGGATATGGCATGGGGAGAGTAGTGAGTCTAGTGGGGAAGAAGGATCTCAGGAAGAGGCCATTGAGGTTCAGAAACAAGATGACACATTTGCTTTGTTGAGGAAGTGGTGGAAGAAGTGGGTCAAAGGGTTGAGGAGTATGACGACATTCCTGCGAAATTTGCCAAGTTAATTGCTGATGCCGAAAAGGAGTTGTTTCCAGGTTGTAAAACTTTTACAAAATTCAAATTTATACTACATATGCCTCACAACAAATGCGTTGGTGGTATCACTGATAAAGCTTTCACCATGATACTTCAAGACCAAAGAAAGGCGTTTGGTGATGAAACTTTTCCCAAAAATTCTTATGAAGCGAAGAAATACACACGGGAATTGGGGTTAGATTATGTAAAAATTCATGCATGCGTGAATGATTGTATACTTTTTGGAAGGAGTATGAAAATTGTGATAGTTGTCCAGTCTATCATGCCTCTAGAAGGAACGATGATGGAGGTGAATGTGACAGTGATTGTAGTGCTGTGACAGGGGTGTCAAAGAAAGTTCCAATGAAGGTTTTGCGTCATTTTCCAATAATACATAGGCTTAAGAGGTTTTATATGTCATCACAATTGGCCTATGATATGCGATGGCATAAGGAAAGGCGTATTGATGATGGGGTATTAAGGCATCCAAATGATGCAAAAGCTTGGGAATCATTTGATGTTAATTTTTCAGACTTCGCATCCGATTCACGCAATGTCAGGCTAAGATTATGTAGTGATGGATTTAATCCATATGGACAAATTAGTACTGGGTATAGCATGTGGCCATCCCCGGAAATAGTCTCCTTTCCTGCCGGAAGGGGTAAGGCTGCGTACATCACCCCCCCAGACCCTGCGGCGGGAGCCGCAAGGCATTGGGACTGTTGTTGTTGTATAGCATGTGGCCAGTGATACTAGTTCCATATAATTTGCCTCCTTGGATGTGTATGAAAAAGCCATATACCATCTTATCTTTACTTATTCCAGGAAAAAAGGCTCCAGGGAATGATATTGATGTATATCTCCAACCTCTCATCAATGAGCTTAAAGTTTTGTGGGAAGTGGGGGTCGAAACCTATGATGCCTATAGTTGTAAGAAGTTTAATTTGCATGTTGCATTGATGTGGACTATTAGTGATTTTCCTGCATATGCTAATTTGTCTGGTTGGAGTACAAAAGGGGAATTTGCTTGTCCAAATTGCAACATTGGTACTTGGTCATATTATTTAGACCATTGTCATAAGTATTGTTACATGGGAAATCAACAGTTCCTAGAGGCTAATCACGAGCGGAGATTTGACACAAATTTATTGGACAAAAAAATGGAATTGGGTCCCACACCTAAGCAACTTTCAGGGGATGATGTTCTTGGGCAGCTAAATGGGTGTAATAATGTGGTTTTTGGCAAGTCTTGTAACAAAAGGAAACGTACAAAGCCAAAATTGATTTATAACTTGGACAAGAAGAGTATATTCTTTGAACTACCATATTGGCCTAAGAATTTGGTTCGACACAATTTGGATGTCATGCATATCGAGAAAAACCTATGTGATAGCATCATAGGAACACTGATGAGTATCCCAGAGAAAACTAAGGACAATTTGAAGACTAGGTTGGATTGTGTTGAGATGGGAGTCCATGATAAGTTGCATCCGAAGAAATTAGGTGATAGGTATGAAATTCCTAAAGCTGTGTATACATTAACCTTGGATGAAAGAAGAGCAGTATGTAAGTTATTGGCTAATTTGAAAGTCCCAGATGGCTATTCTTCCAATATTGCTCATTGTGTGGATGAACAAGATGGTAAGATTTTAGGGATGAAAAGTCATGATTGTCATGTGTTCATGCAAGATTTATTGGCACCGGCTTTTCGTGGTATATTGCATAAAGATGTGTACGAGCCACTAGTAGAGCTGTCCCTATTTTTCAAGCAATTATGCTCAAGGGTGTTAAAGGTTGATGATCTTGACAAATTGGAACAAAGCATTACAATAACCCTCTGTAAATTGGAGATTGTCTTTCCTCCTCCCTTTTGGGATGTCATGGTCCATTTTCCAATACACTTGGCAGCCCAAGCCAAGCTTGTTGGACCAGTTCAATACACTTGGATGTTTCGGTTTGAAAGGTAAAATCTTTGCTTTATATTTTAAACTCATGAATTATAACATATTTTATGAAATCCATATGTGATGAGAAAGTTTTTGTTGACAGAAAGATGCGAACTTTAAAATCTTATGTGCATAACAAAGCTTGTCCAGAAGGCTTGATTGCTGAAGCATATATTGCAGATGAATGCTTGACCTTTTGTTCAAGGTATTTGAAGAGATCTGAGACAAGATTTAATCGCATAGAAAGAAATGAAGATGGTCGAGAAATTCAAGAAAAAGGGTTGTCTATTTTTGTGAATAATGGCAAGCCACTAGGCAAAGGGGACATTAAAGAACTAAGCTTTATCGAGTGGACAAAAGCTCAGTTGTTTGTTCTTAGAAATTGTGTTGAAATTCGTCCATTGTTAGAGTAAGTTCTTGGATTCAATTACAGTCATACAATGACATCATGTTATAGATAGAGCTAACATTATTTTTCTTTTTTGCTCCCAATTGTTGACCAGGGAGTTTGAAAATGATAATCAGCTGTGGAACACTTGTCTCATCAAGTGGTTTGAAACTCGAGTAAGCAAGGATTATTATCCATAATTTGTGTAACAATGTCACTAGCAATAAATCTCTCATTCATTTTTATTGAAAGTTTTTGTTCCTTTCATTTTAGATAAAAATGTTGTCCAATTCTTGCGATAGAAGAGTAACCAAGGATGTATTGACTTTAGCGCAACGCTCATTGAAGAGAATTACTTCCTATAACGGATACTTGGTGAATGGATATAGATTTCACAAGAAATATCGTGCACGTAAGCGTAAAACTCAAAATTCTGGAGTTATGGTGAAAGGGGATGAAATGAGTGGGCCGAGAATGTACTATGGGAAGCTAATATAAATTATTGAACTAGAGTACGGTTTGAAACGTAATGTTTGCTTATTTAAATGCGATTGGTATGATGTTCTTCATGAGAATAGAGGTATCAAGGTGGATAAAAATGGTATCACATCCGTGAATGTGAAACGATTTTTGCCCTCCAACTCTAGTGATCCATATGTCTTGGCTTCTCAAGTTGAACAGGTATACTATGTAATGGATAATCTAAATTCCGATTGGAGGGTGGTTGTGAAGACAATCCCTCATAACTTTTATGATGTTCCTCCCAATGAAGATAATGATGACTCCGAGCCTTATTGGATTAGCAATGAGTCTACTGATGAAGCATATATTCCAACAGCAAGGGGTATGGAAGTGTCTTTAGTTAGGGGTGATGTGGAGCTGGAATTAGTTGAAAGTAGCATTGTTATGCAAGAGTTAGAAAGGCGAAGAAAGAAAAAGAAGTGGGACGTATTCATTAATGATGACATTGAAGAAGAGGCCAACCCTAGTGATGAGGAAGACGACGTCAGTGACAAAGAAGACGAGGAAGAAAAAGAGGATTGGTGGTTATCAGATCCTAGCGATGACGATTTAGAGGATGATGATAATGGTACTGATTGACATGACTTTGATACTCTGAAAAATTACGATATGTAAACAATCATTGACAATGTTTAGAAGGTAAGTATTGAATATTGGTTGTTTTGTTTCTTTATAAATTGTGCTATAACAAAATTTCATAAATTCTTATCCCTTTTTTAACTTTAAACTTCTTGAAATTCTTGATTAATGCATGTGTAATTATATTTGAATATAAGCTTTGATTATATTTAAAGCAGCCTTTTTGCTTCAATAGTATTGATTTTACTTTTTATATATCAGGTTAAAAATATGAAGAATCAAGGGACTCATAGCAAAAGAAGTGGTGCAATAAAGACTATACCACCATCATCGATAGCTAAATTTTTTAGTATGTCCAAGACAAAACAAAAAGAAGCAGTTGGATCTAAAGCACTAGACCAAGTCTTACAAGCAATGCAACTTATACCAAACTTTGGATCGACACACGGTAAAAGTTTTATTTTATGTAAATTTTCATTTACCCTTATTTTAAGTAAGGCTAATTCCCTTCCCTTTCCTTTTTAATTATTATGAAGGGACGGTGGAATCGGATAGCAAATCTGAATTTGAGGAAAATAATGAATTTCATGGTCCTATTGAAGAAGATGCCGCAAATGATGTTAAAACTCGAAATGGGAATGTTGGATTGGTTCCTATTGATGGTCACAGAGACTCTACCATTCCTCGTAGAGTTCTCTCCTACTTTCTATTTTGTTATAAACCGCAAGCATTGTTTACTATGTGTGTAATTTGTTTCTAGCAGGCCATGCTATAACAAGCCAACAAATAAGTTCTTCTCAAGATGTTGAAATTGGTGATTCATCTCAACCTGCAGGTTGGTCAATTTGCTCAAGTGTTGTGACTTGTTGCTCTAATGTGCGCTTATTAATCGCTCTTTTATTTCTTACAATTTTGTTTATTTGAAGATAATCCACCTCGTCGTGGGAGGACTAAATGTCTGAAATGGAAAAGAAAAAGAAACGCTAGCAATTTCGCCAAAGTTAGCGTACAACTTCCAGCAAATTTGAGATGTGTTGTGGGTGATAATGCACAACAGTTTATTACAGAAGCTAGCTTATACGTCAAACATTTTTGTCCTTTGAATGTGGAAGGAAATACCTTATGATAAAAAAGTGAAGCTACTTCAACAACTAAAGGTCATATTTTTCTTTGATCTATGGAGTTTCTCCCTCATTACATAATCTAGGACATGTTATGCTATTATAGTATTGATAGTTGTTTCAAATGCTTATTAATGTATTTAGGATTTGTTTAACTTCCCAAATAAAGCGTGGGTGGATAAAGCAATACTCAAACAGTGTAAGAGATTATATAGCAGATGGCGCTATCATTTGAAGAAGGCAACTGATGAAAAACATGTGACACTTGCTGCTTGTCTTAACTATTGCCCTGATAATATTGACCCTGAATTGTGGCATTGGGTTGTAACAGTTCTCTGGAATTTGGACAAGGCTAGGGTAAGTTCATGTTGTATGAATGTAATCATTTTGGAGTTTTACTGTTACATCTTTTATTATCCTGACAATGTGTTTTCTGTCATGTTGACTACACTTTTTATCATTCCAATGCAGAAAATTAGTGAGATTAACAGGGCAAATGCATTGTCTCAAAAGATGAGGGCCAAAGTTGGCACGAAGTCAATTTCTAGGATTTACCACGACATGGTATATTATAATTTTTTACTTATGCACACAACTCATTAATGTTAGTTATTAAGTATATCATATTTTATAAATTTTTCAAAATTCAATTATGAAATTATAATGATTTGTATTTATTTTGGCATGAATTACTCAGGGACAAACAACCCTAACTCAAAATTCTGAGGAAATACAACCAAATGAAGATGTGGAGCCACAATATCTCACATTATGGGAGACAACAAGGAAGGACTCTAATGGTAAGTGGGTTGATGATGTTGCGGAGAACGTGTATCAACAATTGAAGGAATTACATCAAAAACAACTTGAAATATATGGAGTTGACAACCTTACTCCACAAGCAGCATACACAAACGTTCTCAAGCATAAATCCGGCTATCAGAGGGGAATGGGAGCAGGGGTTGTGCCATTTCTAGGTCGCCATAATGCAGCTGCAACTGAAGCCCACATCCATGCATGGGTGGAGATTGAAGTTGATAAACGAATGGCTAGGGTTCTGCAAATGCTTTCAAGTTTGAGCCAACAAGTTGCTATTCTTCAAGCTAACCAAAATGCGTCAGTAAGTGTTTTATTTTCTATTAATAATTATTTTTTTCATTTTATGAAGCCTTCTTCTATTGAGTTGTATGTATGTGTTATGTAGGGTCAATCAACTGGACAAACACAACAAGCTCGATCTTCTTCACATTCAGAAAATGCCTAGGCTTCTTCAGTGAGAAGCTAAGGTAAATTCTCTCACATGAAAATTTGCTTGGCTTTTTGAATTATTTTAGACGTTAAAACCACTTGAAGTGTTTGAGGATGTAGTGAATTTGTTGTGATGTTATAGTTGACATGTGGAATGTTTGTGTTTTGGCAACTTTGTGACGTTTTAGCAATAGTTATGTTGAGGTCTTTTGAAATTTTATTGAGAATTCATTGGATGGATGTTTGACTTTGTTTGTGATGATGTTTCAAGAAATAGCTTAGTTTTATTGATAGTGAATGCAATTAATTTCCAATATATGTCTTTTCAAATTTTCTTGATAATTTTCTTGCATAAGTCAAGTAATAACTTGAACTTTTTTATTATTATTTTTGGCAGCAAAGTACTCTAAAGGTGAAGGTTGCAAGTGCCATGAAGAAGTTGGATACAACTGGTGGTTGCAGATATATTTTCACTCACTTTTTTGCTTTTATTCAAGTAGAAGTTGAAAGTCAATGTTGAATGAAACTTGGTCTTGAATGGATGTATAAAGCTTTTAGGATCTTTGGATTTGTTTTGTAAGAAAACTATCTGTTGTGTAGTGTATGCAAAATTGATGACATTGGATGTAAAATCAAAGTTGGAGCTTTGAATTTAATCCCTTTTGTGTGGTGTATATATATATATATATATATATAGTTCAAGTAGGTATGAAAATTTGCATAGTCTCTTCTTTTTTCTTTTTATTTGAAACTAATCATATCTGGAAATAACCTCGTAATAGAATTATTAAATTTTGTGGCAAAACAATAGTTGCCGCAGTAATTGTTAGACATACAATGGCGAAAATGAACACGCCACATAATTTTGAGTTTTTGTGGCAAATTAATTTTGCCACAGAAAAGGTGTTCATTGTGGCAAATTATTTCCCCACAAAAACTAACAATTTTGTGGTAAATTAAAAGTCGCCACAAAATCATCCTCTTTTGTGGCGGACGAAAAAGTCGCCCCAAAATGCTTTTGTGACGCAGATAATGTGGCGACCTTGTGGCGAGCAAAAAATTCGCCACAGAAGGATTTTGTGGCAGATTTTGGACCTTTTGTGGCAAAAATTTTCCCCACAAAAACCCAATTTTCTTGTAGTGTAGACAGAGGTACAGGCAGGTAATTTGTGGAACAAGCAAGGGAAAAATGGTCGATGGCTAAATGAGCCAAAAACTCAAAATCCAAACAGAATTGCCCCTCGAGTTCAATTATTTACTATAATGCCACTACATTATTTTGACTTCATACGATGCGTTTTAGGGGGATTATTTGCTCAATACATGCACTTTGGTAATAATACTTCATAGTTAAGTATAGCTGATATATATAGAAACCAACTTACAACAAGAAATACCGAAAAATCAGATATACTTTACTTTAGAATTATATAACTTAAACTTATCTCGTTAATAATACATACACAATGATGTACATTCAAATATGAAAGAGTGGATAGCTTGGCAAAATTGAGGCAAAGATTTCACTCTATTTAACATGTGGCTGGGGTGTAAACGAGTTGAGCCGAGGCGAACATACCCTTGTTCGAACTCGAGTAACCTTATCAAGCTTGAGTTCGAGCCGAGCTCTTATTATGCTTTTGAATCCTTGTTCAAGCTCGGTACAATTAAATTTTATTGTGTTCAATACTACACTCGGCTCAACTCGGCTCGGCTCGGCTTGTTAGGCCAATCGAGCCGACTCGAGCTCGTTATCGAGCCGAGCCAAGCCAAGCTCGATAACGATCGAAATCGAGGTCATAATCGAGCTATGCTTGTTTCCAAGTCAAGGTCCTTATCGAGCTAAGCTATTCAAGTTGTTATCGAGCCATTATCAAACTATTTTAAAGTTAATATTAACTTTTAATGAGCTTTTAACAAGCTTTTATCGAGCTTGTAATGAGCCCTTAACAAACTATTAGCGAACGTTAATGAGCCGAGCACTCCTTTGTTCAAACACAACTCATTAAGCTTATCGAGCTTACTCGAACTTGTTTCGATAAGCTATCAAGCCCCAAACACAAACATGAAAGAGCTGTAATCAATTTCAAACACGAGTAGTTCATCAAAAATTTAGTTCCTTTACACCCCTCTATATGTGGCATGACACTTATCTTCGTCCTAGGGCCATACTTAGGGCTTTGGGTGATAACACGTGGTTTTGAGAATATCAATTATATAATAGGAAGGGTCGAACATAATCCAAACGACCCAAACAATTGCTTCGAGCCTAGTAACAAGTTTGATGATGTTCTTCAGTAATAGTAATTGAGCGATGTTGGGGATTACGACTGCCGGTTCGGCAAGAGCAATTCGCCGGAATTTATTTTCTGTCTCTAATTTGCTTTCTCGATGTCCCCTTGAAACATTAATATGATGACAATAAGGCCCATTTTAACAATAAGTCTGAATTTTATTTATTCTGACTAGAATTTAATTTTGAAGTCGGATTTCCAAGTTAGTCACTTTTAAATTAGTTTATTTAAGTAGATTAATTTTTCAGGCGTTAAACTAAAATTAAGGAATATTATTGTTTAAATTTTATATTTTAAGTGTCACTAAATTAGTAGCTGCATAAAAAGTGACATATATTAGTAAGTAGTATAATCTATACTATTACTTATTTAGGAGTTGTCCAACCCCCTCAATTAGCTTTATACCCATTTCCTTTAGCCACCAATTTTCTTCTAAAAATCTAATTTAAATAAAAATATAAAAACTAACAAATATCTAAAAAAAATAAATTGACTAAAACTATCACCCTAATAACCCACGACCGCCCACCCCCCTAAAAACTATCTCAAAAATTCATTATAAAAACTACAAGCATTTCTAAAACTTGAATTTTTACAATTCATTATGTTTTCTCTACATGAAGACTCAAAAATAAAAGGAGTGAAGCATATGAAGACTCACAGAGAATAACCAGTGCTCTCCGAGTTTCGACACCTATATCGATTTCAAACCATGTTTGGTTTAGGTAACCTCATTCTTCAAGTTTTCACTGCATATAACATCTGTTATCTTTACAATTTTATACAATGAGAAGTAGGTCAAATTAACTGCAATTTTTGACTTAAGGTTTCTATAGGAACCTTATGTTCATACTGATCAGGAGAAAGGAAAACAATTAGCATTAATAAGAGTAGAAACACCAGTGTAATTTCAAATCTCAAATCTATCCCATGATTTGCATAAGCCAATCTCATATTTCAAAAATATCATTGGCAATCTATGAAACACTAATGTAATTTCCAAAAATGCGTATATGAATGGTTAGAAGGGTTTCGGTTGGGGGGGGAGGGGGCTGGCGGCGTGGGCTTTTGTGGCATTTATGGGGTAGGGATAGGGTTTTGTGGGTTTGTTTCTATTTTCCTTCTTCATCATTATATTTTCGTTTATTTAGGGGTACAATTGTAGGGAGAGAAACAATGTAGTCTTTAAAAATCACAACAACAATAGCTGTATCCACTATTTCTTCTAACATCTAATTTTATTTCTCCTAACGTCCAACAAAATTACAAAAACTCAAGCAATATTTTGTTATCTCTTTATTTTTATAATTTTGTAATTATTTTCTCTACTCAATTGTTAATAGTAATACAAAACTTTTATATAATCTATGCCTTCAATTTTACACCTTCAATTATTATTAATAATTAATTTTTTTTATTATGATGTTATAGTCATTGTGACCCTAAGATTTTAAAATTATTAGAAAAATAAGTAAAATATAAAGAAGATTAAT
This sequence comes from Simmondsia chinensis, assembly GCA_018398585.1. Lineage (NCBI taxonomy): Eukaryota > Viridiplantae > Streptophyta > Magnoliopsida > Caryophyllales > Simmondsiaceae > Simmondsia > Simmondsia chinensis. The sequence goes on from JAGTTD010000013.1 coordinate 12,139,640, forward strand.
AAAGATAACTTTTTGAATTAAAATAATTTCATAGTAAACAAAATCTAAAAAGAGAATTCAAAAAATAAAAAAATATTAAAAATGAACAATTTATCATGGAAATAAGGAAAACGGTGATTTTTTTTTTTTTTTTTTATAAAACTAAAATTTTAAACAAAATTAAGTAATTTAAAAGTAACAAAAAAGGACCAACGTTTCTTAAAAAAGGGTCATAGGAAAATTTACACAATTATTCATATCATTTGATAGACTATAATTTAATAATTGTCTCCTAAATAAGTAATAAGATAAGGTATTAAACCATTTGTGCTTTTGACTCAAAAAAATGAAAAGGAACCATTTGTGCTCAATATTTACACCATATTATACTAATTCATGGTATAACTTTAAACCAAAATTGATTTCGATCGAAGAAAAGATAAAAAATTCCAAAATATGTTATAAAGAGAACTTATACCTTATACTTCAATATAGTAAAATGTAGTTTATTTTCCTTATTAATTGTCGTCTAAATTTAAAATTTTTTAATATATAAACAATATCCGTGCATCACATGGGAACCTGCTAGTTACAAAATTAAATAAAAGATTAGTCATAAATAGTGAAACTTATGACAATAATATTATTGAGTGACAATCATAAATGTAAGATTGGACTCCCCCAAAGGAGAGTCACATTCAACTAATTGTTAACCAAAAAGAGTGACATAATTATAATGCCATGCGTGAAGGCGCGTGCGGAGGTACCCGGTGTCGATGCTGGTAGTTGTCGTCTCTTCGGACCCCGATCTACACACTGGTACCATCAATGGTTCGATATTGCTTCTCCAAGTCAGATCTTGGTTTCTCGTCTCTTCTCTTCCATCGACACACTGACATTATCTACTCCAACAGTAGATCCAATCACTTGAAACAGAGATAAAAGGAAGAAAGGGATTTGATTTTCATTTCTTTCAACATATCCAATCACTTGAAATGCCGATTGCTGGTGCAGGGTGGACCATCTTCATTGATGGCCTACCAGAAAGAACGAAAAACTCATGGCTTAGGGCTGTGTTCCGTGATTTCAAGTCAATTTACTATACCTTTGTTCCTATGAAGGAAAGGATGAGGTCTAGGTGGAGCTATGGCTTTATTCGGTTTCATGACCCAAATGAAGCGACACAAGCAGTTACATCCATGAATGGAAGATAGGTGGTGGGCATCAGGCTTAGAGTGCAATGGGCTAACCCAGACAGAAGAACGGTTTTTCCACCCGCTCGACATCAACCGCAACGAAACGAAGTCCAGCGGCTCGAAAATGCAAGCGGTATTCAGGAAAAAGAGAATACGCCACCTAATCGGGGTGGGAAAGATGTCTGTGCAAACTATCCGAGGATTGTGGTGTCAAATTCCAACAGGAGTGCTGAGGCATGGCTTAAGCAGTCAGTTATTGCCCATTCATATGTGGAGGTCAGTCTATATGGGATTACACCTAAAGGCTTAAGCAATGATTCCTTTATTCTAGTTTGTGATACGATGGACACTATGGATGCCTACCTCGGCCCACATAAGGAGATTCTACTACGAATGTTCAGAGAAGTATATAAGTACTCTGGAGAGATGCTTGGATCCCTTAACAGAAGGATTTGGCTCGAGATCCATGGATTGCCTATCTAGTATTGGTCAAATGAATGCTTTGCTAATAGCGCCAAATTCTGGGGAAGTTCATTAGGGTGGATCCCAGAACATCCACGATGAGATGTGTTGAAGTTGCAAGGATTCTAATTGACACCTGCCACACAACATGTATCCACCAGACTATCCGGGTTCAACACAGTGGGGGAACCCGTTTGATCTTCGTTATAGAAGGAAACTCTGTACTGATACCAGACCACTCTCCCAGCGTGGTGGCCAGAGCTGCATCTGCTAGATTGGCTAGGGAGCAAGCTTTTTTACCATCACATTCCCCCCAAGGAAACGAATGCACAACTGCGGTTAGAAATTCTTCACATATTCAACCTTCCCTGCATCTTATATTAGAACGCTCGTTTATTTGTGAGGAGATTAGAATTCCTGCTCCGCGGTTGACAACTGAAGGGATGGGAGTGGCTTAGCAGTCGTCTGGACATGTTTCCCTCCACCTCAATGGCCAAATCATTGGGAGATGGGCCATGCATCGATCACTTGTGCAAGCCATGCCTTACGCCTCACAGCAGGTGGCACATTCTCCTCTACTTCTGCCATGGGTTGAAAATAATGAAGCTCTAGTTGATAAACATCAAGCTCAGATAACCACGCCTGACACTGATACTCGGGGAAGCAACAGTGATAATGAGTCAACAACATCTGGGCCTGAATTCCCTCTAGGATTCGAACCCACAACATCAATCGGGGATTCTTAAGTTGAGGATAGTTTGCCACAGAGTCAACAAGTTTCAGATCCATGCTTGGAAGGGACTAGCACGAACTGGAGGAAGAAGGAAATATTCCGCACAACAGAAAGAGAGAGAAAAACGATCAAGAGCAAGTGCGGGAAAGAGAGAAGGGAGAGTTGCAAGACTTCCTCAAGGATATGTCTCCTACAAGTAATGCTGGAAAATTCTCTAAGAAAGCCGGGAAGAGGAAAAAATGGAAAGGGGAAAACCGAATCCAGAAGATTACGGAAGAAGAGTATGATGTGAGGATCTTGGAAGTGGAACGGGTAATAGAGATAGGAGAAAAGGTGGGTTTCAACTTTGATGGCTTTGACCCGGCTATGGTGGCAGAGATTCTGGCTCGATGATATGGCGTGGGGCTTGGGTTGTGGTTTCAACCCCGTTCTCCGTTCTTGTGCTAGCCTTTTGTCTTTTCTTCAGATAGGTTTTTTAGCTTGGGTCCCTTTTGGGGTGGTTTTTTGCGCGCTGGTATTTTTGCCTCCGTGTCTTTTTTGGTCTTGTTCTCTTTGTTTGTTTTGTTGGGTCTTGAGGCGAGCGGGTTGTTTCTGTTTTCTTGTTCTATGTTGGTTGTTTTGGTTCCCGTGTTGGTGCGGGCGGTTTTAGGCCTCGCCTAGCGATTGGCCGGCTTGTGTAGCGATTTTTTCGCAAATTATCGAAAAAAAAATGTATGTGACTCTATATTTTGTATTAGGGTTGTGAGAGTTAAGTACCAAAAAAAATTGCCTCTTGTACAATACTCGAAATAGTGAAATTACTTTGCTATCCCTCGGTGGATGTAGGCTTTAAGCCGCACCGTGTAATTTCAAGTGTTCTTAATTTTCCCTCAATCCCTTTTCTTGTGATTACCATTTCGATTTACAGTTTAGTGTTTGTAAGAAGTCTTAACACTCTAGGTCGTCAACAATAAAGTCAGTGTGTACCAATGATGGGGCAAATTTGTTTCTAAGGCACCAATTTTTCAAGGAACAGTAATATATTTCCTATTCTTCACAATCAAAGTCCATTGTAAGTCGATCCTATTTGATTTTATATCATCCATTTTTTTTCAGTATTATATAGATAGGTAAGGTATTTTCAAAGAAATTGTAGCTTTCGCCTAAAACTAACACTAATACCAAAATTCAACAACTCACCAAATTCATGCCAGTTTCGTGCTCGCTGTTGATGCGTTAGGTGCGAATTCCCTAGTAATTCACCTGCTCTACTAGCGCACGTCTCATATTTTCCCCAACGCCCAAAATTTAAACTCTTTAAAGCAGAGATGACAACTATATTTTATCAGTAATTTAATAAATTTTTATTTGTTGTTAAATTTCACTTGGGGCTTACGTCCAATTCACGAATTAGGCATATATTGTTAAATTTTACCAGGGCGTTAGGTCCAACCCACGAAATAGGCATATATAAGGTCCAAATATAAACTTAAGTCGTATTTCATTCTAATATCAATTGACATTATTAGGTCGAGTAACTACCTAGTCTTATATGGTGATTTTTTTTTTTTGTTTTTTAACAACTCCAATGTGAGATTCGTACTAGACTCATTCATATTTCATTCTAATATCAATTGACATTAGGTCGAGTAACTTGCTAGTCTTATATGGTGATTTTTTTTTTTAACAATTCCAATGTGAGATTCGTACTAGACTCATTCGTGGAGTCCTTAATACTCCTTCTCACGTACGAGTCTTCTTTAATCGCACCACTTCCCTTCTACAGTAACTATTTATTGGAGAGGCCCTTGGCATCGAAGTCAAATGCATCTCTTTTTTCAAGGATACAATGCGTTAAATAAGAGCATGGGATCATCAATCCTCTTTGATACCATGTTAAATTTCACCTCGGCGTTAGGCCCAACCCACAGAGTTAACATATTTCAGATCCATATAAAAACCAAGTAAAGTTTCATCCTAAAACAAATTGGCATTAAGTGGAATAACCCACTAATCTTATATGATGACCTAGTTCTTTCCTGCCGTGCTAAAATTTCAATGGGCCTTTAGATCCAACTCACAAAGTTGACATAAATGAGATCCATATAAAAGTTTAAGTGAGATTTCATCATAAAATAAATTGGTATTAAGTGGAGCAACCCATTAGACTTATGTTGGTTTCTTCTTTCGTACAACTCCTGTGTAGAATTCATATTTAACTCACATGTTGAGTTCTTAATGCTCCCCCTTACATGTGATGTCTCAACAATTACACTGCTTGCCTTCTCTTTGCTCCATTTGGGAATTATGTCCAGTTGGAGCCAACATTTACTAGGGAGTCCCTTGGCACGACAAATATAAATACACCTCTCTTTTCAGAGGGCACGGTGCATCAAACAAGAGCTTAGGATCATCCTTCCTCTTTGATAGCATGTCAAATTCCACCGAGTCCTTAGGCGTGACTCATGGAGTTGGCATATATGAGATCCACATATAAACACAAGACTCACATGCGGATTTCTTAACGTTTATCATAAAGCATATGATTTTTTTTACAACAGCAATGTCTTTGGTGGGGCGGGAGGTGGGGAAGAAATCCCCTTTAAATCCCTATAAATGGGGAGCTATTTTTGCCCAAGTGGGGAATCAAACCCGGATGGTGCGGTTAGCCGTCAACATTCTCCATCACTAGACTATATCCCTAGGGGACATCATAAAGCATGATAAATATCACTAAAAATATTGTTTCAAATATAGCTTGTCCAAAAACAACAAATATTTTTGTCCACAAAAAAAAAAAAAAAAAAAAAAAAAAAATTATGTGTAGTTTTGAAACAAAATACAGTGATGTAGTGCTGGATGTGAAATTTTGTGAGGGCTTCTTTGGATACTTGTAAAATGAGCATTTGGTTTACTTTAAACCGCAAAAATTAAGGTCCAAGCACAAGCGTTCTTATACTTAAATTTTCATAATAATGATAATTGTACTTGTCTAACCAAAAAAAGGTAACAGTTTGGGTGCAAATATTTTGGGCTTTACATTTTAAATCTCATGGTAACAGTTTCAAATCTATACTCCGCTGATAAAAGAACTCCATATTTTCATACACAATTAAATAAGGTTATGTTTAGCACTTGGAATTAGAGTTAAACCGTAGGTTACATTTCAGATTCTAATTCTATATTAGAATTGGAATTGCGAGGTTATTGGGATGGAATTCAAGGTTAAATATATGTTATATCATGTTTGGGTTTCAAGTTTTCCTGAATCTTGGGTCTGTTAAGTTCGGTTATTTTAGATTTTCGGTTAGTAAAGTTAATATAAAATTTTAATTTGTTCCCTCATCCATCTTGAAATATTGAAATACATCATTTTAAGCTTAAATCCAGTTCCATCAAAATGAATTGTGGAATGGTAGTTTCAATGCAAATAGGTAATCTAAACAACAAAAATTTGTATTTGGTACCAAAATTACAGTTTTAGTCATAGTTTAAGGCTCTAATTTCATGCATCAAATAGGATGCTAGATTGAAATTAGAAATTCAAATGCAATGTCAAGTATAAAGGCTTCAGATAACACATGGAATTACGACCAAAAATTGGAATTAGGGTCCATAATTTCAATTGTGCTTGACATATTGAAATTGAAACTATAAGTATGTACAAATGAAGTTCAACTTATTTGCAAGGAGAAGAATTAAAGTCTTGTACTGCAGACTTCAATAGTCTGAAACTCAAATGATCCAGCTCGATTGACATGAAATCCAAAATGGCCCAATTCAAAATTACCCAAACTTGGATTGAGTAGCTCAATTGATTTGGAAGTTGAGATGTCCCATCATAAGTCATTAACAACCCAATCTGACTCAAAAGCGTAAAATGACTGAACCTGATCAATTGAAAATCAATTTTCTAGTAAATCTAATTAAAAAAAATACCACATATGAAAAAAATATGTATGTGATTACTTGGGGCATGCCCCAAGCGTGGTCGAAGCATTTAAAAAAAAAATAAAAATAGCCAATGCAAATGCAAGGGCTTAGATGAAACTGTTGTAATACTTCTATTCCTATATTGTGAATATTGTTGCTCGCCCTTTGTGGATGTAGGTTTCCACTAAACTACATAAATTCTGGCGTTCAAACGTTTCCCTCAATTGTTAGAGAATTTCCCAAAATACCGGGAACCGGGTAACCAAAAAATCTCAGGTTGATGAGGCTATGTAATCACTTTCCTTAAGGCTTATTTCGGTATACGAAATATCCTCGGGGATACAACAACAACCAAATATGAAGAACAGAATATGTAAAGAGAGAGACATAGTGAGATGAATGAGAACGACCTTTTCAAAGACTTTCACAACACTTTCATATGAATTTTTCAAGTGTTACTTGTAATTGTATTTCGTAATTTCATTTCTCAAAACATGAAGAGAGAATTCTCTTTTCTTTCCCTTTGAAATGAACCCCCCAAAGGGCTATTTATAATTTTTCAAGTGTCTCTTCAAGAAGGGACACATTCTTTCATGAAAGGTCACTTCCCTTTTTAATATTTTACAATTCTTGCAAGTAAACACATTTCATATGTGTTCTCTTAAATAATAGGGGAAACTAATATGAGAAAATAAGGTTCAAAAGGCGTCCCAAACTTATCAAAACGTTACTGTAATTCTGTAAGATCTGTGTGTCGACGCACGGGCCCTGTGTATCGACATATAAATGGTTCTGTTGGATTATCTATTGACACACGGGCCCTGTGTGTCGACACACATCCCATACAAGTTCAAAACACTTAAACCAAGTATGGGACAATCACATACAGTTTGAAAATATACCAACACCAATCCCTTTCAAAATGTGTTTGCTTTTTCAATTTGTAGTTTGGTATTTCGTGGGTGGTCCTAGAAACTGGTATCAGAGCCCAATTGGAACCTAAATAAGAGAAATAGTTGTGAGGGTGGAAAGGACTGACTGTCAGTGGTACTGTTCGAACTTGAAAAAGAATATAAAATAACGTGTGGTGGAGCATGGTGATGCATGATGGGGGTGTGAGGGATGCACAATGGCACGTGGTGGTGCGTGTGATGCTCATGGCAACACATGAGCGCTTGTGGTGGTGAACGAAGGAAGAGAGAGACTAGGTCGGTGTACCTGGGTGGTAGATTGTGGCTAGATCTAAGTGACCGTGTGAATCAGGGCTAGAAATCAATGTGACGCAGTGGAGGTTCAAGGTGTTGGTGGCTCAGGGAGGTCAAGTGGTCTCATTAGTGGTGTTGGTGGGTCGTGGTTCGACCGGATAGTTCGACACAAAGCCGGTGGAGGTCCAATAGTGCTGGTCCAAAGATGGAATTTAGTCTGGTGGCATCGAGGTGGCGGTGCGGTTCAAATCTAGTCAATTCGAAGAACAAAATCAGAATCCATCGAAGAGAGAGAAAACTAGTGTTCGTTTTCAAAAATTTTGGGAATGATGAATAAAACCTCTACTATTTATAGGAAAACAAAGAGAAACCCTAATATGCAAAATTATAAAAATGCCCTAAAATACAAAGTAACGAAACTACCCCTAAACTAGGCGAAAAACATAAAATTGGCCCAAACACACGTTTAGAGGCCGAATTTGGGGAAAATGGGCTGGGCCTAAGATGCAACATCTGGGTTACATGGTTCTTTCCAATGGCTTCGTCTTGACAGGTTATGGGCCCTGTAACCCCTTACGGATCAAAAATTATGAATGTTTGAAGTTGGCCGCGCAAATTAGTGCTTCCAGCCACCCGTTTGGGTTTTTGGTGGTCCAGTTGCTCCAAAAACTCTTTTGCTACTTATCCTACATCAATGTGTGTCGAGGGACAATGGGGCAAATGGCTTATTAGTTTTCCATTTGACAGTGGCAGTATCCATAACTGCCTTGACCTATCTTTATCACACGACCTTTCTTTGTTCAACAAAAATATGACCGAAGAGCAGCACACTGAAGACTCCACTCGTCACTAGACTTTTTTAATAGATTTTATACATATTTTTGATGAGTCTCCACACTTACTGCCGTATTGTCTGGGGTTCGATCATCGAATTCCATTCAAAGGGACTGAAAGTGGTATCGCTGATGCCCTCTTTCATCTTTTGGGTGTTGAGATTTTGCATATGGTTCTATCTTCCACTTCATCTGAGTTTCATGCCAAGTTATATCAGGCATGGCATTGAGATCCGGCTATAGGTTGTATGGCTGTGGTTCTATACTCCCACTTTGTCCGAGTTTTATGCCAAGTTATATCAAGCATGGCATTCAGACCTTGCTATGGGTTGTATCATTGAGGATGAACAGTCCAAACTATTGTCGTGATCGCGTTACACTTGGTAGTTCAGTCCATCCACCACTAGGGATGATTAGCAGTTGACTACGATGTTAATTTATCCCGCTTTATTTTTGTGTCCTTCTATGATGCAACTCAGGGCGGCCATATTGGAGTCGAGGCTACTTACCACCTACTTGTTGCTACTTAGGTGCTCGTTTAATGGACCAATCAGACTCCGACGACGCAATATAGGGCTTTCTTCATGATCTTCAGCATTGGTTACTTCATTTTAACTCTTGGGGACAAGGGTCAAGTTGCGGAGGGGATTGATACAGACATCTCGATCACCTAGTCATCTGCTTGGGCCATGTCGCAATCCCGTGCCACGTCACTAGCCACATCACATGTTTAGCTTAAAGCTTTGCTTTTCTTAATATAAATAAGGCTTAGGAGGATTCTATTAGGTTATATTGATTAGACTCAAAAAAGAGATAGTGATTACAAAGTTCTCTCTCTCTCAACCTTCTCTGTCTCCCTCTAGTCCTCTTCTAGCTTTCTTCTCCTCCCTTGCTCAACCAAGTCTTCTTCTTCTATTAGCTATAATACTATACCCTTAAATTATAAATCTTTCTTATACTTCATAAAAATACATATTATGCGGGTTATAGTATATATATGTGCCATACTAAAAGCATCGATAGTGGATAGACCTACCTTATATCTTTTTCTTAAATTATATTAGTATTAAAAGTGAGAGCCGTTGGGATTTGAACTCATGACTTCTTTATTAAAAAAACTCTGATACTATATCTAGGAACCAAATTTTCCAAAAACCTAAGCTAATGAGTGATGACCGAAGAATTATTTTACATCTTAACACACTCCACGACCCATGAAGGTCTTCAATGCCCTAGTGAAAAAGTCTAGGGAGGGAAGGTCGAACAATAGAGTTTCGAGACTTGAAAATCCGAAGATCCATCCACACTATTAAATATTTTGGCTATATAATTAACCTATAACTAACTATATATTATATGTATAAAAAAAATATCAAACCTCAGAAAAATAACTATGTATTTTTTAATATTTAGTGATTATGTATATCTTATGTAATTGTCCTCAAATTATACAAATTGTACATATTATAAAACTATTATTATTATAAGTTTCTAACTTCTATATGGATAACTTTTTTTCTCCTTATAATTACGGTTTCTAGATTTAAAAATTAGTCCAAATTGGTCCATTCCTTTCTGGATTTTAAGCAGTCTTAGACTAGACTGATTTGGTTTAATCAGTCCTGTCTTCATTCTTGTGATTTAGATAGTTCGGTCTTTGGTCTGGTCCAATCTTGGCCCTTTGTGCAACTTTATTGAAATGTTAAGGTATTTAGGTGATAAATCTTCAAACATCAGGGTACCTGTTGGGTTATATATGGAGGCTAGTTGTATCGGGCTTTATTTATAAGGAAGAGGGTTGCGCCTATCTAATTTAGGCCCATAACACACTAGAGTTTTAGTATGGGAGGAGGATCTATATAGGGATGTGTATATTAACATTAGAGTTAAGAAATGGTTAAGCATTGAGACATCTCATTTAATTTTATGTACTTAGACAATCATAAATTTCTCTCTCCACCACCACCACCAAAACCCATCGTGACCCTCCACCACCGAGCGTCCGCCGCCACCACCAAATTCGAACCCACCTCCACAAAAATCCACTGTGACCGATCAGCTCAATATAAGTTTCTCTCTCCTCAACGACCTCCATCGGTCATTTCCAATCACCCACACGCCGCCCGAATTCGGTGCATGTGAGCGCGTCCGCCCTCGTTTGGGGGCGTGAGTTGCATCGTCGGACTCTCCCCTGCCCTCCGGTTCTTGTCATGCAACTTGCGGGACCACTATCAATGCTAATTTCTGCCTCAACAACACTAAACCCTTTGCCTACCCTCACCAAGCATCCGCCACAGTGTTTCTCCATTGCCGCCCTCCGACCAACAACCCCGACACCAGACCCACATAGGGCCTCCCCAAAATTTCGATTCTCTCCCTCACTAAACTGTCCCCAACAGCCATTTAACACCATTTCACTCTTCCCATATTTTACTTCTCTCTCCCTCTTGGTTACTAATATGACGTTCTCAAACAATACAGTATCCATTTTTGTTGATGGTCTTCTAGAACATACTTCAAACGCTTGGCTTAAGGTAGTTCTCAAAGATTTTGGATCAGTCTATGGCTCCTTTGTTCGACAAACAAAAAAAGCCAAAACTAGACTCTCTTATGGTTTTGTCAGATTCCGGCAGAGGAGTGAGGCTCTCAGAACCATTAAGTCCATGAATGGCTGCTGGATTGCGGGATACAAGATCAAAGCTAATTGGGCTAAACATCGTAGAGGGTCGGGTAACATTTATCGTCCAAGCCAGAACCGCCAGCAGGGTCCTGTTGTAATTAATGGTCGAAGAGTTGAGGATATAAACACCAATCATACACCAGAGGGTTTGGGCCCAACAGCGCCGGGGAGAGATGTAGTAGAACAGAATGGCCCTAAGGTCGTAACAGCCATCATGAATAAACAAGTGGAAGCTTGGCTTAGACGGTCGATTGTGGCCCCGTCGTATGGGGAGGATATGCTTGACAATGTCCTTGGGTTCCTTACGGAGAATAAGCAATTTGACTTGGCACCGAGAGGACTGAGCTCAGACCCCTTCATCCTTACCTGTGACTCAACTGAGGTTATGGACGATTATCTCGGGCCCTGGATGCATGTGCTCCTTCGCAAATTCAGACAGGTGAATCGCTATATAGGGCAAACTCTTAGTACTATGAGAAGAAGAGCTTCGATCGAAATACATGGTTTACCATTACAGTGTTGGTCAACGGAGTGCTTCACTAGCTTAGTTGAAGTCTGGGGTAGATTCATTTGGGTTGATTCCAGAACATCGACGATGCAACGTGTGGATGTGGCAAAGGTTCTCATTGAGACATACTCCCTCTCTATTATTCAGCAGTTGGTGCAAGTTAACTTTAGTGGGGGAAGCAGAATGGTACTTGTGAAAGAAGGGAACTCCGAGCTAATCCCGAACTATACTGCAGAAGCCATCGCCTTCGCCGCAGCTTCTAGACTAACAAGGGAACAAGCCCTAACACCTCGTCAAGTCCCTAGTGCTAATATCATCACAGCACTTACTGACCCTGATATGGAATCACTTCAAGTGATGGGCCAAATTATGCGCACCACAACAGTGTTGGAAACGGCACGAGTTCAACCTACTTTGGAGTGGATATTGGATGTTGTGACTATTGGTGAGGAACCGAGAATTCTGGATACAAGTGTAACGAATGAAGGGGTGGATGCAAAATGGCAGACGTTAGAACAGGTATCCTTTCAGTTCAATGGTCGGATACTTGGGAGGCGACATCTGGGATGCCTCTACCCCCATGCCACATTGATCCCTTGTGGTCCACAGCCTATGGCCCATCTTTCATTTTAAGACGTACGAGAAAACCAGCATCGGCCTTTTCTGTTACCTTGGGTTGAGAGTGATGAAGATGTATCAACACAGTCTCATAATCGGATAACACATCAGAAGAATGAAGACTCGGGAAGTAATAGTGAGAATAACTCCGATGCCTCTGGTCCGAAATTCCCTCCAGGCTTTGAACCCCCTGTAGTGATCAGTCATTTGCATACAGAGGATAATATGCTTGATATTCATAATGCGACGGTATCGGCCATGGAAGGGCCTAGCACAGTTCGGGTGAGGAAGGAAAAACAAATGACATCAAAGAGGGGTAAGAGAGTGCTGAAGCGAAAGATGAAGGAGAAAGAGAAGCAGGAGCTCCAGGAATTCCTGAAGGATATGTCTCCCAGAAGTAGTGCAGGAAAATCGTCTAAGATAGCCGGAAAGAAGAAAAAACAGAATAGGGGCAATCAGATCGAGAAGATCACAAAAGAGGAGTATGATGAGAAGATCATGGAAGCAGAGCGGGTAATAGAAATGGAAAAAAAAGGTGGGTTTCAACTTTGATGGTTTCGAACCACCTATGATGGCAGACATTCTTGCTAAATGATGTGGATGGGTTTTACTGTTGAGGCTTCAGTCTTGCTCTCGTTTCATATGCTAATCTTCTGGTTGATCCTCAGCTGGGATCCCTGTCTGAGTTTTGTTTTAAGCGTGCTTTTTTGTTTTGTTCCCCGTGTCTTGTCTAGTCTTGTGCTTCGTGTCTGTTGTGTCATGTTTGAGGTGAGTGTTTGTTTCTTATTGACCTTTTTTTGTTTTGTGTTGGTTATTTTTGGTCCCCGTTTTGTTACAGTCGGACTTTGCCCTCGCCTAGCGAGTGGTCTGCAATTGTATCGCGATTTTGTTGCAATTTATTGAAAAAATTGTGCTCTCCTCCGTGGATTTAGGCTTTATCTGAACCATGTTTGGTTTTTACTCCCTAATTTCCTGTTGATCCTGATGGCCATCTCGATTTAAAATTTCAATATTCTTTGGATAATTTTAAGGATACTAAGTCATAAATCTCCTCTTTCTAAAGAGGTTTTCTAATATAAACCTAGTACAAAAGACAGAGATCAACTAGACTACATCAAGTCATACTATAACCCCTTTCAAAAAACAAAGAATTATGGACTTATATTTTCTGACAGGAAAGAATTGTGAAGTTGATCAAATAAACTAATCACCGTCCAATTCTTGCAAAAAACATCGTCAATACACAACCACACTTTACCTTTCTTTTTGCCCCTCTTTTTATTTTTTTTATTTTTTTTCCCCTAAATGAGCCTATCTAATTGGCCAAAGCAACCAAACCTTGTGTCTCTGTCAACATACCCACCCAACCCTCTCACTTTCTATCCTAACACCCTCTTCCCACTCCAATTTTCTTTCCCAATTCAACACTCCAGATTAAAACTCCCTTCAATGGCTGCCAGCCCCGCCATCCCACCCGACGAGTTCGCCCAATTCGACTTGGCAACTGACCACTCGGACCACCACTATGTCAAGAACTGCAAGGCGTGCGGCGCGCACTTTACCAGCGCCGCGAGCAAGGTCCACAAGACAATCATGCAAGAGTGGAAGCTCCTTGACAAGGACCTCCCGGATACAATCTACGTCCGCGCCTATGAGGGCCGCATCGACCTCCTACGCGCGGCGATCTTAGGTGCTGCTGGAACACCGTATCATGACTCCCTCTTCTTCTTTGACATCGCTTTTCCCATCGATTACCCGGCTCGTCCGCCCTATGTGCACTTTCGGTCATTTGGGTTCCGGATCAACCCCAACCTCTATGCCAACGGTAATGTCAAGCAATCAACTTTTCTAAAATTTAAGCTAATTGGTGAAGATAATGAATTGTTTTATACTTTAATGATGCCTCTTTAAGCAAATACCTATTAGATTTGAAGCGTAAATAATATGTATGTCTTCTCTTACCTTATGCTTGAAACATATTAATATTTAAAGTGGGGTTTGTTGGGATTCAAACTTGTGACTTCTAAATCAATAATGCTCTGATATTATGTCAAATAACCAATTTTCCAAAAGATTTAAGCTAACGGTGAAGGCTAGCAATGATTGTATATTTAACAGAAATATATTGATATTTAGAGTGAAAACTATTAGAATTTGAACTCGTGGTCTCTTTGTCACCAAGACTTTGGTACAATGTCAAGGAACCAACTTTTTCAATAGATTAAGCTAGTAGATGAAGGTTTATGAATGGTTTTATATTTTAACAGGTAAGGTCTGCCTCAGCCTGCTCAACACCTGGTCTGGGAAGAAGAACGAAAGATGGGATCCTTCCAAATCCACAATTCTCCAAGTCCTCCTCTCAATCCAAGCTCTTGTACTCAACGAGAAACCGTACTTTAACGAACCGGGTTACGGAGCCTGGACCGGTCGGTCCTACTACGAGAAGAAGGCTGCATCATACAATGAAGATGTCTTCATCCTCTGCTGCAAAACAACCCTCTGTTTGCTTCGCCAGCCACCCCAGAATTTCGAGCCCCTTGTGATTTGGCACTTCAAAGAGCATGCCAACGTGATCCTGCACGCCTGCAATGCCTACCGATATGGCGTCCTTCGAGTTGGGCACTACAGGGTTGAAGCTTCAAGCCCCATCAGTGGCAGATTCGAGGTTTCAGCCCGCTTCAAGGCAGCCGTGGGGCATGTATATGGGGACCTCGTGGCGGGGTTTGCTGGGGTGGGGGCTTCAGTGGCGAATTTAGTCAAAGAAGTGGAGGGTGAGAGGGAGAGGAAGGCAAAGGTGAAGACGACTAGAAGGAAAAAACACGGGACAAAGGGAAAAAGCGTGGTAGGGAGAATAAAGAAAATGATTCAAAGATTGATGAAGAAGCCCAAGCTCACGCAGATTGAGGATGGTGGACCCATGATTGTAGCTAATTGATGGTTTTTGAATTGGAAAATGCTAAATCCGCGAATTTGTACATCTACTAAAAAAACATTGTTAGATTATAAAAGTAATATTTCAGATTATAAGATGGGAGATATGTTAATGTCAGGCTAATTTTATTATTGTCGGAATATTTACATTGCAAAAAATAAAATTATTCCCTCTTGGAAAAAGGGCTCATGACAACCTTTTTCAAATTAAAGAAGTGTAATTTGTCTTTTTAAATTAAAGTAATATTTTAGATTATACAATAAGGGAGATATTAATGTTAGGCTAATTTTACTAGTTTAAGAATATTTATATTGTAAAAGATAAAAGTATTCTTATTTCAAGAAGGGTTGATGTCAACCTTTTTTCAAACTAAACAAAATAATTTTAACTTTTGCAATGTAAATACTCTAACCGTGCTCAAAAAATATAAATACTCTAATAATAGTAAAGATGTGACATTAATATTTCTATAAGATAATAGTAATTTGTTATAAATATTAGATATACAAATTGCATTCATATTTTACGGAATTGCTGTATTGAATTGTGTGAGAAGTGTGTGCTCAGAGAATGAAGAGACAGAAGGGTCGATTAGAGAACAGAAAGCTCTTCGCTTTGGGATTTTACATTAGTTTTCAATTTTCAGTTTCCATGTTGGTTCTTTTTGTAAAGCAAGGCAAATGATTATACTATACTACAATGATCTTTAGTATCTCTCTTTTTACTTTTCTTATCTTTGTATCTTTAAAGGGATGAGGGGATTAACAGTAGAGGTATGGTTATTAGGATCCACCTACTGACTACATATGGCCATGAGATTGATTTGTTAGGTGATACATTAAAAACTAGAAAGAGTGATTAGATTATTATTTTCAAAGTTTAATTAGAGTTGTGCGGAAATAAATAATTCTCCCGGTATGCAATCGAATCAAATACCATGACAATTCGAGAAATAAATGGACTAAAAGAGAAAAGAAACAATCGACATAATGATTTACATAGAAACCCCTTTGCAATCAAAAGGGGAGAAAATCACAGGCGAAGATCGAAGCTTTTATTACTGAATTAAAAGAAGAATTACAATATCGCTCTCACACTCAATTTTGTCTGGCGGCGCCGCTATGGGGAAAACCTCACTTTTGAATTGGATTCTTTGTGACGTAACCCTGCATCCGTATTTATAGAGCTGGGAAAACGCGCTGCCCGATCAATCGGGGGGTCCCGATCGATCGGCTCGCTCACTGCAGACGTCCTTCTTTTACGTAACTTTTCCGATCGATCGAGCTTCACCCTGATCGACAGGCCTCCTCACGGCTTCTCTTCTTAAAATACCAAGTAATTTTGAGACATTTTCCTAACAAATCTCCACCTTAGCTCAAAATAAACATTAACAAGAAAATAGCTCCACCTTATCCACAAACACCCCCTCAACCGGGGTTAACACACATCAAACTGAAAGACCCACCAAATTCGAGCAATGCTCGAACTTGCTCCCTGGTAGAACTTTAGTGAACATGTCAGCTGGATTGTCCTCAGTCCCAATCTTCTTCAACTCCACCTTCTGCTCGTCAATCAGATCTCTAATAAAGTAATGCTTCACATCTACATGCTTCGTCCTATCCTGATGTGACATCTGATCTTTCGCTAGGTGAGTGGCGGACTGACTATCACAGTAGAATCTAACTGTGCCCTGCTCAACACTGATTTCACTGATCAAACCTTTCAACCAGACCGCTTCTTTGAATGCTTCTGTCACTGCTATATACTCGGCCTCGATAGTAGACTGTGCTGTAACAAACTGTGAACACGCTCTCCAAGTGATAGCTGTGTCACCTCGACAAAACACATACCCTGATGTGAATTTCCTCTTATCGAGGTCTCCACCATAATCAGAATTTACATACCCAACCAAATAACACTTACTTTTCCCATATTTCAAACAAATATCAGAAGTTCCACGAAGATACTTGAGAATCCACTTCACTGCATGCCAATGCTCTTGACCTGGATTCGCCATGTACCTACTAACTCTGCTCACTGCAAAAGCAATATCTGGGCGCGTACAAACCATTGCAAACATAATACTGCCCACTGCACTAGAATAGGGAATCTGAGACATGTACCTGACATCCTCCTCAGTCTGAGGCGAATCTAATGCTGAGAGTCTGAAGTGAGTTGCTAAGGGCGTCTAACTGGATTAGCAGCCTTCATATGAAACCTGTCTAACACCTTTTCAATATACTTCTCCCGAGACAAGTATAATTTTTCGGCTTTTTGGTCTCTACGAATTTTCATGCCTAAGATCTTCTTAGCTGCTCTAAGATCTTTCATCTCAAATTCACTGTTCAACATAGATTTCGCGTCATCAACATCTTTCATGTCTCGTACTGCAATCAACATATCATCAACGTACAAAAGCAAATAAACAAAGCCTGAATCAGTCTTTTTGAAGTACACACAACTGTCATACTTACTCCTGATGTACCTATGACCTGTCATGAATTGATCAAATCTCCTATACCATTGCCTAAAAGATGCTTCAAACCATATATGGACTTCCTAAGCAAACATACGTGATCTTCCTTTCCTTCTACAACGAAGCCCTCGGGCTGATGCATATAGATACTTTCTTTTAGTTCACCATGCAAAAATGCAGTCTTTACATCCAATTGCTCAAGTTCTAAGTCATGCATTGCAACTAAAGACAAAAGTGCACAAATTCAAGTATGTCTAACTACAGGTGAGAATATGTCATGAATATCAACACCCTGTACCTAACTGTAGCCTTTAGCTACCAAACGTGCCTTGTATCTTGCATTTTCAACTCTAGGAATGCCCTCTTTTCTTTTGAAAACCCATTCGCAACCAATCAGTCTTTTCCCTGTTTGAGGCTTCACCAGTTCCCAAGTTCGATTCTTATCAAGAGACTGCATCTCTTCATTCATAGCAACGAGCCACTTCTCAGCATCTGATCTCGATACAGCCTCTGAATATGAAGTCGGCTCACTGTCATCTAAAGGCTCAGCAGTAGTAAGGGCATAAGCAATCATCTCCTCATACCCATATCTCTCTGGAGGCCTGATCTGTCGCCTCGTTCTACCACCAGCTATAGTATTATTCTTCACCTGCTGACTTGTTTCTGTATTATTAGTAATAACATCAGAAACCCGTACTTGAGGTGCTGGAATACTCTCTAGCTGAACGACCTGCTGATCTGATTGTATCTCTGTAACATCAGGTGTCTCAACCTGAACTGAATCACTGTCAATGGAGGGTGTGTGTGGAGAATGTAGTAGAGCAGACTCATCAAAGGTAACATCTCTACTAGTCAGAAACTTCTGAGCACTAGGATCCCATAACCTATATTCCTTCACACCTGACGAATAACCAAAAAAGATGCATTTCTTGGCCCTAGGCTCCAGCTTTCCATCATTTACATATGCATATGCAGGATAACCAAATACTTTAATCTGAGAATAATCAGAAGTAGAACCAGACCAAACCTCCTCAGATTTCTTCATCTGCAATGAAGAATGCAGTTTCTTGTTCACAAGATAGCAAGCCATGCTAACTGCTTCTGCCCACCATTCTCTTTTCAAACCTGCATTTGAAAGCATACGTCGAGCCTTCTCAAGTAACGTCGTGTTCAATCTTTCAGCCACTCCATTTTGCTGAGGTTCACCTATACATGTCCTGTGTCTGACTATACCCTAATCTTCACAAAATCTAGTGAAGTCACCTTTAACAAACTCAAGACCATTATCAGTCCTCAACCTCTTGATCAGCTTCTCTGTCTGTTTTTCAAGCAGAATCTTCCATTTCTTGAAGACAGCATACGCTTCATTTTTTTGCTTCAGAAAATATACCCAAACTTTAAGTGAGTAATCATCAGTAAACGTTAGAAGATACCCGGACCCACCTTTAGAAGCCACTCTGGAAGGTCCCCACAGATCAGAATGTATGTAATCTAACATTCCCTTGGTCTGATGCACTCCTCACTTGAAGCTGACTCTCTTCTACTTCCCATACACACAGTGCTCACAGAATTCCATCAGTCCTGTTGACTGACTACAAAGTAGTCCCCTCTTACTCAGCTCAGACAATGCCTTATCACCAATGTGACCCATTATCGTGTGCCATAGTCTTGTGATCTCTGCATCTGTCATAGCAGATGTGGAAACAAAAACTGAACCTTATGTCATACGGAAAGCGAACAACCGACGCTTCACTGCAAGTTTGCTGGAGATTGACTTGTGGCAAAATATGTCTAACAATTTCTCCCATAACTCCTTTGCAGTTTCCATCTCAAAAACCTCTGACAGAACATCATCAGCTAAACACATCTAAATCGCCGTGAGAGCCTTATCATCCATCTCTTCCCATTGTGCCTCAGTCATAGTCTCGGGTTTCTTCTCTTTCCCCTCCAGTGCTTTCTTCAAGCCGTTCTGAGTCAGGTGTCCTTTTACATGGACTTGCCATAAGCTAAAGCTTCCCTGACCATTAAACTTCTCTACCTCGGTCTTAATACCTGAAGCCATTGTACCAATTCAAAGAACCAGGCTCTGATACCAATTTTTGCGGAAATAAATAATTCTGCCGATACAATCGAATCAAATACCACGACAAATCGAGAAATAAATGGACTAAAAGAGAAAATAAACAATCGACACAATGTTTTACGTGGAAACCCCTTTACACTGGAAAGGGCAGAAAACCACAGGCGAAGATCGGAGCTTTTATTATTGAATCAAAAGAAGAATTACAATATCTCTCTCACACTCAATTTTGTTTGGCGGCGCCGCTATGGGGAAAACCTCACTTTTGAATTGGATTCTTTGTGACGTAACCCTACGTCCATATTTATAGAGCAGGGAAAAGGCGTTTCCCGATTGGTCAGCTCACTCACTCCAGGTGTCCTTCTTTTATGTAACTTTCCTGATCGATCGAGCTCCACTCTGATCGATTGGCCTCCTCACGTCTTCTCTTCTTAAAATACCAAGTAATTTTGAGACATTTTCCTAACAAGAGTTTATAATAGAAATTGAGAGGGAATGGAGAAAAATTCAAAGAAGGGAGAAAAGCATAGTCCGGAGAGAAAAATCAAAATTGATCATTCATTTCATAACTGCCATACAACAATAGGTGATGCTTATATAAAACTTGGGAAGGCAACCACTAGCTTAAATCCAATTGCATAATAAAAGGGAAAGTAATTAAGATTATCACTAAAATAAAAATATCTAGTACTCTTTAATCACATGCCTAACACGTGATTAATTTATATTTCCTATAACATTGATACGGTTAAAACAAAGAAGAGTGGCTAAATTATTCTCTTCGAAGCTTATCTAACATTTATAATGGCAAGTGAGGGGGAAATAGTAGAAATTAGGGAGGGAAGAAGCTACTAGTGAGAGAGAGAGATTTCAACTAATCATTCAATTTTTGTATAATTGTAATGATGTGAATGAAGAGTTTTTGTGTTGATAAATGATATGAAGGGAGTACAATAGGAATCTTAATATGGGCAAGGTAAGGGTACAAAATGACTTGTAATACCCTCAGGTTTTGGAGGACCTAAGGGCATAATGGGAAGGAAGAGATCATACAATATCTTAAATTATTTTAGGCTATCTTCAATTATTCTAGGATATCTTTTATGATATTTTATACTATCCTGTAATATGCTCCCTCAAGCTGAGTGGGGTGGCACCACGTAAAGATTGGCTTTATGAAGTAGGAATCAGCGAATAACCCTTTGGTGAAGATATTGGAAACTTGTATGGTGGTAGGCCTATAACAAACCTGAAGATCTCCTTTCATAACCTTTTCTCTTACATAGTGAAAATTAACATCGACATGTTTTCTCTTGTCATTGGAAACTGGGATTTGTTCCAAGATAAGATGCGGAGACATTGTGGCAGTAGATGGTGATTTGTCCCTGGTGTCGTAGTCCTAGGTTGCGCATGATGTATTATATCTAGTTTCTCTTAGCAATAGCTTGAACAACAACACGATATTTAGATTTAGTGGTGGATTCGGCAATTGTTGGTTGCTTTTTGGCATGTCAAGAGATATGATTTGGTCCAAACTAGATGGCATAACCTATGGTGAGCGTCTTGTCTTAGGGCAACTTCTCTAGTCTGTATGTGCAAAGGCCACAACTGTAGGTATGGTGCCCGAGAAAAGAGAGAGGCCATGGTCAGGTGTGCCTTTAAGATAATGAAGAATGCCCTTAACAACCTACTAGTGGTTAGTGTAAGAGGCATGCATAAATTGAGAAACAAGATTAACTACATAACAAATATCAAGGGGAGTCATAGTGAGGTATTGAAAGGCACCTACAACACTTATATATTTGGTTGGATCTGCAAGAAGCTCACCTTCTCCTAATGAAAGTTGTGCTCGAGCCAGAAGTGAGGCTTTTACTGGTTTCACATCTTGGACATTATTTTTGTTGAGAAGGTGCATAGTATGCTTATGTTGGGAGAGGAAGAGCCCATAGTAGTCACTATGCCAAGGAAATAGTGAAGGGGTCATAAATCTTTAATGGCAAACTGAATAGAGAAAGAGTGAGTGAGGTCATTTAGGTGAGTTATGTGTGTTCCTATTAAGGTGATGTTATCGACATAGAAAAGGAGACAAGTGAGGTGTTTATTCGACTTTTGAATGAGACTGAGGAGTCAAAGTGACAACAAACGAAACCAAGACTATGGAGGAAACCGATGTATCTTTGGAACCAGGCTTGAGTTGCTTGTCTAAGTCAATACATAGCTTTCGTAATTGACATACGTGATTGGGAAAACGAGGGTGAGTGAAGCCTTGAGGTTGTTTCATGTAAACTCATTCCTCTAAGAGGCCATGTAGGAAGGCATTTTTAACATCCAACTGGTGAATGGGCCAATTCTATGTTTAGGCGAGTGAGAGTATAAAGCGAATAATGGAGGGTTTGACTACAAGGCTAAGTATTTCCTTGTAGTCAATTCCTTCGTGTAGGCAAAACCCTTAGGCCACCAACTTGATTTTAAAGCATTCAACTGAGCTAAGCCATCTACTTTGTACTTCACTCGGTATTTTCAAATACTACCTAAAAGGTTCTTAGTGGGGTCATATGGGACGAAGTCCCAATTGTGATTTTGAATGAGTGCATTGAACTCATTTGCTATTGCTTTCTGCCATTATGGATTTTATATTACCTGTGAAGAATAAGTTGGTTCTTGTATAATCGTGGTTGTGGTTAGAGATAGGGGATATTTTGGTTTGTTATGTTTGCATCGGGTGAGTATTTGTATTTGTTTGTGTTGAGGGGCAGCAACATCAACAAGGGGGAGGGGTGGTCGAGTGGAAGGTATTGTAGCTAGCTGCGGTGGTGCATCAAGTGCCACTAGGTTTGATTTAGGGAGGTGATTAGTGGCTATGGTTTGGTTTGGGATGTGAGTGGTGGCGTGCAGGTTGTGTTAGCAAGGTATGGTCTGTTCGATTGGCCATGTGGGAGTTTGGGTGTGGTAAGTTCAATCAGCTACAGAGGGTTTGGCCGTAGAATGGTTGTGTAAGGGAGTCGTGGTAGGTGGTTGCTGTCGATGACTTGCGATTTGGCCAATGAGATCGATGGTTGTAGCAGGTGGCTATGGAGCCATGAATGGGGAGCTCGAGCCTAAGACAACTAAAGGGAGGGTGAGTTGGAAGTAGTTGTTGGTTTGTTTTGATGTAATCAAGTCATTGTAGGGAAATCTAAATTCATCAAATATGACATATAGATTTATATAGATTCGATTTGTTTATGGTCAAGACATTAACAATCCTTGAAGCTATGCATTGCAAGTTTATAAGAGGCACGGGGTGTAAGGTTTGGGTAACACACAACCCCAAAGACACAAAAACGATTATAGTCAGAGGGCTCTTGGAATAGTTTTTCAAAGTTGAAAATGTTTGATAAAACTAGGGTAGGAAGGCGAGTTTTACCAAAATGTATCGTTCCAAAATTCGTAAGGAATTTTAGAATGAACGAGCAACGTCCATGCCATTTTAGATAAATGTTGATGCTTACATTTTGCTCCCTATTTTATTATGAGATATTAGGACAAGATAAGCGAAAGTGAATTCCATGTTTTCGGCAAAAGGCCTTCATTTGTTGATGATCGAGTTCACAGCATTGCTTTGGCAAACCTTGAAATTTTTTCAAATTGATTTTCAACTAGTGTTTTGAAAAATGTGAAAAGTTTGAACACTTTGTATTTATGCTGCATCGAATAGAGCCATGTGAATCTTGAAATATTTGTGGATAAAGTTTGAAAAAATTGATGATTGCCAAATGTCCAAATGAATTATTGGTAATGGAAAAATAGTGTTATGTATTGCATCATCAAAAAGAAATCGACAAGATTTTTTTTTCCTAAACAGCAAGATTGACAAGTCCCTGAAAATTTAACGACATAAAGTAAATGTTTCTTACGCAAATTATTCAAAACTATATGACCTAGGTGTCCTAGACGTTGATGCCACAATTCTCCTGAGTTTAGGCATGCAACTAGATCGACAACATTGGGAGAGAAGTTGTAGAGTGGTTCATCATTGGGCACCAGTAGAAGCGACATCCCTATAGCTTTGTCTTTGACAAAAAAACGTTTAGAGTCAAACTCAACACTTCAATTATTATCTTCGCACGATTTTTTAATAGATAAAAGGTTGTAAGTGAATTGAGGGACCAACATAATATTTTGTAGTTTGAGTAGGTGTAGTGTTAGTAGATATCATAGTAGAATCAATATGTGTTATAGGCAGTAAAGCGCCACTTCCAACAAGTACACCTTTTAGATCTGAATAAGGAAGAAGGTCACAAAGTATACCTAAGTGTAGTGTCATGTGATTTAAAGCACCTAAGTGTGGATATCAATTATGGTGATGGTTCACCTATGGTCATGGCTGCAAGTGATTGAGAAAGGTCAAGGTAGGAGCTGTTGTCGAATTGGTATGAACATTTGAGGGCAATATGTCCTAGTTTAGAATAGAACTAGCAGACTTGTGGTCCTAGGTTGAGCACACCTGGATTGGGATTAGGAGGAGGGGTTTTTCCAAGCCTTAATAAATTGTAGTGGTTTGTGGAAAAATTGAGGAAAGTACTTGGTCCACTGATATGTTGGTGTTATGGTTGGCCTTGTTGCCCACCTTGGCCACCTCAACCACGACAATGGTTAGAGCATCCTTGGCCTTGTTTGCGACTACCACAACCATCTTTTTGGTCCAGGTTCCCTTAACCTATTGCAACCAGAGCATGGCTTGGTTCTGGATTGGGTTATTCAAAGCACCAATTTAAAGCGGCTTCCTTATTTAGTAAGGTATTTTTGAGTTCTTTACAGGTGTGCTTAATATTGTTTTGTCTTATGAATGTGGCGAATGCCATATAATCTTGGGGAAGACTGAATAAAGCAAAGAGTGTGAGTTTTCTTTTAGAACTAGGGGATTCAATAGCAGCAAGATTGCTCATAATCCATTTTATTTCAAAGAGGTAGATGTCCATTGTTTTGCCATATTTTCTGTGTGTGGTAAGCCGAGTTTGGTGATCAAACTCTGTTGCGATTGAATGATCCATAAAAACGTTTGGCCAGGGCATTCTCTATGGCTTTAGAAGTGGGGTGCAGAACAATGTCATTGAACAGAGAATGGGAAGGAGTGGCAGTGATACATGGAAGCAAGCTTTATTTTTGCGTATCCATGTTATATGTTATGGGTAAATTGCTTCATTTATGTGGTTTATTTGGGTAGGGGTGCTTCCACCCTGATTTCGAGGGGGTTAAGATGACGCTGTTTTGAATAAAGTGTCACATGGTTAGCACATGAGGGCCTTCTCAAGGGAAGTTAGGCCTTTAAGACCTAAAGTAACGGTGTCCCGAGCCCAACATCTAATTACCCTTCACAAGGGTATCAGCTATTTGATATTCGAGATGGCTGAAGGGTAAAGGGAGCTCGAGCTCAAGGAGTTGCCAGGAAGGCTGCACGACAGATGGTTTTCCATGCTCAAGACAATTACTTGGAGCGCAATTTTAGTTATTTGAGCATTAAGCTTAATCCAAGAGAACGCGGGGTTTCTAAGGGGAATTCCACTAAGAATTCAAACGTGGGCACCAAGGATTTCTCTCCAATACTGAATTCAGGACACGTTTATTGAAGATTTGCACGCATAAGAGAGAGCTTAGTGGCTAGAAGTGGATGGAGTTGCCGAAAAAGGAGCAGCTGTTATTTCTTATTTTCTATAAATAAAGGATTTTGTGTCAGTCTAAAGTAGTACATATACTCATTATATAACTTCTTCAAATTTTCTTTTACAGCACACTTGTGCCTTTTCCCCAGAAGTAGTGTAACTTAGCTAGGTGTACCATAATGCAGTTCTCTATTGTACTTACCTTCATAGTAATACACTTCTCTGGCTTCAAGTATGACTTTTTAGTTTTAATATGTTCTCACAAATCGACAAGTTAAGATTTGAGGCTTTAGTTTAAGACTTTGACAGCCAAGGCTTATCCCTTGATTGTGTTGGTCTTAACACTACTGTCACTACTTGATAAGTCAGGTGAACTTAGGTTAGTGCCATTGATTAGGGATTTGATAACCAAGGCTTGTCCCCTTGACTTCGTTGATCCTAATCTAGTGACTTGAATACGGTTTCTTCCATCTTAATTTTTTTAGGCCTAAACACATTCTGGTTATTATAAGTCAAAGGTTCCAGGCTTAAAAACCTGATTGACTGAGGCTTATAAGTGGACTGCTAAGCTCTTGGGTTTTTCTCAATCCTAGTTCTTAACTTTTAAGTATATGAGGAAAGGTGTTTGTGGGGCTTACTCCGTCACTGTAATTGCAACTCAAATTAGGTTCATATCTTTTAATTTTCTATCATAAAAATACATAAAAAAATCCTTAAAAACATTTAACAAAGTATTCTTAATTGAAATGTAAGCAAAACTCCTGATATGGCCAAAGTCAGATACACCAACATATCACAACCTTTTCTCCAAAAACAGTGCGTGGTTGAGGTCAAAGACGTATGGCTCGTAATTAGGCTCAATCCCTAGTCATGGTGAGTTCCTTTAGCATGTTTGTTTTTTTTTCACCTTTACGGTGACCACACACACAAAACTTGCAACAAAATAGAGCAAGCATGCCTCTTGGCGACGACAATGGGGATTTTGAAATGAGACTTCATTGTCTTTAGCCCATCATGGATTAGCAAAGCATAATTGTCGACCATTTGCGGATGGTCGGGACTAGGAGATCTAGCGCCCTTGAGCATGAGGAACTAGAAGGCTTAGCGTTGGTTGGATCCCCGCTTGAGCGCCCTCTTGAGCAAACTTCCATATCTTGGAGGGATGAGCCAAGTCATAGCCATGACAGCGAAAGTGGTGGTGATGATGACATCTCAGAAGATGAACATGTTGGCCTCGATGGCATTCTCGAAAGGGTGTCATGGCTATGGTAAAACTTCATTTAGAGATTGTGGACCAAAGAGTCCAACAAACAATGAGAGAAGCCTTCAAGAGATAATGTGCTGATACAGAGTGCAATCTAGCGGTTCAGCGTGAAAACTCTATCGCCATGAGAGCCGTAATTAACAACGTTGGAACCTCTATGAATGAAAGGCTTCACAAAGAAACTAATAGAGTCTTAGTTAAAATGAACTCAACATTGTCTTCTACTGCTACCCTTATCACTAAGGATGTGGCTAGGCAGATGGTGGTTGAAGTTGAACCTGTCTTGGTTAGACAAGTTGAGACTCATAATAGCTTGGTTCAAACCATTAGATAGGACATCATGCAGCTTAGGCCTGCCCTTCTTCCATCAGTATCGGCTGGATATCCTCACGAGAGCCCTCAAGGTCACGGTTACCAGCTGCTCAGACTGACTATAATGTCCCTGAGAGAATGGAAAACCCAACTGTGGCCAACCCAAGTGTTACACACTTGAAATCAAGCCATGGAAATGGCAAAGTGCCCCTTGGAGCAGCTGGGCCTTCAAATAAGAGTTTCTTTCTGACCATGAGGGACCTCAACGCTAATGCACCGGTGTTACCTGCTCTCAAGACAGGGGGCACAACCATTCATACCCTCCTCAAGAAGTAGAGGTTGCCCCAAGACCCACTCAAGGCCTTGAAATTGGGGTGTAAGGTCAAGTCCCTACTTTCGGGAATCAGACTTCTTATCCTAGACCTTTTCACACTTATAATACTGGAGTGCAAAATAACAACCCACTTCCTCAAGATCATGACTTGGGGATTGATCAGGCAAGGATTAACCAACAGCCTGCTAACACTGGTGTGCTCCCAGGCATGCCATGTAACCTAAGTCTTGTTGGGATGTACTTCACGGCCATTCAAGTGCGTGGCCATTATGATTACAGGGTTTACCTAGGATTTATGGGGCAACAACCGTTCTCACACCCTGATTATGATGGGTGCTCAAGGGTATCCTATAGATCCCCCTTGAGATCCTCACCCACTTGGGGAGCAATGAAAAGCGCGTAATCATGTGCCTAACCTACCCCTCTAGTACCAATTGGCCACCCTCATTGAGCAAATGTATGGGCTTGGTCTCGCAAGGATCAAGAGACCCTTGTATAGTAAACTTACCCTAACTGCGTAGATAAGGATTACCCTTTTCCTCGAGGATACAAGATCCTCTAGTTTACCCTCTTTTCAAGGGAAGGGACTATTTTTGCCCTCGAACACTTGGAAAGATTTAATTGCCAATGTAGAGAAGCAGCAGATAATCAATATCTCAAATTAAGGTTGTTTCCAAGCTCTTTATCTGGGACCTCTTTCCAATGGTATATCAGCATGCCCCCTAATTCTATTTACTGTTGGGATGATATGGCCAGGCAATTCTAGGTGCAATTCTCAAGAATGGAATTAGGAACTTCCATGTCATACTTGGCTTGAATGAGACAGATGCCAAGCTAATCAGTGGAAGATTATATTAACCGGTTTAAGAGAGCTAGGTTAAAATGCATTGTAGCCCTTCCTGAACTTGAGTATGCCAAGTTGGCGTTAAATGGCTTAGATATTGAATTCAAGATGAAATTCAAAGGCTCTAACTTTACGACGCTTCTTCAGCTAGCAGAATGTGCTAATAGATACTAGGCTGTCTTAAAAGAAGAAATCCTTAAGAAAAATAGTGTGTATTAGACTTACGTGCACGACTTAATAGAGGAGGAAGAAGATCCTCCATACGACATTGACATTGCTGAATATGTCAAAGGACATCCTATAGTTTGTGATCCTTTGATAGAAAAGGATATTAAAGCCAGGAAGTCTTATCAGTTCCAAGACTTGAGAGAATATTCATTTGACCTCTCCAGCGCCGATGTAATATTCGATTGGCTTGAGGCAAATAAAAAAACTCAGGATTAGGGATAAACACCGAAAACCTGTTCCCAATTCTAACAAGGTAAAGGCATACTATAAGATACATGATTCATTAACCCATTCAACAAAGAAATACGTGATATTTAGAAATGCGGTTCAGAATGCCATAAAAGTAAGGGAATTGATCCTTCCAGGACAAGGACAAATGGGGTTGATAAAGACCTTTTCCCGAGTCTTACCTAGGTCAATGTTGTTGAGGTCGTAGAGCCTTATCATCCCCATAACAGCAAAACTAATGGAAGGTCTCTATGTAGGATGAATGTAGAAAAAGATGCTATGGTTGTGGCCAACGCTTTTTTTGACAAACTGCTAGAATTAGGAACACTGAAGTTCCCCCAAACCACGTTAAGATTGCAAGAAGATCATTGTAAATGGCACATCATGGTTGAACACTCTACATGTGATTGTGAAGCGTTCAGAAGGTTCATAAAGAAGCAATTAGGGGAAGGTACCGTCCTCCTCTCTAAGGAAGAAGAGTTAGCCATGGTGATTCTCACATATGACCATCGACAGACAGTCTTTGCTTCTAACAAACAGGCATCAAGGAAACTCCTGCGCCTCACTCATGACCTCTGTGGGGGTTGTGGTTATGATTGGTATCTAAGATGAAGAAGCTGAACCTTTTTCCAAAGAAAAAGCTAGCTCCTCCAACAAAGATATCATTGTTAGGGCTTTCTCGAGGCTCTCTATCGAAAACTCAGGTCATCATGAATACAGGCATCCTAAGAGGAATCCAAAGTACACTTTACTAGACAAGGACAAAAGTCTGGCACCATAGCAGTTAAGATATCAGCCTTCAATTGGTAGGTTTGATAACATTTGGAGGAGGAATCACCTTAATCAAGAGGTAGTTAGTCCTTCTAACCTTACTCGAACCTAGAAAACGAGGCAACTACGCAAAACGGCAGCTCATCGAAGGATTGCACTTGATTTCTGCTTGGCCAGGCTCTCTTGGGAAGAGGCCAAGATCCAAAAGGGCAAGCAAATAGACCTGCAGACGATTTAACCAACCCTGCTCCTGCACATAAGGATCTTAATGATCCAATGGCTGAGTCCAAACCTTTTGATACAGGAAAAGGACCAGCTTGCAAGAAGCTTAAATGATGGGCTAGTTCTTCGTCATCTAAAGGGCGAGAATCTTGCTGGGATCAGCTTGCCAAGGACCCCCTAGTGTTGAAATCTACAAAGGACGAGGAGGAATAATCCCCTCTCAATAACTTAGTGGAACCTCTAGATCATGTCAACCCAACATGGTTTGACATCGAGAATGATTTCCACGAAGAAGATTTCCCTTAGCTTAAGGAGGAATCTCGAACCTCAGAGGTTGATCTCAAGGATCAACCTCAAGAATAGCACTTGCTAACTAATGGTAGTCCTCAACAGCAGAATCAGGATACATCCATGGTTGACTGTCCTGAGAAGGGAGTAGACAAGGGCTCCAAATACTACTCGGGAAGCTTCCTGAAAAGATTAATGTCAAAATCGCCTTACTCCTTCCCTTGGAGTTCATGATAGCTGATGCTTAAGAAGGTCTCAAGGGAGATGTGATATCATCAGATGAAGAGCCTCAAGTGGAGCTCGTGGCTGAAGCAGCGGCCACTAAAAGGACACTCAACCCTTTGTCTTTTAATGCTAATGCTATAACATCCAAATTGCCTGATAACACACCTGACATAATGAAGATGATGTTTGATTGGTCTAATGCTGCCAATAAACACATCAAGCCCCTATACATCAAGGCCAAATTTGATTCCATTCTTGTGAACATGGTCTTGGTGGATAATGGTGCAGCCATCAATGTGTTATGTTCATATATGTTGGGGGTCATTGGTAAGTCTCGAGAAGACTTAATCACTTCAGATGTGGCAATCTGTGGCTTTTCTGGAGCTATTACCAACTCTAAAGGACACATCCTGATTGACTTAACTGTTGGCAACTTAAGGAAGCTAACATCTTTCTTTGTGGTGGAAACTACCTCGAGCTGTAATGCTCTGCTTGGCAAAGATTGGTTACATGCCAATTATCGTATTCTATCTTCACTTCACTAGTTGTTAATCTTCTTGAACCATGACCAATATGCAGATTCATGGCTGCTTAAACTGAGTTGAAGTGAAATTCTATGAAGATGGCGTGGGACCTCTAGACGTCGAAAGGACCACTCTATAATCTCCCAACAACAGGACATGATAGCCATCCTTGATAACCCACTAACTGAAGCTGAGGTTGGTTATGGAGATGTTAAGTTTGAAGTCTCAGACTTCTTGGGATGTATGAGGGCCCTTCTTGACAAAGGATACTTCCAAGGCACTCCAGAATCCCAATGCAGTGGTATAAAACTTCCGAGTAATGGCCCAAGAGGCCATTTCCTCATCCCTAACAAGGCTCGTGGCTTGGCACGCTGAGGATCAGTTTTGGACTGAACAATCATTCAATGGTTTCAAAGTCCATACAGCACAAGACAAAGAGCTGAAGCTCTTTGATTTAAGAGTAGCACCAACCAAAATGGAGGATCTAAGGGCTGAAGTCCAAAACCCCATCCTCAAGGTTAATTTGGGTTCAATAGAAGACCCAGGACATACTTATCTTACGCTCCACTTTTTGAGGATCAGAGACAGCAATACCTAACTTTGCTTTGTGAATTTAAGGACTGCTTCCTATTAAGCCAGGCTCGAGGCCCATCATTTAGGCCTAGAGTAGGATGTCCTATGTTATGCTCGAGATCGGATCACAAGCACAAACTAAGTAAATTGAAGATAGAAGAGAGTATGAGATGAGAAAGAAGTGAATTGAGATGAGAAATTAGAGAATTAGGGATGAGAAATAGAAGAGTTAGATGAGAGAGAGAGAAGGTTTGATCTCAAAGAGATAATTCTTGTTATTTGATTGAATAATCTTATTACAATTGACAACAATTACTTATAGCTAATTCAAGCAAGTCGGTTAAGCTCAATACAATGCACCTAGACCCAAGGCTTAACCGACTTAAGGGAAAAAAATATCTAAATCAAGAAAATATCTAACTAACTAACTACCTAAGATATTTTGGCGCCAACATGAGCTAACAACAACTAAACCAGCTTCTAAGTTACTGCAGGATAACAACGCAAATGATGTTTGCAGCTTATTACAATGCAGCAAGGGAAATAACTACTTCAGAAAGCAACACTTAACTAAGGCTAAACATCTTCTTAAGCTAACAACACCACTTAACAGCAACATAACAGAACACTATGCCGCAAAACATAACACCAGCAGCACCAACAGAACTAATCAGCAACAAAGCCACCTCAAGCTCATGCCTTGGATTCCCGGGTCATAACATTCCCTTCCCCTTGAAAACATTCTTGTCCTCAAGAATGGAAGAGAGTTGAGACTTGAAGATCACTTGTTGCTATAGAAGAAAGCTTGATTGTGCTGAATTGCCTTGCAAATTCTTGCACCCGTAAGAACATGCATATAACAAGGTCTGAAATGCAGCTGAAGAACTCCATGTTGGTGCAGATTGTGAAGCAATTCCAGCCCAAGGTCTTCTTGTCATTGGTTGCAACTGATTCAGAGGGTTCTGCTATGGTGGCCTGCACAAATCAAACCAAACTAGCCTAACATCAACAACCTTCGCTTGCTCTGGATAATGAGTAGCTTGCTACAGAGTTGCATTCATGTAAATGAGTCTTTGAGTTCCATCAGCTTGCTCAACTTACTGTTGCAATTGATGTCCACTATTCCCAGACACATTTAATCTATCTTTGCCTGGATCAAAAGATCTCAATCTTGCTTGATTCACGGCTGAATCCACCCCTAGAGTACAATTGGTTTTAACTCCTCTATCAAAAACTCATGATTGCTCTTGACAAGGCAGCATTGAAGCATGCTTTACTGCTGGAGCACTTCTCAGGAACCTTACAGCTTGCTGACATTCAGATTGACCCATTCTCCAAATATGATCACACTCTTGTTGTCCTTGCACAAGTTTCCTTTGAACCAATTGACTTGCATCAACTACAATTTCATGTTTCCTCAAGTCTGGATGCACTGCAGCAGCAATACTTCGATCTTTTGCAAAAATTTCCTTGTTGCAGTTATATTTCTTCTTCCTCCTTGCCTTCTTGAGCGTTTTGCTAATCCAAGTACCAACCTCAAGTCTATCTAATGATAACAAAACCATCTCATGCTTAATTGATTCCTTGTTCTCGCTAACATCAAGCTTATCAAGGATCTTACTATTTGATTTAAGGCATAGAAAATCCAGAGATTTTCCCTTGTAAACTAAAATCGGCTTCTCCATTGCCCTCAACCTCTTACTCGAGCAACATTTCTTGCGATTTAAATGGATATACAAGCTGACGTCCTTACCATTCTGAGAATACCATACCCTCAACTTCCTACTACTCCAAATCTCAATTCGCACTTGTGGTTTCATTTCTGCAACGTTAAGTGATTCCACATCGTGCACCGTTAAGTGATTCCACATCGTGCACCTCAGGTTGTAAAACAACACTTCGAGGACGAAATACATCAGCTATAATCTCTTGCCAACGCTGCATAAGTTTTTCATTAGAGCGTTGTAAGATCTCGCGGAATTCGACTGACCACTTCGAAGTTGAATCAGGATTAGCTGTAGCTTCCATTTCTCTTGCTCATGGAAGATGAGAATCGTACTTTTACCGCCAAAGGATCTTTGCAACACCGAACCAACACTTCGACACTAAACCCTAACTTTCGCAATACATTGTCAGATTTCTGCTTTTTTTTTTTTTCAATTCAGTGCAGCTCTTTGCACTTTCAGTTACTGAATTAACCTCAATTTCTTTATCTGAATTTCTCAAGGATTGAGCAGTAATCTGAAGTTGATCTTGCTCAACTTCAATCAACACTAACACAACTCAAGTTGTTTTGAACACTTACAATTTTGAGCTCAAATGAGAACCTGAATATGATCAATGTACTGCACTTTGATCTTCAGCTAATTTAGCTGAAAACTGAGCTATCGCAACAACAAAAACATGTTTTTTTTTATTGTTTGCAACTAATACTAAAGCTTGACACAATACAAACTCAATTTAGTTGAATTGGATTCAACTAAATCAAATGCAAAGCATCTAAAGTCTCTTGCGCAGCAACAACATTCTGATTTCGATTTCTTTTGATTAAGAGCTCGATTGGAAGCCAAACGAGGCTCTGATACCAATTGTTATGCTCGGGATTGGATCACAAGCACAAACTAAGTAAATTGAAGATAGATGAGAGTATGAGATGAGAAAGAAGTGAATTGAGATGAGAAATTAGAGAATTAGGGATGAGAAATAGAAGAGTTAGATGAGAGAGAGAAGGTTTGATCTCAAAGAGATAATTCTTGTTATTTGATTGAATGATCTTATTACAATTGACAACAACTACTTATAGCTAATTCAAGCAAGTCAGTTAAGCTCAATACAATGCACCTAGACCCAAGGCTTAACCGACTTAAGGGAAAAAAATATCTAAATCAAGAAAATATCTAACTAACTAACTACCTGAGATATTTTGGCGCCAACATGAGCAAACAACAACTAAACCAGCTTCTAAGCTACGGCAGGATAACAACGCAGATGATGTTTGCAGCTTATTACAATGCAGCAAGGGAAATAACTACTTCAGAAAGCAAAACTTAACTAAGGCTAAACATCTTCTTAAGCTAACAACACCACTTAATAGCAACATAACAGAACAATATGCTGCAAAACATAACAGCAGCAGCACCAACAGAACTAATCAGCAACACAGCCACCTCAAGCTCATGCCTTGGATTCCCGGGTCATAATATCCTAAGAGGTCATTGATTTGGTCAAGAAAGAGATTAAGAGACTCTTAAAGGTCAAATTCCTTAGAATTACCAGGTATGTTGAGTGGCTAGCAAATATTGTTCCTGTCATTAAAAAGAATGGCAAAATCAGGGTCTGCATTGATTTTAGAGATCTGAATGCAGCCACCCCAAAGGACGAATATCCAATGTGTATTACTGATGTGCTCATTGACTTAGGCTAGAGGCATAAGGTTTTGTCCTTTATGGATGGCTACTATGGGTACTACCAAGTTATGATTGCTTCGAAGGATACCCACAAAACAACATTTAGGCTTCCTGGGTTAATAGGGACGTTTAAATGGGTGGCTATGCCCTTTGGTTTGAAGAACGCTGGAGCCACCTACGAGAGAGCTATGAACACAATCTTTCATGACCTCATTGGCAAGACCATGGAAATCTATATAGATGACATCATGGTCAAATTGAAATCCTAAGTCAAACACTTGGAGCACTTGAGGGGTTCGTTCCTTAGAATGAAGGCCCATAAGCTTAAGCTAAATCCATTAAAATATGCTTTTGGCGTACGAGCTGGAAACATTCTTGGTTTCTGGTATACCAAAGGGCATTGAGGTGGATATTAAAAAGACTAAGGCCATCCAATAGGCCAAACCGCCTTCAAACAAAAAGGAGCTTCAACACTTTCTTGGGTGGGTTAATTTCCTAATACGCTTTATCTCAAATGTCCCAGGGATAACAAAAGTCTTCTCTCCACTGTTGAGGCTCAAGTCTAAAAAGGACTTCAAGTAGGAGGAGCCACATCAAGCAACATTCGAGGCCATAAAATAATACTTGATTAGGTCGCCAATACTTATTCCACCAAAGCAGAGCAAGCCTCTGATGATTTATGTCTCTGCTTCTATGTAATCTATTGGTTGTTTGCTTATACAAGACAATGAGCAAGGTTTTGAACAGGGTGTATTCCACCGTAGCTGTTGCCTAAATGAATGTGAAATAAAGTTTTCCTCAATTGAAAAATTGTGTCCGTCATTATTTTATGCATCAACAAAATTAAGACATTATTTGTTAGCGTTTACTATATATGTGGTTGCCCAGACAGTTGTCCTTAAGTATGTGCTAGATAGACCATTTCCAAGAGGGAGACAAAATAAGTGGAGCTTAGCTCTACTTTAGTTTGAGTTGGTTTATGTCTCACAAAAGTCAGTAAAGGAACAAGCCTTAGTAGACTTTTTAGCTGAGTACCCAAACATCCATACTAGCAACAACTTCTAGTGGTAGAACTGGTTCAGTAGAAATTATTTTTTTTATGGTTCGAGGACCAATTCAAGTGCTGGAGTTGGAACCGTGATAAAATCCCCTGATGGGATCATCACTAAATTGGTTGTCACCTTGGTAGGTAAATGTTCCAACAACGTGATAAAGTATGAGGCATTGATAATTGGCCTTCAAATTCTTCTAGAAATGCAAATCCTTAATGTTATCATCAAGGGGGATTCACAATTTGTAATTCGCCGAGTAAAAGGGGAATTTCAATATTTGAGTGTTACCTCTAATTGATACCTGTCAGTAGTATAAAAGCTATTGAGTAAATTTAATGGTGTACAGTTTGAACATATTCCCTGGGAACATAATAAGGTAGCCAATGACTTGGCTCAGTTGGCATCTGGGTGCAAAATACTTATAACTTGGTGTGAAGAAACCATGGTCATCAAAACTAATTTCTAGATCATGACATCGAGTACATTGAGTCCTCTACCCTCTTAAGTGAAGGCACGCCAAGTAGACACTTGAAGTACTATGAGGAAAATCAAACTATCCTAAATCAACGAGAGGATTAGAGGAAACCTTTGCTGGATTACTTCAAGAACCCTCAAAATTACATTAAGGACAAAAAGATGAAAATGAGAGCTTACAGATTCTATCTAGATGATGAGTTTGGAGAGTTATACAAAAGGGATGCTAGTGGTGTGCTTCTCAAGTGCCTTGACTTGGATAAAGCAATGCTAGTAATAGTAGGAGCCCACAAGGGTATCTGTGGATCCCATTTAGCTGGCAACAAAATGCATTGGCACATCATGCGTTATGGCTACTACTGACCATCAATGATGGATGATTGCATAAAGTATACCAAGGGATGCAAAGCATGCCAAAGACATGGACGTGTGCCAAGAGTCCCTACTGCTAAGATGCAAGCTATTGTCAAACCATGGCCATTTAGTGGTTGCGTAATGGACATCATAGGGGAGATTAACCCTCCTACCAGTAAACATCACTTTTATATTATGGTACAACAACAACAACAACAATAACCCAGTAGCTCAAGGGCTCCGGCAAAAGCGGGGTCCGGGGGGGTAGATGTACGCAGCCTTCCCCCTTCTAGGGTTTGCCCAGAAGGGAGGCTGTTTCCGAGGATCCCCAACTTGAAAAGCTTATTTGCTTATCCGCAGTAATGTAGCTTGGAAACTTGGTAGCACGAGAGCCAATAAGCATATAAGCATATAAGCATACAAGTAGGGCAAAGGTAGTCAAATAAAGGCAAAGACATAGAAGGTCACAAATAAGCCAATGAAAAACTAGTCAATCAAGAGCTCGGATCGCACATAAGCGTGCCAGCTCTGGACTACCCTACAGGCCTAGAACACTAGAGATAGCACAAAAGCTGGACTACCCTACTCTACTCTGCTACCTCTGCTACTCCTATGCTAGCCCTCCATTGGCCTCTATCTAAGGCCATCTCCTCCCGAAGATTTAGGTGGGTGAGGTCTTGTCTGATCGTATGCAACCATATCTTCTTTAGCCTGCCTCTCCCTCTCCTGCCTAGCGTAGTATGAGGCTGCTTGCATCTCCTAACTGAAGCGGTGCTTGGTCTCCTTCTAACATGTCCGAACCATCTCAAACGTTGCTTCCTTAATTTATCCTCGATGGAGGCCACGCCCACTTCACCTCTTATTACGTCATTGCTGATCCTATCCTTCCTTGTGCGTCCTCACATCCACCTCAGCATCCTCATCTCTGCCACCTTCATCTTTTGTGTATGATGTTGTTTCATCGCCCTACACTCCGCCCCATAAGACATGGTCGGCCTCACTACCGTCTTATAGTATCTTCCCTTTAGCTTTGAGGGAAACTTTCTATCGCAAAGTACTGCTATGGCCATTCTCCATTTATGCCATCCTACCTTAATCCGGTTGTTGACATCCTCGTCAACTTCACCAATATGATGTATCATGGACCCCAAGTACCTGAAACACTCCTTTTTCGATATAGTGACCAATCCAATCTTGACGTCTTCTCTACTAGGCATGGTGGTGGGATTGAACTTAAGCTCCATGTACTCGATCTTGGATCTACTGCGTCGTAAGCCCTTCGATTCCAATGCCCTTCTCCACAGTTCTAGCTTCTCATTAACCTCCTCCCGTAATTCCCCCACCAGCACTATGTCATCTACGAAAAGCATGCACCAAGGTACATCTCCTTGGATGTTTCTAGTGAGCTCATCCATTACCAAAATGAACAAATAGGGGCTTAAGGCAGATCCTTGGTGTACCTCAATTGTTATCAAGAACGCGTTCGTCTCACCTTCCACCGTGCGTACCCTAGTTTATGCATCTTCATACATGTCTTTAATGGCCCGACTATAAGGCACAGGGATGCCTTTCCTATCCAAAACCCTTCATAACACCTCCCTTGGCACTCTATCATATGCCTTCTCCAGATCGATGAAAACCATGTGTGGGTCCTTTTGTCTCTCCGTGTAGTCCTCTATCGTTCGCCTTAGGATGTGAATGGCTTCTATTGTTTATATTCCGGGCATAAATCCAAATTGGTTCTTGGACACCTCTGTCTGTTGTCGTAACCTCCTATCTATGAGCTGCTCCCACAACTACAGCGTGTGGCACATTAGTTTGATACCCCTATAGTTGGCGTAGCTAAGAATGTCACCTTTGTTCTTATAGATTGGGATCAATGTGCTTTTCCTCCACTCATCGGGCATCTTCTCCCCCCTGAGGATTTGTTAAATAGTTTAGTCAACTAACTGATGCCCTTCTATCCAAGGCATTTCCATGCCTCTAGGGGTATATCATCTGGGCCAACTGCTTGACCCCTTCCCATATGTTTCAAGGCTTTCTTGACTTCCTCGGAGCTAATTAGCCTGCACTCCCAGTGGTTCTGGTGCTCCTCAGGTGTTTGAAGATCACCAAGGGATATCTCTATATCCCCCAGATCATTGAACAGATCGTGGAAGTAGGCTCTGCACCTAGCTTTAATTAGTTGCTTGTCCACGATGACCTGTCCATCTTCCCCTCTTATGCACTGTGCTTGATCTAAGTCCCTTGTCTTCCTTTCTCTCGCCTTGGTAATTCTATATATATCCATAGCTCCTTCCTTGGTCTCCAACCTCGTGTAGAACTCCTTATACGCTCTATATTGTGCTTCTCTGATAGCTCTCTTTACTTCTTTCTTGGCTTGTTGATACTGGTGTCGTTTATCCTCATCTCCACTGCGAATCCACTCCTTGAAGTAGTCCCGTTTAGCTTTAATCTTCTCTTGGACCTCCTCGCACCACCACTAGGACTTATAGCTTGGCGCCCCTCCCTTTGACATGCCCAGAACTTCCCATGCTAGCCCTCTAAACTTTTGGGCCAGTTGGTTCCACATTTGGTTTGTGTCTCCCTCGTAGTCCCACTCGAGCTCAGACATTGCTCTTTCCCTGTACACTTTAAACTTCTCTCCCTTCAAATACCTCTAGCAAGTATGTGTCTGGGTGGGTTTGGTGGTTCTTTTGGCCCTCTTTTTGGTCTTTATATCAGCCCACAACACCCTGTGTTGTGTTGAGCAATCTTCTCCTAGCATAACCATACAATCCTTGCAGTTTCTTTGTATCCTTTTCCTTAAGAGTATGTAGTTAATCTGCGTCCTTGTCCCACCATTTTGATACGTGATGACGTGTTCATCACGCTTTTTAAAGAAGGTGTTGGCCACCGTCATGTCGTAAGTGACCGCAAAATCTAGGAGGGCTTGACCCTCTGCATTCCTAGTTCCAAAACCAAAACCTCCATGGTATGACACGTACCCCTCCACAGTCGTACAGACGTGCCCATTAAGGTCCCCGCCAATCATTACCTGTTCAGTTTGGGGTATACCTTGCATCGCTATGTCTAAGCCCTCCCAGAATGTTGCCTTCTCCCGCTCTGTTAGTCCAGTTTGAGGTGCGTAGGCATTGATGATGTTCAATACCTCCCCATCTAGAACCATCTTGATGCTTATGATCCTATCCCCAGTCTTGGTTACTCCAACTACTTTATTCTTGAGGCCACTACCCATAATGATGCCAACTTCATTTCTGCCTCTGGTCTTGCCCGCATACCATAGTTTATAACCCAACACATCTCTGGCTTTCATGCCGACCCATTTAGTCTCCTGCAGGCAAAGGATGTTGATATTCCTCCTCATCATTGTTTAGGACACCTTGAAACTCTTCTTTGTTAGTGTTCCGACATTTAGTGTCCCAAGTCGCAAACTTCCCTTCCCCTTTTGCTTCGCCCTCCCCCTCCCCAACCTCTTTGAAGATGACCTCATTCTCTAAGTTCCATAACTAGTAACGTTCATCTACTAGCTATGACTATCTTAGGTAAGTGAACATATCTACAAGAAACTTACTATAGTCAATAATGGCAGCACAACACAGTTCAATGATAATGCATAAATCAGAGCCAATCAAGTTAAGATACACCTACCAAGCTTGAAATAAACTAAAAATAAATATAAAAATAAAATTTAAGGATATAAGTACAGATATAAACTAAATAACACTACAATTAACAAATTAAAACTAAATTTAGAAGGAGGAAATTCGAACCTGAGGCCGACCGGTTTACACTTACTGAGGCCAGCCGGTGTTGGTGGTTTGGAGCTGGTGGTAGTGCTGGGGTGGTGTTGAGTGACGGGGGTTGTGAAAGGGATGGGGAGAGGCGGTAAAGGGAGGACGGTACGGGTGGTGGGATGGGCGGTAGTGGGCTCCCGGGAGGTAGTGGGACCGAGTGCCGGCAAAGATTTTGAGCTGGACGGTATGGGCGATAGTGGGCTTGAGTGGTTAAATGGGTGGATAGAGGCGGTAAGGCGGTGATGGTTGGTTGGGTCGGGGGTAGATGGTGGTGGGGGCAAGGCTCTCGGGCAACGGTCGGTGGTGGTGGCGGGGTAGGTGGTGGTGGTGGGGGTGGTGAGGAGGTGGTGGTGGTCGGGGGGGGGGGAGATAGCGTCAGGAGAGAGTGAGAGAGAGGCGGGGCGGTGGTGGTTATGGGTCTGGGGGGTGGTGGTCCTGGGTCGGGAGAGAGAGCAAGAGAGAGACCCGCTTGGTCGTGGTTGTGTCACTGGGCCAGCGGTGCGGTGTCGCCATCGTGAGGTGTCGCCGGTGGAGGTGGTGTCGTCGGCGAGCGAGCCAACGTGAGGTGACAGGTGACGTGATGGGCAGTGACCCGTTGCTCCGTCAGAACGGCAGAGAGAGAGAGAGCGAGAAAAGCGTCGGAGAGATTTGAAGTTAAACCATATAGGAATATTAGTTAAAAAGATTTGATTAAGTTCATCAAAGAATACATTCTATGTAGGTTTGGTATCCCAGAAACCATCATGGTAGACTAGGCTAAAGTGTTTAACGGAACTGAGGTTTAGGAGTTCACCAAGAGTTTTAATATAGAAATCTTGAACTCAACACCTTATTATGCTCAGGCTAATGGCCAAGCAAAGTCAACCAACAAGATTATGAAGGCCAACATTTAGAAGTTGATTGAGGATAATTCCAAGGAAGTGGCATTAGTTGCTACTATATGCCGTTTGGGCTTACAAAACCTCTAAAAGAGATGCAACTGGGAAAACTCCTTTCCATTTGATATATGGCCATGATGTTATGCTCCCAATGGAAGTAAAAGTTCAGTCTATTAGACAGCTCATTAAAGGAGGTTTTGTAAGCTTAAAAATGAGCAGTCCATGATGGACGAGCTTACTAATTTAGACCAAGTGACGCTTGATGTTCTTCATAAGTTGGAAACTCAAAAGAAGAGGGTTTTCAAAGCCTACAACAAAAAGGTTAAACCTAGGTCTTTTGACTTAGGGGATCTCATCTGGAAAGTGGTTTTACCCATTAGCCAGAAGGATTAAGTCTTTGGGAAATGGTCCCCAAACTAGGAGGGCCCATTCAGAGTCATAGAGGTATTTGCAAGTAATGCCTATCTGCTCCAAGAACTAGGTGGAAGAACTCTCCCAAGGGCCATCAATGGTAGGTTCTTAAAGAAACATGTGCCATCAATTTGGGATTCTAACAAGGAAGTCTTTAAGTATAGATTCCAAGAGCTATGGGCTTAGTTTTTATACCAACGTCTTGAGGATCAACCTCTTGATCCTTAAATTAAGACAAAAAGAAAAGAAAAGAACTACCAATCTAAGAGACATAATGAATAAAATGCATATTTCATTAGTTATGGAAAGAGTACATGGCTTACATATGAAAAAAAAAATAACAAGTGAGTATCTTGTACAGCAAAAATCTCTTTCCAAGGACAAAAAATATTAAAAGAGTTAAGTCCTATTTCTCACTAAGGATTCCTTTAAACAGTTAGTTGGTTGCGTCATTTAGTTCACAATCAAGTTAAAGGACTTGATTGTTCCTCTGAGCCACTATGGTGGTCTCTTTGAGTCCTCCAATCACTGAACCTTAAGAGGTATGCTGTTGTCTCAATGAGAGTAGCTCTTCTTTAAGGATCTTGTCTAAATGATGGATCTTGTCTTCCATACTTTTGATCTCTCGATCTTGATTTCCTGGATCCTTTTCGCTACTTGCAGCTCTTTAAAAAATAGCTGTAAGCCACTTAGGCCAGTTGAACGCCCAAGGTTTTTAATGGGATCTTAGCAATGTTGTTTCCTTTGAAGAAGGACTAGGACATCTTGGTTCACCTTCAAGAACACTTCCTCAAGGACTTCAAGTTCCCTGGAAATAGAGGGAGCCACCTTTGGATCTTCTTTTAGGGATCGTACAAGGAAAATGGCCTCCTGAAAAGTGGCCCCCTCAACCAGGGTTAAAACAAGAAGATGTCTGATTTCTCTCAGCCTTTGGAGCTTTGGGGATTCTCGGTCCAATTGTTGGAAAGCCAATCTATCACTTGCTCCAAACTTCTGTAAAGGAGAAAGCATTCCCCCTAGCCTTGGGGAAGGAATGGCTCTAGGAGGAGTGACCTGGAAAAGGTTAATGACAAAAGAGTTAGGCAAGATTTTGACTTTGGAGGACAACCAAGGTTAAGATAAATGCCTTTACCTTTGTGGCCTCAGTTTGAGGTGAAGAAGGAGCCTCTATTAGCATCACTACCCTGAGAGCTTTTGGTGGTATATCTATCACTGAAGTTTAACAGGTGTCTCAACTATTAGAACTATTGCTGGCTATTCAGCCATTGATGCACCTTCCTCAAAAACAGCTTCTGGAGAATAAGGCTTGCATGTTAGAACTGAATATGATTTGAAAGATCAAGAATTGGAAAACTAGGACGCCTTTACCTTTTGCAATCTCTTTAGTAGAGATTGGGACTCTTAAGAGTAGAAAAGGAACTTGCACAAACCTTGGCTCAGGATAGCTGGGAAGGAAACACCTTCCGGGGGGTGACTTGCGATTGGCTCCATAACTGAGACAGCCATATCACCTTCCTCTTCATTACTTGAGCTTAACGATTTAGTATCTTCATGAAGCTCTGGTGCAGTCTCTCAAGATGGAGAATCTGGTATTTCCATAATATATGGAGTTGGCTCTTCTTATGGCTGTAAAAGGCCATGTTAGATGCTGCTTTGATAAAGATGATTAAGAACACCAATTTAGAAAGGCCAATACCTCTTGGACAGGGAGCCCAGGTCTTCTTTTTCTTATTAATTACGAGATGCGTACCTCCTCCTCTTCTTCTTCTGCGGCAGCAAGGAGAGTTGGAGGAACAACATCCTTCTTCCTCTTTCTTGAGCCACCAACCTAGAGGGTTGGTGAGGAGTATTGGAATAGGTGTCTTAGAAAAATCCAATTAGTTAGTTTTTAAATTTTAATTAAATGAAATTCTTTTATTAAGTTATCGTCAGATTATGTTTTAACCAAAGAGGACACTAACACGCCGTCACCGGATCCCATCAGAACTCCGAAGT
This sequence comes from Simmondsia chinensis, assembly GCA_018398585.1. Taxonomy (NCBI): domain Eukaryota; kingdom Viridiplantae; phylum Streptophyta; class Magnoliopsida; order Caryophyllales; family Simmondsiaceae; genus Simmondsia; species Simmondsia chinensis. The sequence goes on from JAGTTD010000013.1 coordinate 12,183,077, forward strand.
TAAGCATGCTTGGATAAGAGTAGTACCAGGATGGGTGACCTCCTGGGAAGTCCTCACCCTCAGGTTGGGGGCACTGGGAAACAACCTCTCTTCAGGTTAACACCCTAAAGGGGGAAGGCTGCGTACATCTTCCCCCCCCCCCCCCCCCCCCCCCCGACCCTGCATAGGCGGGAGCCCTTAAGGCACTGGGTATGTTCCTTTCCTTTCCTTTCCTTTGTCAGATTATGTTTTACGAGTCAAATATGTGTGATTGTTTTTCTAAAACTTTCCATGAGATGGACGTTGTCCAAAATGACATGGTAGGTTTGGTTTAAGTGGTCAATATGATTGAACCACGGAAATTAAATCAAACTAGTGACATGTAGTCAAAATATGTTCGCAGTCGGTGATAAGTTTGAACAACTTGTCTGATAAGACCGTAATATGATACTTTTGATGACTTGTCTTGATCATGTGGATAGGAATCCAAGAATATTATGTTAGTGTTTTCAATATGATTAAAACACTGAGCAGGTCAATTAATTATTTCTGTAATGCTATCAAAAATAATTAATTCTATAAGACCATAACTTTAAATCCGAGAAATAGTCCAAACTTGTGCATGGAATGTTAATTGCATTGATGCCTAAAATGATGAGGTTAAAATTGAACAGCCAAGATCTTACGTCATTGGACAATTGCATGAAGTGTGGCGGGAACGGATATTTTACTAGAAATCTACAATGAAAGATATCCCCTTAGTTGATTCGCAAATATACGAACATATTCTAAAATCTTTGGCCAGAATATTCCATATGTTTGACATTTGGAATTAATGCGAAAATTGTTTCTGCATTATAAATTGTTCAAGAAGGGCGAGTTGGAAGTTACGATGATAGAGGTGAGAAAAATAAGGATACTAGTTGAGTTGTTTTTGCTCACGGATATCTAATAGTAGTGCTGAATGTCGCAATAATAATAATAATAATAGTAATAATAATAATAATAATAATAAAATTATTTGGAAAATTCTTGAGTGAATATATTTCATTCTAGAGTGTAGCAAAACTTATTTAGTAGAATTAAGTTTTATTAAATGGCTGTCAATTGTTATCATGGGATGATAATCAGATTTGACCCATTTGGAGCTAGAGTTAGATTATCCATAAGGTCCCTCCGCAAGCCTTAACTTAAGCACTGTTTGAAAAATAGTTAAATTGAATTCATGGGATGAATTATTTATTCATGAGATGAATAAATTTATTTTGCTGGACATAATTCACAAGATGAATAGATTAATTTTACAAAATAATATTTATAAGATGAATTTTATACAAGTGGGAGTTAAGCAATAAAAAATAAAAAAAATTGCGCCCGGGGCTTATCCGTGTGAACACGGATGTTCCAATCAGAGGCTAACACGTGGCACGCATGAACAACCTGGTTCAGTGCAAGCTAAAACGCCGTGTTTCACCTGTGCTTTAAATCAAAACGCTGCGTCTTGTATAATAGTTATGTGCGGATGGGCCAATCATCAACTAACACGTGGTGCTTGTTTTGTTTATAAATAAACCTGCCTGTTTTTACTGTGAATTGATTAATTATTGGTTTTAGGTTTTGGAATCTAGTTTTCTCTTACGACGAAAAACCTGAACTTGTTTTAGAATTTTTCTAATTAATGTTTATCATAGTTTTTCTAGAAAATTTTTTTTTGAAAAGATTAAAAGGAAAAATTTTGTTCCGAAATTTTTTTCTAAATTAAGTATTTTGGGAGCTCCCACTCCGATGCTAAAAGAGGTCATTGCGAAGAAGATCTAAAGCAGTCAAGAAGGCTTCGATTTCTAATTTCATATCTTCAAGTCAGAGTTTGGATTTGCGCATGAGGTATGTCTAAATTAAGTATTTTATATTTAATTTGCATTTTTCTTTATTTCGTTTATTCTACATACTATATTTATATATGTTTTATTTGATATTTTGTTTGTTATATTATGAACTTATTAGAGTAAGATCTAGGTTTAATAAATAGTTTAATTAGATCAGGGCATTAGATTTAAAATTAAAATTTTTAAATTGGCTTTCTGCTATGCCCACTCCAGTCGTTTAAGGGAAAATTTTTGAAATACGTTCCCAACAACTGGTATCAGAGCCAACTCTAAATATGTTCATAATTGGCATTGAAACTTCAGATTTGATAAAATTGGGGTATGTAGAAATTTCATTAAAGGAAAACGGCTACCTTGAATATTGTTGTTAAAGGAGTTTAATAATATAATTGAATATTCGTTAAAGTTTTAAATTATTTAAAATTTTAAATGATTCATGATTCAATCAAGAACCATAAGTCTAAATCGGATCTGATTACATTAGATATTCAAATAGTTGAACAATTTAGATTATTAATCTAATATGATTAGATTATGTATCTAGGTATGAAATATTCAATTGTTCAATATTTTATGACAATGCAAAACAAAAAAAAAAAAAAAAAAACCTAATTGTGTTATTAAAAAGTTTAATAACAAGATTGTTGTTCATCAAATTTAAATTGTTTAAATTAGGATGAATTATATTTTAAATAATGAGTGTATATTTCTAAATTATCTAATGAGATTAGAAGTTCAAGTAGTTAAATGATTTAGATATATAAAATATTACATAGAATATCTAATTAAATTAGATTTTTGGTTTTTGATCTAATGAGATTAAGATCAAATTTTACTAATTATTTATTTATTTAAATAATAAAACAAAAAATAAAATAAAAAAGCATGCGTCGGGCATGCTCCATATATTAATAAAAATTATTTTATTTTTATATTTTATTATTTAAATAATTTGAATGAATAAATAATTAATTAGGATGAGATCCTAATTAAAATTAAGTGATAATCTTTTCTAAAAGAGTTTAGAAAAATGTTTAATTGCTCCACCCTTTAGGCTTTAAGTAATGTTATTCAAATTGTTTGATAACATGGTACTAATTAAATTTTGTGCACATATTTAATATTATTTAATGAGTTAAATATTATGTATGATGTGTAAGAAAATTATAAGGCCATATAACCTGGGTGAAATATTTGATTTCATCTAGTGGAAGAATTTTTTTTTCAATAGATATAATTTGATTAGATAATTTAAAAGTTAAATTATTTAAAAAGAAAATCATCATAAAACATCTAATGAGATTAGATTACATAGATTAGATAATTAAAGGACCCTAATATGATTAGGACTTTATTTTATTGTTAAATAAAATTTAGAATATGATTTTATTTTTGGTTATGAGATAATCAAATTCTAAGCAGAATGATTTGCCATTGTAAAATTTCAAGTGGAAGCGAGGATTAGGAGTTGATTCCTCAAGGTCTCCACTGCCAGTCTGATAGTATAGTGGACAGGCACTATTCTCTGAGGAGGATGTTTGTTTGCGGGATACATGGTTAGACTTCTTAATAATGGATAGAGGTACAAGAAAAATGAGTGCGGCCACCCTAACGTGGAGTATCTTGTTTACCTATTCTAATGTCTAGGTAATGGTGTACACTTGACTAAGATAATATTATAGTCTGCTAGAAACCGTTATAATACTATCTTAGAGACCAAGGAAGAAACAGTGAATTAAATGTGTTTAGGAAACATATTATTTGAGAATAGTTCTCATTTGACTAATTACTTATTACGCCTCTCCTACAGTAATGAATAGATTGGTCAGCTCATCGTTGCATATATGAAGAGAATGGTAAGGTGGATCCATGCTTTGTCTATTTTCTAAAATTATTTAAAAGTTCACAATTCTCAAAATATCAAGTGAGAGCAAGCTTCTAAATGAATGCTCATGGCCTTCATTACCGGTCTAGCAGTATAGTAGGTGGGCGCGGCTGCCTGAGGAGAGCATTCATTTGCGAAATACAAGGTTAGTCCTCTAAGAGTTGAACAAAGTCCAAGCAATCGAGTACAGCCACACCGACGTGGAGTATATTGAAACCTTGTACAAGTGTTCGGGTAATGGTCTACACTTGACTACGGTTTACATTAGCCTCCCCGAGGAGCTCTGGTGTAGGACCTTAGAGACTAAGGGAAAAGTGATGTGTTAAATGTGTTCGGAAAAGTGATGTGTTAAATATGTTCAGTAAAATGTTTACAAGAAAACATATTTATTGAGAAACGTACTCACCCTTCTGATATCTCAATTCGGCCCCGCTAACGGGGAGTTTTGGGTGGTTCGGTTGGGTCACCACGGCATACATGTAAGTGTGGGAAAGTGAACTCTGAACTTTAAAACTAAGAAAAGTAATCTTGTATGTTATATGACTCATTTTACATTTTTTGATTTCAGACTGGTTGTTGAATTGGGATCAATACTGGCATGTCTTGTCTATTCTATTTTGTTCATTATAATATGATATGTTTAATGCATGTAGAGCACTAGCATATGCTCGTAGTTCTCTAGGTTGCTACTAGAAAATCTACTAAGTTGAAAAGAAGGTTAGAAACGTTGGACTAGACTGAAGATTTAGTCGACTGCAAGATTCGGACATTAGATGTTAAACTATTCTAGTATTAAATACTTGAATTATCAACTTTAGTAGAGATGATCATATACTTGAGATAAGTGTTCGGTCAGAGAACTAATAGCATGAGAATAGTTTATGAAAAAGGTGTCAAGAAATCTCAGGGAAGAGTCCACTTAGAATAAGCATCTATCTCAAGGATTAGGAACTTCAAGAGGGTAAAATAAAACATACACCAAAATAGTTTTACCCCATTTATAAAAGCACTAGACTTCAAAAGGAATTGCCTGGGTACTTAGATACTGTTGTTGCCAAGACTGCAAGTCCACATGACAAGATATTTGATATCATGTCTCCTTTAGTTGTGACTACTAGGTAGTTAACTAGTGTACTGGTGAATGGGTTTTCAGTAAGGGCATCAAGAGATGGCAGTTTAAGTCAGGGAATATAGTTTTCTATTTAAGTAACTGTCTGATTTAATTTCTATCTACTATTTGTTTTGAAATAGACTTTCAGTTATTTTTCTAAAAAATAGACTGATTATTATGTAAATAAAGTATTTACTTAAAAAGGTAAATTGGTAGACAGTGGATTTACTTTAATCGAAACTACGTTAATGGCAATTCATTAGTCTAATACAAGCTAGGCTATGTAACCATATAAAAGAAGAAATTCCAGAAACCATATAGCTTATAAGTGGTACTTAATCTTAGGTCACATTAGGTTGATATGATTCAAAACTGGTCTGATTAGTCATATGCATCATTAAGTACTTAAATGATAATCGGTATGTGAATCATGTTCTAATTAATAGTGACTGGAAGTTTCTTTAAGAGTAAAGATAGCAGCACCCTTAAGCTGCTAGGACTTATTCATAAAGTGTTTATTACTAAAAATTCAAGCAAGCAGAAGGAAAAGAGTATTTCATAAAATGTTTATGAATAGCTACTCCGTAAGTTAATACATGGATATGCCTATGAAGACTAAAGTCTTGAAATTCCTTGAAAGGTTCAAAGAGTTAAAAGACTTAAGTTGGAATCAGTTAGGCAATTATATAAACTCACTTTGATTATATCAAAATGGATGTTTCAGAAGAATTCTATTTTTCCTTATTACAAAGTGTTGTAGAAAGGATCAATAATGTGTTATTGAATATGGTAAGATATGATGAGTCACTTTAACAACTCAAAAGGGTTTACTATGTAAAATTTTTTAAAAGTACAACAGATAGCTTGTATTGGTTAAATTGATAGTATGAGATACTGTGTCTGAACAATATGGTACAACTTATAGTATAGATGATGTATTAGATATATCTTCAAGTAGGTTATTGTCACACAAGGTACATGAGAGCTTTGGTGTATTGGGAGGATGGTCAGGGTCACCTGACGGATGCATGTTTTCAATCTTATCAGTTAAGAATGATGATGAATCTGATCCTTACACTACAATGAAACTCCTAACTATAGAGATACAGACCATTGGGTTAGGGCAATAAAATTAAGTTAAAAGTAATTATATTTTAACTAAATCTGGAAACTTGTAAAGGTATCGAAAGACATTAAGTCCATTGGATAGGATCAGAATGGATCTACAAGTATATAGAGTTGAGTGAACATGAAGAGAGAGACCTTTAAGGCTATATTTGTGGCAATGGGTTAATACCCTATTGGAAGGATTCATCTTTGATGAAGCCTTCTAGCCAGATGCTATGCTTGAGTCCATAAGGATACTCATCCATTGTGTTTCATATGATGAGATACGCGAAAGTGGAGATCAAGATGACGTTCTCTGAATGGTTATCTTAAAAGGTTATATATATGATACAACTAGACAAGTTTGCTGTCAAGAGTCAGGAGCATATAGTATGTAAACTGAGGAAGTCTCTTATAGGCTTAAATGAGCATCTACTCATTAGATAGTAGATTCGATGATGGTTAATCAAGTCCTAGGGATTTGAGTCAATGGTTAGTGAACCGTTAGTGTACAAGAGACATAACAAGAAAGTAGAGACTTTCTAAGTGTTGTATATAATAGATGACATTCTACTTATTAAGAATGTTGTAGAATTGTTATGAGCTATTAAGTTTTTATTGTCCAGTCAATTAATTAAACGCAAAAGACCTAAGATGAATCAGCTATGTTCTTTGGGTCATGCTTTGGTAAGATTCAAAAGAAAGGATGTTATGGGTTGTTTGTTTTAAAAGGTAGTTTAGATGTTTGACGTCAGAATTCCTATTTACCCTTGTAGTGGGAGTCATTAGATGGTGAAGAGTAAAGTAGTCTTGTATTCCTTACTTTATTATGGAAATCGGGTACCTGATAGCTGGGAGTTGTTGAGTAGACTAATTGAGTCAGAAGGTTCCTAGTAGATGAAAGCATGTCAGCAAAAGAATGAGATAGTGACAAATCATTACTAGTTAAAGCTTATAGTCAAAGCGTTGACAGATCCCTACAAGTAGTTATGCCATACAAACTATTTAGGTTTTAGGATAAGTGGGAGATTGTTGGAAAAGGTGTCTTAGAAAAACCCAATTAATTAGTTTTTAAATATTGAATAAATGAAATTGTTTTATTTATTTATTGTCTGATTATGTTTTACGCGTCAAACATGCGTGATTGTTTTTCTAAAACTTTCCATTAGATGGACGTTGTCCAATATGACATGTAAGGTTTAGTTTAAGTGGTCAATATGATTGAACTACAGAAGACTTAGATCAAACTAGTGATATGTTGTCAAAGTATGTTCGTAGTCAGTGATAAGTTTGGACAACTTATCTGATAAGGCTATAATATGATACTATTGATGACTTTTCTTGCTCATGTGGATAGGGATCTAAGAGTATTATGTTGGTGTTTTCAATAAGATTGGAACACGAGTAGGATCACTTGAATTAATTATTTTTTTACTGCTATCAGAAATAATTAATTCCGTAAGACGATAACTCTAAATCCGAGAAGTAGTCCGAACTCGTGCATGGAATGTTAATGGCTTTGATGCCTAAAATGATGAGGTTAAAATTGAACAACCAAGGTCTTACGTCATTGGACAATTGCATGAAATGTGACAGGAATGGATATTTTACTAAGAATTTACAACGAAAGATATCCCATTAGTTAATTCACAAATATACGAACAGATTATAAAATCTTTTGCTAGAGTATTCCATATGTTTCACATTTAGAATTAATGCGGAAATTGTTTCTGTATCATGAATTGTTCAAGAAGTGCGAGTTGGAAGCTACGGTGATATAGGTGAGAAAAATAACGATAGTAGTTGAGTTATTTTTGCTCATGGATATCTAATAGCAATGTTGATTGTTGCAATAATAATAATAAAATTATTTGGACAATTCTTGAATAAATATATTTAATTCTAGAGTGCAGTAGAACTTATTTAGTGAAATTAAATTTTATTAAATGGCTGTCAATTGTTATCATGGGATGATAATCAGATTTGACCCATTTGGAGATAGAGTTAGATTGTTCATAAGGTCCCTCCACAAGCCTCAACATACGCGCTATTTGAAAAATATTTAAATTAAATTCATAGGATGAATTACTTGTTAATGAGATGAATAAATTAATTTTACTAAACATAATTCATAAGATGAATAGATTAATTTTACAAAATAATATTCATAAGATTAATTTTATACATGTGGGAGTTAAACCAAAAAAAAAAAAAAGCGCACCGAGCATTATTTGTGTGAAAACAAACGCTCCAATTAAAGGCTGACACGTGGCAGGCATTGACAAGCTGGTTCAGGGCGAGCTAAAACGCCGCATTTCACCTATGCTTTAAATCAAAACGCTGCATCTTGTTTAATAGTTGCGCGTGGATGGGCCAATAATCAACTGACACGTGGCGCTTGTTTGTTTATAAATAAACTTGCATATTTGCGCCTTGAGTCGATTAATTATTGATTTTAGGTTTTTGAACCTAGTTTTCTCCCACTACAAAAAACCTAAAATTGTTTGAGTTTTTCTAAATTAATGTTTAGCATAGTTTTTTCAAGAAAATTATTTTTCGGAAAAATTAAAAGGAAAAATTTTGTTCTGAAATTTTTTCTAAATTAAATATTTTGGGAGCCCACACTCCGGTGCCAATAGAGGTAATTACGAAGAAGATCTTGAGGTGTCAAGAAGGTTTCTATTTCTAATTTCGGATCTTCAAGTCAGAGTTTGGATTTGCGCTTTAGGTATGTCTAAATAAAGTGTTTGATATTTAATTTGCGTTTTCCTTCACTTCTTTTATTTTTTACACTATATATATGTTTACGCATGTTTTATTTGATGTCTTATTTGTTATGTTATGAACCTATTAGAGTAAGATCTAGGTCTAACTAAATAGTTTAATTGGTTTTCCACTGCGCTCGCTCTAGTCGTTTAGGGGAAAAATTTTGAAATACATTCCCAATAAGGAGGTGCCTGGTGGGAACTCCTCTAGCAGCGTTTGAGTAAAACATCTAGTCCTAGCACTCCCAAGGGTTGCCTGGACAAATGCTAAAAAGAAAAAGAACAAAGATCTATCTTTGTTCAAGCCACTAAAATAAGACTGAAGTATACTTCATAAGTGGCCGTTTACCTAATCGTACCTTCTATGATATTGCCTTGATGCTCATTGGCTTGCTTCTTCCTGAACTAGGACCTGTAAGCTCAAACAAGGCATAAAATACTGCTTGCTGCCTCTAGCCTCGCAGGAGGACCAATAGGCTTGATACCAAGTTGAAGAACGTGGCATGGCACACGGAATATATCTACAAGCCACATGCTACCCATAAAGGGATCCAACTTTCTGATTCAAAGCACAAAGAACTAGAAGCTGAGCTACCTAAAGGGAAGTCCTCTTGGCCTACGAGAGGTTCTTAGTCCTTAGGCATGGAAAACGGTATATCTCGGACCATGCCAAATTACCTAGCAAATAACCCAGGTCTATATGTCTCCACACCAAGGTGTGTCTGGTGATAAAAGAACAAATGTTAGGGGCATAAGATTGCTTACCAGATTTGGGAGTTGATGTCCACTGAGACATCATTGTGAAGGTTCAGTTTCCGGGACCATTCAAGGCCAAGATTACTTCTCTTGAAGGGATTCCATTGAGCCCCTCACCTATCTCGACTGGACATCTATATTTCTACAAATTGGTCAAATGACCATCCTAAAGGCAGTTGGACCTCATAGTGAGCAAACTGCTCACCAAAATAAGAAACGCCCTCACTTGTGGAAGCGTAAGGGCCTCTGGGGCACAACTCAGGGAAATAGGCTTGGGCCCAAAGTTGGACCTGCCATGAAGGACCACCTACGTGGACAGCTTAGTTTTTGGCCGTGATGTCTCTGAGGCAACCATATATTGGGCCAAAAACAATGGTCCCAAGGACAAAGGGCCACTACTAAAAGCTGGGTTGATAGTCATGGTCTAAGAACTGACTTAGAAGAGTTAAGAAAAATTTGTTCAACCAAAACAAGTAGAAGCACACTTCCTCCTCTTTGGAACCTTGCCCAAAGTCATGAGCCTCTTTACAAACTTTTTGACAAGAGACTCATGGTCTCCAGGCAAGTCTATCACAAAGAAGCAGGAGGCAAAAGCTTCAACTTCTGAAGAAATAAAAGAATCGTGAGGCAACTCCTTTTTCCTAGAGAAAAGACCTGTTAAGCTGCTATATCTTCTAGAGTGATTCCTAGAAAGCCCTTAAGGAGGAAAAAACCGTTATAACAAGTTAGTGCTATCACAAAGGGAAAATAATACCTAAGGGCTATGGTAGAAAGCCTAATAGCTTCATAAATTCGAAGATGATTCCATTTCTCACCATAAGCCACCATCAACCCATCTACCCATTCAGGGTATTGCTTGGTCAAAAATGTCCATCCTTTAAAGGGCACCGCTTCCTCGCAAATGCGCCTGCCTCCCTAAGAATGACCTGAAAAGATTGCATGAAGAAGAGGAGACTCGTCAGTATCTGGAAACAATCCCTCAAGATTGGGAACATCATGGGATGGGTCAAAGATTAGCCCTAGGGCAGAAGATGGTAGATTTGATGAAGGATACTCTTCCAACAACCAAGAAAGTTCCTCCTTGATAACATTGAGATTACTTGGGCTTTGAAGAACATTAGAGATTATTAAAGGCTCAAATAATTAGAGAAAGCGTGTTAGTTGCTTAATAGGACTATCCGCCTGAGGAGGAGGAGTAGAGGTGGAAAATGAGATTTGGGCCATTGTCAAAGCAAAAGGAAGCAAAGGATGAAGAGTAGAATGAATCAAGAGTAAGAGATTTAAGATCAAGAGGAACAAGTTGCAAAAGCGCTAGATAATAGTGAAGAAGAGAGAACAGAGCAAGAAAGTTAGAATTTCAAACCCTAACTGTCATATTTGTAGACACATAGGAAGGAAAAGCAAGTGTCGTATAGTGTTCTCTCGAACTCCTTGTAGCTGTAAGGTTCAAATTAGGCAAATTTTTACCAGTTGTAAATTTGAATTTACCAATGACTAAAAGGGAGCATTTGTTTACATCCTAATTTCGAGAGGGTTGGGACGACACCTTTTTGAATAAAATGCTAGGTGGACAGCAAGTGAGGGTTTTCTCGAGGGAAGTCAAGCCTTTAAGAACTAAGATAATGGTGTCTCAGGACAACATCCTGAGAAGGTAATTACCCTGGACAAGGGTATCAACTACTACAACTACTCACTTACCAAAAAAAAAAAAAAAAATAGGGTAGCAACTACTCGAGATTCAAGATGACTGAAGGGTGACAGGAGCTCGAGCTCGAGGAGCTTCCAGGAAGGTTGCAGGAAAGGTGGTTTCTAGGCTCGAGATAGTTACATGGATCGCAGTTTTCTTTACTTGGGTGATAAACTTAATCAAAGAGAACATGGGGTTTCTAGAGGGGACTTCTGCTAAGAATTCAGACGTGGACACCATGGATTTTCCTCCATTATTAAATTCAAAGCACATTCATTGAAGATTTGCGTGCGCAAGAGAGATCTTATTGGCTAGACATGTTGGAGTTGCAGGAAAAGAAGGAGCAGCTGTTATTTCTTGTTTTTTATAAATAAAGGACTCTGCATTAGTCCAAAATAGTACATATACTCATTACAAAACTTCTTCAAGTTTTCTTTTTGCAGAACACTTGTGCTTTTTCCCCAAGAGTAGCGTAACTTAGCTAGGCGTAGTGTAACATAGATCTATGACGTACTTACCTTCATAGTAATGCAGTTCTCGAGCTTCAGGTATGACTTCTCAATTTTAATATGTTCCCTCAAATCAACAAGTTGAGATTTGAGGCTTTATATAAGGCTTTAAAGGCTAAGGCTTGTCCCTTCATTGCGTTGGTCTTAACACTACTTGATAATTCAAGTGAAATTAGGTTCCTGCCATTGGTTAGGGCTTTGATGGCCAAGGCTTGTCCCTTCATTGTGTTGGTCCTAAGTTTGCTCCATCTTAATCTTGTCAGACCTAAACTCATTCGAATTATTATAAGTTAAGGGTGCTAGGCTTAAAAACCCGATTGACTCGGGCTTGTAGGTAGACTGTTGAGCTCTTGGGTTCATCTCCACCCCAGTTTTTGACTTTTAAGTGTACGAGGAAAGGTGTCTGTGAGCTCTGCTTTGTTACTGTAAATGCTACTTGAGTTAGGTCCATTTCCTTTAATTTTCTATCGTAAAATACATAAGATATGCACAAAAATATTTGACAAAGTCTTCTTAATTGAAGTGTAAGCAGAACTTATAGTGTAACCGAAGTCAGATACACCAACATATCACAACCTTTTATCCGGAAACTGTGAGTGGTTGAGGTCAACAACGTACGGTTCATAATTAGGCTCACTTCCTAGTCGCGGTGAGTCACTTTTGCATGTTTGTTTTGTTTTCATATTTACGGCGACCGTACACAGAACTTGAAACAAAAATAGAGCAAACAGGGGGGCAAAGATAAGTTCGAACAATATAGCATATTAATTGGTTGGCCAGTAATAACATGTTCAATTGTTTAGGTTAAGTAGGATAATTAGTTATTGATTCAAGTTTTATAGTAGCAATGTTTATTATGCATGATAAAGGAAGTAAAAACGGGAAAGGGTTATGTGTATCCGAATAAAGTTGATTTACTAATGGATAATTAGGGTTTCTGGAGAATGTAAGTGGTGTGGGTTGCAGCGGTATACCACCACCCAGGGGAATGTTGGTGTCACCAAGGCCAGCTGCATTGGTTGTGGTGGTCCATGGCAAGGCACTGGCAGGATATGGCGCCCCTATTTCAGGTTGCTACACGGCAATGGCTCCCTCGTAGGGGAAAGTGGTGGGCCGGGCCGACTAGTGGTGGTAGATTTAGCATGGAAAAATTAAGAATGGGGAGGGGATGAGATGCTCGAGGCAAGCACCAAAGTCACTGCAGCCTCCAAAGGGCCGCTGGTGTACCAAAGATGGCAACACTGGCATCCAATGGTCCAGGGAGGGTAGAATTCGAGGTGGTTGGTTCGATAATGTGTGTATTGGCTACCATTGGATTTCCTGAATGTCTGGTTGGTAGGGTACTGGCGTGAGCATCGCCAACCTCCATCAGCTACATGGTGTTATGATGTAGGGGGAGGGGAGTTTGATAAGGCGCTAGCATAAGATCAATTTGGGTTTGTTGCCATTGCTTTGTTAAAACTGAATTAGAAACAATAGAGAGAAAATAATAGTAAAGAAGGGAACATTGAACTTCACACCTTAATTAAAAAGAAAGCAGAAAATGAGGGGAAAAAGTTTGAAGAGATCTGATACCATAAATGAAGAGTTTTTGTATTAATTGAATGATATGAACGGAGTACAATATGAGCCTTTACACAGGCAATGTAACTTATGTAAGGGAACAAAATGACCTGTAATATCCTTAAAGGTTTTGAAGACCTAGGGGTACAATGAAAAGGAAGAGATCATAAAATATGTTCAATTATTTTAGGCCATCTTCAATTATTCTAGGTTATCTTTTATGATATTATATAGTATCATTTAATACATACAACTTGCTAGTCCTAAAGCCATTTATATTGTAATTTTGATGACAACCATTTAGTGAGTCATAGTGTTTAAATGGTTCTAATCTTGCATCTAAGTGACTCATAAGAAAGTTAGGAAAATCAAGGTTAATCATGTTGATATGAAGCTTTCTAAGATGATGAATCAAGAGGAAAAAGGATCAAAGTTGAAGAGAAGATTCATCCAAATTGAAGAAAACGTGATCCAAGTTCAAGCGCCTCAAAGTTATTCATTTTTATTGTCTAGGACTTAGGATCGAGATATATCAATTGAGTCCAAGTCTCAATATTGATATGTGATGCTCTAACAAAAATATTTTTGAAATATTTTTGAAAATTGATTTTCAAATTTTATTTGAAAAATATTCAAGTCAAAAGTAAGCCAATCTAGCTTATCATGAAAATATTTTTCAAGATGGATATTTTTGAAAAGCATGATCAAATCAAACTAGATAAATTTTAAATGGGTGATAATTTAGCTTGATTTTTGCAATCAATTATCATTATGATCAAAGCAAAGTAGGAAATTAATTCAAAACTTTAAGCTAATATGGAAATCAACTAATTAATCAATCAACTTAGCTAATATGGTAAAAATATCCCATCAATCAAGCTAAATGGTCAAAAACGTCAAAATCCACCCAGGCTTGGTGAGTGTCGACACACAGAAGGCATGTGTTGACACACAAACATGCAGTAGCCCTCTGGAGCTGTTGTGTGTCGGCACATAGAGGTTGTGTGTCGACACACAGCCCCCGACAGGTTCTAGCGGCTATATTTTGGACCCGATTTCTTTCTAATTTTTTTTGAAATACTCCCAACGGCTCCTAGCCCTTTCTTGGCCTATATATATAGGTTAAATGCTTTGGTTTTAAATCAAGAAATAATACTTCCAACACTCTCTAAGAAATTTCTCAAAAAGGGCTCTTACTATTACGCTTTAGCGGTTTGTTTTCGAATTCTTGTTTAAAGTTTTCTTGAGCATCACTAGTTCTCTTTATTGTTGATCATTAAACTTAATTAGCATATCCTTAGCTTTGGCTAAGCTTGATCAAGTGTCAATTCACTCTTGAAAGAGTGAAGAAGTTGAGTTCTTTAATTCTTTCAATACTTAAATTTACTTCACTGTAAAAAGGTTGTTCTTTAACCTACGTATAAAAATATCAGTTGTAAAAGGTTGGATTCTAAGCCTACCGTTACAAAAGGATCAGTTGTAAAAGGTTGGTCTTGAGCCTACATACAAAAAGATCAGTTGTAAAGGTTGGATCCTAAGCCTGTTTTCAAAAAGGATCATCAAGCTTAGTTAAAAGGTTCAAGTGACTAAGAGTAGTCACTTGAGGAGTGGACTAACTTTCGGGTTGGAAGTGAACTACTATAAAATCTCTGTTCATTATTTTTCTTGGCTTTAATTTCTGCATTTCATATTCATTTATTCAACTATTAATTGATTCTTTTTGTTCTTAAAGTTTAAATTTTTATTTATCAGGAAAGAACCTAATTCACCCCCCTCTTAGGTTGCTTTTTGGGCCTTCACAACCCTAGGTCATGTTTATGGAAATTGGGGAGGGAGAACACTAGCTAAAATCCTAATTACATAATAAAATGGACAATAGCCGAGATTATTACTAAACTAGAACTAACTATTAAAATACTATTTAATCACATGTCTGACATATGATTAATTTATATTTCCTATAAACTATCTCCCTTTTGAAAATCACCCATGTCCTCAAGGTTGGAAGCGGAGGCATTACTCCTGTATCAAACCTTATAGGCACTAGTTTTAAGATTATAAAAGAAATAAAATTAAGCTCAAAACGAAAAAGAAAAAAGATTGACTAGATCTAATACAACATTTCCATCCCAATAATTAGCCCAATAGTTAAAAGTAAAAGTTGGGCAAAAAATAAGTAACTTTAGCCCTATGAAATCAAATGCACCGAAAGAGCAAAGAGAGGTATGGGGCTAATTATCTTATAACTAAAGGATTGTTTTTTTTTTTTTTTTTTTTTTTGGTGTTTTTTAAACATAGGTAAGGCCTTTTGGGGCATCCTTGGTGGGGATCAAATCTGATTGGTTTCTTTAGCTTCTGGCATTCTTCACTACCAAGCTATATCCCTATGGACATTTGGTAATTTGGTATTGTTGCACTTTTCATTCTCAGGCAAAGCCTAGCGTGTGCTTGTCTTAGCCCCTCGCTGGTTGTGTCTTCTTTAACCACGTGTCCATCCATGACGCTGGCAACTTCAGCCATGCCAAATTTACTGGTCATTCTCCAAAGCCATTTCCCAAAATAGCACAAAAACAAAATTTTTTTTCCCAAACTAGCTGTTTTTAAAAATATTTTCCCAAATGGCATCCATGTCATCATTTGACTTTTTTATTTTTTAGATTTACTTTTTTTTACTTTCTTCTTTTATTTTTAATATATATATAATTTTTTATTTTATAATACTTTCTTAATCACAATAAATAAATTAAATTAAATTAAATTATTTATTAAATATTTAGATTAAATTTGTGTATAAATAATTTTATTTAAAATTTAATAAATAATTAAGTTTAATTTATTTATTATAATATATAAAAAATTATAAATTTAAAAAATATAAATGTAGTAAAAAATTAAAAAAAAAATAATAATAACATAAATGTCATTTGGAAAAATATTTTTTAAAAAAAACTAATTTAAAAAATATTTTTTATTTTTGTGCTATTTTGAAAAATGGCTTCATTCTCCAATTCATACCCTAGTGGTTCGCTGGATGAAGTCAATCGGATTCCAAGCATTCGTGGAGGAACTAGCACGATCTTCTTGCTCGACCTTTCGATGCTCAGTGCCCCAGATAACCGACAACGGAGCCAACTTCGTCGTCGTCATTTTCAATGTCACACACTTGGCCTCTTCTCAGCCTCCATCAATGTCTTCATCGTGGGTATATCCACAAGACCAATTTCGGAGCCACCTTCATCGAACAGTTCTTGCTTAAACTTGGCGTTAGTTTTCTCCTCCACCTGTGGTTGCACCACGGTCTTCTTTCTTTCGGACACCAGTGTCATAGAAACCATTACTATTTAATGACTTGGAATTCTCCGCCGGCACTTCAACCATTGCCACAGACTCCGGTTGGTAAACCTCCAGGCTAACGAGTAGTGTATTTATTTAATTTTTTTTTTTTTTTTGGGTGTTTGAGGGCATGGTTTTACACCTATTAATTAGTTCATTGATGTTTCTAGAAAACTTGGTCAATTATTCTACCCATAGTTCTATTTTTAAACCCTCAAAATCCATCCTCCGAAATTGCTTCACAATTTTAGATCCGCAGCACCTTAGTTCTTTCGATCATTGGATTTGAACTTAAGCTCAAATTGAAAGCCATGGCATCTCTTCTCCACAGATCGAGAGTTTGTTTGGCTCTAATACTATTAATACTGTTAAAACTTGAAAGAGTGGCTAAATTGTCTTCTTTGAAGCTTAGTTAGAATTTATAATAGAATTTGAGACAAAATAGTAGAAACTAGGGAAGGGAGAAAGGAATAGTGGCCAGAGAGATTTCAATTGATCATTCATTTTATAACTGTCGTACAACTCTAGTTAATGCTTATATAGAAATTGGGGAGAAGGACCACTTGCTAAACTCATAGGTACATAATAAAAGGAAAAATAACTAAGATAAGCTCTAAAATAAAATAGCTACTAAAATATTACTTAATCACATGTCTAACATGTGATTAATTTATTTTTCCAATAATATTAGGTTTGATGCAGTAATAGACTACCCACCCCCTAATATTAGGTTTTTGGTTCAGAACTCATCCGCTTCAATTTTGGTGGCCCGATGTTGTACCTACCTACAAATACCAATACAAAAGAAAAATAAAGACATGGGATAGCATTTTTCAAAATCTTACTTTGTTCGACTAAGCTTTGACTTGTTTTGTAGTTCTATTTCTTTTCATTTTTCATCAATGTCATTCTATTTGCAGATTTCGGCTTTCAATTGATATACAAATAAAGATGATTTTAATATTATGGAAGATGTAGAATAGATTAACTTTTGGATGCCAAATGCCAATTGTACCATTGGCATACAATTTAGGTTATCATGTATACAATGGTACAATAGGAAAGGTGAAGATCTGGTGTTATAGCGAAAATTCATGCTGCTATGCTCTCCTCACTCTAAAATATGTTAAAAGTGACACATATTAGCTTAACATAAATATTAGGGTTTTTTTTACCCAAAAGTACATTTAAAAGTTGTCATTTTTTTACTTAACCAACACAATTTTCTAAATTTTAGAAACCACCTTAAAAGGTTTAAATTGTTTTCCATCCACCACCAACATTTATGTCGTTGGCTTCTTAGCTGAGGCTACACGTATAATTTTTACATTTACTTACCCAAAAATAGGTAGATAAACACACATGCTAGCATAAACTCACTTGGTAAAGCAATATACTCTTAAAGGGTTTCTATGTGCAAGTTTGAATCCCACTGCATGTTTATGAGTATAGAGATTCACATTTGCGCATAGAGCAAACAAATGTGCTCAAAAGGAACTTACAACAACTTGGAAGTAAATCTAATTACGAACCGCACGTGTGTGCTCGTGTTATGATCCGAGCTTGATGGGAATTAGGGGGTTCGCTACATATGGCTATGGTTGATGAGCTGCGGTAGTGTTGCTTAACGAATGTAGTAGCTTAGTTCATTTTCTGCATACTTTAGCTACAAATGTAATAAATTGCAGTAGCTTGCTGCAGTATTGTTGGCATTGGCCCCAAAACTAGCTTAGTGGTTGTTAGTTAGATATTTTTAGTTGATCTAGACATTTTCCTTGCTTAAGTCGGTTGCTAGGCTTGACTTGATTCAATGTATTAGATTGCTATAAGTAGTTGTTCTCAAGTTTAATAAGATCATTCAATCATAACATCAAACATTCTCAATTTGAGATGAACATTCTCTCTCTCCATCTAACTCTCTCTACTTCTCATCCCTATTTCTCTAATTTCTCATCTTAATTCACTTCTTTCTCATCTCATGCTCTCATCTATCTTTAATTACTTAGCTTATGCTTTGTGATTCAATCACGAGCATAACAGCTCGCAATCAACCTCTCCAAAACGTGGGTTGATACTGTTGGTGAATCTAATTTTGGTTTGTAATTAATTTGGATTCAGCAAATGCTCCAATTAAGGAGAGTAATTGTTCCATTTATGGTGTTTTCTGTTTAATTAAACACACAAAAATTTTAAAAATATGGACCCACCCCAAGCATAAATTAGAGGTGATGGAGCAAAGCCCACGGGTAACTTACCTTATATGCTAAAAGCTAAAAACTAGGATGGAGAAGAGTTTAAGAGCTCCACAGTGCACCTTGAGCCCTAGTCTACAGATTTTTAAGCCCGGCACCATTGTTTGAGGTAATTCACACAAGATTAAACTTGAGAAGAAGAGGGTGGAGCGAACTATATTTGGGTCATCGGATCAGCACCATCACTACAAGTATGAAGCCTTGGTCGTCAACGTATTGAAACGATGACTTAAACCTACATTCACTAGGCGCACTAAGCCACTTCACCAACCTAAGACCAATGTATCGATGCTCAAGGGCTTGGCCATTAGAGCCTTACATTAATGGTGCTAAACTTAACTCGTCAAAAGAGTTGGGAACACAAACTATGACAGAAGGATTTACCTTGTATTATATTGCTGTTGAACGCTCGATTATTGTTGGAAGAAAAGTGCATGTAAAACTACTCCTAAGGAAAGGAAAAGAAAGAGAAAACACAAGTGTGATGTAAAATGAATGAACTGAAGAGTTTGTGGGTTGATGTTGAGACCCTTTGCAGAATTGCGAGAGTCCATTATTTATAAACTAAGAAAATAATGTTGCATCCTTATTTGATGCCATCACCTTCCTACGTTTGCCCTTCATGCTCTAATATCTTAAATTGGCTTTGAAAAGCGATGACACACGTGCTCAAGGTCAAACAATCATCTCCACATTCGTCCATGTTTGTTTTACTATTCTTAGGGCCCATGCTAGTTTCCCAACTCTTAGTGAATATGAGATCATCAACGACTAAATGCCCTTGATCATCTTCGCCCTTCAATTTGTCCCTTCTCTTGTCTTTAGGTTTATGGATTCTATGCTCCATCATAACCATAGCACACAAGGATGGGTCTTGAAGAAGACTAGTAATTTATGTTGGGTTTAATTGTCCATTGATTGTAAAATATTTTGAACCATGGATTGGAGATGTTTTACAACACAATTTTCTAATTGTAGGTTTGACGAAACAATATTTTTAAAACTAGTGAATAAAAGTATAAGGTAGAAAAATGAGAAATTTTGCAGACTATTAATATAGCATTTAGTCCACATACAAATTAATATAAACTAGAAATTCAAATAAGCATTCACTCGCAAAGGGCTGCAAACCAATTGCTAGATGCATTCACTAATAAAAAGTGGGTGACCATATCACAGTTCCCCTCTATAAATGCTCCTACTCAAATTCATAAATCCAAATGAGTAATCTTCCAAGACATCAGAATATGCATGCACTGTATGCTAGAACCGTGGTAAGGCCATCAATTCCACAAATAAAAATGCACAAAAGAGAAGCAAAATAAGCAAGTTGCACCTTCTATTGTTTATGAAACTTCTTAATGGGGAATCCCATAAGAGATAGTAATATGAAACCAGAGAGGAGATATGAATGAAACTTCTCAAGAATGCTATAATTTTAAGAATGAAAATATCTCGATAAATTATAGCATCGTTAGAATAAGATGGAATCAAAACATGACTATTATTAATCAAATACTTTCACACACAATAGATACTAAATTGATCAAAGAAAGTGTAAATATTGAATCAAAGTCCATTTAGATTCCAACAAAGATATTAATGGACAAAATGGAAAGACAAAATTCATTTGACTTACAAAACATGCATTTTTGGACCTGTAGTATGAACGCCTAATAATGTAAAACGTATTGCCTTTAAATGGGTATTTGCGAAAAAGAAATGACAAATGAGATTGTCAAATATAAAGCACGACTTCTAGCCTAAGGTTGTTCACAAAGACCAAGGATTGATTATAAGGGGACACACTCACCAGTTATGGATGCCATTACATTTAGATTAGCCTGGCAATCTTTTAAAGATTCCATATGTATCTTATGGATGTGACGATAGTTTATTTGTATGGATCATTTGATAATGACATTTATATAAAAGTCCCCGAAGGACTAAAACATGACATAAGCATATTGCTCAAAACTGTGGGGATTGTATACCATCAAATTACTATGATCTTTATATGGATCAAAATAATCCAAGCGAATATGGTACAATCATCTTAGTATATATCGTCTGAAAAAGGGATTTGTTAACTATTCCATTAAACCATGTGCTTTCATTAAGAAATCAAGTTTTGAATTTGCGATCATTGTAGTGTATGTTGATGATTTGAACATCGTCAGACTCTTGATAAAGAATTTGAAAAGAAAGATCTTAGAAAGGAAAAATTTTGCCTTGGCATGTAGATCGAACACCTATTTGATACAATTTCACTTCTATTTACTATATTTGTTTGTTAATTAGTGTGATGTGGTTACCATATGCAAAAGGGACTCACTGCAACTAGAGAATGAGCCTAAATTCAGACTGCAAGTCTTTGACCTCAATGACTCACCATTTTCGGAGAAAAGGGGTTGATATTGGTGTATCTAACTTCGGTTAATACGTGAATTCTACTTATGCTTCAATTGAAAAAAAAATTTAATATTTTCTTATGGATTTTTTGATATATTTTTTGGCAGAAAATTAAAGGAATATGGACCTAACTCAAGTGGCAATTACAGTGATGGAGTGATGTGTTTTTCTACGTCTATCAAAATTTAATATTAAACTCTATCCATTAAACACATCTAAATTGAAGTTCAGGGTGAGAGGATGTCGAACCACAGGGATTAAGCGTGCATGAATTTATTCTATGACCTAAATTAAATTGAGGAAAGTATGAAATTTCGTGTCAATTAATCTAAAGAAACAAAAATGAAACTACTGTATTCTACTTCTAAGTTGAAAATTGTATTAAATTGAAACCTAGGGCTTCGAATCAATCATTAGCCAATTATTTTTGAGTTAACTTTTAAATTAGGATTAATAGTTGTCACACGGATAGTGGTTTAGGCTACAAGCTTTAATCTAGCAAGGAGATATTGTTAGTATCGCGTATTGACCCTATCTAACTAAAGCATAAGGAAAATAGGCTCCACCTAACGTATTACACTACTGGAAAACACTCATTTAGAGACGGAACTTTGAGACGGCTCATGCACGTCACAGATTTAGAGAGGGAGTAGAGACGGAAAATATTTAGAGATAGATTTGTGACGAATTTGGGACGGAAATTGGTGATGGAAAGCTCCGTCTCTATTCCATCTCTAAACAGAGACGATTTAGAGAGGGAGTAGAGACGGAAAATATTTAGAGATAGATTTGTGACAAATTTGGGACGGAAATTGGTGACGGAAAGCTCAGTCTCTATTCCATCCCTAAATAGAGACGAAGTAGAGACAGAAACCGCCGTCTCTAATTGTAAAACAGAGACGGCGGCTTTCCCTCTCTAATCCGTCTCTAATTGAGATGGAATAGAGATAGCTTGCCGTCTCTATATATTTAAAATTCAAATTAACAATACTGAAATTTTTTAATTTAAAATTATTTTTATAAGGATTTATTTTTATAGATGTTATGTTTTGTAAATTAACGTTATTTATATAAAAGATTTCTTTAATTTGTCCATAAGTTAGTATTTTAATTTTATTATCAAATTGAAGTAATGTTAATTATATAATTGTAATGACATAACAAATGCAAATAACCTGATGCAATAACTTTAGTTTTATTTTATATGACTCAATTGATACATATAGCGGACAAGTATAATAGGCTTTTGTGTAAATAACCTGCGGCAGAGTCATGTACAAATGAGAATGAGTAATATTGCACACTGGAGTACTAAAAAATATGTTCAATTGTAATTACCTAATACTGCTATTTATAGATAGAAAATGAGAAATAACTAACGAATATATATTGTAATTACGTAATCGAAAATAACCTAGATTGTCATTAAAATAAAGGTGCCCACTAAGTTGGGTTCTTTTAATACATTAATGATATTTATTTGACATATGGAATTGGAAATGGAATTGCAATTTCAGTTCTAACGGAATTAGAATTCTAAAGGAATTGAAATTCCGTTGTTCGGTTCATCAAAAGAATTGGATGTCAGAATTATAATTACTTAGCAATTCAAATTATCAAGGATTTCGGTCAATTAAGCCGAAGTGTTTCAAGTTTTAAATCAACTATTTTTGGATTTTGGTCGGAGTGGTTTACATTGCGTTCAAGTTAAGATAGTCGAAGCGATTCAATTTGAGTTCAAGTTATTTGATTTTCTAGTCAAATGGGATAAAGTATCATGTCGAATCATTTGGTGTTGAAGTTACCTCAGATTTTAAGTTAATCAGGTTAGGTGTTTTCGGGATTCATGCTAGTTATGATTGAGTTTGAGTTCATTTAAGTAATTTCAAGCTCGAGTCATCTTAGTTTTGGAACAAATAAGTTGTACCAATTCAAATTTCGAGTCATCTTAGACTGAGTTTGGATAGACCGGTTTATTTTGAGTATGAGTTGTATTAAAATTTGGGTCAATTTGGCCGTGTCATTTTTACTTTGGCTCAACTTGTTTATGTTACATTCAAATCGAGTAATTTCATTTTATTGATTTAAGTCATCTCGAGTTTCGGGTCAATCGGGTTGGGTCACTTCGGTATTTGAACTAAGATAATTTCGATCATTTCAAGTTCAACTCATTTGAATTAGGTGATTTCAAGGTTTGGGTCAAATTTTAAGTTATGTTCAAGTCTTTGGATTTTAAGTCATATTGGATTTGGGTTAATCAAGTTGGATCATTTTGGATTTTAAGTCAATAGAGTTAATAAAAAATTGTAATTCCTTACCTCCACCCCATGGAATTAGAAAGTATGAGTTTCAGTTAAAATATAATTTCACGTAATTGGGCAGTAAAATTGCAATTCCAATTCCAGCAAGTGAACCAAATAACAAAATTGAAATTATGGGCTCCAATTCTAGCCTTAGACCCAATTCTACCCTCAGCTCCAATTCTAGCATCTAATTCTATGCTCTAAACATAACCTAAGTGAGTTTAAATTGAGTCATTCACATATTAAATGATCAAATTTTATCAATTATGTCATTAATTTAACTTTAATTTTTATCATAACATTAAATTAATATAATAAAAATTATATAAAAACTAAATTAATATAATTAAAAATAAAATATTATAAAATAATTAACAACATAAATATCTAAACCCAATTTTATATTCCCACCCAAATCCCAATATTATACTCTTTATTTTTCCTCCCAAACCCAAATACCCCAACCCATTACTCTCTCATGTTCAAAAAAAATAAAATAAAATAAAATAAAAATTCACCCCCCAAACCCACGGTACCCCGTCCCTCCCAAACCCAAACACCCCAAAACCCTCATCTCCTCACCTTTCACCATTTTTACCTCCCAAACCCTCATCTCTCTGTCACATAACCCCTTTCCCTCCCAAACACTCTTTTCTCTCATCTCTCTCCACTCCCCTTCCAAACCATCTTCTCTCTCTTCTCTCTCTCATCTCATCCTCGGCCGCGTCGTTGCCGTCCACGAAGTCTGATGGTTGAGGTCCGAAAATCCACACGTTGTCATCCATTCACCTCCCTTTCTTACTTCCTCAATGTATTGTATTTATCCCTCTCCTATACTATTATTTCTCACATTTTATTTCTGATTGTATATATGAGTATTTGATTTATACAAAGTTTAGTTTTTTATACATAGACACAAATTTTAGAGAAATTATCGTTTAGCTATTCCAATATTTAAACATTTACAGTTTTTAGTGTGTTGTTTGGTGTTTGGCTTTTGTGTGCTTAACTGGTGGAAATGTTGGTAATTACTTTTGGATATATGAAGCTTCGAAGCATTTCAATGAAAAGTTTCAACATGGACCTTACAGCCTTACCATTCGACCTTTAAAAGTGTATAGGTGTGGTTCAAATATTTGCACTTTTTTTTTGCACAACATTGATAAATGAACCCGCAGCATTGGTTGACTGGTAAAGACTTGGCATATTAAGAGTAGAGGTCGCGGGTTCGATAACTACTAGCAGCAAAAGTCTCTTTTTAATGTTGTTATGGCTTCCTAAATAACTCCACCCAAACTCTAATCTTTTTATACTAAATAATCTTTTCCCATTATTTAATTGTTTTTATATATGTATATATATATAAAAGACAAGTTGGTTAATTGTGTATTGTTTACTCATTAAATGTAGATTCTACAAAAATGGCCACAAATTGATCTTGGATGTCTCGACGATTACTACAAGGATACATTAATCCCGAGTTTGATAGAGGAGTTGAGCGAGTTTTTGGATTTTGCTTATTGTAATTGTGACTATGTTTCAAACGATGGGAAAATTAGGTGTCCATGCAAGAAATGCAAAAACCTAAGATACGAAAATCGTGATACCATTCATTATCATCTTCTAAACAAGGGATTTAAGGATGATTACACAGTATTGACTGTACATGGTGAAATAAGAACAACATGCTCTTACATCCATGATGAATCATCAGATCGAACTGAGTACCCTAATATTGAGATGGAAAGTACTAACCTATACAACCAAATGGTCATTGATGCTTTGGGGCCTCAGTTAGGGTTTGTTGGACAATCATCAAATTTTGATAGTTATATTGAAAGGCAACAGGTGGTGCAAGAAAATCCAAATGCTAGCGCTGCAAAGTTTTATTCGTTATTAATGATGCCGATAAACCTTTGTGGGATGGGTGCTCCACGTACACGAGATTATCAGCTGTAACTCAATTACTGAACATCAAGTTAGAGTTTAATATGAGTGAGGCATGTTATAACAAAATTTGTTCAATGATAAAGAACATGTTACCCTCAGGAGAACAAATGCCAAAAAGTTTTTATGATACAAAAAAGAGAGTTGCAGGTCTTGGTTTAGGATATCGAAAGATTGATGCTTGTATAAATAACTGCATGATTTATTACAAGGAAAATTAGGAATTGTTATCATGTTTTGTGTGTGGTCATCCTCGGTTTAAAAGTAAAAATGTTGCCGCAAAACGACCAAAGTTGGTGCCATATAAGTTGCCACATTCACCTCTCATTATTTCGAGCCGAATATACCCACACGACACAATCGGGTTTCACGTAATGATGATGGTAAGGAAGATGGCATAAATATTGGACGCTTATCGATCTTCAACATCCCTGGAAGATCAATTGGACCTGCTAATGGTCATAGATGGTAGAATAATGACTAGTATTGCAAGGCTCATCTATATGTGCTTTTAAACTGTACTGAGATGACCCCGATTGTGAAGTAAGTTTCTGTTTTGTTAGTCTTTTAGTCATTTGGTTGGTTTAAGGTAGTACTAATGGATGATGGATTTTGCAGCATTTATGATCAAATGGTGAGACGTGAGCACCCTAATCTCACCGACGAGCAACTTGTAAGAAGCAGAGAATTGGAGTTCGCCTCATGGTTTCAAAATTATGTAAGGATATAATATCCTTATTTACCAATTACATGCAATGTAAATAATAAACAACTTAGACATGTTTATATGTTATGTAAGCTTTTGTGGAATGTCCCGACATTGATTCTAAACTATGTCAACTTGCACATGGACCAGCAACAAGGGCAAAATATTATAATGGGTACTTTGTAAGTGGGTTTAGGTTTCATACGCTTGAATATGGTCGGACAAAGTTAACAATGAATAGTGGAGTTTGTGTGAAAGGGAGTTATAGTAATGATGATGGAAGTGATTATTATGGTATGTTGGTCGAAATCTTGGAGTTAGAATATTTTGGCTCTAATAGAGTTGTATTCCTCAAGTGCAACTGGTTCGGCACAGGGTGTGGGACAAGAGTACATCCTCAACATGGACTTGTTGAAATTCGACATAGGTCGAGACTTAGTTGTAGCGACCCATTTGTATTGGCACATCAAGCTCAACAAGTATATTTCATACCTTACGTTTCTAAAAGGCGTAACGCACATGAATGGTGGGTCGTGTGCAAAACAAAATCAAGAGCTACATATGACATCCCATCCATTGTCGTATTGTTGAAAATGAAATGTTTTACCAAGAAGATGATATTTCAACTCCATCACCAATAATGCCTACCATAGGGCTTGATGACTCTTCACTTCTTGTTGTCTTGGGAGAAGGCGAAGAATTGAACCCCGATGAGATTCCTGTAATGCCACCACCAAACACACAAGAATAAGAAGGAGAAGAGGATGAACAATACTCAAATGAAGAAGAGAGTCAACGCCATGATGAGGATGAAGAAGATGATGATGATAGCGAAGATGATAGTGAAGAAGACGATAATGTTGATAATGATGATATTAATAATGACGAAGCACGCAATGACATTGATGATGATGATGATTGATAATTTCAAATATTATGTTCTATGTTCTTGGTTCATGTCACCTACATACAAACTGAAATAGCATGTTCTGATAATTGACATATTTATTTTCTTGGTTTATTTGCTCGTGTGTTTGATGTAGTGTCTTGATATTGTTTTTATAGGCTACTTTTTCTTACTTCATTTCTGTAGATAGTATTGCTATATTGATATTGTATAACATGTGAGATGTCGGATCAGCAAGAGTATCCTGCTTCTAGGGACAATTTGAGCCACCGTGAGCATTCCATCTCAGGATCTGATCGTACCCTCACTGATCAGAATAGGATGAGGGATACACAGGATGAGAATGAGGTATTACAAGAATTGGGCTTTACACAATTATTAACTAGGGTAGGGTCTAATTCCTCCCCTGCTACTAGCCACGCTCCCGCTTTCCCCCCATCGACTATGGGGGTCTATGGGAGGGCTCCCTCTCAGTTTGGAGGCCCTGATCTGAATTATCAACCTTCATATGCACCATCCACATACATGGGTTATTATGGGATGCCTCCTCAACCTCAGTATAGAGAGGTAGGTCCATCCTCATATGTGCCTTTATCTGGACCTACCCCTTCACATACAGGGTACCATGCAGTGCATCCCCAACCGCACCCTCAGTATAGAGAGTTGTAACCACCCCCACCCCCACCTGCACCCCCACTTTACCCTCATCAGATGGTGAATCACGAGAGGTCAGGGCCATCTCAGTACACAAATACTGGTCCATCATCATGTCCACCTCCACCTGAGGTTGGACGCTCACGCTCGCCCTCACCTTCAGTGGCTCCAGCTCCTCCTAGAAACAATGGATGCATACACATTTACATCGATGATTATGGGTAAAATGTTCAACTTACATTTTTATTTATATGTTTTTCTGTAGTTTTTAACATATGTATTGATGTTTGTCTTTTCTAATATACATGAACTTTTCAATTTTTGGAGTTAGCGGATATATAGGTAACCTTGTAAGGTGCCATTTTCATGGAGCATGGGCTACATATGGAGATATTCCCAAGCCTATTAAGGATGCACTATGGCATGAATTTAGAGTAATAAAATAGATTTTGTTGACTATTAGCTTCATTTTCTTTTTGTATTATGTATATTAGATAATATTGGAACTAACAAGTATTATTTTTTTATAAACAGAATACATATTCTTGGGATGAAAATTGGGATATACAGATGAAGACATTGTTTGGCACTACGGCGACGAAGCGCTTAAGCCAAAGTTTGTTCAATGCCCATCAAAGTGCAATCAAGAAGAAGGACCTAAAGGCTTATCCCCCAAGCTGGATTACCCCACATATATGGAATGAATTGTGTGATATATGGCTGCATCAGGATTGGCAAGAGAAGTCAAACACAAATAAAAGAAATAGGGAAAGTGATGAAAACAGTCAGAGGAGTACACACACTGCCGGTTCCATTACGTTTTCTGAGCATAAAAGAAGGATGGTATGTCATTTAAGTTTATCTAACTAATGGTTTCATGTTATATTATTGGCTTAAGAATGGTGATGCTTGTTTGGTTAATGTATTAAATTATGATGTTATATTCTATATTAGGTCAAAATTTGATGTTATATCCTAGAGGTCAATTATGAGTATCTCAATTTGTGATTGATGATCTTTGTTGGGGCTTAATGCCACCATTTTTGGTAGTGCTAGATTGTAAAAAAATTTCTATTAGTGGTCAATTTCGCATTCATTGTATATTGGGTGGATAAAAGTGGGTTGTATTGCACATTGTACGACTTGAAGGCGATGAGTTGGAGTTCTCATTATGAAACAACAGAACCGAAGCTTAACAGTAGGAGAGAGAACATAAAACCCACAACAAGAGAATCCCATCTCTTCTTATTCAACAACCTAGAAGCAAAAACCGCCATTGTTGCCCTTGACTAGAAAATTTAAGCTCAACCCAATTTGAAAACTCAAGCATTACTCCATTTTCAAACCTCAAAGCGCATAACCCAATTCAAAAATTGATTCTTTACCAAATTTCTGAGTGAAAAAGCAAAAACCCACTATTGTTTTGGGGTACTATTGTTGTGGGGTGGTTGTATTTTGTTTTTGTTTGCTTTCCTTTATATTGTTTGTTGCTTGTTTTCCTTTGTTTTTTCTAGCTTTTGTTTACGTTGTTTGTTTTTATTTTGTAGGAGAAGACGGAGAATCGAAAAGTAACGGATGTAGAGGTGTTCAAACGAACACACCTCCGGAAAAAAGGAGAACATAAAGGCGAGTTTGTTTATGAGAGGTCACAACAGGTTATGGTAAGTACACATATTAAATTTGTATCTTTTGTTTTTTATTTTTTCACAAATTCATATATAGTTAATATTTGAATTTGTTAGGATAT
Organism: Simmondsia chinensis; assembly: GCA_018398585.1. Taxonomy (NCBI): domain Eukaryota; kingdom Viridiplantae; phylum Streptophyta; class Magnoliopsida; order Caryophyllales; family Simmondsiaceae; genus Simmondsia; species Simmondsia chinensis. Next base: position 12,212,586 of record JAGTTD010000013.1, read on the forward strand.
GAGATTTGAGTTCATACATATAATTTGTTAATATATGGATGAGATTTGTATGAGATATGATCTTGGTCTATTAGTGTAAGATTGGGTTACGGATATAATTTGTTATTTATATGTGGAGGGCATCCCGATAGAGGCATTGGGTCTGTTGATGTTGATGTTGATGATGTATGTGGAGGGCATCCCAATACAGTAAGAGAATGAGTTCTTTTTGTGAGCTTTTTGATTAAAAGTTGGAAAAAGGCTGCATTATATTGAAAAAAGTTGGTGATTCATCGGTAGTAATTCACTAGGAAGTGTTGGTGGCTTATTGTACTAATAGTTATATTAAGGAAAGTGTTACGCTCGTGCTTGAACCACGAACGTAAACTAATTTAATTTGGGATAGAGTTAAGAGTATGGGATGAGAAAGAATATAGAGTTTAGATGAGAAAGAAGAGTTTAGAGTTAGATGAGAGAAAGAAGGGAAAGGAGATGAGAAATAGAGAAAAAGATGAGAATTGCGAGAGAATTCTAAAAGAACTTCAGATTATATTTCATTGATTGAATGCCTTGATGATTACAACTCAATACTTATTTACAGTGAGCTAAACAAGTAATGCAAAACACTCCTTAGAACAATCTAGAACTATCAACTAATATTCACTTATTGAATTGGTGCCAAAAACACAGATATAATAGCAGCAAGTAGTAACTAACAGCAGCAGGCACGCATCAGGTGCATCAGAGAAGCAACGCAGCAGCACAGAACAGATTCAGCACACTAGCAATAGCTTTCAACTGATTTTGCCGCCAAAACTAATTTCCTGCCTTATTTCATCAATTTAAATTCTAGCCTCGGATTCTCGGTTTGTAACATTCCCTTCCCCTTGAAAATATTCTTGTCCTCAAGAATGAAAGAGAATGAGACTTGAAATCACTTCTTGATGTAGAGGTAGAAATTGAAGTTGATGGTGATGAACTTCAAGCTGGACTATGTAATGGAGCTAATGAGAATTTGTTGCTGCGGTATAGCTTGGTGAACAACTCACAAATATCCTCCCAATGGCATAGCTTCTTGAAAGAGACCCTATTGATCACAACTCCACTCAGAAGAAGAAATACAACTTGCCGAACTTGCTGATCGGCATGCCGAAAGTGCATATTTGCTACTTTAGGTGTGTAATTATTCATCCAACACAAGAAAACTTGCAAAGCCTCCCCTGTTTTTGATCTGGATTGCATTGGAGGATCCTGAGATTGTCCATTTTGTTCGAAATCCTTGCCGAAAGATCCAATCTGCTCCTGTCCGAATGAAGGAACTTGGTGACAGTCAGTTCCCAGGCCTGCAGAAACTGAATTTTGAGGTCTGTTGTGGTTCTGTTGAGGCTGATCTTGTGGATTCACATGTGCAGTTAATGTTCCTTCAACACTTTGAGACACAAAACTTTCATTGTCTAAATTACTTCCTCCCAGAATTGGCCTATTGAACTGCTTTTGAATCTCGGTTATCTTCTCATCAAACATTCGTGCCTGCTGTTCGATTCTTCCAGTGATCATGTTCTCCAATTGCTGCTGGTATTGCTTGATTTGAGCTTCGATCTTATCATCTACTTGTTGAGAGTGTAAGTTAAACCTTTGGATGAAGGCCTGCTCTTGCTCTTTCAACATGAGACGCATTCGAATATCATTCCTTTGCTCAAGTTCTGGCAAGGACTGATTCGATTCCAGCATTGATTGATTAATTTGAGCCATTTGCTTCATCAAGGCTGCCAATTGAGCACTTACTTCATCACCAATGCTTGTTTGAGGTTCACTCTCAACATTTCCACAAACAACTTCAGCATATGATTGATTTGTCACTGCACGAGCAGCTGCAGCTCGGGTGAGAACTCCACCAGACATCACCACATCACCTAACTCCATTCACAATCTCAATCGCAAGCACACAATTTCTAGTTTTAACCGAATCTGCACTGATTGGTACCTGATCGGGAAGATCTTGATTTGAATTTGGTAGTTGCTGCAGAATATTGACCTGAACAATAAGGATGTTGCTTAACTGAACTTGATCTTGCTGATTTTCGATCTGATCTTGATCAATTTGGCCTGAGCTATACTAATTTTGATCAATTCGATCAAAACTCTGCAGAACAGGAATCCATCACATTGATCTTCAATTAATTGAGTTGAACCGTAAGACTTGGCACTAAATCAGCACTAATTTGATTTCTGATTTTTTTTTTTTAAAATTTTGATTACGCACTCGATCGGATCGAGGCTCTGATACCAATTGTTATGCTCGGGCTTGAACCACGAACATAAACTAATATAATTTGGGATAGAGTTGAGAGTATGGGATGAGAAAGAATATAGAGTTTAGATGAGAAAGAAGAGTTTAGAGTTAGATGAGAGAAAGAAGGGAAAGGAGATGAGAAATAGAGAAAAAGATGAGAATTGAGAGAGAATTCTAAAGGAACTTCAGATTATATTTCATTGATTGAATGCCTTGATGATTACAACTCAATACTTATTTATAGTAAGCTAAAAAAGTAATGCAAAACACTCCTTAGACCAATCTAGAACTATCAACTAATATTCACTTATTGAATTGGTGCCAAAAACACAGATATAACAGCAGCAAGTAGTAACTAACAGCAGCAGGCACGCATCAGGTGCAGCAGAGAAGCAACGCAGCAGCACAGAACAGACTCAGCACACTAGCAACAGCTTTCAACTGATTTTGCCACCAAAACTAATTTCCCGCCTTATTTCATCAATTTAAATTCTAGCCTCGGATTCTCGGTTTGTAACAGAAAGTTGATAATTTATTGTACAATAGTTATATTTGGACTGATAAATTGTGAGATAGGGTTTGAATTTCAATTAGAGATTGAAATCATAAATTTTGTAGTAGATAAAACACTTGTTTGGATCTTATAATTTTTTCTCCAGTTGAAAAAGAATTTATACGCAAAATTTCTTGACTTGGTTTTCGTTACTCATGTGATTAACACTATCAAATCGAAAGTGCTAGACTTGCTCTATTTTATGAGTGGTTTTTATTATGATACATTTTTTGATCTTTAAAATTTATTATCATATTATATATTGAATTGGTTATACAATCTTATCTTATATTTTGTCATATCCTTTCTAATGTACAAATACTTTGATAAACATGTTGTATCTTTTCACCTTTTTTGGGTCAACGATCTTATCAATTTACAAATACATATTTAGCAACACTAAATCAAATGTCTTCCAACATGTTAAAATTTTTATAAATAATTATGAACAAATTATAGTTTAAGTTTTACTAATAAGATTTATTTTATTTTATGTGTAGAATACATATGACGATGAGATAAGAAAAAGACACGGAGAGAACCCGTCTGAACGAGAACTTGACTTAAAAGCTTGGACGGTGGCGACTGGAGAGCCTTCTAAGAACCGTATTTACGAATTAACAACAAAGTTAAGTGCCTCAAAGTGGGCTGCACCATCTTCCACGACTAGTTCCCGTCAACAATCAGAGGTGGCTGAGGAGAATGCAATTTTAAGGAACCGTGTTTCTAAGTTAGACGTGCTTTTGGAGAGTACAAAGCAATAACTGAAATGATACAAAGACAACCCTCAAACAATCCTCAGCGTCCACTAAATCCCAATGATCCATCTACAAAACAGTAATGGAGTGGAATTGCTATATGTTTGCTAAGTTAGTGCCTTTATTTTTTTCAATCCAGGATTGTTGTCTTTCTTTGTTTTGATATGTTTTTGGAGATAGGGTTTCCGGCCTATTTTGGATCAATTAATCTTTGTACTCTGAATTATCCAAAAAAACCTTTTGTATGATGATTGTCATATTTGCTTTGCATATCTATTCAAATCAAGAAACAATGTATTTGGAATTTGATATCTTTGTTATTATATGAATTTGTTTTGATTTTTCAAATTGTATTGCCTTTTATATTTATTTTCTTTACATTTTAGTTACAAAAAATTCATATTAGGTGATACAGGTTAATGTATTAAAAAAATTTATATATAATGCTGAAAATTATATATTCTCCGTATTAAAATTAATTTGAGACGGAATAGAGACAAAATGGGCCGTCTCTAATTAGAGACAGATAACTCCATCTCTGTTCCATCTCTAATTAGAGACGGACACTGTCGTCTCTATTTCGTCTCTAATTAGAGACAGATACAATGTCCGTCTCTATACCGTCTCTAATCCGTCCCTGATTAGAGACGGATCAGAGACAACCCGCAATTAGCTACACCCAGTTTAGCTACGGAATTTTTTCGATCTCTAATCCGTCTCTAATTTTAAATTAGGGACGGTTTCCATACAATTTAGCTACGGAACTATACGTCTCTAAATGGGTGTTCTCTAGTAGTGTTATTAATTATTATGTATTGGCCCTATCTAACTAAAGCATAGGAAAAATAGGCTTTAATTAACAATTCGGTTAATACTATTACTTAATCAATTAATCCTAAGGCTACAAGCACAAAGAATTAATTTATAAATATCAATCTCAACAATTAAAGGTTACAAACTCAATAATCATATTAATTGAATAAACAATTAAAGCACAATATGTCATAATATTTCTCACAATCAAGCAATTCATGTAACAAATAAATTATCCCAAAATTAAAAGTAATACAAAAGTAAAAAGGCTAAGACTTCATCTAACCGCAGAGAGCAAGTTAGGTCTCCATCAAGGATGAATCGATGAAGAAGGGGATGTTTGAACTCATGTTGTTCTTCATGCTAATTTCACTCCCGTCCCAATTTAAAGAAAAATAAACTAAGAGGAGAGAGAGAATTAGATGCAGGGAGAGAGGCAGTGCTCTCATAACCTCAAAAACACAAAAAAAAAAAAAAAAACTGGAGAATAGAAAACCCCTCTTCCATGATCGTCCCCTTCCTCTTATACTCGACCAAAAACCTAGCGAACTGGGCTGTGCTGATGCTGCGGCAATGGGCCGGTGATGGACTGAGGTAGGTGACCAATGCGATGATGAGCTGCGGGCCGGTGGCCGACGGGCTTGATGGTGAGCTAGGTTGAGGAGGACGACGATGGCCTGGAGAAGACGGGCATGTGCGTGTGTTGGGCTGGAGGCTGATGTGGTGAAATTGGGCCGTGAGTAGATGTGTTGATAATGGTGATGATGACAAGGGTGTTGGGCCGGTGATGATTGGGCCAAGTCAGCGGGTCGGGGCGAGTCAGGTCGGGCTTGGCTTGTATTATCTCGTTCCGATCTCCAATCGACTTGATTTAATTGTTTACGCATTGAATTTTTCTTATTTGCACCAAATTTGACAATTTTCAGAACTTTAATCTTCGAACCTATAAAACATAAAAATTGCCAAAATGCATATATGACTATAATTAAACAGGTGCAAAATGACTAAAATAACAAACAAAATATGCGTAAATATGAAGCATACCAACAACCCCACACCTAACCTTTGCTAGTCCTTGAGCAAGGCATAGGATAGACACAACAACTCAAGCAATCAATTACCCCAACCCTAACCAAGTTTTCCGAGATTAACACTTAATTAGAATTCAGAACAAGATTCAATCATTTAGAACATTCTCCAATTCCATGAATTTAGATGATTAAACTTCAAAACTCATCATAAAATTTCGTTAACCCTGTATCAACTAATAGAAACTACTCGAGCAATTTAAGCGCACAAGTAAACGTGAATGGGATCTCATGCCGTAGAATCTCTTCAAAGTCTCACATCTAACCAAATATACCAAGGTTTTGTACAACCACGCCATTGAATCACCTAAACACATGCTCATACATAGAGAATTTTAAGTGGCATATGAGTGATCACTTTACAATATTTTGACATCGATATAACACAAAAGAAGAACAAATTTATCATGAATGTACATCAATTTTCACTTTCTTCTTTTGCTTTTGCCTCTTTTTTTACTTTGGTGGAAATTTTGTTTGTTTTTTTTTTTCTTTCTTTGTTTTTTTCTTTTTTTCATTTCCTCTTCCTTTTCTGTCCATTTTTTAGATTTTCTGGATAACAAGTACTTCAACATTATAATTGACATTGATCAACGAGTACTTCACATAACATCAAGAGACAAGGATTAGGATAAACTAATAGGGTAAGCCTGCAAAACTCAAGATATATAAGATTGTTTACTCAAATTTTTTAGATTTTCTACAACATGAAAGTCCTGTGCATAGTGAATATGTGAGCGACATGAGTAGAACCCATTAATATCAACAATGATCGACAATACTCATTAACAAGTATGGAGTAGAATCATTTAATTTCATGGAATTAAGAGAACGAAATAAACAACTAATCCTACGATCATCCTAACATACGCGTCGATCAAGGAAAACTTGGCTAAACAGTTATAATGTACACTCAAAATGCACAAAAGATGTTCAAAATTGTAAAAATTTGACCCAAAAAATGAGCAAATGCAAATGAGCATCACCCCCACACCTAAATCATGCATTGTCCTCAATGTGACAACATTAATCATTAAAGCACAAGAAATAAGCGAGATGGAGCGATACAACCTGACAAGGCTATGTGAACATTTATATATGACTCCTTCAACCCGGGACAAAAACCTGAAAAGAGAGAAAACAAGTTTCCAAGAAACTAATTAGTTCAAAAACTAAACTAAAACAAGAATTAACAAAACCTAGGCTGCCTCCTAGTAGCACTAAGTTTTACGCCTTCCGCCGGACACAATAGATCCTGCGAAGATCAAGTAATGATGTCAACCAAGGAAACGACTTCACTGAGCTCACCTAAGACAGCACCTAAAGCAAAATCAGAAGTGCCGCACATGATTTCAGGAGGGAGAAAGTAGTTGGGTGGATGTCTAATGGGAGCAATAACAATTGTAGACCAAAGCTTATGAAAAGCTTCTAACCATAACTCATTGAACTCAAAAGATTTGTCCTTAGCGGGCAAACTAGCCAATAGTCTGGCTAACTTCCTACGGTCCTTAAGGAATCCCTTATAGAAACTCACATGACCTAGAAAGTCTTCAACTTGCTTCACATTTGAGGGAGGAGGCAAGTTAGCATTCAAATCTATCTTATACTTATCAACCTCAAAGCCCTCCTTAGACATCCTAAGACCTAGTACAATTCCTTCTTGAACTATAACATGATTCTTCTCCCAACCCAAAACTTCTTTCATGTTCGAGTTCAACCTTTTAGATCTCTTTAGAAGGTTTTGCTTTCTCATCCAACGGGTTACTAACTAGGATAGAGGGCAGCGTTTGGTCCACCAAATCATCAACAACATCCACACAAAAACACTCCGACTCTTCCTCACTAGTGGGTGGCAAAGCCTTAAAAATGTTTAACATAATAGTCATGTTTGCAAAACTAACATCCATTACCCTAGATCTACAATTAATTTTTGGCATTGGCCGTCGCTAAGAAAGGTCGACCTAAAATGACAGGGATATGGTTTTTCGAATGACTAGAAGGTTCCATATCAAGCACAAGAAAATCAGCAGAAAATATGGCTTTATCTACCTTCACCAATACGTTAGTAAGCTCACCATGGGGGACTCTAGTAAATCTATCCGCTAACTACAAGGTCACCATGGTAGGGGGTAACTCTCCCAAACCTAACTTCTCATAAACCAAGTAAGGAATAATGTTGACACTTGCTCCTAAGTCCAGTAAAGATTTATCGATCAGGCAGTCTCTAAGTGAACAAGAGATGGTGGGGACACCAGGGCCTTTGTACTTAATCAGAGTGTCACACTTCAGAATGGAACTCACTTGCTTGGCTAAAATCACTTTCTTAGGCAGATGTTCTCTAGATTGCCTCTTTTGGTTCAATAGATTCTTAATGAACCTCGCATAGGCCGGGATCTATTTAATTGCATCAAGAAGGGGGATGTTTATCTTTACTTGCTTGAATGTCTCCAAAATTTCTTCCCACTTCTTGTCCTTCCCATTTTGATGTGGTGCAACAAAGGCTTGGGGGAAGGGGCACTCTAGGTTCACATGAGGAAGAAAGATCAAATACTCTAGGAATGGGAGAAGGGTGCATGACCTCATTGGTCGCCTTCTCTCTTTCCTTGCTCTTTTCTTCTCCCTCACCACTTATGGGTACTTCGCTCTCACCACTCACCCCATTGTTAACCTCCTTCCCACTTCTTAACACTATAATGTACTTTGCTTGTTCTTGATGGGGAGGATAGTTGTCTGGGCTAATATAATTCCTAGGGTTCTCTACGGTTTGGCTAGGGAGCCTTCCCTCATCTCTCCAACTCAATGTGTTAGTTAGTTGACCTATTTGGGTTTCTAGCTTTGAGATAGATTGTGTATGGGAGTGGAGGAGGTGGGAATTAGCTTCTAAACCTTTCAGCGCACTCAAGACCTTCTCTTGAAAATTCGAATTAAAGCTCAAATTAGAAGGTTGACAATAGTTAGAAGCTTACCCTTACGGTTGAAAACAGAGAGGTCCTAGCATACCAGATTGTTGAGGTCGTGGATTTTGATGTTGTGGCACAAACTGTCCTTCTCCTCCTTGCCTTCAAGAGAAGTTTGGATGGTTTCTCTAGCCCGGATTGTACGTGTTCAAGTATGGGTCATTTCTCGAGAATCTTTGGGCTACATTAACCCGTTCCTTCGACCACTCAATAGAAGGTAAAGCACAGGGGCAATCAAGGGTAGAATGAGAGACACTAGAACATGAAGAGCAGGCACTATGCATGTTTGAAACATGAGACGTGTTAGGTGCAGTAGAAGGAGTCAATGTCATCTTAAATAAAGAAGTTAACTATTCTACAGAAGAGGCAAGAGAGTCTACTCTCTTATCTAAGATGGAGGTGTGAGCAATTTCATTTACTCCTCTATTTAACCGAGTAGCATTTAAACGTGCACGTGCGGTATTCTGTTGTGAATTCTCGTTCAAATGTTTGAACAATTTCCATGCTTCATCCTCATTCTTCCTAAGGAACTGACCACCATAAGAGGCATCAACAGTTTGTTGACCCCTTTCATTCAACCCATAATAAAAATTATGGACTAGTTGCCATTTAGGGATAGCATGATGCGGACAAGCTCTCAGTAGTTCCCTTAACCTATCCCAACTCTCAAGAAACTCTTCCCTAAGAAGTTGGGCAAAGGTGTTAATGGCTCTCCGAATAGTGTTGGTCTTACTAATGGGACAGAATTTCTTAAGAAATTCTTGTTGCATTTGAGTCCAGGTACTAATCGTCCCACTAGGTAAGGTTCCTAACCAGTACTTAGCCTTGTCCTTCAAAAAGAAAGGAAAGTAAGATGGTGTCATCACTAACATTAGGGATCTTGAAGGTTGAACAAATTTGCATGAAACTGTCCAAGTGTGTGTACGGGTTCTCATTACCTAAGCCGTGGATTGAAGGAAGCACTTGTATGGTATGTGGCTTAAGCTCGAACTGATGGGCTACAGGTGGAAACCTAAAGCATGAAGGTGAGGTGTATGTGGTGGGGGTAAAATACTTCATAAGTGGACGTGGTTCTTGTACGTTAGCCATTACGGTTTGTGCTCGATGTAGGGCTCTAAAATCTCTTAAGGTCCTTTCAATTTTAGGGTCAAATCTAGGATGGTCAAGAGACAAAGAACGACAACCATGCATGAGCAAACAACCACAAGAAGCAAGTAAAACTAAAAACTAAAACTGGCAAAACAAACACTTAAAAAGAAAAATAAAATAAATAATAAAATATCCTAAAATCTACCTGTGCACGAAATCACAAGATAAATATTGCTTTAAAAAATAAATAAATAACCCCTTTTTTTAAGAAAAATAAAAAATATTTTTTTATAGTTTTTATTTTTTTTAAAGAAAGAGACAATAACAATTAAAAACAATTAAAGAAAATTAAAAATTAAAGAAAATCACAAAAATAAAATTATGAACGTTGCCTAGTCCCCGGCAACGGCGCCAAAATCTTGATGTGTTTTTCAATGTCTATCAAAATTTAATATTAAACCCTATCCATTAAACCTATCTAAATTGATGTTTAAGGTGAGTGGCTATCAAACCACAGGGACTAAAAGTGTGTGAATTTATTCTATGACCTAAATTGATATGAGGAAAGTAAGAAATTTTGTGTCAATTAATCTAAAGAAATGAAAATTAAACTAAGGTATTCTACTTCTAAGCGAAAAAGTGTATTAAATTGGAACATTGGGTTTCGAATCCATCATTAGCCAATTATTTTTGTGTTAACTTTTAAATTGGGATTATTGACTGTCACACGGCTAGTGGATTAGGCTACAAGCTTCAACCTACTAAGGAGATGTTGTTAGTATCGCGTATTGACCCTATCTAACTAAAACATAAGGAAAATAAACTCTACATAATGTATTGTTAATTATTATGTATTGACCCTATATAACTAAAGCATAGGGAAAATAGGATTTAATTAACAATTCGGTTAATACTATTACCTGATTAATTAATCCTAAGGATACAAGCACAAAGAATTAATTTATAAATATCAATCTCAACAATTAAATATTACAAACTCAATAATCATATTAATTGAACAAACAATTAAAGCACAATACTTCATAGTATTTCTCACAATCAAGCAATTCATGTGACAAACAAATTATTCCGAAATTAAAAGTAATACAAAAGGCCAAAACTTCATCTAACCCCAGAGAGCAAGTTAGCTCTCCATCAAGGATGAACTGGTGAAGAAGGGGATGTTTGAACTCATGTTGATCTTCACGCTAATTTCGTTCCCGTTCCAATTTAACAAAAAATAAAGAAAAAGAAAAATAAACTAAGAGGAGAGAGAGAATTAGATGCAAGGTCAGAACCCCAAAAACGCAAAAAACTAGAGAACAGAAGTCCCCTCTTCCATGATCGTCCCCTTCCTCTTATACTAGACCCAAAACCTAGCGAACTGGATTGTGCTAGTGCTGCAGCGATGGGCTGAGGTAGGTGACCCGTGTCGGTGATGAGCTGCAGGCCCGTGGCTGACAGGCCTGATGGTGAGCTGGGCTTAGGAGGATGATGATGGCTTGGAGAAGACGGGCCTGAACGTGTGTTGGGCTGGAGGTTGATGTAGTGAAATTGGGTCGTGAGTTAATGTGTTAATAACGGTGATGATAACAGGGGTGTTGGGCCGGTGATGATTGAGCTCGGTCGGCGGGTCGGAGCGAGTCAAGTCAGGCTTGGCTTGTGTTATCTTGTTCCGATCTCCAATCGACGTGATTTAATTGTTTACGGATTGAATTTGTCTTATTTGCATCAAATTTGACAATTTCCGGAACTTTAATCTTCGAACCTATTAAACATAAAAATTGCCAAAGTGAATATATAACTATAATTAAACAAGTTAAAAATGATTAAAATAACAAATAAAAGATGCGTAAATATGAAACACATCATGGACCAAGGCCCACAGATACATGTCCTCATACACTTATAAGTCAGGAACTAGGGTGGAGATAAACCTAAGAGCTCAATAGTCCATTTATAAGTCCGAGTCAATTAGATTTTTAGGCTGGCACCCTTGACTTATAATAACTCGAATGAGTTAAAGTCCGACAAGATTTAGATGGAGCAAATCATATTTGAGTCACTAGATGAGGACAAGCAAAATCAAGGTCAAGCCTTGGCTGTTAAAGCCGTTAAACAATGGTGCAAACCTAAGTTCATCTGACTTATTAAGTAGTAACGGTAATGTTAAGACCAACGCAATTAAGGTCAAGCCTTGGCTGTCAAAGACTTAAACTAAAGTATCAATTCCTAGCTTGTCGATTTTGGGAATAGATTAAAACGAGAAGTTCATGCCTGAAGCCCGAAGCACTGCATTACTGAAGAAGAAAGTACACCAAGATCTAGACTACACTAAGCTAAGTTAAGTTACGCTACTCCTAGGTCAAAAAGCACAAAAGTGCTGTAAAGAAAACTTGAAAAAGTTTTGTATGAGTGGTGTTGGACACTTTACAACTATAATAATGTCTCTTATTTATAGAAAAAACTAAATAACGGCTGCCCCTTATTTTTGTGGCATGTCCTTCCCTCATAGGCCATAAAACTCTTTAGGAGCATGAATGATCGGTGAACTTGCCCTTGATTTCATATTTCTTCAAGCTCACATCCACTTTTTGGGCTGAAGTCTCTTCTAGATACTTCAGGTTCTCTTAGAAAAGCTTTGTGCCCACGCATCCGAAATTGCACTCCAAATAACTATCTCGAGCTCGGAAACCCTGTCTTGCGTCCTTCTTGGAAGTCCCTTGAACTCGAGCTCCTTTTACCTTTCAACTATCTCGAGCCTCGAGTGATTGATAGCTCTATTAGGGTGATAAACTTCTCAAACAGCTAGGCTCGAGGCGCCGTTATCTAAGTACCTCGAGCCTGACTTCCTTCGAGGAGGACCTCAAGTGGTAAGCATGTGGCACTTTACCCAAAATGGTGTCGTCCCACTCTCTTAAATTTAGAGTGTAAACAAGTTTGTCAATCCTCGGTTTGAATATTAGTTGAATTGAAATGAGTTAGATGGTATCATAGATGACTAAAGGTAATAATTTCAAACTTAGACCAAAGAATGACCTATCAAGTTCAATCTTGGACTAAATAATGTGGTTCAATCCCATTTTCATTCCCGACTGATATTTAATATTTTAAGAAGCTTTAGCACTTCATGCTTGAATCAAGCTATGTCGAAGATCAATAAGGATCCTATTCAACCATTGAGGACCAAACCGAATAATAATCAGTTTGGTCAATTCATAAACAATGAACCAGGTGTAATTTGAGTTTATAATTTGGATTGCTACTTGAACACCGTTGTTACTAGTGGTCCTTTGTGTGAAATTCGAATTCTAAGATCTAGCTTAGAAGTCGCTGTTTTGAAATAGCTTAGGTGCTCATTGGCTCAAACCTGAATAAAACCAAATTGAAAATTAAATTAATTTTCGATACTGATTCGGTCTAGGCTTCAACCAATTAGTTATCCTATCTAAATTTGGCTTGAACTGATATTTTGTCATATTAAAATGTTGATTGCACTAAATTTGCATTAAATCGAAAGAGAAATCTATTAAAGTCTGAATCAAACCGCTACGGTGATACTGTAACTAGGAAATAATGTTTACAACAAACCAGACAAGGGAAACTTAATTATAAATTATATATATATATATATATATATATATATATATATATATATATATATATATTTAACAAAAATACGTTCTTCTAGTATATATTTCACATTAAAAAAATAATTTATTCACAACTGAACGCTTAGATGCTAATTTGTCATTGTTTTAGTAGAATAATTCTTATCATTTTAAATTTTCATATGGTAATCATGTATATGGCTTGGAAAGTGTTAAATTTTATTTAATTTTTTTGCCAATATTTGTCATTTATATTGTATATCTACTTATTTTGTCCTTTAACAAGGTATAAAATGATTGGTAGCAGATATTTTCTTTTAAAACCAAACAAGGAAACATTATAAGATGGGATCGTGATCTTCCATTAAAACGCAAAACAAAAAGCCTTAAGTGGAATTTGATTTTTTTTTAATAAAATCTTTTCCAGGGGAGAGGACTTCCTCCACCAAACATGCCTTAACATGAATAAGCCACATCTATTAAGTGCTTCAATGGTTGTTCTATCCCTCGATGACCATTGTTCCATCCCCTAAACTCTTTTCATCCTCGAGAAGACAACAAAGAATTTTTTAGTCATGAAGTACCATATCTTAGTGTAGTTAGTGCATCGATATATCTTTCTACTACATGATACCGGATATAGCCTTTTTGGTGAACTTATTAGCAAAATAGAGTATGACACCAACATGAAGACATTGGAATGAGGTTAAACCAGTCAAAAGAGCAATTGATTATATATATGTGGGTATCCGTTATTTATCTCGTCCATGTAAGGTTGTTCATTTACATGCTATTTAGTTACATATGGTGATACTACTACATCTTTCCCATTTGTAAAGCAAACATTGGCATTCAAATTATACTAAGATACTTGCACTTCATGAAGAAAATAAAGACTATATATGGTTGAGATCCTTGGTTCAATATATTATAGAAGAATGCAATCTTTCAACAGTCAAGAGAAGTCCAACAATATTCTATGAAGATAATGTTGTGTGTATTGCTCAAATCACATGCAGATACACTAAAGGCAATAGAACCAAGCAAATCTCATTATAAGTTCTTGTTCATGCATGAACTTCAGAAGGAAGATGAATAAGTTTAACAAATTGGCTAAAGTGAAGAACCCAACAAATTTGATCATGAAAGTATTATCTATGACAACCTTTTGAGGAACAAGTACACAAAACTAGCATACGCCGACTGAAAAATATCTTTGGTTGATATGTCCCATCAGGGGGAGTCAAATACGTATTGTGCTCCACTTCATCATGGTATTTTCCCATGGTTTTTCCTATTTAGGTTTTTTAATAAGGCAGTTTTAAAGAAGTAGAACTAGGACATTATACTATTTCAAGTTTTTTGTCCCACATGATTCTTAAAATAAATATCCAAACGAGAGTTTTGTAAATGTTGGATATTCTAAAGGTGCAATTTTTATAAGCCATATTAGATAGTTTCAACTGTCTAAGGAGTTGAGATATTGATTTTATGAATCCTTCTTAGTGAAGGAGATATATAAAAATCCTCTCTCTCTCCCTCTCTCTCTCTCTGTCTTTAGAAATTAACTCCTCCAAGCAATATAATACACAAACACTCTCAAAGATAAATGTTGCAATATAAAACTCCGATCGCTTGGTAGCCTTCGGTGCAGAAAGTTTTGTTGTTCTCTATTAGGGTCTTTGGAAGGACAGGAACTCGGCTATCTTCAGGGGTGAGAACTCCCTCCCAGTCCAAACATTCAATAGGGCCCGAGCCATGTGTCTGAAGTTGGAGTGCAGGAATAGGCTTGATTGTTTTGATTACTCCTCTACTAGGAAGGCTACCAAGAGCAAAGTTGTGAATACATGGGTTACCTAGGTCCCCCTGAAAGAGGGTTGGTGGAAGGTGAACTTTGATGGGTCCAAAAGTGAGTTAGAAGTTGCTGCTGGTTTCATCATTCGAAACCATAAAGGTGAGATCATTGCGAGTGGCTCTAGAACACTCGGTAATGCCCCAATCATTGTGGCTGAAGCTTTGCCTGCTAGGGATGGAATTTTAGAGGTTGTTCAAAGGGGTGTTTCGCGTGTTGTTTTGGAAGGAGATAACCAAATGGTGATCAGAACCCTTCCGGGCAGGTTTGCTTGCCCCAGTGAGATCCGTGCCATCATGGAGGATATTCGGTTAATATGTCAAAGTCTACAGCTTTTCTCTTTCTCTCACGTGTATAGAGAAGCTAACAGGTCTACGGACTTTGTGGCAGGTGAGGACTACAAGCGATCAGATTTCCTAGTCCGAAATTTGGATCCTTCTAGCACCCTCATCCTGATTTCCCGTTCTAAAGCTTCAGGCCGCCCCGTGCTTATAGGGGGGATCTGAAGCTGATCCCTTTGTCTTTACCGTTATCAAAAAAATAAAATAAAATAAAATAAAAAAATGTTGCGATAGTTTATAATTGGCACTTCATGTGGCAGTGATTGGCAATGTACTTTTTGAATTGGTTCCACTTAAGGTACCAATTTAATTGTTTCTGAATTAAGAGTGAGAAATATGAGAAGCAAGAAAATAAAAGAAGAAAAGAAAGAGAATTTAAATAATTTTAGTATCATCTCAATTTGACTCCCATGTGTCCCAACTTGGCCATGAAACTCCCAGCCCCCTTCCCTAAAAAAATTTTTCACTTGCTTGGCCTTTTGCTCATTTTCAATGTTGTTCATGAGCCCCTTAACCAATTTGGTGAAACTTTATTTGACAACTTCTCATAATTCTCATCTTCAAAAACCTGAATCATGCTTAACTTCATTGCTAGCTTATATCATTATATATCTACCATAATTTTCTAAATTTCTCAACCCTCTAATTATTTGCCGCTTGAAAAACAAAATAACCCACATTTTCATAACAACAGGCACATTGGCTCACCATACCCTAACCAACTCACTCTCCATAATTTCAGTGAAATGATTGCTATTTGTCTCTGAATTTGTGATCTTTCTCATTAAATTGAAGCAATCAAACTGCAATGTATTGTCATTCAATTGGTTGGGTAATAGCTCCTTGTAATAGCTTCTTACTAGCTGTGTATTGCTTTTGCTTTTATCTAGTCTTGGAGGGAATGTCAGTTAAAGTGGTTAAGTGGACTAGATATTTTGAATGTATTTTGCCACCATTAGTTTTGAAAGATATAAATAGTTTGTGTCATCAATTGTAAAGATCATTCAGTGAATAGAAAATATCTTCTTTTTCCTTTCAATTCTCTCTACTTCTCATCTCTATCTCAATTCTTCTTCATCTCATACTCTCTCTCCTAGGTTATGATCCAAGATTGATCTTGAAACATAACCATTGGTATCAAAGCTTGTGCTTAGACCTTGTGATTTGCTTCGATCAAGCTGGCTAAGGGGAAGAGAGCTACTGCAATGTCCGGAACTACAAATGCTGGATCAAATCAGATAGAGCAATTGGATCAATTGTGCCAATAGATGCAGAATTTGGTACTGGCAGTAGGGAATGTGCATCAGTCATTGCAACAGTCACATCAACAATTTCAACAACAGTTGGTAGGGTTGCAAGAGTAGATCAATAGACGAGCAATCCCTGGAGTGGCTGGCATTTTACCTACGGGAAATTAGGGAAGACCTCCTGATCCTTTGCTTCCAAAACAGAATGAGGAACAAACAAAAGGAATGCCATTGGTGAGGAACTCAGGGTTTCGTCAGCCTAAAGTGGAAATTGATTCTTTTGATGGAGTGCAGCCTCAATCTTGGATTAGAATGTGTGAAAGGTATTTTCGCTTTTATGCTATACTTAAGTCCCAAAAGTTTGAGTTGGCAGCCATTTACTTACGTGGAGACCAAAAGGTCTAGTACCATAGTTTGATACTGAACAACCCTTCTATGTCTTGGCAAGAGTTCGTAGATGAGTTGTATGAAAGATATGGGGATGAAGATCCAGGAGAACTGGTAGACAAGTTCAATAAGGTAGCTCAGGTGAGTAGTGTAAAAGAATGCATGACTAGGTTGAGAATTTGAAAGCAAGAACTAATTTCCATTAATCCGGGAGCAAGTGACTCTTATTATGTTTCTGGCTTCATTAGTGGACTCAAACCCAAGATCAAGAATTTGGTGAAAACCCTCAACCCTCCCATATTGTCCAAGGCATACTCGAAGGCAAGGCTGTTTGAATCAACAGTTTTTGCCTCATCCGATACTGGGCAAAAAGGCAAGACAATGGTGCCCTTGCAGTAGTTAGCACCAAGTACATCCAGACCCTTGAGTTTGGAGGATACGAAGGCTCAAAAATTATGTTTTAAGTGTAATCAAAGATACTTCTTTGGTCACAAATGCAATCCAAAGCTATTGATGGAGGCAACTGGAAATGAAACTGATGAGGATCACGAAGAAATAGCAGATCAAAGTGCTCAAGTTTAGGAAGTACAAGAGGAATCTGATGAGGATGAGGATGAGATTTTAGTAAGAGAACTAACTGGGAATGGAACTCACAACACCATTAGAATTAAAGTAGAGTCAGACAACAAGTCCTTGTAGATAAGGATTGATAGTGGGAGCACCGATAGCTTCTTGGATCCCAAGATAGCTAAATTAGTGGGTCATGAACTCATCAAAACGAGTCCTCTTGTAGTGACTGTAGCTGATGGCAACTCAATGCTCACTCAGATGAAATGCAAGCAGTTTAAGTGGGGAATGCAAGGTCATCAATTCATGTATGATTTCAGAGTGCTAAATCTAGGAGGCTATGATATGGTTTTGGGAGTGGATTGGATGAAAACAATCAGCCCCATTATCTTTGATTTTGCCCAATTGACAGTCTCTTTAGAAAGAGGTGGAGCCATTGTACAGCTACAAGGCATTTTTGAACAAGGTAGCTTGCAAATCATATGTTGCAAAAGGTTGCAAGGAACGCTTAAGAAAAGTGATATTCAGTGGATTGGGCACCTATTTTCTTTTAGTACAGAACCAATGGATGCAAAGGTGAATGGTAATCCATCAATTAATAGGTTATTGCTTGACTATAAGGATCTATTTGAGCAACCAAATATCTTACCACATAAAAGACATTTAGACCATGCTATACCACTCAAAATGAATTTAAATCCAATCAACCTTAGACCATACAAATATCCACATTCTCAAAAGAATGAGATTTAAAGAAAAGTAGAGGAGCTTTTGAAAACCAATTTCATCAGGCGTAATCATAGTCCTTTTGCTTCCCCTGTGATCTTAGTCAAGAAAAAAGATGGCACCTCTTGAATGTGTATTGATTATAGACAATTAAATTCCCTCACTATCAAAGACAAATTTCCAATTACAATAATCGATGATCTCTTAGATGAGCTCCATGGTGCAGTATACTTCTCAAAGTTCGACTTGAGGTAGGGTTATCATCAAATTCATGTAGTAGAACAAAAGATATATAAAACAGCTTTTAGAACCCATCATGTACACTTTGAGTTTGTGGTTATGCCATTCGGTTTGTCTAATGTGCCTGCTACATTTCAGGCCTCGATGAATTCCATTTTTAAACCATTTTTGAGAAAGTTTGTCCTTGTCTTCTTTGATGACATAATAGTCTATAGATCAACCATGAATTCTCATGTTTCTCATATGCTTCAAGTTTTTAACACCATGCGTCAACATAAACTCTTTGCCAAACTTTCCAAATGTTCCTTTTCCCAAAATCAAATAGAATACTTGGGTCATGTCATCTCCTATGATGGGGTTGCAACTGATACATCCAAGGTTCAAGCTATGAGACAGTGGCCAATTCCCAATTCCCATATGCAATTAAGGGGTTTCTTAGGCCTCACATGCTATTATAGAAAGTTCATTCAGGGTTATGGAGTCATTGCTAAACCATTGAGTAACCTTCTCAAGAAGGATGCATTTATCTAGTCACCAATAGCACAAGAAGCCTTTGAAAAATTGAAATTGACTATGTGTTCAACCTCTGTCTTAAGGATGCCTGATTTTAGGGAGCCTTTTGTTATAGAAACTGAAGCGTGTAGCAAGGGAGTAGGAGCAGTGTTATCACAACAGGGAGGGCCTATTTCATACCTTACCCAAGCACTTAGTCTAAGACATATGAGCCTTTCAATATCTGAGAAGAAGTACTTAGCTACCTTGATGGCAGTTTAAAAGTGGAGGCAATACCTTGAGAGACATCGTTTTGTGATAAAAAACAGACCACCAGAGTCTAAAATATTTTGGAACAAAAGATCACCACCAGGGTGCAACAAAAGGGGTTGTTGAAGATGTTAAGGCTAGACTACTCCATTGAGTACCGAAAAGGGTAGGAAAATGTTGTTGTAGATGCATTGTCAAGAAGGATGGAAGAGGGCACTGAAGCCTCCTATTCAACTATTACAGCTATCTTGCCTTCTTGGATAGATGAAGTGTACAAGTCTTATGCAGAAGATCAATTTGCTCATGATCACATAACATCCTTTAGTATCCAAAGGCCATCAGCAGAGGCTGGTTCTTCTAATATTACACTAATCAATGGCATTATCAGAGTTAAGAGAAGGGTTTACATTAGAACAGCCGCAGATTTGAGAAAGCAAGTCATCATGGCATTCCATTCTTCAGCTTTCGGGGGACATTTAGGTATTGAAGAGACTTACCAAAGAATCAAGCGACCCTTTCCCTAGCAAGGAATGAAGAAGGGGGTGATAGACTGTGTGCAAACTTGTGATATGTGTCAACGCACTAAGAGTGATCATATGCCTTATCTGGGACTACTTCAAACTCTTCTAATTCCAGAAGGAGCATGGCAGCACAAAAGTATGGATTTTATAGAAGGGCAGCAAAAGTCTGAAAGGAAGGAGATCATCTGGGTGGTGGTAGATCATTTTACAAAGTATGGGCATTTTATTACACTTAATTATCCTATATGTGCTAAAAGACTTGCAAACATGTTCTTAGATAACATTTATAAACTTCATGGTCTCCCTCAAACCATCCTATCTAATCAGAACATATTATTCACAAGCAATTTTTGGAAGGAATTGTTCAAGCTCTTGGGATTTACACTTACTCTAAGTTCTTCCTATCATCCTCAAACAGATGGTCAAACTAAGTGTTTGAATCAATGTGTGGAGCAATATTTGGGTAGTATGTCATTTCATAATCCCAATCATTGATGAAAATGGTTGTCATTAGCAAAATTTTGGTATAATACTCATGCTCATTCTTCTTTAGGCACTACTCCATTCAAAGCTCTATATAGTTATGATCCCCCGTTTCCAACTGTGTCACGAAATGATATAACCAATGTAATTGAAGCAAGAGATATTTTCCAACAGAGAAGACAGTTAGTTCAACAGTTAAAAGATAATCGGCAGTTGGCTTAATCCCAAATGAAATTCTTTACGGATAGGAGGAGAACTGATCGATCCTTTGAAGTTGTAGATATGGTGTACTTGAAAATACAGCATTACCATCAATCCTTTGTGGTAGTATGCAAGAATGTGAAGCTGACTATTCGATATTTTGGTCCCTACAAGGTTCTGCGGAAGCTGGGATCATTGGCATATCGCTTGGATCTGCCTCGGGATGCTACTACTCGTCCAGTCTTTCACGTATCCCTATTAAAGAAACATGTTGTTGCTGATATAGAATGTTCAGTTCCACCTCCCATTGCTTCCTCAAATGGCATTATCCTCCAAGAGCCTTTGGCAATTTCGGGTTCTAGCACTGTCCAATAGAATAGCAAGGAAGTCCAGTAAGTTCAGATTCAATGGGCCAACCTTCGAAATCAGATGCAACTTGGTAAGATCTTAAGTTCATTAACAGTCAATATCCTATTTTTGATTCTTGAGACAAGAGTCTTTTCTTAGGGGGGAGTATTGTTATGAATTGTCATTCAATTGGTTAAGTAATAGCTCCTTGTAATAGCTTCCTAATTGTCGTGTATTGCTTTAGCTTTTAATATCTAGTTTTGGAGCGAATGTCAATTAAAGTGGTTAAGTGGACTAGATATTTTGATTGTATTTTTCCGCCATTAGTTTTGAAAGGTATAAGTAGTTTGTATCATCAATTGTAAAGATCATTCAATGAATAGAAAATATCTTCTTTTTCCTCTCAATTCTCTCTACTTCGTATCTCTATCTCAATTCTTCCTCATCCCATACTCTCTCTCCTAGGTTATGATCCAAGATTGATCTTGAAACATAACACAAACTCCTGATTGCTACTCCCTGTGACGAATTGCTATAATTAAGTGCTATAGATGGCCCCTGTTTGGGTATTGAATCCAGTGGCTATAGCATGCTCAAAGCACTCAATCATAGTCGATTGACATGGTATGCATATGGGATAATCTAATATCTTAATTACAAGAATTTTGGTTCCATTCCTTGCTGTCCATGATTGCGTCTGTCATTGTTCATTAAGTGCTCTAAGGTAACAGGGCTACTATTCTCTAACCCAATTCTTTGTTGTGCAAATTTTTTTTTTCTTTTTCTTTTCTGGTGTGGTAGGGGGTCTCTGTTCATACTAGGGTATATAGCGATATTATGTGCTATATGACATGATGTTTTTCTATGTTTTGTGATTCATTACTTCCAAGGTATGGCCTTGGGAAACTACCTTATTGAAGGTTTTGGGATATGCTTAAAGCCTTGACCTTATGGTGGAATGAGGTTTTACCCTCTTGGACCCCACGCGCGGGGGAGGGTGGGGGGGATATGTTGTGTTTTTCCATCACTATTCTTATTTGTTTGTCTTAATAGTGGAATTTGTGCACTCATATGATGTTTCTAATAGAAAATGTTAATCTTGGATGTTCGTGAAAGAAATCAAAAATCTTCATGTCCAATTAGGTGCTTATGGTAAGTATTTGTGTATAGATTATACTTATGTGGTTCTTTAAGCAGGTGCACAGGTGTCTATTCCACAATGTTTCTTATCCAACTATAATGCCGTTTTACATGTTGGAATGTTATAGGTACTAAAAGAGAGGTTGCCGATGAGGGACTAAAGTTACTAAAGATAAACATTAATCCATGTTATTGCCTTGTAGAAATGATGACGCTTCGCCAAGTTTTTTTTTTTTTTTTTTTGGGGGGGGGGGGGGGGGGGGGGGAAGGGGATGTGAATAGTATAGAAATTGAATCCTTATCATGTCAAAATACAAAACAAAATAAATTGCTTAATCTTTATTAAAATCCTTAATACATTATGCCTTGGGAGTTTCATCATTCTGGTTGTGTATGCTCCGATCCAAGAGTCACATAAAGGCCTTTTCTTGGACCTGAATGAAATTGTAGCTCATTTGTAGTTCCTTTCTCTTTCTTGTTTTGTTAGTAAAATTTCCGTATAATACATATTTCAGACATGTATTCATACTTTCTCATTTAAAAAGGGTGTGTGCGTGTTACTGCCTATAATATATTAAAATTTGCATTTTCATGATGTTATCCGTATAATACAAGTGTTGGAACACATATCTCTAATTTTTTCCATTTAAAAAATAATTGATAAATGAAAACAATCAATCTCTAGAACTAGATATTCATATTCTATATTTTGCTAAATTTATCGCTTTAACTCTCAAATTATTGATTGTATCGTATAATTTACTATATATTATATTTCTACTACCGCTATTGTTACTAACTTTAATCTTTACTTGAGAGAATGAACTAATTCTTCACAAAGACCAAAAAAAAAAAAAAAGGAAGGGTTTCCTATTAGGGACTCCTATCTCCTTAGGTTGCGATCTTTATGTTTAGACTACAATTTTCTAAACCTTCCCGTTGTTTGCCATCCATTTACTTGAAATAACCCTACTCAATTCCACCATTTGGGAAAGACTCGATAAATGACTAATGATAATGCTGGTTATATATTATCCAAATGCAATACTTTACCATGAACTAATTGTAGTCTGGGATCATGCTCCTTTATGGGCGGATAAGGAACTAATGAACTAAAATAAAGCTCGTCCTTTGAGGTATGACCCTAAGTGGGGGTACAATGGATAATGTTCGATCAATCATCTCTATTGTTGGACACACTAGATATGAAGGTAAAGCCCTATCATATTGTTTGGAAATTACGCTCTGTCAAAAGGCATTGTTAGTTCCTAATGTTTAGCTCAGTTACACAAAAATAAGAGCAAGATCTGCTAAGTATAGGAAGCAATCCTGAGGGGAACAACTGTGAAATTGGAAAAATTAAAGTTGAACTAAATAACAAGAGTGGCTCCTATTGTATTATAAAAATATTTGGGGCTATTTTTTCATAAAGAGTGGCTTATAAATAGGGAAGAAAACTCTAGATTCTTTCAAATGGTACACAACCACTCGAAAAAAAAAAAAAGGACAATGAATTGTCCGTGTCTGAGATAATATAAAGGTGTGGATGGCTAACCCTAACAAAATTAGGCATCACTTCACCTTGGAATTCCAATGAACAAATGAGACTTGAAATTTAGATCTTTTTGATGTAGTTTCCTTTATTATGAGTCAAGGAAAAGAATTGCAACCCACATTGTTAACTCACAATAGGTAAAATAGACTCTTTCCAAAGGCTCTACGCCCTAATGGCTTTAGTTCATCCTTTGCCAACATTTCTTGGATGTAATAAGGTGAGACACAACTAATGCTATTAATGGGTTTCTATTTCATGAAAAGTTCCTCACAAAAGTGAACCATACCTGTATCTCTCTGATCCCTAAAGTGGATATCATTGAAACCCCATATCGATACCAACTCATCAAATTATGCAATGTCTTGTACATAATTATATCCAAGGTGTTAGCTATAGTTGTCGTGGACCTCTTTTAGTTCACTTAATACTCCCAACTTAGGGGCCTTTTGCTCCATTCATGATAACATGCTTATCGTTCATGAAATTTATGACAGCCATTCATTAACAAGAAGGGAATAAGTGTTGGGTGGCCCTCAAGCAAGATGAAAATTGCTTATGATAGAGCAGAATGGGACTTTTACGAAGACCACTAGCCCAACTAGATTTTTGCCCTAAATGGATAGGGTTGATAATGCAATATGTTACCACAATGTCTTATTCTTTACTAATTAAGGACCGGCCCACAAACTAGTTTAAGCTAACTCAAGGTCTCAGGTAGGGAGACCTATTATTTGCCTATTTGTGCATTTTATGTATAAATGTCTAGGCAAAACAAGTTTAGCTTGCCATAAATGGTGGCCACTTGGGATTTAGGATAAAAAATAGCTAAGTCGATGCTCACCATCCCATGCCTCTCATTTGCTAATAATATGTTGTTATTATGTAATGTGACTATGGAAGTTTGTCAGGATCTCAAGACTTTACTAAATATATTGCTATCAATCCGACTAATTAATAAATTATAGAAAATCCATTGTGGTCTTCTCAAATAATGTTCCTCAATCTAACCAAAAAGGAATTTTGATCTCTTTGAGATTAAATACAACTAATGAATTTGAAGAAATACCAAGGCTACTCTTTAGTTTTTGGTCTCCCAAGTAGGGAACAATTTGAATATATATATTGACGATAAAATTCTCAGTAAGCTAGATCATTGGCGAACCAATAGGTTGTTTAAGGCGGGAAGCTTATTCTCATTCAAGCCAACCAGGAAGCCATCCTCACCCATGTTGTGTAGTGCTTCAAAATTTTAGGGGCTATAAGTGATATGATTGATAGGATAAGAAAGGAATTCTTTTAGAAGCAGGTCAAGCAGATCAAGATCATGACTATGGTTGCTTAGAAGAAAATATGTAAACCTAAAGATGCCGGAAATGGTGTCTTAGAAAAACCTAATTAGATAGTTTTAAATACTAAATAAATAAAACTATTTTTTAATTTATTATTTGATTATATTTTACAAGTCAAACATGCATCTGATTGTTTTCTAAAATATTCCATGACATGGACGTAATCCAATATGACATTTTGGGTTTCATTTAAGTGGTCAATGAGATTGAGCCACAGTTTTACTTAAATCAAATAAGTGATATGTTATCAAAAATATATGTTCATAGTTGGTGATGAGTTTGAACAACTTGTTTGATAAGATTATAATGTGATACTTTAGATGTCTTGTCTTGATAATGTGGATAGAGATCCAAAAGTATTATGTTGGGGTTGTCTATATGATTGGAACACTGAGCAGAACCACCTGAATTATTTGTTTCTTAACTTTTATCAGAGATAATTAATTCTGCATCAGTCTAAGCTTGTGCATGACTATTCGTTGCTTTGATGTACTAAAAGGATTAGTTAAAGTGTGTTGACATGAATTTTACGTGCATTGAGTAACGGCATAAAGTGTAGCGAAAATAGTTGTTTTACGTTGAATTTATAGTCTCTAACAAGATAAAGATGTCCCTTTAGTTGATTCACAAATATACAAACAAATTCTTGAATCTTTGGCCAAAATATTCCATATGTTTGACATTTAGAATTAATATAAAATTATTTTTGTATTATTGAATTGTTCGATAAGGACGAGTTGGAAACTACGGTGAGAGATGTGTGAAAAGTAATGGTAGTAGTTAAAGTTGTTTTTACTCAAGAATGTCTACTAGAAGGGTTAATTGTCGTAATAAAAGTTATTTTGAAAAGTCTTAAGTGAATATATTTAATTCTAGAGTGATATAAAACTTATTTAATAGAATTAAATTTTATTAAATGGTAATCAATTGTTGTCATGAGATGAACGTCAGATTTGACCCATTTGAAGCTAGAGTTAGATTGTCCCTAAGGTCCCTTTACAAGCCTCAACTTAAGCATCATCTGAAAGTATTTAAAATAAATTTGTGAGATGAATTATTTATTCATGAGATAAATAAATTTTATACGAAACTAAATTTATAAGATGAATTTATACATGTGAGAATTTAAAAAAAAAAAAAAAAGCAAAAAAATTGCATTCTAATCCGTGGTAATATTTTCTCCCAGTGATACTGTATGCACGCGAGCTGACCAACTAGAGATTGACATGCTTTTGGATCAACTTGATTAGCCGTGGACGAATGGTTACGGGACACGTGTCACGCATAAATCTGCCCAAGTGTGTCATCCGTGTGGTCTGTTGAGGGCCTATCAAAGGCCACCACATTTCACTGTTTTTCCCCTTTATAAATTCATGTGTTTTGCCGTGAGTCAATTAAGTTTCTCATGTTTGTAGAACCTAGTTTTCTCGCACAACAAAAATTTTAAATTATTTTAGGGGTTTTTTAAATTATTATTTAGTATAATTTTTTTAAAAAATTATTTTTATTAAAGATTGAAGAAAAAAATTTTGTTTCAAAATTTTTTATAAATTAAATATTTTTGGGAGTCTACACTCTCAGTGCCAGCAGAAGTTATTGTAAAGAAGACTTTGAGGTATCAGAAATCTTCTTGTAATTTCAGATTTTCAAGTTAGAGTTAGGATTCGCGTTTCTGGTTAAATATTTGATATTTAATTTATTTTTCTTTATTTTATTTATTCTACATTTATACTTGTTTTATTCAAGATTTTTCGATTGTTGTATTATGACCCTATTAGAGTAAGATCTTAATCAAATTAAAAAGTTTAATTAGACAGGGCTTTAGATTTAAAATTAAGAATTTTAAATTGGTATTCCATTGCGCCCGCTCAAACCGATCTAAGGAAAATTTTTGAAATATGTTTCCAACAAAAGGTGCAGGAGGTCTTATAAAAATTGGGCCAAAGGTCTTACAAAACCCGACAACTTATGCATTCAACTGGTTCGAGCCAAGTACCTCCAGGAGTACACCCTATTCAATTAGAACGACAATCCTAGAGATTCTCGGACATGGAAAACATCATGGGGGACAGGAGATCTTCTTTGATAGCGCATTCATGTTTGATTGACGGTTGTCAAGTTTCTATCAAGCATGCTTCGTAGTGTGCCTATGTCCCTTGACTACAACTAATTGGGAGTAAAATTTCTAAAGATCTAGAGCTTAAGGTTGTTGACTCTATAATCAATGACGTGTAGAATTTTGGGGAACTGTCCATGATTTTACACTATGACATTGTCCCCTTGTGATATGGTGATTCATATCTTTCTTTATAGTCATAGGGATTACTTTTGTTTGGGGATATACTGCAAATGGTGAATTCTCAATAAAGTTTTTGACCTGAGTTGCTCATGGTATCCCGTGGTAGGATTGATAAAATTGGCCCTTCAAATGAATTTGGAATCTTGATATTGCCCCTTAAGTTAAAGGGTTTAGTTGGGAATTGTTTCATAAAGCTCCATCCAAGCTTAAAACACTTCAAAAAGGGGGTATCTGGTTAGACCAGATATGCCCAATGTGCTTAGAGAGAACTGAAAATGTTGATCACTTGTTTGTGTACTGATGATTTGCAAAGTGGTGTTGGACCTATGCATTGGAGGAGGCTTTGGACCCGTACAAGATTGACATAGACTGATCTTCTTGATTGGATTTAGGAAGATTGAATATCCGGGAGTATGAAGGACAAAGATCTGCTAGGTCAAGTGCTTATTTTTATGTGGGTTTTGTGAAAGTTTCATAATGAGGTAGTCTGCAAGAACATAAGACTAGATCCAAAGAGAGCCTTTATGGGATCTCAAATGAAAGTTATGGATTGGAAGCTTGGTACCAAGTGAATCAAGATAATAGGCAAGCCCAAGTCGGCAAGAAGCATTATCTTGAATATGTTCGGTCCACCAAGGGATGGATGGATTAAGCTGAATTTCAGTGGCTCAAAGCGGAATAACATGTAAACGAGTGCGTATATCATTAGGGGATCTCTCTCTGGCGCATGGTGTAGGACAATTGGGAATGCATCAGTCCTAGTTATAGAAGCGGTGGCAGCTCAAATGGAACCTATAAGTGCATGAAGATAAGACTTTCTCATATTGAGGAAGATAACCTAATAGCAGCAAAGGTCTTCAAGAAGGAGTTTGTCTGTCTCTTGACGATCAGAACTATCATTGAAGATAATTGAAAAACACTCTAGAACTTCGACATGTTTTGTGTCTCTCACTTTTTTCAAGAAAGCAATCTAGCATCTATTTATAGATAGCCCTATAGTATTCTTCTTACCTTCTTGAAAGAATTATATAAATGTATTTATTTTCATTCTTGATTACTTAGAGATTTTTTTATTCCCATTCCATAACAAATTTGAAAATCTAACCCAAATTCTATCTTCATTCTATTTATACCGTATTATGTGCAATTTTTTGGGGTAATAGAATTAATTTGACAAAAATATTAATGTCCGATTAAGTTTGTGAAAAAATTGTGGTTATTATTAAGTGCAAGTCACAATACTATGGTAACAATAATAAATTTTACCTTAACGATAACAATATATTTTTATCAAAATATTATAAGGAGTTGTTATTACAACGAGAAGAATTATTAATACGACAATAATAATATGATTTATAAAAAATAAGAACCATAAATTTTCTTAAAAATAAGAATAAATTAGAAAAAGTCCTTCTAACTTTTGCTTTAATAACAGAAAACTTTCGTCACAAATAAAGCTACTTACTAAATCTCCTCATTTTTGAAAATTGACACGTTGCCTCCAAATAATTTTTTTGACCATTTTGATCCTCAAAATAAAATGGTAAAATATTTGATTTTATTTTTAGTTAAGACTTTTCTATTTTAAAGAAAAATATGGATTTTTTTTATATTTTTAAAAAGGGGTTTTCTATAGTCATAAAAATTATTATTTTAATTAATTATATTAGTGACATTATACAACAACAACTAGCATAGTGCCACAAGGGCTCCCACGTGAGCGGGGTCTGGGAGGGGTATGATGTACGCAGCCTTACCCCATTAGGGAGATATCCTAATGAGAGACTATTTCCGAGGATCCCCATTCTAGAAAGCAAGATGGCATAAAAAGCACGAAGAGCACAGAGAGCATGATAAGTATGGAAGCATCTAAGCAAAAGCAAAAAAGAGAAAGTAACCAAGCATCTATGGGAGAGAGCCTACCTAAGGGCAACCTACAAGTATATAAATGGTGCAAGCAACTAAAAGCAAAGCAGAAATGCGCATAAACAGATAGGCATGTAAGAAGCCTGGTGACGCTAATACTAGCCTAGAAGTTCTCGACGTTCCTAACCCGCTATATCTGTTACCCTTATACTAATTCTCCACTGAGCTCTATCTAATGCCATTTCTTCACTGAGGTTGAGATAGGCGAGGTCTTGTCGAATTGCTTCCATCCAACTCTTTTTGGGTCGGCCTCTTCGTCTCTTCCCGCGTATAACATGGAGTTGTTCGTATCTCCTGACAGGGTGCTCGGTCCCCTCCTAACATGCCCAAACCACCTCAAATGTTGCTCCCGCATCTTATCCTCGATTGGGGTCACGCCTAATTGACTTCTTATGACTTCATTCATGATTCTATCCTTCCTTATGTTTCCACACATCCTCATTTCTGCTACCTTCATCTTCTGCATGTGATGTTTCTTAACTGGGCAGCACTCTGCCCCGTAAGACGTAGCCGGTTTCACTACCGTCTTATAGTATTTCCCCTTTAACTTCAGTGGAAACTTCCTATCATACAGTACCGCGGAGGCCATTCTCCATTTATGCTAACCCACTTTTATCCTGTTGTTAACATCTGCGTCCACTCGGCCGTCATTGCACCATGGAACCCAAGTATTTAAAGCACACTTTTTGCAATATGCACTCTGATCCAATCTTGACATCTTCTGTACTTGGCATGGTAGAAAACATAGGACTTAAGTTCCATGTACTAGGTTTTAGATCTACAAAGTCCTAGCCCTTTCGATTTTAAGGCCAATCTCCAGAGTTCTAGCTTCTCATTCACCTCCTCCTTAGATTATTCCACTAGGACTATGTCGTCCGCGAAAAGCATGCACCAAGGCACGTTCCCTTGGATGTGCCTGGTGAGCTCGTCCATAATCAGAATGAACAAAAAGGGGCTCAAGGCTGATCATTGGTGTATCCCAACTGTAATGGGGAAGGCGTCTTTCTCCCCTTCCGTTGTGTGTACATTGGTTTGTGCATCTTCATATATGTCCTTAATGGCTCATATACCGGGCTAGGGGATGCCTTTCCTCTCCAAGACCCTCCATAGGACTTCTCTCGGCACTCTATCATATGCCTTCTCTAGGTCAATGAAAACCATGAGGAGATACTTTTGTCTATCTCTATAGTACTCTATTGACCTCCTTATGAGGTAGATGGCTTCTATTGTTGACCTGCTATGCATAAATCCAAATTGATTCTCTGATACCCCTGTTCGTTGTCGTAGCCTTCTTTCTATAACCTGTAACCAAAGCTTCAGAATTAGTGACATTATAACATAAATGAAAAAATATTATATTTTATCTCATAATATTTTTATGAAAATTTTAAAAATATTTTTTATCTTCTAAACTTATAATATCATTACTATAATTAATTAAAATAATTATGTTTTTATAAATATAAAAAATTTCCTCAATTCCTTTGATAAAATATAAAATTTTTTATTTTTCTAATAATATAAAATTTTCTTCTAAAAATAAAATTAAACATTTAATCCCCTCACTTTTAAAGGGCAAAATGGTCAAAAATAAGTTGTATGGGGGTTAAGTGATAAATGTTTAAAAGTGAGGGGGTTTTGTGAGTGTTTTTATTGGTAAGGTGGTTGTCTGTTTAAAAGACATGAAAATTTTCTATAAGTTATCCTAAAAATAATAGTATTTTTTGGCAATAAAAAGCCCAAGGCAAATACATTAAATTAACAAGGTCCTGTTGGAGATAGGCCGTTACAGCATCGAGAGTAGTACACCGCCAAAAATGAGAACAACTACTCCTAAGGTGATTCCTAGCCACGCAATTAGCCCCTGAGTTATGAGACCTTAGGGCCCAAAAAAAAAGCATAGAGACTAAATTAGCTTGAATCACTCTAATATAGCTAATGATAGCTTGATATTCTATATTATAGCTAGACGACACATCAAGAACTACAGAAATGACTAGTTTACAATCAGATTCAAACACAACATAATGAAAATTTAAAGACCGAGCAAGGGCCATAACAGCTTTTAAAGCTTAAACTTCAGTAACCGCCACAAACGTCACCCAAGATGAATCTCACTAACTCACAATCGAAGTTCCTTCATGGTTCCTAAAAATAATGGCCGGAAAAGCTTTTCCATAACTACAACCATACCCTCCATCTTAGTTAAACTTGACATATCCAGGGGGGCTTAATCCATCCAGAAGCATTCTGAAGGGGATGGACTCTGTTAGGGGCACAACAAAAGGAATGAGCTTCCTTATAGGAATGGCTATCGTTAATAGTACAATGAACAACCGCAACAGGATTAAGCTCTTTCCTGTTGAAAACAAAATTATTGCAACTTTTCGATAACCACCAACGCAAATGTAAGCTAACCTCCACCACATCATGGGATTTACCCAACATAAAAATAGTTTGCTCCAACCACTTGTTAAACCTCGGAACGCCTTCTTTCAAGGGTTTAAAACAAAGGGAAGAAATGAACTAGGCAGCCTTGATTGGAGAACAGAAGAAGATGACGTGTTATATGAATTTGGGTTCAGTCAAACACCTCGGATATAAAGGATTTTGACCACTTTTCTTTTAAAGAGATTCACCATAATGGGGAGAGCATTATTAAGCATATGCCATATCACAGTTTTAGCACAAGAACTTATATTGAAATTACACAAAATTTCATAAATTTTATCATTAATAGTAAAAGAACAGGAGGGGGAGGATGAAGGGAGGTTGAAACAATTCCACCATACATGATAACCATACTTTATGGAATAAGCACCATTAGAATTATAGTTCCAAATGAAAGTATCTTTGGACCTAGGACCGGCAATCGGAATCCATTTAATGCATTCCACCTACTGCTTTTCAAAATACACATTAAGCTTCTAGATATTCCACTGCCGAAAAGTAGGGCAGATGAGATCCACCACTTTGTTGACATCACAACTCCGGGTTTAGGGTAGGCAACTTTTTGAGGAGGATTGCTAGAAATTCATTCATCATTTCAGTAGAAAATGGAGCGACTATTATGAACATTCCACCTAATCCCATATTCTGACAGACAACAAGATATAATCACACTTTGCCAAAACCATGACAGGTTATAACCAAGCTGTGCTTCAAAAAAATTGCAATGGTGAAAATAAATCCCTTTAAGGACCTTAGCCCATAAGGAATTGGGCTAGCTAAGAAGTCTCCACACTTGCTTTGCCCTAGAGCTTTATTCATTCCAATCATTTCTCAAAAACCCAAGCCTCCTTTAGCTTTAGGCTTGGTTAGGACATCCCACTTTCTTCGGTGGATATTTCTTTCACCGTTAGAGTTATTCTTCCACCAAAATTTTGACATAATTGAATTCAGATTTTGGGAAAAGGTTTTGGGGGGAAGGAAGTAACTCATAGCATAGTTTGGGATGGCAAGCACCACCGCCTTAATGAGAACTTTACAACCTGCATAAGAAAGAAGATTCGATTTCCACCCTTATAGTTTATTCTTTATTCTCTCCAGAATATAGCTAAGGGCCTTTTTCTTCCCCCTATCCCCACAATGCTCGAACACCCAAGTACTGATCACCTTTCTAAAAGATGTTGACATTGAGCCATCCTTAACGTTCCCTTCTCTGATTAAGAGTCACATTACTCGAAAAGAAAATACATGACTAGGAAAAATTAACAGATTTCCCAGCTGCATTGCAAAGTAATCATGTACCTTCTTAACCACACGACACCCCTTTTCATTTGTCTAAAAAATAATAAACAATCAGCAACCAAAAGAAGGTGAGAAAGAGGAGGGCACCCCCTTTTGATATAAAATAGTTTCCAATCCCCATTTTTAAGCTTCATGAAAAATGAGTCTTGAAAGAGTATCAACAACCAACAAAAGAGATATAGGGATAAGGGGTTCACCCTGTAG
This sequence comes from Simmondsia chinensis, assembly GCA_018398585.1. Classification (NCBI taxonomy): domain Eukaryota; kingdom Viridiplantae; phylum Streptophyta; class Magnoliopsida; order Caryophyllales; family Simmondsiaceae; genus Simmondsia; species Simmondsia chinensis. Next base: position 12,245,628 of record JAGTTD010000013.1, read on the forward strand.
GTGGCCTCTACCAATATTGAAAGCTTGAGCTCTTTTGCCATTAAAGAGCGGACCAACTCTAATTATTTTGACACATTACATAACATGGGATGTGAATTGTTGATTAAAGCCAATTTTTAAGAGCACCCATTCTAGGAAGTCCCAATCTACTTGATCATATGCCTTGTTAAGATCGAGCTTGAGAGCGGCAAAATTTTTTGTCCCTTTTTAAGAAGATTTGGAGCATGGAAAGCTTCGTGAATAATAATAATAATATTATTCTGAATAAGTCTTCCCCTAACAAAGGCACTCTGACCAAGCGTAACAATCTCATTCATAATAGGCTTCATTCTATTTGCTATTATTTTAGCGATTATTTTATAGCTAAAATTGCCCAAATTGATCGGTCTAAAGTCTTTAGTGGAGGGAGGATTGGGCGCTTAGGAACAAGAGTAATATTCATTTGATTTAAGCTACAAAACCATTAGCGATTCTCAAAAGAACTTTTGACTCCCTAGCATACATCCCCAAATAAATATTCCCAAAAATTATGATAAAATATACTTGAAAATCCGTCGGGGCCGGGAGCTTTTAGAGCTCCGAGCTAGAATACCGCGACTGTGACTTCATCATCAAAAATTGGTGCTGAAAGGGACTGATTCATCTCTTCTGTAATGATGGGAAGGATCACATGAAGAACGTTTTTATGATTTGAGGTTTGACATTCTCATTCTACTCAGGCTCCTTAGTATACATTCCATCATTGGAATTGGTTCTTCTTCTCTGAAGAGTCATGGCTTAAAAAAAATCAAGTCTTTTTATCTCCATATAAAAGCCAGTTCACTTTAGCTCCCTGATGCCAGTGCTTCTCCTTTTCATCCCATATTCTTTGTAGCTCCTGGACTAGATTTTTCTTGTCCTTAATTTCTTCATCATTAAGCCATCTACTGTAAAGCTCACAAATTTTGTCAGATAATCAGGAATCTGCCACTCATGATTTTTATTCCACTTGATCAAACCATCATTGCACACTACTAACTTTTTATGCAAGCAATACATTCTTGATCCCCTTTGAAGTAGGGACCAATCGTTCTTGATTAAATCTGAGTACGACTCATCATTCAGCCACTTATTTTTGAATTTAAAATCTATCTTAACAATAAGTTGCCTTGGATTCACATTAATAAATAGAGAGGGCATGATCCAATCCAACGGCCAATTCAAGGGTTGCTTCAATATCAGGAAATAGAGAAATCCACGAATAATTGGTGGCTGCATACGCTCCTTGATATTTGTTGAGCCGCCGTATTTAACAGTTGATGAGTAAGGACACCCATGGACCTCAAGCTCTGTAAGATTGCCATGACTATAGAAATCAATTAGGATTGCTGAGACTTGAAGAACATGAGAGGTGCCATTAAGCTTATCCCAACATGAAGAGATAATATTTAGATCACCTGCCATCATGAAAGGACTCGGGTCTTTTTCCACGAGCCTCTGGATTCCATCCCAAAAGGACCGCTTCCTACCTGAAACAAATTCACCATGCACAAAGAGTTGCATCCATTCTTTTATAAAGTCAGTTAACTGTAAACATGTACAAATAAACCTGTCATTACATTCAATGATCTTAATAGAAACCTCATCCTGCCACATTAGAGCCAGCATGCCCCATCATTTCCAACATGATCAACGCAAAATAAATCAATGTAGCGAAGTCTTGAAGCAACCCGTTGAACTTTCTCCTTGATCTGTTTAGTCTCCATCAGAAAAATCAAAAGAGGTGTATGTTTCCTAGTCAAATTGACTAGGGCTTGAACTGTAAAGGATTGGCCCAATCCTTGATAGTTCCAAAATAAAAAACTCATGAAACTCAAGGTGGTTGTTCAGGGTCAACCGCTGCAAGCCCTAGCACAACTTCATTTGAGCCGGATGCTTCGCTCGCATCACCATCACGAGACATACAAAGGGACAAAAAATCCTCCCCATTACCATAAAAGGAAGTTGCTTGAGTTAATTTCTCAATTTCCACTTTAAGTCTAGCAGGTTTCTTTAAGTTCAACATTTTTCTTGAATTTTTCCTAATCAAAGGGGCAAGAGCAGAAGCCTCCTCATGTGAAAAGGGATTTGGAACTGCTTCCTTAGTGAAGATCTTCTCCATCTCCCCATCTTTATCTTCACTCGTAATAGTGTCAAGTTTCCAAATACCAAATCTATCTTTTTTGGCCATCATCTGAATAAGTCCTTGCATCATGGCTTTGACTGTCTTACTATCTGACCAAATATCTTGAATAGGGAAAGGTCTCTTCCTACCCTTCCATTTACTACCTCCTTGTCCTTCTTAATATAAATAACATTGTCCTCACTCTAATTCCAGCATTCATCAAGCATGTCTAGGGCCATCCTCCCCCCGAACTTGTTCAACACACCTCCTCTATGATTGGGATTAATTGAAGCTTGGAGTTGGGCACTTTGCGCATCATGAATCTCTCTACTGTCCCTACTTTTTTCCAATGCCAGATATCTAGGAGATTTGAACAACTTCTCCCTATTTTTTTGAGGCCTTGCCCCTCTTTACCGACCCTCCTACAATCTCAGGCACAAAGATCTTCTCTAACCCATATTCCACTGCTCTCTAGGACCCATCATAACCTTTGCTGCTTTTCCACTCTCATCAATAGGACATTTCTTTAAAACATGCCCGATTCTACCATAGCTATAAGAGAAATCCGGGAGGTGCTCATACTTGAAACTAATCCATTTGTTTTCCTTTCCATCTTTTTTCAAAAAGAAACCTTACTTTAATGGTGGAAAAAGAGACAACTCTACTCTTGTCGTTACAAATTTACTCTATAAATACCGACCATTATTCTCCATATGTAGCCTAACAACTCTATGAAATGCTTCACTATTCTCTTTGCATTCTCTATATTCATAATGCTCAATGAGTACAAATAATAATCTTACCTTAATAATAACAATTAATATTAATAATTTATTTTTGACAATAACATTGCTATCATACAATGCAATTTCAGAATTTGAAAGTTCTTGTCGGCAGTACGACCGGGCCATCAGCGACCCGCCACAACAAGAACAGCAAAAACGAACCCTTTTACCCCCTTCCTTCTATGCCTCTCCTCTCTCTCTCTCTCTGCCCCCCTCCCTCTCCCTTCACTTCCTCCCCTTTACACCAACCCAAACCCCAATTCTAAGGAAAATTACCTCATCCGAACTGGGTCTGCAACACCACCATTAACAAAGGTCAGGGGTACCCAGGAGATGTGGGGTGATGCTCGAAGCTTTGATGAACTTTCTTTGTATTTGCTGGAAGCCCTTCGGCGTTGACATCGTCGATGGTGAAGATTGCGTTGCAAAACACGGCAAAGAAGGTCTCCTTTGGTACCACGACATTGGGCGCTGCACCTCTGGTGAGTTCTCCATGGCTGTTGTTCAGGCTAACCAAGTGCTTGAGGACCAGAGCCAGATTGAGTCTGATCGGCTTGGGACCTTTGTTGGGGTTTATGATGGTCATGGTGGGCCTGAGGCTGCTAGATACGTGTGTGATCACTTGTATCGTCATTTTCAAGGTTTGTGTTTTTACCTTTCTTATACGTGCCCGTGTTAGGTATATGAGTATAAGGGTAACCCAATAACAAGTAGAGCAGGCCCGACCCGAGGAGAGGAGGCAAACTTTATATGTAGAGGTAGAGGATTGTATACCTAATTTGTTCACATATCACTTTTCTTTTGTAGTTTGCGTTTTATTGGTGTTTGTGGATTGGTTTTTTAGGGTTTTGTGTTTAGAGTAAGGGTTGATTGTTTGTGATTGTAATTGGTTTGTGGTTAAGTTGATGTCTTACGTTTTGGGTTAGTTTGGGGTTGTTGTCTATGTTTGGTTCTGTTCTTTTATGTTGATTCTTCATATTGTTCTTGCTGTTAATTTGGCAATGTTTAGGTGGTGCATGGAGAGATAAGACAATTGTTGTCTGTTGGGTGTTATGATTAATGTGATAATCTACTAAGAGGGAAATAGTTGTTGTGGTTTGTTTTGAGTTTCCTGTTCTCTATGTGGTATTGGTTTCGGGTGTACAGAGAGAGAGAGAGAGAGAGAGAGAGAGAGAGAGAGAGAGAGAGGGGGGGGGGGGGGGGGGGGGGGGGGGGAAGGAGGGACATATGCGTGGATATTTTGAGGACAAAATTTGATTTAATGGAGATTGAGGAGTCATATGGTGCACTCATGTCAGTGAATATGAAGGTACTAGCTAGCTTAGTTGGTCAATTCTCTAGGCAATAGTGCTTGAGACCTGAGATTGAATCCCATCTTTGGCAGGGGTGTGGACATTTATTATGGGGTTTGGGGACTGGAAGTGTTTCCTATTGTGCAACTCTTGTCGACTTCTTATTAAAAGTAAAATGAAGATGTCAGGGGATATTGCTAAGTAGATGGCGCTTTGTGTTGTCGTATGTCAAATTGAAACCGAAATGTAATGGATTCGGGTTATTGTGCTTGGTCTTGATTTTTATATTTCAGATATGATCTTGGGCTAGGACACGGCTTTCCTTTAGGTTAGCACCCTGAAAGGGTAAGCCTCCTTACATCTAAAACACCTCCCCACCATGCGCTCTGGCAAGAGCCCTTGTGGCACTAGAATTGTTGTTGTAAATATTAGTCCTCAGTTGGGAGTTTCTTTTTTTTTTTTTTTTTTTTTTTGGTTGTGGGGGGGTGGGGCAGCGGGGGCTGACTTAGTCTAAATTGTGGGTTTTAGGAAGAGTACGTGACATAATGTTTTTTCTTCTTACTTAATCTAAAAGTTCGTTTACTAGGCACTAGGGCAACGGATCCCATTAGAACTCCGAAGTTAAGCGTGCTTGGGCGAGAGTAGTACCAGGATGGGTGACCTCCTGGGAAGTCCTCGTGTTGCCAACCCTATAAAGTTGGGGGTCCTCAGAAAGAACCTCTCGACAGGATTACACCCTGAAGGGGTAAGGCTGCGTACATCCACCCCTCCTAGACCCCACTTATGCGGGAGCCCTTGTGGCACTGGGTTTGTTGTTGTTGTTAATCTAAAAGTTCGTGTTGTCAATTAGAAGGGTTTTGTGCTCAGTTCTTTGTGCCTGCGGCCCCTCTACCTCTCTGAAACCAGTAGCATTGCTCCTTTTTTACTTGAACTTGATCATACTGAAACTTTTGTCATCTTTTATACTATTGTAGTGCATTATGCTCATTCTAGTGACTTGCTTTCCTTCTCCAGACCTTGCTTTGGCTGGAGCCCTTTGTGGCATTGGGCTTGTTGTTGTCGTTGTAGTGACCTGCTTTCTCTAATTTTTGGTGAATGTAGCACAAGGGTGATCAATTGTGGTCATTTTCCATTAAAAATTAATCATATATAGCAGCATTAGATGTTGATAATAGGAGGGTACCTCATGACAAGATGATAGAATGTCCCTTTTCCTTCGTCTTTCCTAAAGATGGGGTGGGAATTTCCCTTTTCTGCATTGAGAGTGTGCTGTCCAACTGTACACCAATGTTGTGTATTAAAAAGTTAACTCGTACTGAATGATAATACATTTTTTCTTTTCCTTATATGATTCATATGGTGAAAGTATGTTATGTATGAGTTCATTTTCGTGTTTCTCAAACATGCGTTCTTAGGCTTTGTGCTAATGCAGCAATATCAGCTGAGACTGAGGGTCTCGTGACAACTGAGACCATAAGAAGAGCTTTCCGGGAAACGGAGGAAGGTTTTACTGCTCTTGTATCTGAATTATGGAGCATGAAACCCCAAATTGCAACTGTGGGGTCCTGCTGTTTAGTTGGTGTGATATCACAGCAAACTCTTTTTGTTGCAAACCTCGGTGATTCCCGCGCAGTGTTGGGGAGAAAAATCAGCAGCGCTGGTGATATTGCTGCTGTTCAGTTGTCGACTGAGCATAATGCTAATATTGAGGCTGTAAGAGAGGAACTAAAAGAGTTACACCCGCATGATCCTCAAATTGTTGTTTTGAAACATGGTGTTTGGAGGGTAAAAGGAATTATTCAGGTTAGTTTAGAGTGTCCTTTTCTACTTCTGTTATATATCTTATATTTCTCATTTGCCGTAAGGATGTAAACCCTGGACCCCTTCACCTTTGTTACTTGGTGCAAAGAATGATTTTGTCGGTAATTCTCCATCTCTTTTGTTTGCTTTATTTTGGCGTGTTTTCTCTCTTCTTAACTGTGATTCTTCCTAAAGTTCTGCTTGATATTGCATGAGAACACTTGGTTGCCTTGGTATGGTAAGTCTTGTGTAGAAATATGGGCTTGTCAAACTTTCTACACTGAATTGCCATAGATAGACTAGCTTTAAAGTAAGGTTCCACCAGGCCATCAAACATACACCAAACATGGTTCCTTCCATTCTTTAGATAGTGATTTTGGATGTTGGTGGTAAGCATATGAATTAAGATAAATGTCCACTTGGCAGTGATGGTGAAATGGCATTCTGGTCATCTATGTGGATGAAGTATTCCTAGATTTACGACATTTCTGTTTGTTGTAAGATATATACATGCATGAACAGGTCTTCTGTAATTTCTATGATGTCTGTGGGTGTGTGTCTCACAAGATCATTCACTTAATTATATCTTAACATGCTATCATTCATGATTTCAATCATTTATCTTCAATTAAATGTCTGAAGTTTTTTCTGTTTACTTAGAATATTACTTTCTTCATTTCTTCCAAGTGATTTTCTTGTGTCAGTAACCTAACATTTAAGGGAGTGCACCGGGGTTTTCTTTGTTGGTGTTTCTGCAACTTTCCAACTTATAAACTTCTGCTCTAGAATAGAACTATGAAATTTTTGTGATAATAAAAAGGAATGGAAGTTAATACAGAAAAAAACAATGAGATAAAACTTTTGGCAATTGGATAGTGGGGGTAGAGAGGGGTAAATGGGGGAAGGGTAAGGAAGGGGGGAGGTAAGGGGTTATCCTACCTTTGTTTGAATAATGTTTAATAGAGAGGGGTGAGCTGAAAGAGGGGTAGATGTGTTACCTTTGTTTGGCAATTGAGTAAAGAGAGTTATTCTTAAAACATGGACAAAATTATTCAAATCTTTTAAAACTTTCCCCCCTGCCCCCTAGGAAATGGAATTTAGGACCTCTAGGAAATGGAAAGTTGGCCAGCATTTCTAGAATGAGCAAGAATCGTTTTCCTTATGGATTGTTTAACCATCTTTTTAAATGAACTGGTCCAATAGGGTAGAAAAGAGAAAGTATCCTAATTGGAACCTTCTACTGCTCTTATGTTTTGATTATGTAATTTAATTTTTAAAGTCGTTATAGCCATGCAATTGTTTGATGTCATTGTGATTTCTTGTGTAGGTTTCTAGGTCGATTGGTGATGTTTATATGAAACATGCTCAGTACAACAGGGAGCCTATTAATGCAAAATTCAGGCTTCCTGAGCCGATGGACATGCCAATCTTGACCGCAAATCCGTCTATTATTTCACATCATCTGCAGCCAAATGATTCTTTCCTTATTTTTGCTTCCGATGGTCTATGGGAACACTTGAGTAATGAAAAAGCTGTCGAAATTGTCAACAGTCATCCTCATGCAGTGAGATTTTACCTTCGACTTATCGTTAGATCTAACATGTTATATGTTCTGAGATTTAATTTGGTTCATTTATCCTTTGAACTCTTAGCCTTGTATTTTTCTGATCGTATGTTCACTCATCTTTCAGTGTCTCATACACAGCTGTACTAGTTTTTATTTCTTTACTTACTATATACTATACCCTACCCAGTTATGTCACTGGTAAGAGTTTCATGCCTGAACAACTGTCGAATTTGAGTATGATACTTTTAACTGTTATTCCAAATAACTATGAAGACTAATAATTATTGTATTCTTTACCCTATGTGACACTAAACAACTCTTGTTATTCTGTAAAATGCAAGAAGAGTCTCTTCTCTAATGTCAATTCTGTCTCTCCTTTGCTTTTCCTTGTTTTTACCCTCACTGAGCCCATTTATACTCCCTTCAATCACCACTGCTTACCGTTATCCTATCCCATTAATTTTCAACAAGCTGCCACATAAACTCCTTTGCCTCTTCAGTGGTGGTGGCCCCTTTCGCCTGTCCTGCCATACAGACCCTTTCTTTATTTTCAGCAACAAAAAGCAATCCTTGCACTTGGTATGCATGAGTGAGACCTGATTGGGTAACGTCCTTCTAGTATTTTCCAAAGAGTTTAAATGTGTCGTATATCTTACCTGATACGACTTCCATTTGCTTCATTTTTATGAAGGTACAAAATTTGCGTTGGGGCTATTGTGGGATGATAAGACTCAGTTTTTATAGTTGGGAAACATGAATTTTTATGGTGCTTTGGGTTGCATGCTAGAGTGAGTTTGGTTCTTTCTTTTTTCTAACAAATATTGGGAAGCAGTAGCTAAATCATGGTATGAACTCTTATTTATAGAAATCGCTTAGTTTTGTAAAAGCAGTACGTATATGTGTCGAAGCTAAATTGAAAATTCCAAATTTAGAAAAGCCTAAGAAAAACTATCAAGGGTGTACTATACTAGATTAGAACTAACAGTGTACTCTAGTCATAAGGGTAGTATACATCTTTTGAGTCTTCAATGCATTGTTAAATTCATGAGTGTTTTTGTGTGCTGACTTAAGAAAAGGAGTTTATCTACTGTGGCAATACAAGGTGGTTATGGCAAATTAGGACATGTTTGGTCGAATTTCTTTTCCAAGGAAAAGTGCTTTTTAGGAGAGGGGTTGGGGGGGCATATATATATAATTTTTTTTTTCCGGATTTGAGGGTGTTTGGCCTGAGAAAAAGAGAGGAGGATTAGACATGACCTTACCCACCTAAACCTTACTAAAGAGATGACCTTAGATAGAGCTGCGTGCCGGTTAAAAATACACGTAGTCGACCCAGCTGTTAGGAGAGAGTACACCGGAACTAGTCCATAGTGCTCCTAGGCTTGTATGTTTGTTATAGTCGCTGTTTTGTTTGACTTGAGTAGTGCCTGTTTGTATCAGACATGCCTATTTTCATTTGACTTGAGCAAGATTCTTTTTAGAGATTGGGGCCCTTCAGAAACAGTCTCTTTATAGGATAGCATCCTATAGGGGTAAAGCTGTGTACATCTTATACTCTCCTAGACCCTGCCTTGCCGGGAGCCTCTTTGAGGCACTAGTCTGTTATTGTATTCTCAACGATTGAGTCTATTCAACCAGCGCTTCAATGTGGTGCTGTGAGCCAATTTTAATTTGAAAATGCTGTGCTTCACTGATAGAATTAATAGTACCCACAAAATGAAGCTCCAGATTTCGTTCTCAGACATTTTTGTATACGCTAATTTGGTGGTGGAAATGGCTGCCTAAAAAGAGGATATAGTTAAAGCGATGATCTTTGGCATCATGAGAACAGTTCAAGAGAGTTAGTTGATTAAACTTACTTGGACCCCAGTAGACTTTTCTTCTGGGTCACATGGTAGACATTGTTGGGTAGCTTTTTGTCTAATTGGATTCTCACATCTTAGACAATATGGCCTATGTGGTTGATTTTGTGAGGGCTTATAGCTTGGAAGTTAAAATCTATTTTAAGCAAGTTGTTATATAGTGGACATATATATCTTTCACATGACCCATTGAAAGTTGTTTCACAGTGATGAGATAAAGAGGTGATTGACGTTTTAATTCTTGAATTACTTCTCTTTCCGCATCAGGGAGGAATATTCCAGTCCAGAAAGAATCTATGGATTCACTAAAATCTTAAAGTTAGGGTGCGTTTTCTCCACAAAACACACTTGTTTTCCAGTAAAATATTTGTATGAAAACTGATCCTGGAATGGATGTTTGAAGTTTCTCCGAATATAAAATGTTACTGGCACTTGGCAGATCAATTTTCTGAGAGTTCACTTGGAAAACACTCTAAAGTTGTTTCCGCAACATTGAGGTTTAAGCAATGTTGTCGTTGTCCTTCCCAATCCCTTATCCCCCCATTCCTCCCAAAAGCCAGTCTTTATCATCTCTCTCTCTCTTTCCCTACTGCCTTCCTCAAACCACCAATTCAATATTCTCATCACCTGAAGCTGTTGCTGCTGCTTTCCTCTTGTTGTTCTTTCCTCCCACCCCCATGCCTGGTATGGTTGTTAGCCTTAGCTGCTGCTCCCCCTTTGCCCTTGTGTCTGGTTTGCAGTTAGACATCGTTCTTCATCCACCCATTCTCATCAATCATTCTCCAAAACCTAGGTGAAATCTTCCCGGCGCCCCACCCAAAAAAAAAATCCCCTCCGTAGACTTTGGTGCAAATTGACGGATTAAGGTCAAACAATGAAGATACAAGCGAGAAAATTAAGATTTTGTTCTGATCGCATTGGTGAAGTTCTGGATTTGGAGAGACAAAAAGGTGGGAAAGGGAAAAAGGAAAAATGGTTTCCTTTGTTGTGTGTTCCAATACGAAGAGACGATAGACAATTGGGGAGGGAGAGAGGAGGTCAGCAGGGTGCTTGACAGTTGTTGAAATCTGTGTAATTTGAGCGCATTTTCAGTTCTCAAAAGTGGATCTTCAAATTGCTCGTATCTTTTCATGTTTCTTAGAATATTCAGTTGCAAAATCCAAAATCAGTTGAACTGTGGAAAACTGGAAAAATGTCACTATAATTAAACTCGAACTTAATTTTCCGCCATTGTTGGTGCATGTGTCAAGCAGTAATTTTCTGCTATTGGTGGTGCATGTGTCAAGCGGCCCTCAGAAACAGCCTTCTTTTAAGGATAGTACCTTATAGGGGTAAGATTGCGTACATTTCACCCCCTGCTGAGCTTTTTAGGCACTGGGCTTGTTGTTTTTGTTGGTGGTACATGAATCATGTAGTCATGAACATGCTACTATTTCAATCTTCATTTGGTTTTCTTTTTGTTATGCATTTGTCTTAGAGACATTTATGCTTCATATGTAGCTCATGAACTCCCTCTATTGCAGGGTAGTGCCAAGCGGCTAGTTAAGGCCGCCCTTCAAGAAGCTGCAAGGAAAAGAGAGATGCGGTATTCTGATCTTCAAAAGATTGACAAGAAAGTCAGGCGTCATTTCCATGACGACATCACTGTTGTTGTGTTATTTCTCGACCATGATCTTATTTGCAGAGGCACAGTTCAGGCCCCTCCAGTTTCGATTCGCAGCGCTTTGGATCACTGATTATTGGCTCCTTTTTTAACATGCTTCAAAATTTTGGCTTGTACATTAAGAGCCTCAACCGAGGATTTCTATGGGTTGGATGACATTTTGCGAGGCTTTTCTGGGGGCGTTCAGTTCCTAACACAAATGCCTTCGATATGTTTTATTTGCCAGAATTAGTAAATATCTCAGAGATGATGCTTTATATTTTCTGAAAATGATCCCAAACACAAGTTCTGGCCTTTTGAGTTTCTTTTTGCGATTCTTTGTGTAACTGTGGAAAGTGTTGAGGTGAGATTGAAGATGATGCTATTGCATGCAAGACGAGGTTTTTTTTCCCCCTTTTGTCTCTGTCTACTCTGTCTGTCTCTTTCCTTTACTCTAGAGAGATGGGTGATGAATGTTCACATAGCGCTTTGTAGTCCAAGTTTCTTGGTGTCCTGTACCTTCATGCTCCCTTCTGCAGAAGGATTTTTCCCCTTTTGCAGTTTGAAGTTGAGAAGGGACATCAAATGATTCTAACATGTGCACGAGACACTTCGATGTGTATTTTCTTTTATCCTTTTTACCTCACTCGTCTGAGAAAGAAGAGAGATATGGAGAGACTTGTACTAGTGGCAGTAAATTCCGAACGGGATGTTCCAGGAGAAAGTATCTGTGAGTGGTCAGTGATGATATTTGTCTTTCTTTGCTTTGCTGCATTCTTTTTCCTACTTCGAACTTTATAAAGATTGTTCTTAGTTCCTTAATAGGAATGCACTTGCATATAGTGGATTTCATCAAATTGGACAAGAAATGAGTTTTTCTTTCTATTGTTGTTCATAGAAATGACGATGGAGCTGCCCATAACTGTGTACCCGCCAACTACCTCATTTTTTGCCATGGGTATGAATTGGATACATATATACTCATCTCAACAGTAAATAGGAGTTACTAACATTCAGTATTGCCAATAGAGAAGGTCAACAAAGTAAGCTATATATTGTTGAAATATCACGATTAAATTTGTTCTAGTACTCAATTTTGAGTGAAGAAACTCATGTTGAAGTCTACGAAGGCCTAGGAGAACAATATCATCATCTTCTAACAATTGCTTACCACAACTATGACACAACTCCAGGTGCAGAGAGTCAACAAATAAGCAGCAATTTTAATAAAACTATGTTCTATGTACATAGATTAACTCCTTGAAAGAGCACAATGATGGGGAAAAGCCTCATTCCTTCAACAATTGTTTACTTTTATCTACAATTATAAATCATGTTCCACCTTCAACACCATATATCGACAAATGTCTTTCTTTGAAAATGTTATCATCAAGACTAAATTGTTAATGTCAGAGTATCTTGTAAAATTTTGTGATTATTATTCATTATGTCATATTATTGCTCCGATAATAACAAATTTTCAAAGTAATTAATTTTCAAGTAAGCAGTAGTGGGACTAGAATGAAAGCATCTAGCAGTAGGCTCAAGATAGATACAAACACTTCAAATACTGCTCCACAACAAGTGACAAAAATAGGAGACTTGCCATAAAAAGAAAGTGATGCGAGTCAGAGTCACAGAATTCTTTCCAGTCTGTCTTTTTTTCTTCCTTCTGTTTTCTTTTTTTTTTTTTATATAATTACTTCCTTCTCTTTCCTTTTTTTTTTCTTGAAAAATGTTACATGTATTCAAAAAAACACTCAATTATGTATATTATAGCACTTAATGAATTTTAAAACGGTTAAAAGAAATTTTAAAATTAACGTACAAGTTGTGGAATCTCCAGCAAAAATAATGAAAAAGGATCAATTTTGGTGTAGGGGCAAATAAAAGAGGATAATATTTAGCATAGGGGGAGGGGATAGTTTGCAATTGCTAGGATTCAAACTTGGGTGAGGGTCTGTTCAAAAAAAAAAAAAAAAACTCGGGTGAGGGAGAAAAGTAGCGGGAATACATTAATGCTGGACTAGCTTTTACTCATATTTCATAGGAATATAAGGAATATACCCAATGTCTCAAGGGCTCCCGTATATGCAGGGTCTAGGGGGGCGGATGTACACAGTCTCCCCCCTTCAAGGTGTTAACCTGAAGAGAGGCTATTTTCCAGTGCCCCCAACCTGAGGGTGAGGACTTTCCAGGAAGTCACCCATCCTGGTACTACTCTCGCCCAAGCACGCTTAACTTCGGAGTTCTAATGGGATCCGGTGACGGCGTGTTGGTGCCCTCTTTGGTTTTACTCATATTTCATATGCACTTAAAACATAAAAAAAACAATATGACAGCCTCATGCAATAACTGACAATGAACGGCGTGGTTTAAGGTGGTTGATTAAAAAATTTTAGACTTTTGAAAGTGATTTTCTAAAAAATTTAAAAGTTACGTTGATTAAGTGAAAAATGATTATTTTACAAAGAGGTTTTATACAAAACAACTTTTAGTTAATTAAGGGTTATTTACACCAAATGTGTCTATATTTTTCTTATTGTGGCAATTCGATATATGTACTTCTGATTGTGTTAATTTAATTCTTTGAGTAAAATTGAGGTCAAGTTTGTGACACAATTCTTAATGGTCAGGTCACAAGTGGGTTTATATTGAGTAACTTGCATCTAACATAATTGTGTTGTTAAAAATTATATCATTAACTTAAACTTCAATTCAACTATAGGACTAAATTGGAATAATGTAAATTATATAGGGACTATTGTGATACAATTTAAAATATAAAGACTAAATTAACACAATTAACAAAATATAGGGACCTTTGTTGCAAATAAAATACTTCTTTTGAGGCACGACATTGTATATATATTAGGATAGGCAAATGTATTGTGTTATGTCGTGTTTGTGTTACGCGGGTGTTCTTATAAATGGAGTCAACCTAGACCCTACTTGTTTATTAAATTGGTTAGAAACTCTAAACCCTTAACGAACCTAATTATTAAACGGGTAATTCGCACGTAATCTATTTTATTATATTGGTATTTTTTCATTAAATGCTAATTTGTCAACTTAGAGACATGTCAATAATATACCTAATGGTTGATAATAGTAATAAATACATGACATATTTATAATTGTCGAATTAAACTATCAAATTAATATAACAAAATATAGTTTGAATTGTCTTATATGAGATAAGGTACCAAAAATTTATATATAATAATAGTAGTATACTACTCAAATATCTAACATACTTATATACACATGTCAAGCATGTCGAAAATGAGTTACATGGATCAAACCCAAATTTCTAAATGAATGAAACGGGTTAATCCAGATTCAACCCGACTTCAAAAGCCCCCGCTATCTTCGAGCCGAGCTCATGTCTTGCTATCAAGTTGTGTCAAATTTTGTTAGATTTAATATATATATATATATATATATATATATATATATATATATATATAGTGTCACCCACTGCTTCTGAGGCAGATACAAAAGCAATTTGACTTCAAATTCGCCCGCCATTACAACAGTTCCCCAAAGTGGGGAGAGAGAGAGAGAGAGAGAGAGAGAGATGAAAGAGCAACAAACTCCTCGGAAGGAAATCTCTCAACGCCGATCAAAGGAGCTTCCCTCCAAACTTCCTTCCAAGGTACTCCTTCCATCTCTTTACCCTTCTGCTCTCCCCTATATCTCTCTCTTTCTGATCTCTTTCAGATTTTGATTATCCAGATCCCAAAGAAGAGTTTGAACGCTGCGTTTTCATCTGTTAGTGAAGATGCACTTACTGAATCATCAGTGCTCGAATCGAATGATTTCTCTTCTATTTCTAAGGTTTTTGAATAACCGCTTTTTCACTTAGATCAAGTCAATTTCTACACTATCGCAACTAATTGACGGTTTAATTACAGAGCCTTATTGAAGCGTCACCGAATCAATCGCTCTCAGCTTCATCCGATTCCACTCCTTCTTGCGCGATCAGCACTGTTGATGATGCGTCGTTTGATGTATCACAATCTGAATACCACGGAACGAAGATCGGCTCTCTAGAGGTCGATGTACTGATGAATCTTCTTAAACAAGCTCGATTTCAGGTTTTGAGTTCGAATGATGTCGATGTTCGATCAAGGAAGGTTATGGATGCATTGATTGAAGTTTCCTTGAAGGATTTGTGTGAGTTGCATGAAGAAAGGGATCGAATTGACATGATTCTTTCTGCTAGAGTTCGCATCATCTTCATCTGCTGCTTGCTGTGGTTTATATTCGTTTTGATGATGTTCTTCCGTTCAGGGAGTTCAAGTTCTTACGCTCATCCTCCGCCAACCTGAGTCCAAGGTCGAAGATTACTGGAACTATGCTCTTTCAATTTGCATATAGAAGTGTTACTTTGTGTGTCATGAAATGAAAAATTGACGATGACGTAGGAACAGATAAGAAAATTAATAAGTAACGGCTGCGGCAAGGTTGGAAACTCACTATAGTGAAATCAATTTTAGCTCCTTGATAGCGTAGGTTGAGGATGAGTAATGTTACATGACACGAGAAGGGGGGTGCACGAAAATGCCACGATTAGGTAATAGTTTGTGGCTTTTTTTCTCGCGACATACAACTTTTTTGGGCCAAGGATATAGAAAAACTTTCGGCTCATGGAGAATTAAAGGGAACACTCAATTTTATTGAGAATTTTTAATTGAAATGATAGATGCCAAATGCCTAGAATGCTCATCCCAAGGGTGTTTATAGATGAAGACTCATAAAATCGTAATTAAACACCCTAGAAGTAGCTTATAGAAATTGGGCTAAGACTGCATTTGGTTAAGCTTTTAACAATTTAAAACTATGAAAAACTCATAGTTGACAGCAAGGCTTGTGTTTGGTTTATACATCTTTTTCACAACTTAAATAAAAAAATAAAAAACTGTTTTATAACTAATTAGATAAAGATGCAAAATTTCATCATTTTCTTAGCTTATTTCATAAATAAGTAATAAAAAGACTATGTTAGTATTAATTTTTCACCACAATGACCTACTTTTTACTTTTTCTCATCACTTGGACCTATCACCATCCCTTTTATTCCATGTGTTGTGACGCTTATCACCCTTTACTATTATGACTAGTCATTATCACGATTTTCTTCTACATATTATAATTAATTGATTATATTATTAACTTATTTTTTTTGTGATTATAATAGATAAATTTCTTTTTTAAACGTGTATCCAAACACTTTATTTTGTAACAAAAGATCTTTTTATACTGCATATCCAAACATTTCACTGTAAATAACAACAACAACAACAACAACAACAACAATCCCAGTGCCTCAAGGGCTCCCGAAAAAGCGGGGTCTGGGGAGGGTAGATGTACGCAGTCTTCCCCCTTCAGGGTGTGAACCTGAAGAGAGGCTATTTCCGAGGACCCCCAACCTGAGAGGAAAGTCTTCGTCGCCTCATAGACACCTGTGAGCAATGGGTTGTGAGTAATATGTCATGAAAGAAAAAGAGTAAGCCATAGCCTATGAATGCCCTAGAGGGGACTATGAGGCATAACCTACTCTCCAAGACAGCTAGAATACGCAATTAAGCCAAATAAACAAATAAGCGAATAAGCAAATACACAGATACACAGATAATCAAATAAGCAAAAAGGCCGATATTAGATAGATAGGCAGATAGGCGTATAGGTAGATAGGTGCAGCCTGATGAGCCTATACGCCTATGAGCCCATAAGTAGCAGAATAATCAGCATTATGCGGCCGCTACCTCTGGTACTCCTATGTTAGTCCTCCCTCGAGCTCTAGCTCTAAACTGGCTCTATCTGAGGCCATCTCCTTCCGTGGGATTAGGTGGGTGAGGTCCTGCCGTACGACTGCAGTCGTCCCTCCTTTGGCCTGTTTCAACCTCTTCTTCCTAGCGTGGTACAAAGCTGATCGCAACACCTAACTGGAGCAGTGGATGGTCTCCACCTGGCGTGACTGAGCCACTTCAGAACAACTTCTTCAATTTTATATTCTTTCTTCTATCTATGCCACGCCCCACTATGCCACATACCACATCCCTGATGGCCGCCCCTGGGACCGCAAGTCCATATGCCCAGGCTTTGGAATAGGCATATCGTAGGTTCGTGGCACTAGATCGGGCTGGCGAGCGGACAGATGTTCCTACGCCGCTACATCGGGAACGCCTATCCTAGTCCTCCACACTGCTCTGTCTAGAGCCAACTCATCATTTAGGTTGAGATAGGTAAGATCCCGTCGTATTGTCTCCATCCATCTCTTCTTAGGCCGTCCTCTCCCTCTCTTCCCTTCTGCTATGTGGAGTTGTTCGCATCTCCTGACAGGTGCAGTGGTGGGTCTCCTTGTGACATGCCCAAACCACCGTAAACGTTGCTCCCTCAACTTATCTTCTATTGGGGCGACACCCAGTTTACTTCTAATGACCTCATTTCGGATCCTGTCCCTCCTTATGTGTCTGCACATCCACCTTAGCAGTCTCATCTCCGCCACCCTTATCTTTTGAGTTTGGTGACACTTTACAGGCCAGCACTCTGCCCCGTAAGACATAGCTGGCCTCACTACCGTCTTATAATATCTAACCTTTAATTTTAGAGGGAATTTCCTATCACATAGTATCGCCGCTGCCTTTCTCCATTTGTGCCAACCCACTTTAATCCTATTGTTGACATCTGCGTCCACTTCGCCATCATTCTACACCATGGAACCTAGGTACTTGAAGAATGCTTTCTAAGGTATGTGCTCTGGTCCAATCCGTATGACTTCTGCGCTTGGCCTAGTAGAGGTGCTGAACTTAAGTTCCATATATTCTGTCTTAGATCTACTGAGCCTTAGACCTTTCGATTCTAGGGCCAACCTCCAAAGTTCTAGTTTTTCATTCACCTCCACTCTAGACTCACCTACTAGGACTATGTCGTCCGCGAAAAGCATGCACCAAGGTACATCCCCTTGGACGTGCCTAGTGAGCTTGTCCATCACCAAAATGAACAGAAAGGGACTCAAGGCTGATCCTTGGTGTACTCCTACCGTAATGGGAAAAGCGTCTGTCTCCCCTTCTGTAGCGAGCACGCTAGTTTGAGCATCTTCGTACATGTCCTTGATGACTCGTATGTAGGACTCGTGGATGCCTTTCCTCTCCAGAACCCACTATAGGACTTCTCTTGGCACTCTATCATATGCCTTTTCCAAATCAATGGAAACCATGTGGAGGTCCTTCTGTCTATCTCTGTAGCACTCTATGGACCTTCTCAGGAGATGGATGGCTTCTATTGTTGATCTTCTTGGCATAAATCCAAATTGGTTCTCTGAGACTCCTGCTTGGTGGCGAAGCCTTCCTTCTATGACCCGCTCCCATAGTTTCAAAGTGTGGCTCATTAGTTTGATTCCTCTGCAGTTGGCACAACACTGAATGCTGCCTTTATTCTTATAGACGGGGACTAGTATGCTCTTCCGCCAATCATCAGGCAGCTTTTTCCCCTGGAGGAATTGGTTGAATAATTCAGTCAACCATCTTATACCCGTTTCTCCAGTACATTTCCATGCCTCAATGGGTATACCATCAGGGCCGGCTGCTTTACCCCTGCCCATCTTCCTCAATGCTTCCCTAACTTCCTCGGGTCTAATTCTGGTGCAATGGTCGTGGGCCTTTTGCACTGTTGTTGTTCGTGGAACCTCTGGGGGAGTAATTGTCTCTCCCTTCTCATTAAACAAACACTGTTGTAAAACAATATAAATCTTAACTGAACAGATCTTATTAAAACAGATAAGCCGAAAAACATAAGTCGAAATATAAGTTGAACAAAATGCACCCAAGGAGGGCTACCAGCTAAGCCCAATTAAAAAAAAAAAAAAAAACTGAATAGAAAAGAAAATACTCAAATCAATTTGGGACCAGCTTCATGGACACTCCATATGAAACGTAGTACCCGAGCATATTGAGGACATGTTAGGCGCTTGTTAATGCACATAGCTCATCGTGATGAGGAAACTACTTGAATTGGATGGATTGCGAGGGGTGGCGGATCCAATTGGATGTAAAATTTTCAAATTGAAAGGGGAAGGAAAAAGCTACGCTTAAAAGACTTGCATGTAAGAACGAATGTTGAGGACATGTTAGGCGCTTGTTAATGCAACATATTGTTCCTATTGTCAAAAGTGAATTGCTAATTAGATACAGAAAAAAAATATTTATTGATATATGGTGAAGACATCAAGTTTGATCCTCAGCCATCAATTTGATCATATCTTTTTTTAATCAAGCCATCAATTTGTTGATATCCTTACCTTTTTCTACCTCAATTTTATATTCCAACTCATTTCCAACATAAAACCTTATTATTTTATGGGAGTTCTACAGCACTTGAAAAATTGACAGTGACAAAAAAAAGGAGTACAAGGAGAATTTGATGAAAGATGCCAAATCAATTCTTTTCATCACGCAAGGTGTAAATAGATCAATTGTTCAATGTATTTTAGATGCTAAAGATCAAAATATGTTTGGAAACTTCTAAAAAGTAAAGTCCAGAGTTATTTCAATTATATGGCGGTATTTTGATAATCTAGTCATGAAGGAGAGTGAGAAAAATACAACCTTTTGTTTCTAGGGTAATTGAAATAGTATCCAGTTTAAAACTTGTGGGATTATTATTATTGTTTATAGTGAATTCAATCAATGTGCTTATTCATCATATTTAAGTTAGGTTTTAGGTGGGGTTCGTTAAGATGAACTAAACTCAAGCTCTAGCTATGCACCCGACTTCATATTTCCTACAAGACAAAACAAACGGCTAGAGGGGCCCGTGGGGTAACCCACGGGGGATTCCTCCAATGCTCAAGTTAGTATGAATCCCATAAACTAATAATAAAGGTAGTTAATAAATAGACATAATAATGAAGAGTTAACAAATTAAAAGGATCATCAAAATACTTAGTTGATTCTGTAAGAGGTTATGATAAAATAGGCTGATAAAATACTTAGCTTAAGATGAGCAAGAAGTTTGTGCGAATATTGCTCTAGAGAGGTGGAGTCGAAGGAGGCATGAGGGAATGCCTATTTCCCTTCATCCCCACCCCCTTTTTATTCTTCTTTACCACCCTTCCCTCTTGACACATGAGGAGGAGGAGGTGGAATAAAAATGAGGATCATTTAGTGATAATTGGTGTATTTGCCTCTTTTTTGGAACTTAACTTAAAGAAATAACTTTTTCTCTGAAACGGCTTAGAAGCACGGTTGGGACAACTTTGATTTTGGTTCATTTTTGATAGTTGCACCCTTGGAGAGCACACAAATAGAAACCTTATTATGGAAAGTCACCATTTGTAGCAGTTTAAGAATAGAGTCTGATGGTTCCAACATAATCTCAATTTCAAAAGAACTACAAAGATAGGCACTCAATGTAGAAAGAACCCAACCCCACAACAAACAAAGAGTGAAATGTCAACACTTAAGTGTAAAACCTAGACCGAATAAACACTTAACAACACTTTACTGTTCACAAAAACACTCGACATTCAGAAAGATCAACCCTATTCCTAAGGGATGCATAGCGTTTCCACCTTTTCACATTTGCAAGCTCGATCCAAGCGATGATCAAGCTAAAAAGCAAAAGAGGAAGGAATCTGACCATTGCATGTAGGCTTGTCAAGCAAATTAGCTCCACTTTCTTTATTGATAGGGTAGAACTTACTAAGGATAATTCATAGTCGCTAGTTTGACTCCATTCATGGATTCTCATAATGCGTATTTGCATGTCGAAAAGAGGAGTAGTCGGGAGTCTAAGCCTCACCTGAGGGGTAGCAAGGGGAGGTGAGACTGTTGATTCCAGAGGCATGTTGCACCTTCTATGTGAAAGGCTTCTCCAAGATTTAGTGGTGGTACTTTGATGATTCGTAATTTGGGATGGGGCAGACATATGAGCATACTTCTCTTCCCTACTGTCCCATGCAGGGATTACAAAATATCCCTTGTTAGGCCCACCAGGAAGAATAAGTTGGTGATGATTGAATGAAAGGGAGAAGAGGGAGATTAAAGAGGTAGGGAAGGACGTCTCGGCTAGTTGTTTGAGCCTCCTGGGGGAATTAAACCCATCAGTGGTGTGGATTATACACCGGCAAGGCTATATCTTGTTTTGAGGTTAATATTCAGGGAAAGATTTGTCGTATTTCATGCTGGGGAAGGTGAAGTTATGTAAGTAGTTGATTTGAAGGCTAGCTAGTCTCCTAAATCTCTTGATTTGAAGGTCGAGGCAAAGAAATAATCAACTGCAACCTTAGACGATAAACCTAATTTTTCCATATCTAGTACAGGAGGTAGGGCATTCCAGGGTAGATCACTAGATATTAGTCGTTCCTTCCAATCTATGAGGGGGAATAATCTGGGTTTAATCCCGATGAGTTGGGAATGATAAGAGGAGAGATTGCTTGCTTCCTACAAATAAATAGTAGGGAGGACTAATAGAATCGATTTAATTAGATCAGCTGCAGGAAGCCCAACCAATGCTTTTAACTACAACCAAGGTAGATCGCTGGAAGATTTCATTGATATTGAGGTTGCCTGGGAAGAAAAAGAAGGATGGGAATTGCCTTAATTGGAGAAGAGGAAGACATAACACTACCATCTTCACCTCTATCTAGAATGTGAAAGCCCTTCTTTTTTTTTTTGTCCAAGGAATTCTAGATTTTTTTTTATTGCACCTGATAAATGGATCAGAGTAGGGGACTCTCCCACTAATTCTCTTTACTGCGAAATCCTTGAAGAAAGTTAGAATTTCTAATTGCATGAACAAGTTATTTTCTAACTCGTCCTTTGGTCAGGGAAAGTAGGTAGTCCAGTTCTGCCATCCCCTACTCTCGCTTGCTCCCCGTGTAGTCGTTAGTCTGCCGGGTTCAAAGTAGCTATCGGACGAAAAGATGAGGATTGCCGTCATGTCTTGCATCTTGGGAGGATATCCGTCTTATCCAAGAGGAGTAGCATCCATCTTCTATAGCGAGCACTGGCTCTCCTCTGGTTGTGGGTCAATTAGGACACTCCATGTCAATGAGTTGCTGCCAGCTAAAGTCAATGACTCATTGCTTTTCATGGACGATATGGCGGGTTTTCACTTTGGAGGTTCACTGCACTTGTCCCCTCTTGGGTTGGTTGAATGTGTCAGCTTTTGGGCTTCTAGTATACCTACTCTCATGGAAGAAGAGCGTAACTACAGCTCGCAATTCCCTATGAAAAAGTCTAACGAACCTTCTCTTGTATTACTTCTTAGGTCTGCCTTCCTTAATTGAGCCCTAAAACTTGCACCGGTGGTTGCATATATAAGAACAAGACAAGGGTAGATCTCATTCTCACTAAATCTTATCTACTCTGATATACATATCATCGAATGAAATTCAATGCAAAATAAATGGCTTCATCTACATTGAGGGTCAGCTTGGTGAAAGGTGTGATGCTATTGTATATAAAGAATTACCTAATTTAACCTCTATCCAATTTTAACCCTCGGTCTGTTAAATGGATTCCGACGTTTTGGACCCTCTCCCGCCTGACTTATGGTCTCCTCTTCCCCCAAATTGTAATGTGAGGCTAGCAAATGATCGTCTTACGATCATGATACTCAGAGCCTTAAGTGAGCTCCTTGTCACGGACCGCTTAGTTCCGTAATAATTTTGTATAATTTTATTATGTATCGATGTACGGTGGGAATGTTCCAGAAGACCACGGTTAGTTCTAGGCTCTTCTAGAATATTCTTACGGATATTTATGTACGTAGTCCAATTTTGTAAGGACGCAAACCTTTGGGGAAGTGCTCGGCACAAATCCGTAAAGGGGCGGGTCCATAGGACGTTATGTAAAATACGTGTAAATATCGTATCGGGTAAAAATAAAATAAAAGTGTAGGATGTGCACTTAGGGGAGCAATAGGGACGGCCATGACAGGAAAAGAAGGGCAAGGAGTTTTCCCTCCAAAACCCAACACTTGTAAAAGAAGTGTAGGAAAAGTAGAGACAAAAAAGGTAAGCCTAGGACAAAAAGGACAATAGGGTGGTTGGCTAGGCAAGGACAAGAGAGACAAGAGTACAATGCTTTTGCTTTATTGTCCCATGTAAATTTGTTTATAAATACAAGTGTAAATACCAAGGGAGGATCAATTCCCCATTTCACAAAACTCTTCCATCTTCTCTCTCTCTCTCTAAAACCGTGACTCTCTCTCTCTATGTGTATGTGTGGTTCTATTTCTTTTCCTTCCCAAATTATATTATTCCGCTGCGTAACTTAACACTCTCACATTTTCGGGGTTAGCCTGACTTAGCGAGGTACTTTCGGAGTGAAGCTAAGTGGCATCACGGGTCTTAACGAGGGACCTTAGGGGTGAAGTTAAGGGCATTGGGAGGCCGTGACACTGGTGAAAGTGTCATCCCGTGACAGCGTGGTATCAGAGCAAAGGGTTGCTCGTAGCCGGGAGTGAAACCGAGAAGGAAAGGAGTTCGGGCACATCACAAAAGGAGGAGAACCGAGAGGAGAAACCGAGAGGAGAGTTGGAGATCCAACCGTGTGGGCCTAAGTCAAGCAAGGGTAAGGACCGGTTCATCATAAAAGGTACGCTTACTAGTCTTGACATGGACGGTGTCAACATGGGGTTGGTGCCGGGTGAAAATCTTGAAGTTCACACAACCGTGAGCACTTCGGGTAGAAGTACTTTTGGTTGTCGGGGCAAGCGACCTAGGCGTCATAACTGTTTCTTGTGTGGTGAGCCTCACTACGCTCGTGAATGTCCTAAAAGACAAGCACTAGTGGAGCGGGTGGCTGCACTTGAACAAGAAACGGGGTTGGATGATGAGGGTGCTTGCTGCGGACAAGAAGGGGACAGCACGCAGGGTGGGGGAGACCTGCGTGCCGCTGAGCAGGTTGCTGTCCAGGACCGGACCCAGACATGTCAGGCAGTGTCGGAAGCACAGCAGGCAGTGTCAGGCGGACAGGTCCCAGGAACCAGCCAGGACAGGACCCAGGACCGTGCCCAGGCACAACTGACAGTGTCGGGTGCACAGGTCCCAGGGCCCAGCAGAGACGGAGACCAGGACAGTGCCCAGGGACGACGGACAGGACCTGGTGCACAGGTCGCAGAGTCGGACGAGACGCGGGCTGCTGCGTTGGTTCAGACGCAGGCCCATGTCAGGGCCGAGACAGAGGGTGCTGCGAGTGTCATGGCACAGGCCCAGGGTGCTGCGACGCAGGCCCGGGGTGCTGCGTGTGACAGCAAGCAGGCCCGGACCGAGGAGAGTGCACGGGGGTGCACGAATGTCAGGACACATGCCGATGGGACTGTGCATGGGTCTGAGCTGAGGGCACGGGAGTGCCTAACAAACCAGACACGAGCCGATGGGACCGAGCTAGGGTCTGGGATGGTGGTGCGTGAGTTTTCCTTGGGTGCACACATTGTGCATGCCTTGGGGGCTCATGGGGCTGAGACACTTGAGAGTGTGGAGGTCCAAAATAATTTGGGTGATGTTGCATTTGGGTCAGCCGCGGGTGAGCTCGAGACACAGGCCAAGGGGATCCGAGGGACTAAGGCACGGGGGTGTGTTGAGGTCCGATATGCTGCACGTTGGGGCGTGCATGGATCAGCCGCGGGTGTGCATGGGGCGCAGGCCAAGGGGACTCAAGAGACCGAAACGAGTGTGTTCGTGGAGGTCGAGCAAGGTGCACAACAGGGTGCACAAAGGGCAACCGAGGCACATGGGTGTGCCAAGGGACAAGGGCATGCGTGGGTGATGCAGGCCCAAGGTGCTGCTGACAGAACCGAAGCCAGGGAAGAAGCAGAGGTTCAGGAACATGATGCTGGAACCGTTGCACAGGTGGTGCACGGGGCTCCCAAGAGGGAGGCCTACGTTGGGCTTGGTAGGCACATGGCCTCCGAGAGTGAGGCCTACATCAGGCTTGGTAGGCACAGGGCTGTGCAGGTCAGTGCACAGGTCCTGGGCCAGGCCCAGCAAAAGGCACTGGAATCGGAAGGCACTGGCGACAACAGAAGCAGGACACGGGTTGATGCCCAGGATCGGGCACTGGCCCATGTCGGGACACAGGCGC
The DNA here is from genome assembly GCA_018398585.1 of Simmondsia chinensis. Classification (NCBI taxonomy): domain Eukaryota; kingdom Viridiplantae; phylum Streptophyta; class Magnoliopsida; order Caryophyllales; family Simmondsiaceae; genus Simmondsia; species Simmondsia chinensis. Next base: position 12,270,815 of record JAGTTD010000013.1, read on the forward strand.
AGGGGACTGCGCTGGTCTGGGAGCAGGCCTGGGGTGCTGCGCTGGTTCAGGTGCAGGCCCAGGCTACACCGATAGAGGCCCGGGGTGCTGTGTTTGCTGAAACGCAGGCCCAGGATCAGAGGACCGAGGTGCAGGCACGCACCAAGGTTCCGGACGTGGTGACGCTGACTTTGGCGCAAGGGTGCGCCGGGGTCCAAGGAGGCGCGCACTTAGGTGGGCGTGACTCACCAAGAACAAGGCACTCAAGAATGAGACACGGGGGTGTCAACACAGGGGTGCTTGTTGCCGTTGAGACCAAGGCGCTTGATGACAAGGGTGCCAAACAGAAATCCGGTTCGAGGCAAGGATCGGAGGGGCTCGAATTGGGCCTTGACAAGGGGGTGAGATGGATGAAGAGAGGGGTATCTTCATCTAGGCTCATCTATGATAGGGGACGTGTAGTGTCAACTTGCATTATGGGTTGGCACGACACACCGGGTTTGACGGTGGTCCTAGAGGGTGACTTCAAGACGATGTTGGGGACGAGTTTCTCCAATGTCCTAAAATCACTTTTACTTCCGAGGAATGATGTTGTTAAGATGACTCAAACCAAGGAGGCACCAAGTGAACTTGAAGACACAAGGCCACCTTACGAACCGAAGCAAACACCTTTGGGGGCAAGGGTGGAGTTCAGGACCGTGGACCGAGCAAGAGGCACACATGAGCTGTTTTGGAGTGCGCCGGTACTGCGCATAACAGGGCACATAGTGGGCGTGGGAGTGCTTGGCCTAGGCATGGCAAGGCATGACTTGGGACCGGAGGCACGAAGCTTGGGACTCGGGGCGCTGAGCTTGACATTGGGTGCACATGGGGTGCGCCCTCATTCATTTAGAGTGCCAATTGAGGCACAACACTTGGGACGGGGTGTGCATGGGATGCACATCCTAAAACGAGACACTTCTTCAAAAATTTCGAAGTCCGATGCAAAGGAGGCCGAGGCCTACACGCAAAGGACAGGGGCAGAGGAGAAGTGTGACCAGGTGGGACTTCCTTGGGAGGAGGTTCACGACAGAGACAGGTTGGGGCCTGGGACAGGGTCCCCGACCACGCAGAGGCTTAACCAGGACCGGGCAAAGGCAGTGCACAGGGGGCGCTGGACTGCGCCTGGGCTGGACAGTGACAGAGCTGGGCGTGACATGCCCAGGACCGCACTAGCAGTGCCCAGGATTGAGCTGGGTGTGTCCAGGGCCGAACTGGGGGCGCCCAGGGAGGCGCATGTGGTGCATTTGATAGTGCACTGGATGCTAAACGTGGGGCAAGGGGTGCTCACTGCAGGGCACAACTTGTATTGTGGAGGGCATTGTCGAGACTCAAGATCGGATGTGCAAGACTTGGGCCTTGACGTGCCTAATAGGGACTTGAGTGTGCACGACCTTTTCGGGTGTGTTCACAATGTGGGCTGGAGTGCACAGGGGCTGTGCACAAAGGCTCTCGACTTGGGCTTGAGTGTGCATGGGTTGCACACGAGGGCTCTTGACTTGGACATGAGTGCGCATGGGTTGCGCACGGCTAGGCGTGACTTGTGCTTGACAAGGCATGGGTTGCATTGGGGTGCACTTGACTTACGATTGGGTGCACAAGGCTTGCCCGGGGGTGGGCATGGGAGGTGCAAGGGTGCGCCTCACTTTTCAGCGCAGGGGCTGTTGAAAACAGACCCGAAAAACAGAATGCAGGGGTTTGGGGCAAGCTGTGGGGAGGCACAGACCGTGAACATCAAGAGCGAGGCTCGAGTGGAGGAAGCACGGGTGCCCGGACCTTTGCCCAATGAAAATAAACAACCAAAACACTCGGGGTGCGAAAGCGCTCCAAACGGGAACACGCTGCGGGACTACCGTTCTGTGGCACAACCGGCAGTGAAGCATCACGTGGAGCTGCCAAAAGAGATGAAGGAACCTGTGGAACGAGGCTCGGGACGCAGGGACCGAACTAAGTACTTCTTGTACTTGGTTAAATGGAAGGGCCATCCGGACTCGAAGGTATGAAGACCAGAGGAAGGCTCAAATAAAGAGGAACGGCGTCTAGAGAACTCAAGACCGTCTAACATTGACGAGGACGTCAATAGCTTAGGTGGGGGGAGAGTGTCACGGACCGCTTAGTTCCGTAATAATTTTGTATAATTTTATTATGTATCGATGTACGGTGGGAATGTTCCAGAAGACCACGGTTAGTTCTAGGCTCTTCTAGAATATTCTTACGGATATTTATGTACGTAGTCCAATTTTGTAAGGACGCAAACCTTTGGGGAAGTGCTCGGCACAAATCCGTAAAGGGGCGGGTCCATAGGACGTTATGTAAAATACGTGTAAATATCGTATCGGGTAAAAATAAAATAAAAGTGTAGGATGTGCACTTAGGGGAGCAATAGGGACGGCCATGACAAGGAAAAACCCAACACTTGTAAAAGAAGTGTAGGAAAAGTAGAGACAAAAAAGGTAAGCCTAGGACAAAAAGGACAATAGGGTGGTTGGCTAGGCAAGGACAAGAGAGACAAGAGTACAATGCTTTTGCTTTATTGTCCCATGTAAATTTGTTTATAAATACAAGTGTAAATACCAAGGGAGGATCAATTTCCCATTTCACAAAACTCTTCCATCTTCTCTCTCTCTCTCTAAAACCGTGACTCTCTCTCTCTATGTGTATGTGTGGTTCTATTTCTTTTCCTTCCCAAATTATATTATTCCGCTGCGTAACTTAACACTCTCACATTTTCGGGGTTAGCCTGACTTAGCGAGGTACTTTCGGAGTGAAGCTAAGTGGCATCACGGGTCTTAACGAGGGACCTTAGGGGTGAAGTTAAGGGCATTGGGAGGCCGTGACACTGGTGAAAGTGTCATCCCGTGACATCCTGCTAGGCTAGGTTAGGTCTTGCAACTTGACTACATAAATGGATGTTTTCATTCTATGGAATGGAAGTGGAATGATAGGGTTACACAAAGCGGCCTAGCAAATTATTGATCCACTTCCTTGTTATCGGGGCACCGGACTGGCTCTTTCACTTAATCGGTCTCTTATGCTCGGACTAAAAGTTGAAGCTACTTGTCTCCCCAAGGGATCAGTCCTCATCTTGTGCATCTCCTTCGGGAATGTGAAGTGCTATAATGACAACCACGAATGAAGGACCAAGAAGGACTTAGGAGGAGAAGGATAAGGGGAAGAAGTGCGTAGAGGAATTGGTTGACTCATCAAGCCCATGACTTGAACATAGCATGTTTGAATCCTGTCCTCGCCTAATCATTGGTATTCTTGCGGGTTGAAGTGCAAAGCTCAGCAGCCTATCCATAGTGAAGAAGGTAGGCCAAAAGTGTACAAGAAGATTTTCAATAAGATGTTAAAGTCAAATCATCGACAAGATGTTTATCAGAGAGATCATCTTATCGGATACAAAGGGCTTATAAAATCAAAAACTTGAGAAGTGAGGGAATATCGAAAGCCTTTGTTGAACAGAGAACGAACGGATGGCAAGTGACTTTGATGTCACATGGCTTATACTTCGGCTGCAAATAAGGGGGCTGGGGTTTGACAAATCAAGACGCAGTAGAAAATCTCTGAGTTTGACGTTGTGTTCATCACTAGTGGCATAAGCAGAGGAGGCATATGCGATGGGGAGAAAGGCAATTGACCTCACGTCAACCAATTCCAGTTGAACCTGCAAGCCAGCACCGGAAGCCATGGCTTTCGTGGGATCAGTTGCTTGTTTTCGATATTGAATTGGATAATCAAATACTGCGTGTGTGTGTGTGCGTATATATATATTTGGAATTGAGCGGGACGTCGAAACGGGTGCTAGCTTGGAAGTCGCCACCAACGAAGCTTAGCTGTTGGTTCAGGCCTCACCGGGCTTTCATAAATTAGTATCTCTTAAATAAGTATTTGTTAGTATAGTAGGGCACTAAGGAGAATTTATCGACGACAAAAAATACGAGGTTTCTATTGGAAGGTCGGAACAAGATTTTCAGATGACTAGGTAATTGATAAGCATAGCTTTTTCGATTTCCAGGAGAGGGTTTTGGCTCTAGGCTTAAGATATTCGTTAAAGTAGGGGAGAAGATGGCTAATGTTATAAGCGTGAGAATAGTAATCATTAATGACTAAGGATACCACTTATCCTAATGTGCGGCGCTTAAATGGGCCTACTTGTCTTTTATTTTACTGTTTGCCCTTAGGAGGCAGAGTCATATGCATCTATCTGTTGGTGTGGTACATACATGAAGTCTAACCTTCATGGTCTAATTGAAATTTATCCCCTTAGAGCCTAAATCTATGACATGGTTATTGCAAGAAGTTTCACTTTTATTCGAATTGAAATCCTACAAATCGGATTTTTAGTGTGGGAAAATATAAGATGATAACATATAACATCTATCATCTTTCTTATCCATCAAAAATACAGGGAATTCATCGCTAAATGCAAATCCTTCCTGGCTTTTTCCCTCGAATTGATGGAAATCATTGTAAATTCACTTGTCAAGTTATGTACTTCTTGTAGCATTGCGCGGAAAATCCTTGTCTTGAAGCCTCACAAATCCGAATATAAGATAATGTATTAGATAACTCCAAACTTAATTTTTTAATATGATTAATTTTTTCCTTGAACCCATGGTTTCTTCATTGCTTATATTAATCTATGTTTGGCATCACTTGGATTCCAAAAGCTTGGTTTACTTCTCATTATCTCAAAATTTTGAGTCTAGCCTAGTCGGAGATTTAATAATAAGATCAAAGTTTTGATAATAGTTTCAAAACAACTACTTAAAAATTAACCATTATTGACTATTTAATAGCCACCCCATTAGAGATACATGAATAGTGTGAACTTTGAAGTCCTCACAATACGAAATTATAGTGTTGATTTTGGTATGGTTTAGTTGAACTAGGAATTATAATGATAAAACGCTCAGGTGCAATTTAGTTAGGCTAGAGATTGTGGCGAAAGTTGATTCCATTAGATAGCTATCAGAGCGGAACTATGAGGAAGATTAATTTCGTCGGGGTTGGATTGAATAGAATTGTCACAGAGGTTAATTAAATAATGGTTCGACCAAATTGAAATTCTAGCAACTATTGATTCAATTGGGATTCAATGAACTAGAAATGCGATGAGAACTGTTTCAGTTCGAGTTTGAGTCGATAGGAATTATAACAAAAATTGAACAAGAATTACAAAAAAAATGGCTCAATTAGAATTGAATTGAAGTAGGATTATAACAAAAAAATTGACCCAATTACGGTTTATTTTTAATGAGAATTGTAACAAAAATTGGTTTAATTAGGGTTTAATTAAACTAAGATTGCTATGAGAATTGATTCAATTAAGGTTGAACTAAACTAAGATTGCAACCAAAATTGGTTCCATCAAGGTTGAATTAAATGAAGATTACAACAACAATTGGTTCAACCAAGGTTGAATTAAATTGAGATTGCAACGAAAATTGGTTCTATTAGGGTTAATCTAAATTGAGATTTTACTGAAAATTGACCTAACTAGGGTTGAATTAAAGAAGATTGTAATGAAAATTGGTTCAATTAGCATTGAATTGAACTAGGATTGTATCAAAAATTAATGCAATTAGGGTTTAATCAGGGATATAATTAGGGATGAACTATCCCATTGAATGAAGGAGAGAGAGTGGGCCATTGTAGCATGGCGGTGGCCGACGAGCGCAGCGGTGTTGGTCAGATGTGAGCGGTGTGCGAAAATGGTGGTGGTCAGGTGTGAGTGGTGGTGTGCAAAGCTGATGGCCACGTGTGGAGTGTTGGAGTGCAAATCAAAACATGAAGTGTGAACAGTGGAACAAAGTAAGAATCTGAAGCGTCAAGTGGTGGTGTGGGCTTGTTGGTTGTGCACGGTGGCAACGGTGGTAGGTGAAGCATTACGCGATGGCAATTTTTGAAAAAGACAATAATGGATGGAATATGAAGCGTTAGACGGTGGTTTTTGAAAGAAATGTTGGTGGTTGGAATTCGAAGCGGTGCAATGGAAGTTTTGTGCCAGTGGTGGTTAGAATTGCTTCCCTTGTGGGTCAAAGTGATTGGATGTCGAAAGACGAAGCATCGTGCTATGGTGGTTGTTATTCAAGGTGGGCATTTTTCCGGTGGTGGGCATTTTTCCGCTGGTGGATGTTTTTTCGGTGGTGGTTTCTTTGTAGTGGGAGTTTTGCATGGTGGGTGTTTTTCAAGGTGGACGTTTTTCCAATGGTGGGTGTTTTCCAAGGTCGGCGTTTTTGGTTGACGCCCAGTGGTGGTGAGCATTTTTTGTTCACGGTGGTTAAGCGTGGTGGTGGTGGTTGAGATGTTGGTGGTGGTGGTCAAAGTATGGTTGTGGTGGTCAAAGCATAGAGGTGGCTGAGTATATTAATATGTATAAATGACCCTATAATTTAAAACGGGTGTAACTTTCTATCCGTGAGAGTTACGGGTCGAACCACCTAACGAAACGAAAGTCTTGAAAAGTTCTACCTAACTATGATGATCTCTCATGTTTTTGACCAAAGAAAAGATATAAAAAGATGAGGAGGGTGTTATTCAGCATGGTGGCGGCTGTGGTTATATAAAACGAGCATAACTCTTAATCCGTGGGGAGTGACATGTTGAATCACCTGTCAGAATGAAGCTCTTGAAACGTTCTACCTAACCATGATGAACTCTTGTTTTTGACCAAAGAAAAGATAAAAAAAAATATGAGGTGGGATTTTTTCGGGGCAATGGTGGTTTTTGGTGTTTATATAACTTGACCCTATGATTTAATACGGGCATAACTTTTAATTCGTGAAGAGTTATGGGTCGAATCACCTATCACAACGTAGGTCTTGAATATTTCTATCTAACCAAGATGATTTATCATGTTTTTGACCAAAGAAAATATAAAAAAAGTTGAGGGTGGCATTATCCGGCACGGTGGTGGGTAGTGGTTATATAACTTAATCCTATTACTTAAAACAAGCATAACTTTTAATCCATGTGGAGTTATGGGTTGAATCACCTATCAAAACGAAGCTCTTGAAGCATTGTACATAAACATGATGATTTCTTATGTTTTTGACCAAATAAAAGATACAAAAGATGAGGCCGGCTTCATTCGGCACGGTGGCTGTTGGTGGTTATATAACTTAACACTATGGTTTAAAACAAGCATAATTTTTAATCCGTGAGGAGTTATGGGTGGAAACACCTATCAAAACGAAGCACTTGAAAAGTTCTATGTAACCATGACAACTTCTCATATGTTTGCTCAAAGGAAATAAAAAAAGTGAGTCTTTTGTCTGGAAAGACCAAAGATGTTGTCCTTACTTTAAAGAGACGAAAGATTTATTTGTTTCCTAGAAGAAATAGTACTTATTTATGCTTGAAATTAAACAATAAGGAGCTATTTCAATTCTTAAGAGACGAGGTTGGCTCGTTTTCAAGATACGCTTTTTTCAATTTCAAAGAAACAGGATAAACTAGTTTTTGCCTAAAGGAGGTAAAAAAGATGTATGTATTTAATTTTACTCGAGCAAATCTCTTTGTATGTTCAAGGATATAAAGGAGTTTCTTTGGTTAAAATTTTTCCTGAATAGGCTTGTTCTTATAAAAAAAATACAAAAAGATCGAAAATACTAAAAATTAACTTACCTTATATTAAAAATGTTTGAATATTACAAAAACACCAAGCTAGGCGTGAGCTTATGACCCTTCCCGCATATGGCGCCAAAATATTTATCATAAATTCAATCAGTGTGCTTATACATCATATTTGATATAGGTTTGAGGTGGGGTTCGTTAGGTTGAGCTTAATACAAACTCTAGCTACACACCTGACTTGATATTTCTTGAACGACCAAACAAATAGTTAGAGGGCCCGTGGGGTCACCCAAGGGGGACCACTTTGACGCTCAAGTCAGCATGAGTCGTATAATAATAATAATAATGAAGGTAGATAATAAACAAACAAAATATTGAAGAGTCAACAAATTAATAGGATCATCAAAATACTTAGTTGACACCGTAAAAGGGCTAGCATGAAGAATAGGCTAATAAACTACTTAGCTTAAGATGAGTAAGAAGCTTGAACGAATATTGCTCTAGAGAGGTGGAGTCGAAGGAAGAGGTGTGAGAGAGAAGCCATCTTCCCTCATCCCCACACCCTTTTATTCTTCTTTACCACCCTCTCCCTCTTGATACATGAGGAAGAGGAGGCGAGATAAAAAGAGAGTGACACATGTCACCACTTGGAGATAATCGGTTTATTTGGCTCTTCAGAGTTTGATTTTCTTATTTAAGTCTAATTTATTACTACTCAGGTTTTACATAGTAATTACCTACTCATTATACTTAAAGCACTGGGCCTGTAAGTACAGGGTGTAAACGAACAGAGCGTTCAATGAACTACTCGTGTTCAAAATCGATTAGGGCTCGTTCGTGTTCATTAGGAGGGCTCGATAGCTTATCGAACCGAGTTCGAGCAAGCTCAATAAGCTTAACGAGCCAAGCTCGAACAAGGGGGTGCTTGGCTCGCTAATGTTCACGAATAGTTTGATAAGTGCTCGATAAGAGCTCGTTAAAGGGCTTGATATCAGCTCCTTAAAGGCTCTTTATGAGCTCGATAACAGTTGCTATTAGCTCAAAAATAGTACGATAATAACTTCAAAAGCTCAGCTCGTTAATGAGCTTGACTCGATTGCAAGCTTGGCTCGTTTTAAACACGATTGGGCTCGATAAAGAGCTCGACGCGACTCGATAACGAGCTTGACTCGGCTCGATAAGCCTAACGAGCCGAGCCGAGTATTGAACACGCTATATCCTTATCGAATCGAGTTTGAACAAGGGTTAGAAATGCTCGATAAGTACAAGGCATGTAAACACTTGGCGTGCAACTATTGGCCATTAGGGATGGCAATTGGACTTGAAGCCATCAGATATCTGATGTGTTTTTCTACGTCTATCAAAATTTAATATAAAACCCTATCTATTAAACACACATAAATTAAAGTGTAGGGCGAGAGGGTGTCGAACCACAGGGGCCAAGAGTGCGTGAATTTAATCTATGACCTAAATTGATTTAAGGAAAAGTGATATCTTTGTGTTAATTAATCTAGAAAACGACAATTAAACTAAGGTAATCTACTACTAATCGGGAACGTGTATTAAATTGGAGCCTAGGGTTTCAAATCCATCATTAGCCAATTATTTTTGCGTTAACTCTTAAATTGGGATTATTGATTGTCACACGGGTAGTGGTTGAGGCTACAAGCTTCAACCTATTAAGGTAATATTATTAGTATTGCGTATTGACCCTATCTAACTAAAGCATAGGGAAGATAGGCTTGACCTAACGTATTGTTAATTATTACGTATTGACCCTATCTAATTAAAGCATAGGGAAGATAGGCTTTAATTAACAATTTGGTTAATGCTATTACTTAATTAATTAATCTTAAGGCTACGAGCACAAAGAAATTAATTTATAAATATCAATATCAACAATTAAATGTTACAAACTCACTAATCATATTAATTGAATAAATAATAAAAATATAATACTTCAAAGTATTTATCTCAACCAAGTAATTTATGTAAACAATCAAATTAACTGGAATTAAAAGTAAACAAAAGTAAAGGCTAAGACTTTATCTAACCCCAGAGAGCAAGTTAGCTCTCCATCATGGATGAACCGGTGAAGGAGGAGATGAACAAACTCATGTCAGTCTTCACGCTAATTTCGCTCTCCTTCCAATTTAACCAAAAAAAAAAAGAAAAATAATTTGAGAGAAAGAGAAAGCTGAGAGAAAGGGAGAGCTGAGAACAGGGGCGGTGAGAGAGAGAGGCGGTGAACCCCCAAAATCGAACACACCTCGCCAATTTAAACGATGCAGCTGCTTAACGGAACCCCACGTGCGTTGGACCTGGGCCCAAGCAGATCGGTGGTGGGCTGTGCTGGTGAGCCTCAGCTGGTGTCGAAGTCGGCTTGTGTTGGGCCGGCGAAGTTAGGCCGGTGCTGCTAGTGGTCGAATCGAAGATGAGGCGGTGAAGTTGGGCCGGAGTTGGGCCTGTGCTAGAGGTTGATGGGCTGGGGGTTGATGACAGTGAACAGGGCTGTTGGGCTCGGGTTACTGTAGCGGTGCGGGTCAGGTCGGAGCAGGGCGAGCTTATACGTTGTTGTCCCGATTTAATTGTTTGAGTGTCGAATTTATCTTATTTGCATCCAAATTTGACAATTTCCATAACTTTAATTTCAAACCTGTTAAACATAAAAATTGCCAAAATGAGTGTAGAACTATAATTAAATAGGTGCAAAATAATTAAAATAATAATTAAAAGATGCGTAAATACGAGACGCATCAACACCCCCACACCTAACCTTTGCTAGTCCTTGAGCAAAGCATATGATTTAACATAAAGACTACAGAAACCAACTACCCCAACTATCTCAAACTTTACCAAGTTTTTTTAGATTAACACCTGTATTACAATTCAAGACAAGATTAAATTATCTAGAGCATTCTCCAATTCCATGAATTTAGATGATTAAACTTCAAAACTCGTCATAAAATTTCATTAACCTTGTATCAACAAATAGGAATTACTCAAGCAACGCACAAGTGGAAGTGAATAGGATTTCATGCCACAGAATCTTCTCAAATTCTCACTTCTAACCAAATATATAAAGGTTTTGTGCACCCGCACCATTGAATCACCTAAACACATGCCTATATATAGACAAAATTTAAGTGGCATATGGGTGGCCACTTTACAATATTCTGACCTCAGTATAGCACAAAAGAACATCTTTGTCATGAATGTACACCAGTTTTCACTTTTTCTTTTGGAGGAAACCCTTTTTTTTTTCTTTTTTTTTCCTTTTCATTTTTTTTCTTTTTGTTTCCTCTTTCTTTTCTGTCCATTTTTGGACTTTTTTTTTTAATTACACGTACTTCATTGTTACAATTGACATTGACCAACCAACACTTTACATAACATCAAGAGCAAGGATTAGGATAAGCCAATAGGGCAGGCTTGCAAAACTCAAGATATATAAGGTTGTTTACTCAAATTCTTCAGATTTTCTGCAACACGAAAGTCCTGTGCATAGTGAATATGTGAGCGGCATGAGTAGAACTCATTAATATCAACAATGATCAACAATGCTCATTAACAAGTATGAAGTAGAATCATTTAACTTCATGGAATTAAAAGAACGAAATAAGCAACTAATCCCACTGACATCATAACATACGCGTCGATCAGGGAACACTTGGTTAAACGGTTATAATGCACGCTCAAATTGTACAAAAAATGTTCAAAATTTTAAAATTTTGACCAAAAATGGGCACATGCAAATGAGCCTCACCCCCACACCTAAATCATGCATTGTCCTCAATGCGACAACATCAATCATTAAAGCACAAGAGATAGGTGAGATGCAGCAATACAACCTAACGAGACGGCATGGCCATGAATAGCAATCCTTCAACCCGACACAAGAACCTGAAAAGAGAGGAAACAAACCTCGAAGCAACTGATTAGTTCAAAAACGAAATTTAAAACAATAAATAACAAACTTAGGTTGCCTCCTAGGAGAGCTAAATTTTACGCCTTCAGCCAGGCGCAGTGAATCAAGCAGAGATCAAGTATCAGTCATGGTGTCCATCAAAGAGACAACTTCAATAAGATGTCCATCAGCAATGCCATCCAACTCAACTACAAGTTTAAGCCTTTGACCATTTACAGTGAAGGCACGACCATCTTGAGGGTGGTGTATCTCAATAGCACCCGAGGGGTATACCTGATTTACCACAAAAGGACCATCCCACCTAGACCTCAACTTGTCAGGAAAAAGATAAAATTTAGAATTAAAAAGCCAAACCTTTTGATCAGGAGCAAATATTTTCCTCAAAATATGTCTATCATGAAAGCCTTAGTTTTAGCTTTATAAACTTTGCATTCTCATAAGCTTCATTTCTCAACTCCTCAAGTTCACTCAATTGGAGCTTTCGGTTAGATCTAGCTTGGTCTAATTCAAAATTCAAGGCTCTAGTGGCCCAATAAGCACGGTGTTCTAGTTCAACTGGTAAATGACATGCTTTACCAAAGACCAACCTATAGGGTGACATACCAAGTGGGGTCTTATAGGCAGTGCGGTAAGCCCAAAGAGCATCATTCAACCCAAGAGACCAATCTTTCCTATCAGGACAAACCGTTTTCTCAAGTATGGACTTGATCTCATGGTTTGAAAGCTCTACTTGACCACTAGTTTGAGGATGATGGGGGGCGACAATCTTATGATGCACTGAGTACTTCCTAAGAAGTGCCTCAAATGACCTATGAATGAAATGACTACCACCATCACTAATGAGTGCTCTAGGGGTACCAAAGCGGTTAAAAATGTCGTCCTTGACAAATTGCATGACCACTTTTTGGTCATTAGTCCTAGTAGGTATAGCCTCAACCCATTTAGACACATAGTCGACCCCTAAAAGTATGTAAAGAAACCCAAAGGATGGGGAAAATGGTCCCATAAAGTCAATACCCCAAATATCAAATATTTCCACAATTAAAATGGGGTTTAAAGGCATCATGTCTCGACGCGTCATTGCACCTGTGCGCTGACAACGCTCACATGCAAGACAAAACTTGTGAGCATCCTTGAATAGAGTAGGCCAATAAAAACCACACTGTAGGACTTTTGCAGCAGTCCTACGACCTCCAAAGTGTCCTCCACATGCATATGAGTGACAAAAAGATAAAACGCTATGATACTCACTCTGGAACACATCTACGAATTACTTGGTCCGCACAATGTTTAAATAAGTAAGGGTCATCCCAGTAAAAGTGCTTTACTTGAGAGTAAAACCTATCCTTTTCTTGCTTAGACCAAGTAGATGGAATCACACTTGTCTCGAGGAAGTTAACAATATCTGCAAACCAAGGGCCACGTGAATGGGAAACGACAAAAAGTTGCTCATCTGGAAAAGAGTCATGCATTGAAATAGATGGATCGTAATGCTCAAAGAAAATCCTAGAGAGATGGTCAGCTACCACATTCTCTGCACCTTTCTTATCTCTAATCTCAATGTCAAACTCTTGAAGTAGAAGAATCCATCTAATGAGCCTAGGTTTTGTTTCTTTCTTTGAGAGCAAATATTTCAATGCAGCATGGTTAGAATAGATAATGACTTTTGACCTCAAAAGATAGGAACGAAACTTGTCAAGAGCAAACACAACAGCTAGCAACTCCTTTTTAGTGGTGGTGTAATGGCGTTGGGCATCATTAAGAGTTTTACTAGCATAGTAAATGAAATGAGGCACTTTGTTTACTCTTTGACCTAGGACAGCACCTATAGCAAAATCAGAAGCGTCACATATAATTTCAAAAGGAAAAGAGTAATCTGTGGGCTGCATAATGGGGGCCGACACTAGTAATGATCTAAGCTTTCGAAAAGCTTCTAAGCAAGACTCATCAAACTCAAATGATATTTTCTTAACTAGAAAGCTAGTCAATGGTCTGCCTAACTTACCAAAGTCCTTAATGAATCTCCTATAGAAACCTGCATGACCTAGAAAGGATCTAACTTGCTTCACGTTTGAGGGCGGGGGTAAGTTTGCAATCAGATCTACCTTAGCCTTATCAACCTCAATACCCTTCTTAGATACTCTATGACCCAATACAATCCCCTCTTGAACCATAAAGTGACTGTTTTCTGAACTCAAAACAAGATTGGTCTCTTCACATCTTTTTAGCACAAGCCTTAAATTCTGCAAACATTCATCAAACGAAGGTCCAAAACCAGAGAAATCATTCATAAAAACCTCAAGAAATTTGTCTACCATGTCAGAAAAGATAGACATCATGCATCTCTAAAATGTAGTGGGCGCATTACATAAGCCAAATGGCATCCTACGGTAGGCAAATGTGCCAAAGGGGCACGTAAAGGTCATTTTCTCCTGATCCTCTGAGTAGACTGCTACTTGGTAATATTCTGAATATCCATCAAGATAATAGTAAAAGTTCTGACCAGCTCACTTCTCCAAATTCTGGTCAATGAATGGTAGAGGAAAATGGTCCTTCCTAGTGGCAGAGTTAAGCTTCCTATAGTCAATACAAACTCTCCAGCCCGTGGTCTCCCTAGTAGGAACTAACTTTCCATCGCTACTCCTAATCACCGTAATGCCCGACTTCTTTAGGACTACCTGAATAGGGCTAACCCACCTACTATCAGAAATTGGGTAAATGATACCCGCATCAAGCAACTTCACAATCTCTTTCTGTACCACTTCCTTCATGTTAGGGTTCAACCTCCTTTGTATCTCTCTAGTGGGTCTAGCATTCTCATCAAGAAAAATCCTATGCATACAAATGGAAGGGTCTATAATAGGGATGGCAATGGGGCGGGGCGGGTACGGGGGGGCGCCTCCTCCATACCCATACCCGCCACACAAATTTTATACCCATACCCGCTTCATTACCAGCCACGGGTATGAAGTGGGCACCCGTACCCGCCCCAGCCGGTACAAACCCATACCCATTACACACCTCATTACCCGCGGGTACCCAACGGGTACCCGTTACCCACCCCACCCTGCCCCGCCCCGTACCCGCCCGTACCCGCTCCTCGTACCCACTTTGTTACCTATCCATTGTCCAACTTATTACACATAAAATTCTTTTCTTTTTCCCTTCAATAATAACCACGACTTCATAATTATAAATTGCTTGAGAAATTTATTTTATATAAAATAACATAATGGGGATATGCGAGTACAAGGAAAAGTGGGGCAGATACATGCGGGGCGGGGCGAGGCGGGGCGGGGCGGGTACGGTTCTATACCCATACCCGCCCTATACCGGTGACGGATATTGAAATGTGTACCCTACCCGTACCTGTTACCCGCATCATCTATACCCATACCCGCCCCAAATGGGGCGGATACCCATGGGTAATGGGTTTTACCTACCCCATTGCCATCCGTAGTCTATACCCTTCAAATCAGCCACAAACCACCCAATGGCACTCTTATGATCACTAAGCACTATCATCAATGCATCCTTCTATTCCCTAGACAACTGAGAAGAGATAATCACAGGTAAAGTCTCATCGGGTCCTAAGAAAGGATACTTAAGAGTAGATGGCAACGACTTAAGTTCAAGTTTGGGCGCTGAAACTATGGAAGGCAAGGCAGGGGAATCCGAAAGCGTAAGTGAAGCTTCTACTTTTGACAACCAATGATAAGTCTCTAAAGGGGCACACAACTCAAGCAAATCACTCATCTCTCTAATGTCATTTTCAATCTCAAAATCATCAAAACAATCATATACTAGTGCTCGCTCAAGGGAATCACTAAATAGGATAGAAGGGAGTGTTTGGTCCACCAAATCATCAATAATATCCACCCAGAAACACTCCGACTCATCCTCACTAGTGGGTGACAACGAAGCCTTAAAAATATTCAACCTAATAGTCATATTGGAAAAGCTAACATCCATTACCCCATATCTACAATTGATGGTAGCATTGGCCGTCGCTAAGAAAGGACGACCTAGAATGACAGGGACATGGTTTTTCGAATGACTAGAAGGTTCCATATCAAGCACGAGGAAATCAGCAGGAAACAAGGCTTTGTCTACTCTCACTAGCATCTTAATCAGCTCACCACGGGGAATACTAGTTGATCTATCTGCTAATTTCAAGGGCACCGTGGTGGGTTCTAACTCTCCCAGGCCTAACTTCTCATAAACCAAGTAAGGAATAATGTTGACACTCGCTCCTAAGTCCAGTAAGTCTTTATCGATCGGGTAGTCTCCAAGTGAACAAGAGATGGTGGGGACACCAGGGTCTTTGTACTTAATTGGAGTGTCACACTTTAGAATAGAGCTCACTTGCTTGGCTAAAAACACTTTTTGAGGCAAATGTGCTCTAGATCGCCTCTTTTGGTTCAGTAGATCCTTAATGAACTTCGCATAGGCCGGGATCTGTTTAATCGCATCAAGAAGGGGAATGTTTATCTTTACTTTCCTAAATGTCTCTAAAATGTCTTCCCACTTCTTGACCTTCCCATTTGGATGTGGTGCAACTAAAGTTTGGGGGAAGGGTACTCTAGGTTCATATGACGAGGGAAGATCAGAGGCTTTAGGAGTGGGAGAAGGGTGCATGACCTCATTGGTCTCCTTTTCTCTCTCCTTGCTCTTCTCTTCTTCCTCACCACTCATGGGTACTTCACTTTCAGCACTCACCCCTTGTCAACCTCCTTCCCATTCCTCAACACTGTAATGGATTTTGCTTGTTCTTGCTGGGAAGGATAGTTGTCTTGTCTTACATAGTTCCTAGGGTTCTCTACAGTCTGTCTAGGGAGTCTTCCCTCATCTCTACTACTCAGAGTGTTAGCTAGTTGACCTATTTTGGTTTCTACCTTTGCAATCGATTGTGTATGGGAGTGGAGGAGTTGGGAATTAACTTCTAAACCTTTCAGCGCACTCAAAACCTTATCTTCAAAATTTGAATTAGAGCTCAAATTAGGAGGTTGAGAGTAGTTAGAAGCATACACTTGTGGTTGAAAACCGACAGGCCGAGGCATACCAGGTTGTTGAGGTCGTGGGTTCTGTTGTTGTGGCATAAACTGTCCTTCTCCTCCTTGCCTCCGAAGAGAAGTTAGGATGGTTCCTCCAGCCTGGATTGTACGTGTTAGAGTATGGGTCATTTTGTGAGAGTCCTTGGGCTGCATTGACTTGTTCCTCCGACCACTCCAAATAAGGTGAAGCAGAGGGGCAGTCATGTGTAGAATGAGAGTCACTAGAGCATGAAGAGCAAGCACTATGCACATTTGAAACATGAGGCACATTAGGTACAGTAGAGGGGGCCAATGTCATCTTAAATAGAGAAGCTAACTGCTCTGCGGAAGAGGCAAGAGAGTTTACTTTCTTATCTAAGATGGAGGTGCGAGCAATCTCATTTACTCCTCTATTTAACCTAGTGGTATTAAGACATGCATGTGCGGCAGATTGTTGTGAATTCTCATTTAAAAGTTCAAACAATTCCCACGCCTCATCCTCATTCTTTCTAAGGAATTGACCACCACACGAGGCATCAACAGTTTGTTGACCCTTCTCGTTTAACCCATAATAGAAATTTTGGACTAGTTGCCATTTAGGGATAGCATGATATGGACAAGCTCGTAAGAGTCCCCTAAACCTATCCCAACTCTTGTGAAACTCCTCAGTAGGGAGTTGGGCGAAGGTGTTAATGGCTCTCCTAGTAGTGTTAGTCTTACTAATGGGATAGAATTTCTTAAGAAATTCTTGTTGCATTTGAGTCCAAGTACTAATCGTCCCACTAGGTAAGGTACCTAACTAATACTTAGCCTTTTCCTTTAAAGAGAAAGGAAAGAGGCGAAGTAAGATGGCGTCATCACTAACGTTAGGAATCTTGAAGGTTGAGCAAACCTCCATGAAACTGTCCAGCTGTGTGTACGGGTTCTCATTGCCTAAGCCATGGAATGAAGGAAGCATTTGTATGGTATGTGGCTTAAGCTCAAACTGATGGGCTACGGGTGGCAACCTAATGCAAGACGGTGAGGCGTATGTAGTGGGAGTAAAATACTCCATGAGCACACGTGGTTGTTGTTCGTCAGCCATTACTAAATCAGAGTTAGCACTAGCGGATTTTGTTCGGTGTTGGGCTCTAAGGTCTCTTAAAGTTCTTTCAATTTCAGGGTCGAATATGGTAAGGTCAAGAGAGAAAGAGCGACGACCGTGCATGAATAATTAACCACACGAAGCAAGTAAATTAAAAATTAAATAAGCAAAACAAATAAAACAAACAAAACAAATACTAAAAAAAAGACAAATAACAAGATACCCTAAAATCTACTTATGCACGAAAATCACAAGAAAAATAATGCTAATAAAAAGAAAATAATTTTTTTTTAGAAAAGAGACAATAACAATTAAAGAGAATTAACAATTAAAAATTCTAAATTAAGAATCAAATTAAGATTTCAAATCCTAGGTTGAAAAATAAAATAAATTAATTTAAAATTAAAGAAGAAACAGAAAGTTAAAAATCAAAGAAAATCACGAATGGTGCCTAGTCCTCGGCAACGACGCCAAAATCTTGATGTGTTTTTCTACGTCTATCAAAATTTAATATAAAATCCTATCTATTAAACACACCTAAATTGAAGTGTAGGGCGAGAGGGTGTCGAACCACATGGACTAAGAGTGCGTGAATTTAATCTATGATCTAAATTGATTTAAGAAAAAGTGATATCTTTGTGTTAATTAATCTGGAAAATGACAATTAAACTAATGTAATCTGCTACTAATCAGGAACGTGTATTAAATTGGAGCCCAGTGTTTCGAATCAATCATTAGCCAATTATTTTTGCGTTAACTCTTAAATTGGGATTATTGATTGTTACACGGGTAGTAGTTTAGGCTACAAGCTTCAACCTACTAAGGTAATATTGTTAGTATTGCATATTGACCCTATCTAACTAAAGTATAGGGAAGATAGGCTTTACCTAACATATTATTAATTATTACGTATTGACCCTATATAACTAAAGCATGGGGATAGGCTTTAATTAACTATTCGGTTAATACTATTGCTTGACTAATTAATCTTAAGGCTACAAGCACAAAGAATTAAATTATAAATATCAATATCAATAATTAAAGGTTACAAACTCAATAATCATATCAATTGAATAAACTATAAAAATATAATACTTCAAAGTATTTATCTCAACCAAGCAATTTATGTAAACAATCAAATTAACCCGAATTAAAAGTAAACAAAAGTAAATGCTAAGACTTCATCTAACCCCAGAGAGCAAGTTAGCTCTCCATCAAGGATGAACTGGTGAAGGAGGAGATGAACGAACTCATGTCGGTCTTCATGCTAATTTCTCTCTCGTTCAAATTTAACGTAAAAAAAGAAAAATAATTTGAGAGAAAGAGAAAGCTGAGAGAAAGGGAAAGCTGAGAACAGGGCCAATGAGAGAGAGAGGCGGTGAACCACCAAAATCGAACACACCTCACCAATTTAAATGATGCAACTGCCTGACGGAACCCCACGTGCGCTCGACCTGGGCCCGAGCAGATAGGTGGTGGGCTGTGCTGGTGAGCCTTAGCTGGTTTTGAAGTGGGCCTGTGTTGGGCCGGCGAAGTTGGGCCGGTGCTGCTGGTGGTCGAATCGAAGATAAGGTGGTGAAATTGGGCCGGAGTTGGGCCTGTGCTAGAGGTTGACGGGCTGGGGGTTGATGACAGTGAATAGGGCTGTTGGGCTAGGCCCGCTTTGCTGTTGGGCTCGGGTTACTGTAGCGGTGCGGGTCGGGTCGGAGCGGGCCGAGCTTATACGTTGTTGTCCTGATTTAATTGTTTGAGCGTCGAATTTATCTTATCTGCATCCAAATTTGACAATTTTCATAACTTTAATTTCAAACCTGTTAAACATAAAAATTGCCAAAATAAGTGTAGAACTATAATTAAATAGGTGCGAAATAATTAAAATAACAATTAAAAGATGCGTAAATACGAGACGCATCAATATCCATCCAACCCGATCCAATTATGGTGGATTTGGATGTACAAAATAGGTTTTAAATGGATTTGGATTTGGATTTGGATGTTGATAAATGAGTTTTGAATCAAGTTGGATTTGAATGACATTAAACCCAACCCCAGCCCGACCAAAATCTGACCTGAAATTATTTTAGTGTACAAAAAATTTTGAAATTACTAAAATTGAGTTTTTAACATGACAAATTAAATTTTGATTTTTTTATGTGCCAATATTTTAAAGTTTTTTTGACACTATAATATTCTTTGTAAAAACCATGATATAACAAATACCAGTATAAAAATTACTGGTGAAAAAGTTTTCGAATAATGGCCTATTATTGTATTATTACTCTATTATACATATTAAATGCAACAAAAGGAAAACTATGTTGCAATATGTCCAAATATTTGCTTTTAAGTTACTATTGTTGCAAATTATTGTAAAATATATTAATATTGAATTTTAATATTATAATTTGTTCTAGGATTTAAATGGGTTATAGATTTGGGTTGGATATCTATTTTACCCGTTGGATTTGGATTGAATTTTTATGGAATAAATGGATTTGTTCGGAATTTCGATTGGGTAGGTTTTTTTCCGGGTTTGATATGGATGAAGGCAAACCTGACCCAAACCCGACCATTGCCATCCCTACCGGCCGCATAATCTAAAATAGACATAACCTTTAATCTGTAGAGTTTATTGCTATTCGATTTTATGCAATAATTACCCTTATAACTTATTCACCTATCTACAATAGCAGTCTTCTCAATTATAATATAAACAATTATAGACAAAAAAAAAAAAATTTGTTGAAAAAATATTTAAAAGTTTGCCTTAAAAATTTGAGAAAGTTTTTACAATAGATGACTAAAAAAATTGTCAAAACTTACTATAGTGGAGCTAATGCATGATTATAAAAAGGTTCTTCCAAAAGAAACAATGCGGAGGAAAAGATCATTATTGTGGAAAACATGCAAGCTGAATGGAAGAAAAATTTTACTTGAAATGGTGCTGGTGATTCTAACTGTGGCTATTATTTTATTTCTAAAAAGTAATGACCATGAGTCTAAAGCCTGTAGCTATAAATGTACCAAATGTAGGATCTCAAATTAGTTTCAAAGAGAGTGTTGATGTCAACAAAAAAGATGAAAAATGAAGTAAAGTTTTCTGAAGAAAAAAATGAGGTTCAGTTATTCATGTCTTGTCCAAATAGTGAAGGACTACTGCATACATGGTAGTAGGTGGACAACGGATGTACTAATTGCATGACTAGGAATTAAAAAAAATGTTTATCGAATTCCATTAAATATTCACCTAAAATAAGACTTGGTGACTGAAGATGACATCCTATAGATAGAGAAAGGTAAAATTGCAGTTCCAACTCAATTTTGTAACTTGGTTACAATTAATGATGTTTACTTTATTCTTGGTTTGATCTTAAACTCATTGAGTGTTGGTCAACTAATTCAAAAAGAATGTTCAATTGTATTTGAAGATAACGAATGCAAAATTATTGATAAAAAAATTCTTTAGTGGCACAAGTGAAAGAGGGAAAAAAAATTGTAAATTGCATATGAGTACCCTGAGGTTTTGATGTATATTTTTTAATCCAAAAAGTTACACATAGTTAATAAAATAGTCCAACTAACAGTGAGTAAGGATGTAAAATAGACCCGTCTTTGGACTCTTATTTATTAACAATGTGACAAAATAAGAAATTAGGTGTACGATGCAAGAAATAGCAAGGGATGGTGGGGTTATCAGTGAATAACGACAAGTTTTACACTCTTTCACAGTGTTGGTTGGACTATTTTATTACATATGTAGTTCTTAAACTAAAAAATTAATGCACACAGTTTGTGGACTAAAAAAATTAATACACCAAGATCTTATTAATATGTAATTTACCAAAAAATAAAATATTTCATCTAAATGAAAATTTTGCATTTCAAGTTATCGAATATGAAGAGTCACTATTATTGGCACTTAAGGTATCGTTATTTGAAGTATAATGACCTAAAATTGTTGAATTAGATAATATCAAGGTTTATCGAAAATTGAGAAAGAAGGAAACATCTGTAAAAGCTGCATATATGAAAAAGTACATCATATGCCCTTCCCTAAAAAGGCATGGAGGGTAAAAGCCGCCCTAAAACTAGTCCATGTGGATATATATGGTCCTATGCAAACAATATGTTTAACAAACAAAAGATACTTCTTACTCTTTGTTGATTACTATATGCTTTTCTGAGTAGAAGAGATATCATTTTTCAACATTAACTCAATTCATTAATTAAGCTGAAAGATAAAGTGGTCACCAAATAAAAATTCTCATAATTGATTAGGGATTGTAGAAATTTGGAAATCAAACGGCACTTGACAATTCGTTACACTCTACAACAAAACGGGTATCAGAAACAAACACTATAAGAAAACTGGCTTTTAATGACTAAAAATAACGACATGAAATTTTATGTTGTTAAAAGTGTGTTTGTAGTCCCTAGTTACGACAGGATTAAAACAATGTCGTTAAAGGATGGTATAAAATGGGCTTATAACGATGGGCACTAAATTAGGTCGTTAACTTTACGCACAACACGTCATTAATAGGCTCAAGTAAGCGGTAAAATTTCGTCTGAAAATGTTAAATTCATTAAACGGGAGAAATTAGGCGCCCTTTTTTTTAAAAATTTATTATTGCCAATTTTTTTTTTATTCTCCTATCTATCTATACTATCTATTCAGAAGAAGTCCCTCCCTTCCTCATATCTTTTCAAATCCCCTTTCCTATTTTCTTAAAAATCTATATTTATATTTATTTTTATTTTTAAAAATGTAGAATATATGGTGGTTACATTTATATAAAAAATATACTTAAAAATATTTTATCGTCCCTAACTTCCCCTGAAAAATGCTAAGTGGATATCTCTTCCCCATCACTTCCCCGTTTAAATGTTTGGTTGGTTTTCTCTCAATTCCTCAAATGAAAAACTCCAAACTATAATCTCAACAAGCCATAATTATTCGATACACATAGCTGCCAATTTCTCAAGTTTCAGGTTATGGTAATTTATCCAAGGAGCACCATTAGTCCTCTATTAACCCCCTCAAAGCAGCATTGCTTGAGCCTTTTCCAAAAAAAGAAATAGCAAGAAGTAGAGCAGCATGGAATTTCAGGGCATTAGTTTTGCAATTTTAAGGTACATATTCATGACTTTGAGAGTTAATTTATTATCTTAAGGTGAATGCTAAATGTACCTATCTTCTCTATCCAATTTATACATCTAACTATATGGCCAAATTTTTTTTTCAATAATTATATGGCAATAAGTAGATCTATAATATGTATTGCTTCTTATTTGGAAAGTAAAATAACATACATTATTTGAATAAAAAATATACCCAACCTACCTATTCCGAAGAGATGACAAAAAAAAAAAAAGGAAAAGAAATGAAAGTAAGTTATAACAATAAAAATATAGCAATAAGCAGTACAAGAACAAGAGAGTTGTGATTGCTTTGAGAAGTAGGGCTTCAAAAGTTGTGCATGATCATATCTTGGAACAACTATCGTATCAAATCAATCCGTGTCATGGTAAGATTTATCGTTTAAATTTATAAACTGTATAAAACACTTTGAATTCTTATTAAAAATTTGTCTATTTTTAATCGTCAAGTTGACACAAAATGATGTAAATTCTATATTTCAATTCACACAATTCATTTAAACTCCAAATTTTTGTGCACGGCTTTGAGTTTGTTTTGTCGTTTTGTTTTTGTTTGTGGTTTTGGCCTTTATTCCTGCTTATATCTAATTATATATTAAAAAAAAGTAGAAAGAAAAAGAAATCTATCTATCTATCCTATATATTATTTCAAAATTGTCACCCCTTCTCAAATTTAAGCAAACCCTCACCCCCTTATATGAACACATTTTCTTTTCAAATTTAAAAGTTATACGTGGAAGTTGAAAACAATTGTAAAAAAAAAAATTTAAGAAAAAATACTATTAATAAAAAAAACCCTACTTTCTCTTATCTTCTCTACCCCACTGCCTTGATAACCGTCCATTATATATAAAATTTAACTATTTACTCTCTCTAACTTTAACTTAACAATTCGACTATTATTTTATTATAAAACTCTAATTTCATTTCACTCATGGATCATCTTTTGTGTCATATTGTGAGTTATAAGGTCTTCAACAGATTTTAGGTAAATTACTCACATAACTTCTACTTTGTTAT
This sequence comes from Simmondsia chinensis, assembly GCA_018398585.1. Classification (NCBI taxonomy): domain Eukaryota; kingdom Viridiplantae; phylum Streptophyta; class Magnoliopsida; order Caryophyllales; family Simmondsiaceae; genus Simmondsia; species Simmondsia chinensis. The sequence goes on from JAGTTD010000013.1 coordinate 12,294,639, forward strand.
TATAGAATTAAATATATTTACTAAAAATTATAATTGCTCTATCTATTTTACATATTATAAACTACTCAAATCCAAAATTCTCAAAGAAGGAAAAAAAATTATGAAGAAGAAAATGTATTGGAATAAAATAAAATCTTAAAAAAGGCCCGACTACTCCTTATTAGTCATCAAAAGAAACGTGAAAAATTTTAAAAGAAAAAAAGTATAAGATGAAAAAATAATTTTGCCATGGAAATTATATTTTTAAATTATTGTACCAGTTATTTACAAAAAAATTATATTACCCAAATCATTCCCGATATGAAAATTTTAGTTATTCAAAATTTTAGGATCATCCGTGCATCGCACGGGGAAAATCTTATATTTTATAATTGTTCATTACTTATCCATACTATAATTCAAGTTCGAGTATTGAATAATACCCCAATGAATATTAAACTCGATATTTGATTGTTCAGTGTATTTCTATTGAATTTGATAATTACTCATTTAATATACAATAAAATAATTTTTAATTAATTAAAGAGATAATAAGTAAATTGGTTTAAAGAATCAAACAAAAACTTGAATTAATAAAAAAATAAAAATAAATTCAAAGCCAAATTTGGACAAAAACCGCGCCTCCCCCCCCATCCGCGTAATATACACGTCTCCCTCCTCTTCTGCCACCCCCGTCTTCCCTTCGAAACCCTAACTAAAATCACCCTCATCTACCCTGTCAAAACCCTAGGTCTTCCATAGCCACTCTGAGTCGAGCATCGAAGCAACGAAGAAGGCAAAGCAAAGTTTCAGCGGTGTTCACGAATTAAGAACCCTAAATCATTGCATTGGTGTAATACCCACTGTGTTCACCCAGATTTGTGATGATTTTTGGTTAGATTGACAAAGCCTCAAAGCTACTTTGTCCCTTGTTCGTTGGTTGTTCGCGTTTGTGTTCGTTGGTTTATAAATTTGCCGGTAGTTGGTGTTCTATCTGTTGTTTGTTCGTAATTCATATTCGTGTTTGCTTCTTGGTTCATTGACGCTCTCAAGCTGCTAAATCCCACGGCCAACCATGTGACTCCAACTTAGTAGACTTGATTTAAGTTGCTTTTCAAGGTACATAACTAAATCCAACACTAATATGTTTGACAGTACTTTTTGACTGCATATTTTAGCGTTTACTAGTTTATAGAGATACTGCTTTTGGGATTGTTTTTGACATTGCTCTTGTTATTGAAATTGAAATTGAAACCTGTGTTGAGACATCTTATACTAATTGAACTATACTTTTTAGATATATTTGCGGAATATCTTATAAATATGGTACTTAATAAACAATGGATACAATTTTTCACGATCAGGTGAGTTTAACATATAAAAATAGAGTTAAAGTTTTTTATATTATGTTGAGGAAACGAAAGGGAGAACTGTTGCTTGATCATGTACTAAATGCAACCTACGTGACTCTGGAGATCACGAGTGGGTAAGAGGTCATCTACTTAGATACGGAATAGTGCCAAGTTATACTTTCTGGTATGACCATGGTGAGATTCAAGGTGAACTTCTACTTAGATACGGAATAGTGCCAAGTTATGCTTTCTGGTATGACCATGGTGAGATTCAAGATGAAACTAAATCTGATTCTGAAGGAGAGAATGATGTTGATCTTGATGGTGAAAGTGAGCTTGAACTCGATGTGGATGGTGCTGTGAATGATATTTTGAGGGATAAATTTCCCTACTTTGGTGATATAGATTTTAATAATTTCAATATTGATTCCTTAAGTCACATTGTGCATGAAGAGGAGCCAAATGAGGAAGCTAAGAAATTCTATAGGTTCTTAGAGAGCTCTGAGCAACTACTATATGAAGGGTCGAAGATTTCTCAATTGTCTGCGTTGGTGAAATTGCTTCATATAAAGACTCTAGGCTGTTAAAGTAATGCATCATTTACCATGTTGTTACAGTTCTTAAGGAAGTGCTACTACTTGAGGGTTCTATTTTGCTAGATTCATATTATGGGCAAAGAAGACTATTCGAGACCTTGGCCTTCCTTACATTAAACATAATGCATATGTAAATGATTGCATGCTATTCTGGACGGAGGATGCAGAGTTGGATGACTGTAAGATATGCAGTGCTTCGAGATGGAAGGATGATAAGTGTAATGAGGAGAAAACATGTAGAGCAAATGGTAAAAAAAATACCATTTAAGACACTGCGTTACTTCCCTTTAAGGCCAAGGTTGCAGCAATCATATATGTCAACAAAGATTGCTTTTTTGATGAGATGGCATCACGACAAAAGGAACAAAGATAATGTAATGAGGCACCTTGCTGATTCGCTTGCATGGAAATCATTTGATGAGTCACACAATGAATTTGCCCTAGAACCTCATAATGTTAGACTTGGTCTTGCTAGTGATGGTTTTTAACCCTTTGCAAATTCAAAGACGCCATATAGTATTTGGTCAGTCATATTGATCCCTTAGAACTTGCCTTTTGAAATGTGTATGAAATGATATAATATGATTTTTATCAATGCTTATACCTGGTCTTGAGGCTCTTGGTAATGCAATTGACATATACCTACAACCTTTGATTGAGGAGTTGAATAAGCTATGAGAATCAGGTGTTGAAACATTTGAAACATCGAGATAATAAAATGTTCTATCATAGGCTGCTTTCGCATGGACAATTAATGATTTTATTGCCTATGGGAATTTATCGGGATGGAGCACTAAGGGCAAATTTGCATGACCTATTTGTAATAAAAATACCTACTCTATCAGGCTGCAGAAGAGTGGAAAATAGTGTTACATAGGGCACTGATGCTGGTTACCTCGTAATCATGAGTGGCGAAAGGATAAAGACTCTTTTGATAGGAAGATTGAGAAAAGATTGCCACTAAAGCCATTGTCCTGTGATGATATCCTTCGTCAGGTGGAGGATCTTGAGGACATTACATTAAGTAATGCTCCACACAAGAAGGTCAAGTTGTCATATGATACGAAGGGGGATAACAGGAAAAAGAACAGTATTTTTTTCAAACTTCTTTATTGGAGACCTTTTCTATTGTGACATAATTTGGATATGATGCATATCGAGAAGAATGTATGTGACAACATTTTGGGCACTCTTCTAAACAACAAAGGGAAGACAAAGGACCATGTTAAAGGTTGGTTGAACTTGTAAGCAATGCAATTAAGGCCGAATTTACATCCTTATCAAGAGGGCAATAAGACCAAAATAAATGTTGGTTCATAAACTTTTTGTGTTACTGAGAAGCATAAATTTTGTCATCTCTTAAAGGATATAGAAGTTCCAGGTGGATTTTCTTATAATATTTCTCAGTGAGTGAATATAAAAGAAAGTAAGATATCGGGATTAAAGAGTCAAGATTGCCATGTTATTCTTGAACATCTACTTCCTTTGGCAATGCGCGGTCTTCTTACCAAAGTGAAGCATAAGGCACTAATTGAGTTATCAATGTTTTTTAAGATTTTTTTTGTGCTAAGGCAATAACTATGGATGAGTTAGATCAAATTGAGGCTCAAATTCTATTTACGCTTTGCAAGTTAGAGAAGATCTTTCCCTTGTCTTTTTGATGTTATGGTGCATTTGCCTATTCATTTACCATATAAGGCTAAGATTGGTGGGCTAGTTCAATTTAGATGGATGGTTCCTTAGAGCAAGAATTATATCATCTAAAGTCTCATATTCGAAATAGTGCTCATCTAGAGGGCTTAATTGCTGAGGGTTACATAGCAGATGAGTTTATGACATTTTGCTCTAGGTATTTGAAAGACATGGAGACAAAGTTTAATTGGCCTGGGAGCAATGTATAAAAAGGCGCAAGGCGCACTGAGGCAATAGGGGGTCCTGGGCGTAAGGCGCAAGGCGAAGGCGCGTGCCTTAGTGAAGTGAAGCGCACAGTTTTGTAATTTGTATTCATATTCTATATTTATTAATTATTTTATGAACATAAGCTATGAAATTAATTAACTATGTAATATAACAACTCTAATTAAAAACCTATATAGTGTTAAAAAAATACCACTAAAAGATATTGATATTCATCAAAACGTGCTGTATTATATATATCAACACAAGCTCTTTTACAAAAATTGTAAATATATCAACATAAGCATTTCTACAAAAAATTGTAAGGCACCATAAAATGCACAAAAAATACACGGTACCAATATAATATCATTCTTTTCAACTTCTTTCATATCAAAATCAATCATGCATAACTGTTAAGTTATTAACTACTAATATTTTACTAAGTACTAAAAAAAAGATACTACATCATATAAAAAAATGAACTAAAATGATAAAAAAAATTGTACCAAAATCTGAAAAAAAAAAAACCCACAAAATGTCAAAAACACAAAATCTCGAATAGCTGGGTTGGTTTAGGGCTATAAGAAACACAAAATCTGAAAAAAAAAAAAAAAAATTTTACCAAAAACACACCAAAATAGGCTGTCGAACAACTGGCAGAGGAGGGGCGTGAAATTCGAAATCCACTGTTTACTGGAGGGTCGAAGTCTTCTACCGGTTGGGAGGGGGTGGTCGGCCGGCGTGAGCGGCGGCGGTAGAGGGGGGTTGGTGGTGCTGTGAAGTGGGAATGGATTAGGGTTAGGGTTTAGGGTTTTGAAAAGGGGGAAGATTGTTGAGTTAGGAGGAAGAGTTTTGAAAAATGGGTTAAATATTAACTGAAACACAAAAGGCGCGCCTAGCGCCTCAGCGCGCCTTGGCGCGCCTCAGTGAAATCGCCTTGCCTCACTGCTAAAGCGCGCCTTTTTATACACTGCCTGGGAGAAATGAAGAGGAATATAACTACGAGGGAGACTAATCTATTTTTTGTCATTCGGGACGAGCATTTAGAGCCGCCTCATTTCCTAATATGAAAAACGACGAGTTGGATAAAGCTCATATGTATATATTGAAGAATTGTGTTGAAGTTGAACCATTTCTCTAGTAAGACCCCATAACCTTGTGACAATTTGTTAGTCTTTTTTTGTTCTTAGTAGCCAAATAAATCACTATTGTATGATTTCGTAGCCAGTTTGTTGAAGCTGTAGCTTCCAGTGGTGTTAATTTATGTGGAAAGGAATATGATGCCAAATTTATGCATTGGTTCAAATATGAGGTAATTACACTATTTTAAATTTCAAATTCTCACACACTTTTGCTTCTTACTACATAAGTCAATAATATAAGTGAAAACACCTAATTTAGGTTAAATGTTTGTAGGTGACACGCCTTTGTGAGCATGATAAAAGTAAAAAGATGGAAGATTTGTTAGCGATGTCTCGTGTTCCTACTCAATATGTTACAAGCTATCAAGGATATAATTAATGGACATAGGTTCCGTACTAAAGATCATGAGAAATGGTTGAAGATTCAAAATAGTGGTGTGCCTGTTGTTGGTAATACCGATAATAGAAGTGAAAATGTGGAATATTATGGGGTATTAATAGAGGTACTCCAGTTACAATATCTTGGTGGAAATAGATTGGTATTATTTCGTTGTAAATGGTGGATGTGTATGTAAAGGGAATGCTTAAAGATGAATATGGGGTTGTTAGCATTGATCCTAAGCAAAAGCTGAAAATAGACAAACCATTTGCTTTGGACAATTAAGCAAGACAAGTATTTTACGTCATAGACAACGAGCGAAAAGGTTGGTATGTTGTTGTTGAAGCTCAACCGCATGGCTTATACAAGGTCGAACAAAATGATGATTCCAATAATGTAGATCCTTGTGAAGCACATTAACAAGGCGAACTCTTCAAGCCCAATTTGATCTCATCCACCGCTTCAACTTTGGATGATATAGTCAACTAGATGAGGATGGATATAGAGCCAATGATTATTGATCTGTTTGAGATTAGTGACCCTAGAAAGAGGGGGAAAAAAAAAATAAAAAAAAAATAAAAGAACATGATCTTATTTTCTTGTTTTATAGTTTGTAATTTTGATCTTTTTCCTTGTTCTATAGTTTAGTTAAGAATAATAATGACTTTTCTTTTACTTGTGATTTTAGTATAGTTTAGTATTTTTATTTTAACACTTGTATTAATTGATAATTTGGTCTTCACACTCTTTCGACCCTTTCCTGAATTTATTATTATTATCTTGAGTTTCAATCAATTGGTTGACTTGTCTTCTTGAATTTATTCTACTAGTAAAGTAGTTTGCTAATAGTGTAAAATAAAAGGTGATGAAATCATATGCATGCCAAATTGCTGGGTTGTTGTTCTTGTTGTATTGGCTTGTCTTCTCATGTGAGATAACAATGTTTCAAAGTAAAGTTATTAATAAGCCTTCTTCTTCGAAAGCTAATAAATAGTTCCCACCACTAGGAGTGCTAGCTAGAGGTAGTCAGGGGTTAAATGCTTATATTAACACAAGAATTAGGCCTTTTAAGTTTAATTCAGTTGGAGATGTTCATATGCCTTTCCCTTCTACAATCAACAACAAATGGTACACAAGTTAGAGAAGTCGATTTGATGTCTTCATCTAGTAGATCACGTGAAGCTTTATTTGAAGCTCCCGATCTAACATTTGATCATATCAACTCCTAAAATGCTTTGCAAATTGAAATGGAGTTGGAGAATCATGAAACTGAAGATAAAATTGATAATGATAAACAAGGTAATCGTTTTTCTTACTTCTGTTTCTTTAGAGAGGGTAAGGCTTTGATTTCTTATTTACATGTAATCTCTTTTTCATTATTGGTAGCTTTTGATGAAAATGATGATGAGTAGAGTAGTAAAAGAAGTGGAAAGAGCAAATGCAAAAAGGTGGCAACTCTCAAATTGGAAATAAGTTGCCTATTGAAATTTACATAATTGCGGTGTTGGGGAAAATGTAAATGAATTTTCTTGACACTTGGGCCAAATTGTATGTGATAGAAATGTTGTTCCAAGAAGGAAGTGCTCATGGGATGAAGTTCATGCGACAGAGAAAGACCACATGTTTGCAGTAGTCCTAGTAACTTAACTGCGTATTTAAGTTTCTATTTTCATTTGTAAATAATTATGTGATAATTGTCAGATGTCTAATTTTACGATGGAAAAATTTGATTTAGCATGGGAAGAAATTGAGTTTACTTATTTGAATTAGGACAAATTTCATGACAATAATGTTGACTTGAAGGACTATTGCAAAGAGATCTTAGATCATATGCAGTCCTTGTGGAAATATTTGAGAGGGTACTTGTATCAGTTTTAGATTTTGAAAACGCCAAAAACAAAAATTAGCCTTCACCACCTCCCAACTTCATTGTAGGACAAGCTTTGAAAAAGGCCTTGACAGATCCGCCTCCAAAAATGTGTTATAAGGAGGATTGGGAATGGATTGTAAAAAATTATTATGCATCTGAGGAGTTTTAGGCATAAATTTTCTTCTTTTATTTTTTTATTTTTTGTACTTCTATTCATGGACATGTTCACTTTTTAATATTCGAAACATAGGCCAGAAATGCTAGAAACTCCAAGAATAGGGCTGTGTTTTCGAAATAACTGCTTCATTGTGCTTGTAGCAGAGCTCATAGTTAGATTTTCAAAGACATGGTATGCAATTGGCAACTTCAATATTTTGTTTAATTTTTTTTTCTGTACCGGACATCTAATGATTGTTTGATTGTAAAGACTCAATAGAATAGGAAAGGTCCTAATCTTGGAGAGATGTTTCTGGCTACATGTTCAAAGTGTGATAAGCTGGCGACACCTAAACTTAGTTAGCAATATATATGTAGAATTTAAAGAATCTAAATAACTAGTTATTTGTTGTCAAATATATTTTACTCTATTCTTAGTCTACTACATTTTGTAGGAAAAAAATTATTGATGTCATTGAAGAGGATCCCACATTATCCAAAATTGAAGTTGCTAAGAAGGTCTTCAACAAATGTCAAACTCATGGTCATGTGTTTGGTTATGGGGGAGGAGTAAGGCCAAGTGATTTAAGCGAACCATCTTCTACCAAGGTCAAGCTTCTTGAAAAACTTCATCAATTTGAGAAGGAAAAACGAGTACTTCTTAATGTGAATAAGGAATTTACTAATTTGGCAGCTAGAGTAAAAGTACTAGAGGATAGAGGTCATAACAACGGGTCAAGTACTCCATCCCTATCTACTAAGATGGACGACTACATTGATTGAATATGATTAGGTATGTGGTAATCTTCTTCTTTTTCTTCTTTCTGTTTTCCCCCCTTATTTTTTGCTTATCTATGTTGAGATATTCATTAAGAATATATTATTGAGAATTGTTATGGATTTGGACTCTGTGATTGAGTTCTATGTGGGTTTGAAAATGTTGTGGATTTATGACTCAGATTGTGTAGTGTAAAGTTTGAGTTTGTGATTATTTTTGTATTCATTAATAATACAATGTTCATTGGGTTTCTACTATACAGAGCTCTAGGCCTAAGATCCTGTGATGGGTATTTTTATGCTGCTAAACACGTAGTATGTTAGGATCTATGGGGCATCCGTTATGTATAAAGCAAGGAGGTTTTGAATTGGGATTTTGAAGTAAGTGTGGGTAGTAGTTTTACTTTGTTTTGAGCTTGCATCTTAGTAGGTCTTTAATGTGTCATGGCATGTGGGCCGTATTTTCTTTTGTTTTTGTTTGGTTTTGGTTGTCCGTTCTCCCTGGTCCCTACTTGGTAGGTGCGCTCTGTTTTGTATTACGAGTCTTAGCTTTTATAAAAAAAAAAGCCACTCTTCTGTTGTTTGAAATAGTTGATGCGTTTAGACTATATGATTGAGTTTTTTATGATTTTGAGATTTGTGGATTTAGTACTTTGTGATTCATTATGAAGTTAAGAGTTTGCAATCATTTTGGTATCCATTGAGAACACATTATTGAGTTATCTAGAATTGTTGTTGAGTTTGGACCATGTGACTAAATTCTAGGTGGAGTTTAAGAATGTTTTAAATTTGTGATGTTGTGATTGAGTTCTATAATGAAGAGATAGGGTTTGCGGTTGTTTTGTTTTAAAAAGCATAGGAATTTTTTCCTTTTTGGCCAATTTTATACTAATTACTTTAATGTAGTTTTTATTTGTTATATTTTTTGTTTCATTGCTTAGTCTGTGGTGTATCTGTACTATCGATTATTAATACTCGGATGACAAAAATTTCTAATATGAGTGCTGTATTTATTTATTTGTTTTCTGGTGTTGGAAGACCGCACTTTATATTCTTATTTTTGTTGGGACTTTTATTTGTGAACTTTTATCGGATTTGTAATTTTTGCTAAATTGTTAGGCGACAAATTTTATGATGTATGCTTATAGTGTTTTTTGTATGTAAATTGACTTTCGTAAGTACTTGGATATTTAAGTTTCAATGACATCTTTATTTTTTTATTAAAAATTCGTTGCTACATTGAATGATATGTAAGAGTTATTTCTGTATGGCTATACTACATTATTCTACAGGTATTATAACTGAAATGAAATGTTGTTGTACTATATTTATGTACATGTGCTATGAAAACCCCAAAAATTGTCCTTATATGATGTACAGATATTGTAAACAACCAAAAATTATTATTGTATTGCATAAATGTACAATTATTTATGATTATATACATTGTACTATATGAATGTACATGGTCTTTAATGTCTATAAATCTTTTCGTTAGAATTGTCTTTCATGGGGGAAGCATTTTTACTGACGGTTTTTGTTGTCAATAATTGGCGGAAAATGTTTTAATGATGTTTATTGTTGCTAATTTTTTACCAATGGTAGTCTATATTGTCGTTACTAATTTCAATTAGTAGCGCAAAAAATTTTAACGACGGTTTTTGTCGTCATTAAAACTTTTACTTATATGGCAGTAAATAGTTGTAACGACGACAATTGATGTCGTTATTAATTAATTTTTTTTAAAGATGGTGCCACTTGACGTCAAAGACTTTACTTTTAACCACAACTTGTACTGTCGTTATTGATTTCACTTTTAAATACGGACATAGTGTACCGTTGTAGATACTTTTTAACGACGGCTTGGTTTAGCGATCGTTGATCCCACACAGTATTAACTTCTAAAGCAATAACGACGACAAACGATGGGAAGTTTTTCCCGTCATTAATAGTATTAATGATGGTAAAACAGGCTTTTAACGACAATAATCGCTGTCGTTAATGACCTTTTTTTTCTTAGTGTGAAAGAACCACAACTATTTCACCAAATCCTCCCGGGGGAGAAGATGCTTGAGGAATGGAGGAAGAGCACAGTGATCCCGATATATAAGAACAAAGGCGACATTTAGAGTTGCGCCAACTATCGGGGTATCAACCTAATGTGCCACACTCTGAAGCTGTGGGAACGAGTCATAGAGAGGAGGCTAAGGCAACAGACAGAGGTGTCCGAGAACCAATTCGGATTTATGCCCGAGAGATCAACCATAGAAGCCATCCACATCCTAAGGCGAACGATAGAGCAATACAGGGAGAGGCAAAAGGACCTTCACATGGTTTTCATTGATTTAGAGAAGGCATATGATAGGGTGCCAAGGGAGGTCCTTTGGAGAGTTTTGGACAGGAAAGGCATCCCCGTGCCATACATCCTAGCCATTAGAGACGTGTATGCGGAGGCACAAACTATGGTGCGTACAGAGGACGTGGAGACAGACGCTTTCCCGATAACAGTAGGGGTACACCAGGGGTCGGCTTTGAGCCCCTACCTGTTCATTCTGGTTCTGGACGAGCTCACTAGGCACATCCAGGGATGTGTACCTTGGTGCTTGCTTTTTGCAGATGACATAGTGTTAATGGGGGAGTCGCGGGAAGAGGTAAATAAGAAACTGGAACGGTGGAGAGGGGCACTAGAGTCGAAGGGTTTACGACTAAGCAGAGCCAAGACCGAGTACATGGAACTCAAATTCGATCCGTTCACCACGCCTAGCCGGGAAGACGTCAAGATTGGATCTGAGCCCATAGCGAAGAAGGAGAGTTTCAGGTACTTGGGGTCCATGGTACAGAACAACGGCGAAGTTGATGAGGATGTCAACAACTGGATTAAAGCGGGATGGCATAAGTGAAGGTTGGCCTCCGTGGTACTTTGTGATAGAAAGTTCCCCTTGAAGCTAAAGGAAAGATACTATAAGACGGTTATGAGGCCTGCCATGACGTATGGGGCGGAGTGCAGGGCGATGAAACAACAACACACACAGAAGATGAAGGTGGCGGAGATGCAAATGCTGAGGTGGATGTGCGGACACACAAGGAAGGATAGGATCAGAAACGACGTCATAAGAGACAAATTGGGCGTAGCCCCCATTGAAGATAAATTGAGATAGCAACGTTTGAGGTGGTTCGGACATGTTAGAAGGAGACCAGACAATGCTTCAGTAAGGAGGTGCGAACAACCCCTTACTACACTAGGCAGGAGAGGAAGAGGCAGGCCAAAGAAGAAATGGATGGAGACGATCCGACAAGACCTCACCCACCTGAACCTTCAGGAGGAGATGGCCTTAGATGGGACCCAATGGAGGGCTAGTATAGGGGTTATAGATGCTCCAGTTGGAGTAGGGTAGTCTAACTTATTAGTGCTAGACCGTGTTATCCTCTTGGCGCACTTAGGTTGTGTACTTGCTCCCATGAGCTACTACATGCATGCATGCATACTTGCCTATCTATCCTTTGATTTCTGCTTGATGTGGCTTGCTTGGTGTCTTGTGTCTTGTGTGCTTTGTGTCTGCTGTCTTGATCGCTTTATTGCTCTCCTGTTGCCAGGTCACATGCTCTTGGCGGCGGACCAGTATCTCAGGTTGGGGGTCCTCAGAAACAACCTCTCTTCAGGGTAGCCCCCTGAAGGGGGAAGGCTGCGTACATCTACCCCCCCAGACTCTGCTGTTGCGGGAGCCCTTTCAGGCACTGGGTTTATTGTTGTTGTTTTTTGTTGCTTGCAATATGTTGAGAGTAAAATATTTGCTGATTAGGTTGAAGTTGGCCATATGCCTTCTGTATTCTTAATGAATCTTGTACTACAACAATACCGAATGAAACTCCTTGTGGTACTTGGAACAATAAAAAGCTGATTGTCTATAATTTAAAGTATTCAGCTATGTTGCATATTCAGTAATTCCCCCTAACATTGAGAAGATGTAGATTAAAAGGTCAAAAATTTATTTTTCCTAGGTACAATGACGAATCTAAAGGATATCATTTGATTGATCGAATATCATGACAACTTATGATATCATGAGATGCGCAATTTGATGAGATGAAAGCATGAGACTAGAAAAATCGAACTTTAGTAGAAATTCATGCTAACAAAACCTCGGTTATTGAAAATCATGATTCTCTACATAAGAGAATGGTAATGAACCAATCAATTCCAATTGTAATCAAGTTTCAGACTCCACTGCATGGACTTATAGTTATTTTGAAACAAGTATTGATGATCACTGACACAAAGCGTATATTCATTAAGAGATATTTATGAATCATGTAATGTTGCATTTTTCTCTTGTCAACCACTTACATTTGGGGAAGTAGCAAAAGGCTAAATTTGGAGAGATGCAATGGATCAGGAGATGCCATCATCATGATTCATTAAATATTAAACATGAAACTTGTGGATCCTCTAGAAGAAAACTAATGTGTTGGGATTCAAATTGATCTACAAAACAAAATTCAGTGAAGACGAGTCAATTCAAAATCTTAAAGCTCCTCTCGCGGTAGAAGGATATTCATAATAGACAAGTACAAATTGTAAAGAAACTTTTGCTCCTTTAGCTCAATTGGAGAGCAGTAATATTGACAATTATTTTATCAATAGTGTTTTCAAAGAAGTCCAGGAGAATGATCTCTTTATGTGAAAAAAAGGAGTCAGCAATTACCTTAGGTCTCTGTTGGTGCTGCTGTCCTGTTCTCTCTTCTCCCGTTGGGGCTTTGGTTCTCCTGTTGTGTAGGTTACAGGGCTATGTCTAGTCTTGTTTTTGTTTTTCCTGTTCATGTTGTCCTCCCTGTTTTTTTTCCTTGTTTCAACCATTCTGTTTACGGGGTGTTTGGGGCTCGCTTGTCGAGGTCCCCGGTTTGCTCTTCGGCTTCGCCGATATTTATCGAAAAAAAAAATTGTCAATCTTTATGTTAGCACTTTGATATATGTTGGTAGTTTCTTGGCAGAGCAGAGGAATTGAGAAAATTCGTGATGAAAAGGTATGAGACGACATATCTTAATAGTATGAAATATTTTTTGAGCATCCATTTTCATCAATTGAAAGACATGTTTTTTATTTCCTAAGAAAAGTATGCTGAAGGCTTATTAAAAAAATCAATATGTCCAACTGTAAACTAATTTTAACTCCAATGGCTTAGAACGAAAAGTTGCCAAAAGTGATTAAACAAAGAATGTTGATGCAATGTTATATCAAAGTTTAGTGGGGCCATCGATGTATCACACAAAATCAAGGTCCTATTATTATATACTCGGTCAATATGATTTCCAGATTCATGAATTAGCCTAGACAACTTCACTATTCTTCAGTTAAAAGAATATTATAGTATTTCAAGGTACAAAACAATTTGGCTAAAGCATGCCAAAGAAAATATAGTCTTACCGGTTATAACGATAGCGACTGGGATGGAGCTACAGATGATAGAAAAAGTTTGTCTAACTATGTTTTGTTTGGATACAAAATCAATTTCTTGGTACTCTGGAAAATAGAAAACAATGTTATTCTCTTCAATTGAAGCTGAATATATTGCTGCAATAGATGCCATTTCAAGCAGTTTGGATTAAAAGAATTGTCGCAGATTTGAGGCAAGGTCAAGAGACTTGTATAACAAGTTATTGTGACAATATGTCTGTAATTGTTATGACAAAAATCCATTTTTCCATGCTAGGACAACACATGTTGAACTACACCACCACTTTAGTAGATACCCAGTGGGACAGGGTGAAATTAAACTAAAATTTAACAATTGTTAGGATCAACTTGCAAATGCACTTACAAAGGCGGTAACTTTAGAAAAGTGCAGTTCATGTGTTTGATATATTTTTCAAATTAAGGAGGGATGTTAAAAGTAATTTGCGATTTGAATAAAGGAAATAATATTTTTGATACAAGATGAGGACATCAAGTTTGACCTCAACCATCAATTTGATCACATCTTTATCTTTTCTACCTTAATTTTATATCCCAACTCATTTTCCAACATAAAACCTTATCTATCAAACACAAAAATCCTTATCCTTGCAACTCAAATTCTATCTTTACAACTAATATCCAACTCAAACTTATCTTATTCTATTGACCATGTCACTCACTTGTTTGCAGAAGAATTTAATGTATGCGTTGGTATGGGTTCTATCTAGTTGTCATGTTGTAACTTTTTAATCTCTATATAACAGCATCAAGTGCTTGTAGTTTGTATCAAGTATTGCAGCCAAAAAAAAAAAAAAAAAAAAAAAAAATAATCCTTTCACTCATTTTTCTCATGTCATTTTCCTATGTCATATTATCATTCTTTTTAGTTTCATAAAAAAAATCTTTTAGTACCCAGCTAATAATGCTTTAAATTCTGAACCTACCTATAAATTTGAATATAAAATATAATTACTCTTACAGATGCAAGTCATACTAGAAAGGACACCAAGAATCCTTTAAAACATCACTGTAAAGGAAACATAGCATAAAAAATGGAAAGAAAATTTTACTATGGCCCTCCGCTAAACCCACGTAGTTCATTATTCTACTTTGTGGGCTATACGACTGACTACACATTGTAAGATAAAATTCAAATGTTTATTCAATGAAATTGTGCCTAACACACCGAATTATTCAACAAAACTATCACTGATGAGTTCATGGAATTGAATTCCATTTCATGGTCATAGTACTAGGTTTCACAAACATTACATAAAACTGTCACATAATGGGTACTAAATCAGGTACGCAGTACCCTTTATTTAGCTCTATGATCAGAGTAAATCAACTAATGTAGTACATTGGATCAGGCAACTTGAAGGTCCGGTTGCCAACATGAGCTCCGAGTAAATCACTCCATTGATCGCCCATGTTACCCAAAATTCTATACCCCATCATCTCAAGCTCCTTCCTATTCTTTGATTTGTACTCTACTGCTGTCATACGTGATTCATATGTTTGCCTGCAATAATGCAACATGTTAATTACTATGAGTATCATTTGGAAACTATAATAATGTTGTCATATACTGCGTAACATTCATGTTTTTTTAATGTGAGATTTGCAGCTTAAGAATGATGCAACGAAAGGGCTTGATGGATGACTGACTAATGTTATCATTTACAATTGTGTAGTTATGTGTTCTAAAATGAAAACATCCCCAAGGATGACAATATGACATGACGATTACCGAGTATCGCTCTCGTCCTCGTACCGCCAGACAAATCCATACACTAGACATTACTTTTCATTTACCTGTATTTGCTCTGGCGGGTGCAGGGCCACAACATACTCCCTCCACTGCCCTCAAGTATCCAATGGGCTTCAAATATTCACACCATACATGCTCGTACTTGCCCATAGACTACCTGACCCATTTTGTGTATTCAATTGTTATCTCCATATGTATCAATGTTGTCATTATTTAAATTATTTTTTATGATCCAATTATGGATTGTCACATGCTTGATAGGCAACCCTTGTAGCCAAATTAAGTACATAAATATTTTTCAATTTTAAATTAGTTAGACACGAATTGTTGCAGGTGTCATTGGGTGGGTTTGGGGCGCGCTTGGGGGTCAAAAGTGGGGTTAGGCATGGGTGGAAATAGCATGTTATTCTATATTTGGAATTTATGTCTTTATTACCTGGCCAAAGACCATAGCCCAATACTAACAAACATTTATGGGTACGAGGGGCAAAGCCACCTTGAGTGTGGAGAGCTATCTTTAATGTCGGGATTACCCTTAGGGGTTTTATGGAGAAGGCGGAGAGCAATCTTCAGTGTGGTTTTGAAATTCTTACCAAGGTTGATATTTGATGTGCTATGTCTCGAATTTATATCTCGATTTCAAAGTGGAGGTCTTTGAAAGCAAAGGAATCAGATCCTTATTTTTGGCTTGTCCTAGTATACCCATCCAACTAGGGTTTGCATTTTTTGTGCCCGCAAATATATGTAGTGTAAGGTTATCTTGCCTAAGTTGCTTCTTGTACCCTCTAATTCATATCATTGTGAAAACTTTCTACTTCTGCCCACGGTATTTTCCATTTGATGGTTCTTCACGTAAATCTTTGTGTTGTTGTTTCTCTTCTCTCGTCTCATTTTCTCTACAACTTGTTTTTGACTTCCAAATTGAACCCAATTCTAAGGTATTTTGCCGAACAAGTTTGTTATGATGCCAAAGTGATTGTCATAGAGTCTCAATTGTGGTGTTTAATGGTTAAGAGAGTTTCAGTTCATGAAAGGTTGGAATGAAGTGGGTCTTGACTCAAACTCTGTTGAAGAAAGCATTAAATGAGAAGAATAAGAAGTCAATCAACTTGTCAGAAGGTCAATGGGAGTAGTTAGATGAAAAATTCTCATTGTTATTTAGATGTGGCACACAAATGAAGTTTTAACCGAGGTGTTGGACGCAAAAATTTCCAAAGAGCTATGGGAAAAGTTGTTGAAGCTTTTTTGGGTTAAGTCATTCTCCTGCGGATTGGCCATCAAGAAAAAGGCTATTTACCTTTCCTACAACACTTGGTATGTCCCTTAAGGCCTATATTAATGAGTTCGATTTTACAATTCACGAGTTAAGAGAACTTGACAATGTGCCAAAAAAGTAAGATCAGGGTATTATATTGTTGTGTACTTTGCTAACTTCTTACAAGGGTTTTCTAGAAAGTATGATTTATGGAGGTAGATAATCTGTCTCTCTAGATGAGGCTAAGAAAAGCATGTTAAGTAATAAAAAGATTGATAAAGAGTTGTCTAACCTAGTTAGTTGACCAAAGGAATGGCTTATGTATTACAAGGGGGATAGAAAAAAGAGGATGAAATAGTGGAAGAAAATAGGTTCAGGTCAAAGTCAAGACCTAAAAACCTAACTTATAATTATTGTCACAAAAGGGACACATTAAGAAGAATTTTTCAAAGCTTAATAGGAACAACAAGGTGAAGGAAATATCGGAAAAAGAATGAAAGATAAGTTGACGCTAGTGTTCTTCAAGAACTAATGAGAATTTTTAGGCAGGGGAATTCGTCTGTACAAATGTTTTGGCTAGACTCCTCCAAAATAAGCTAATGGGACACATGCAGGGTATTGGGGTTCGAATTGCTAGGGGTGTCTGTGTTCTCTGCCGTCCATTTCCAAATGACAATCTGCTCCTTTGTGAAGCCAAAGTGGACACTTTGCAGCACAATTAAGGCCATCCTAGAAGGGTACTACGCCTAATGGCACTGGCTTGTTAACTTGAAAAAGTAGACCGTTGTATTATCTGGAACTGTTGCACGAAATAGTAGACAAAGAACTAGCAATAGGCAATTGGGAACTCGGAGGTATTGGGTAGATACCTCGATCATAGCCTAGACACTAAAAGAAGAATGAGAAACCCAGCCAAGAGGTTACAAAGAGCGGTAATGCGAAGTTAACAACCCGAAAATCCGGGCTCCTTTCTAAGGTGGGTTGCGCTACCTTGATCCAATTTACCTTGGAGTTGTCCCCAATCCATGTGATGGAATGCTGCAACATCCTTGAAAAGGTATGTGGAGAATGAGACAATGTTAAATGAAAGTTCTTTCGGGAAATGAATGATAGTGTGGGCATGAATATAATGGCCTGGGATAAGATTTGAAGGCCGAAAGGTGTAGGGGGCCTTCATATTTGGAGAAGAGAAGCTATTAGCTAGGCTTGATTTTGTAAGCTTGGGTGGAAGGTTCTTAGTGTCCCGGAAAACATTTGGGTCAAAGTGGTCATTACGAGGTGTCTTAAGGACAATAGTTTTTTAGAGGAAAATTCAAAAAAAAAAAAAAAAATGATTCCTTGGCCTGGAAAGGGTTCCTGGGGTTCTTGACCTCCTTAAAAAAGGGATTGGGAAGCATAACAAGGAGCGAGAAGACTGCTTCCTTTTGGTATGACCATTGGGCTACAAATGAGACCCTTGTTGAAATTGTGGGTACAAGGGGTTCTCTTCTGGATCCAAAATGCCAGGCTCTCAAGATTCATTAAAAATGGTGAGTGGGACAAAGAAGCACTTAGTTAAGTTGTGCTTAAGAGACATGTAATATAGATAGGATATATTGGGGCTTTTCCTCCACGGTTGAGTTCATTTAATGTACAATTGGCAACGTGGCTACCTAATTGGATGGGCTAGAATGGGATGAACAAATATAGATATGAACGGATTGAAATCCTTACATCCATCCTCATATTCGTATTGTCATTTACAAGTGCTTCACAATGGCTCCTTACTGTAGACAACTTAGTCTAAAGGGGTTGTAATATTTTGACAAGGAGAAGAGGTGGAAAGAGAAATGATGGACCACCTTTTTGTCATTTGTCGAACATTGAGCAAAAATTTGGGAAATTATAGTGAGATTCATAATACACTGGAGTGTTGTTCGTTTTTTGAAGAGCTTGAAAGAAGGAGAAGAGGAAGACACATGAAAGACAGGGTTGAACTACTAAAGTTCATCTACACGGTTCAGCAGATTTGGAAAGTCAAGAATGAGACGGTTGTCAAAAATCGAACCAATAGTCCTACTAGACCCATGTTTGAAGCTCGGTATTGCTTTTTGGAATGGAGTATTAGAGCTGTCTAGATCTCATGGGAGAGAAAACTCACACAAGAGGAAAAATTGTTTCGGTCCAAGTCGAGGTCGAAGCCTATTTTAGAGATCTCAGATGAAAAACTAGGGTTTTATGTGGTGTGCCCATTTATATGGAGTTCTAGGATTTTGAAAGTATAGAGAGAATTGAAGAAAACTTTCTGTAACAATTACAAAGCAATAAAAAATCTCTCTGTAACTCCGTGGATGTAGGAAATTTTGGGCGAACCACGTAAATCTATGTGTGTGCTATTTATTTTTCTCGATGAATTTTTATTGTTTAGTTGTTTCCTTTCCTAACAGAAAAGTTAGTAGGATAAGTCATGAGAGAGAACTCATACAAGAGGAAAAGTTAGAAGAATAAGAAATCAGGAGGGGTCAAATGGCATGTTCAGAATATGAGATACGTAAAAGTGAACTTTCATGGGTCCTGTACAGGTACTTCGACGGCTGCTGACTGTATCATTAGAGATGAAGAAGGAAGATTCATTTCAACAGGAACAAGCTGTCTTGGAAAAGCAACAGTGATTGCGCCAAAAGTTGTGGTAACAAGAAATGGTCTTTTTAGTGTAGTCAACTTGGGATTCCGGAATATTCAAGAAGAGGCAACAATAAGATTACTATCAAGGCTCTAAAGCGGTGTTTGAGTCCCCCATGGCGGATCTAAAACATTGTTGAAGACGTGCAAAGAACTTCCTATGATGGGATTATAGTGAAGTTCAACATTGCTTTGGGGAAGTCAATTTGGCCGTTTACTGAGTTCCAAAGCTGAGTGATAATGTCGGTTATATGAGCCGCTTATTTTCTCAGCCTAGCCTAGATCTTGGCTTTATTGTTAAGGGTGATGCATTATGGCCGTCCTTCCTAGAAGATACTTTTAGCGCTTTTTTTTCTTACTAATGTAAAAAAGATCTAATAATCTAATAATAATTTAATAATTGTTGAACTCTACATGTGAGCTTAATAATTAGAATCCCACATTGGAGTTATGAGAGAAGAAATAACCTTATAAGCCTAGTGGGTTACTCATCTATTGTCAATTGGTTTTAGGATGGAACCCCACTTGGACTTATATATAGATCTCATGTATATCAACTATGTGGGTCGGGCATCAAGGCCAAGGCCCGGTGAAATTTTAAATTAATAATATAAACAATGAATGCATAGAAAACATATATTGTGATCGTGGCAATTTTTTGACATTAGTAAAGAGTACAATAACTTTTTTAAAGAGAAATATCAACACTTGGCAAGGGGGATGAACTTTGAGCCCACCTCTTGATTGAAGATTAAAAGACAAATCACTGCACTAATACCTTTAGCTTGTGATCACGACATTTATGAAACCTAACCGCAATTATTGCAACTTTTATAAAATGAAAAGGAGCTACCATTATTGCAACTTGCTTGCATTGACGTCATTCTCAAAAACTTAATTAGTGCAAGAGTTTAATTAGAACCGTAAGGCAAAGGCGTAAACATTTCGATATATTATAAAAAAAGTTTTCTCTTTTTCAAAACCCTTTAAACTCCTTTTTCAAGTAATTTTAGAAGATATATTTTAACTTCGGTGAAAAAGGAAAAAAAAAAAAAAAACAAACACAATCTCCAATGCAAAAAAGGGAATAAAAATGACATAATTTACAACTGTCAAATAAAGCAGTTTCAATCACTCGAATCGGGTCATATACGGTTTATAACAGGTCATGGGACAAAGGGTTGCTTGGGCATTTTCAAGAAATATTCAACCTCTCAGGCATTTTAAAAAATAACTATTGATGAAAATTTGTATTCATTTTAGGAAAACAAACCAAATCAGTTTGCATAAACATGAAAGCAATGAGAAACACATTTGTATTATCCTACGTTTTATAGTTTGGTTGAATGATACTCATGTATGTTAAACAATATTTTTAATAGTAGAAAATGAAGTCGATTTATAAACTTTACAAATCAATAATTGTAAAATAATATATAAAATAAAAATCCTTTTCTTATATTATGTTATAGGCCGATAACATGGCAATAAATATAATAATTAGAATAAGATGTTTGAATTATACACTCAAGGTTTCATGGTCAAAGATCACATGTTAAGCATGAAACTTACAAAAATCTAAACTGTAACTATCAGAAAAACTGTAAAATATTTAGTGAAAGGTCAAAATAAGAATAAAGCCATATTTTTTTACTAGAATATTATTTTCAATTAAAAGGAGGTCCTACATTGTCTAAACATGATTACCAACATTTGGGGGAGGGAAGAGCTAAGTTTCGAACCCAAGACCTTATAACCATAGTATGTACATGTCGAATATCATATACACATGCAGCGAGTTGGATTTAAAACTCATGTTGCATTAAGTGAGTTATAATATGTTTAGACCTATTTAGTATCACTTTTCGCTTTTGGTTTTTTTTTTGTTTTTGAATTTGACAAAAAATTGAAATATAGAAAAAAAAAAAAAAAAGAACTCCTATTTTAAGAATTTAATTTTTAATTTTTGATAAATGTGATTTAAACCATGAGTTGATAATTTTATATATAATAAAAGTTTGATGCATCTTGCATTTTCATGAGGATAACAAACCTAATCAACGGGCAAATATATATATATATAAACAAGCAGCATTTCCAGTGCTCCAAAGGCTCCTGCCTAAGCAAGGTCAGGGGTAGATGTACGTAGCCTTCCCCCTTGAAGGTGTTACCGTGAAGAGAGGCTGTTTTCGGGAACCCTTAATCTGAGGGGTGCAACACGAGGATTTCCCAGGAGGTCATCCATCTAGGCATTACTCTTGCCCAAGCACGCTTAAATTCGGAGTTCTAATAGGATCCAGTGTTTGCGTGTTGGTACCCTCTTAGGTGTGTATATATATATATATATATATAAATAAATACTTACTTTAATATCATACGTTCCCAAGTGTGGTAACCAATTTTCTTCATATTGAGCTCCTTGGGTTTTCTGTAGGGCTCTGTAGTTCCGGAAAGAAAGACAATTTTGAAACCAAGCTGCAGCAAATTCTTGTATAAGTTGAGAGTTGCCGGCAATGCTGGTGCTTTTGCTTGTGCTTGCCACTCGCTGAAGGCGGTCGAATTGTATTTCTTCGCCCTGCAACTCTTATTTAATTAGAATACCATTTATAAATAATTGGCACATAAAGTTATTGCAATATCAGATCATCACATTAGATATGTGAAATTGTGGAGGAAGTATGTATTTTAATTCAACTCTAGTGCGAATTTTATTTATAAATTTTCGAATGCAATCGATCGCCAAATTTTTTTTTTTTTCTCATATGAATGTTTTATGTGCAATTGATCTCACTAAAAAGATGAAGTAAAGTTTGTTGGGTACTAAAAAAATGTGTCGTATGAGCACCTTTGACTACTCCATTATTTAGGTTTTTTTGTTATCTTTTTTTTTTTTTTTTTTTTTTTAAATTTATAGTTCTTTTAAAAAGGAAAAATCATGTTTGGAAAATGATTTTTATTGTATTTATTTTGTTTCATAAATTCTCAATAAAAGAAAAAATAAGCTGAAAATAAGAAAAATAATAAGAAACTACCTTTTTGCAAATGGAATTTTTAGTTTCTTAAACTCTAACAAGTACTAATAAAAAGCGACCCCACATTGGGGCATAGCGTTTGATCTACCTTGTTGGTATACCTTTTTATACACTTTTCTATAGATCTAGTATTTAGATAACAAAAATGAGTGTTTTGGTTATGCTCACATAGACATATAAGAATAAAATAAAGGGGCCAGCTCGCTTAGCTGGTAAAGTCTCGCAATTAGTTCCCCAAACTTGACATTGAATCCCGTCTTTATAAGGTGTGGGAGCATTTATGGGGTGTTCGCTTGTACAATCCAGTCTAACTTCTTATCATTTTCAAAAAGTTGCTAGAATAACTTAATCCACTCTAACTTCTTATCGTTTTCAAAAAGTTGCTAGAATAACTTCTCATATGAGATTTCTATAATGTATGGTATATACGTTTACTAATTTGTATCTCGCTTTTGATATATGAACTTAACAAAATGGAGAATAAACGAAAGAAAAGTACAAATCTTATTGGTCATTTGATTATATATGGTATCTGAGTTTTCATGAGCTTTTGAGTTAAGTCGATCCCTAATTCACACCTAATGAGCTCAACCTCCACAAGTTAGACTCAAGTTACAAGTGTAAATAAACCAAAATCAGCTTAAATCAACTGAGCTTAGCTCAAAAATGGCCAAACAAGTCTGACCTCAACCCATTAGATTTCAAGCCAAGTAAAATATTTTTTAGCCGAGTTTTGAACTCCAAAAGCTGAGCCTTTACTCGGTTATATAACTCTGCTATAAAATGAAAATAAAGGCACAATAAGAAGGCAGTACAAGAAAATCATTGACGAAGTAATAAACAAAATAAAGCTCTAGCCATGTGATGAGAATGAAGACACAATGAAAAGGAATGCAAGAAAATCATAAGCAAAGTGAACAAAAAATGAGAATATAGAGCAACACACGAACTATGTCGAGAATTATTTTGAATAAGTGAATATAATATCTTTCATACCCAAAAGCAATATCGGGCCGAGCATAATAAGGCAAGTTGGAGAGGGAGGTCTCATCAATGTCAAAAACCCAAATATCTTTGCCATCCTTTGCAAGCTCAAGGCCCTTGGCATACTCATATGCCGCCTCAGCCACAGCGTTAGAATCGTCGCGGTACTGGCGGCCTAACATGTAATGTCCCACGTAACCTTCACATTGTTCTGGAACCACTTTCCAATCCCTGATATTGTCTGTTTCCACGCCCAACCGCCAGCTAAGGCAGTTTAAACCTGGGACATGGTGACCACTGGAGCCCGAGTGTGGCCGGAGGAGGTGAATTAGGTGCGGAACCTCTTCAATGGCATTGGAGGTCATAAGAAGTAGTACAAATGTGCAAAAAAGAGTTGGAACTTGCATCATTTTTGGTTATATTTGGCAATTTTACAATGTAAAATGCTCATGCATGATTTGTCCCTTTTTATAGGCTATTGAGATGTCAGAATGACCTCCATTTTAACAATATTTACATGGTTTGCCTGCTGATTAGAGTTTTTATTTATTAGCTTAATATTATTACTCAATTTGAGCACATTCTACACACTTTGCAAACAAAATATATATATATATATTGGTAAAGCCGGGGGAGGGGGTACACTAGTGGGGATTTGAACCCTGGCGCTCCTCCTTGGCAACCGTGAATCCAACCCCTAGGCTATAAACCTTAAGCTCACACTTTGTAAACATATTGGATATTGAAAGAATAGTTTAATATTTTCATACTGAGATGCTTAATATATATATAGGATAAATTGCATATTGCACTACAAAAAAAGCTCCTAAATACAGCGGAAATTTGCACCGCAATTGGCAGCTAGAAGCTCCGCAATTTTGCGCCGCAATTTTGCCGTATTAGGTGTGCCATATTAGCTAAATGCGGCAAGATTAGACACGCCGCAATAGATAAGCCTAAAATGGCGTGAAAACTCGCCATATTTGTCTTCTCATATATCACACACCACGGTTGCATGTAAGGTTAATACGGCAGGTTTGAGTGCCGTATTAGGTGCACATAATACGGTGCTAAAAATCGCCGTATTAGGTGTATATATACGGCACAAAAAGCGCCGTATGAGGTGCACATAATGCGGCCCTATACTACGCGGCATTATTTCATCTTTGCCACACTAGGAGGACCTAATACGGCGCATTAAAGCCCCGCATTAGTTTTAACCTAATACGGCGTATTTAAACGTCGGATTAGGTCAACTCACCACATTAAGTGAAATAACTAGTGGTCATGTTTTTAATAATTCGGTGTTAGACAAAGCTAATTAAAATTTTCTAGAAAAAATAACATAAAATAAAATAAATAGCAACTCCCCCAAATCAGCGAGCAAAAAGAAAGGGAGTTAGCTTCCCCATAGAAAAACAAAATTAAAATTTCTTAGTTTAAGTTCAAACAACCAAATCATAAAAGACAAACATATATAATTCAGTACACAAAATTGAAATGAGTAAAACTATCAATTAAGTTCACAAAAGGCCCCTTATATGCCTCAATATTCGCATCTTGTTTTCACATGCCTCAATATGCCCATATCCCCTTACATGCCTCGTATATTCACACGTATCATCATCTTCTTCTTCATTATCATCAGTAGCAGCAGCAAGAGATTTAGATCTCCTCTAAGATGGTTGATAATTTCCGCCCTATTAAGTGATGCCCATACATCAACCCCTTCCGCCATACTATTCGACACTAATACAGCCCTGTAAAGCATCATATTTGAATTTTTTGATTTCTTGGTAGTGTAAAATGGCGCATTTTCATGCCACAATAGGCACCATAGATATTGAGGTATAATTAGGACCTAATACGACGCTTTTGCATGCCATAATAGGCACTGTCGAGGTTCAGTAATGAATGAGATTTAATACGGCATATTTGTAGGCTGCAATAGATGTGGTTGGAATATGCGCATGAATATGATCTAATGCGGCGGTTTTTATTGCCGTATTAGGTCACAACCTAATACGGCGTCTTTTCGCGCTGTAATAAGCTAATCAAATGCAGCGGCTAAAATCGTCATATTTGGTTAACTAATACAGCTCATTTCTAGCACCGTATTTGAGAACGCTGCAGCTTCTTTGATTTTTTGTAGTGTTGGTACCTTGAATTTGTTGTATTAACTTTTTTAGTTTACGACTCTATGAAATAATTTCTTAATTTAAAAGTTATATATGTTCAATAACATTGTCCAAATAATGGTGTGAAATTGTGTAAACCTTTTTTTTCCGATAATTATTGGCAGAGTCATAGTACAAACAGGCAGCTCGTCAAAGCGAGCCCTGAGCCACCCCGTAAATGGGAATGGGTACAAAAGAAAAGATCAAACCAAACAGGGAACGGACAATAGGGACAGGCACAAAAAAAAAAAAAAAAAACCAAGACTGGAAAAAAACCTAAAAAACAAAAAATAGGGAAACAGACATAAACATAAACTATAAGGATATTGGATGAAGCCGGAGCAGAAACACTCACAAAATCACCTGACTGATGATAAACAAAGACCTGGAAAAGGGTGGAGGACAAGAAGGGAATAGCCCCCCTGGTGATGCAATGAACGGTGCCGGGCAGCGATGGTACCGAATAGGGTACCGAGCAAGCATCACAGTAAGAGGGGAGAGATTCCGGTTGGCGGGTGGAAGGCGATGGGATGTCTGTAGACCTCTTGAGGTATTTCTTCCTTTGGGAGTGCGTCACCAAGAGGTGGGTCAAGTGGCTTGCCGGTGGATTTGGAGGTGGATGAAAACACCGTGCTAGAGGGGGCGCCGGAAGTGATGGTGTGACTGGAGTTGGCGTCGGATCTGGAAGTGGTAGTAGGCCTGGTGGTGGCTGTGGCGTGGCGGTAAAGGGACGGGAGGGATGGGTTGAGGCGGAGGTGAAGTAATCCACCATGACAAGGTGGCAGTGGGGGTGCAGAAGTAGGTGGTGGTGAGGGAAAGCCAGGACGTTGGTAGAGAAGAAGCTGGAGGTGGAGGAGGCCATCGAGCTGGAGGTGGTGCTGGGAGCGGGGGTGGTACTGGCGCTGGAGGTGTAGGTGGAGGTCAAGGAAGCCACCGAGCTTGGAGGTGGTCGTTAGAGCCGGAAGTGGAACTGGAGGTGAAGATGGATTTGGAGGTGGAGGGAACCACCAAGCAGAAGGTGGAGGTGTAGGTGGGCCAGAGATGAATTTGGAGGTTGAAGCTGGAGGTGGAGGAGGAAGTACAGGTGGGGGAAGATGAAGGTTCGACCCCCCGAGGTGGATCGAGGGAAGCGGTGGCGGAGGCGGAGGCGGGTGGTTGTGGGTTACTACTGGCACTGGTGGCAGCGAAGTGGCGGCGTTCTGCAGGTATTCGTGAAATTGTGTAAACCTTGCTCTTATTGTTGGTAAACTCACTATCACCTCATTATTGCCTTCCTCTTACACAAGGATCACATTTTTGTGACATTGCTAATGCAGATGAGTTGGATGAGACGTCTATTTTACCCCCGTACATAGTGTTGTTTGGACTATTTAATGAAATACATGTAACTTTTCGATTAAAATATTATTTTACAAAGTGTGGGATAAAAAATTCAATACACCCAACCCTATAGTAATTTATACTTACCCTATATATATATATATATATATGTGTGTGTGTGTGTGTGTGTGTGTGTGTGTGTGTGTGTGTGTGTGTGTGTGTGTGTGTGAAATTATATATTGTATATTTTAAGTAAATATATAAAGTATATTTATTCGAAAGAAAAATACTATTTTTTTATATGTGTATGTGTGTGTGTGTGTGTGTGTGTGTATATATATATATATATATTAATTTGTATACTTCATGACATGATATAGGATTAAATTATAAAAATATTATTAATTTAGGTTGTTTATATACATATATAAAATATACAGTCCATAACTTTGTTATCTTTGCCTTCTTTGCTTATCTAAAGCAAAACAATATTCCCAGTGGCCAAAGGGCTCCTACCTAAAAAAAAAACCAACTTTGCTATCTGCCAATCGAAAATTAAAGCTAGTAAATATCACTAACATGCATAGTGATGCAGCCCGTACGTAGCTGGCAGGTGGCATGGAGTTAGCAGGATGCGGGACGCGGAAGCGGCTGAAGGATAGAATTTGAGCTTGATTAGGATTTAAGTTTTATTTTCAAATTTAGATTTTGTAATTAGCTTTTAGAATTCTACGCTTACTCAAATAAGTCCTCTATATATACTAGAGGAAATTTAGAGTTCTTGACATTCAATTTTCAAATATTAATTTCCCTATTTTAGAGCCTCATTTCTCAATTGTGAGAATTGAGTTTATTTTCCTCTTGATTTGTATTAGTGATTAATAAAATAAAAAGGAAGGCTGTTGAATTCTTCTCGTTTCCCTACTCCCCACTTTACACGCTGCATTAGTTGGTATTAGAGCATAGAAGAACTTTTGAGATGGCCCGTGGGGGACAAAGGTACGCCAATGTTAGAGACGTTTATGACCGTGACATTCAACGGTAGAATGAGAAGAGGTTTGAGGAGATGGAAGAGAAATTCTAGCAAATTGAGGGTTGCTTGATTCAACTGAGGGCAAATCCCGATCTTGAACTGGGAACCCAGCCCCAACACCCGCCAATACCGGGTGTTGAAGAAGACATGGACGAGAGCTTCTAGAATTCGTTCCCAAATGTTGAGCTACCAAACCAAGGGCAGAGAAGAGCTCGGCCCAATATGGGAAACACTAACGATTGGGATGATCGGAGGTG
Organism: Simmondsia chinensis; assembly: GCA_018398585.1. NCBI lineage: Eukaryota > Viridiplantae > Streptophyta > Magnoliopsida > Caryophyllales > Simmondsiaceae > Simmondsia > Simmondsia chinensis. The sequence goes on from JAGTTD010000013.1 coordinate 12,322,732, forward strand.
GGAATCCGGTCTTAGAATTGAAACACTGGAGTTTGATGGAGGAAGATGCCTGGAAGATTTCTAGGTTTGGCTTGCTGTTGTGGAGAAGGTTCTCGAGTATAAAGAGGTGTCGGAGAAAATGCAGGCGCCTTTAGTTGCTGCACGGCTTCGGAGGAGGGCAATCGTTTGGTGGCAACAATTAAAACATACACGGCTTTGCAAGGGAAGTCGAAGATAAAATAATGGGAGAAGATGAAGAAGCATCTTAGAGGCGCCTTCTTACCTCACAATCACACCAAGGTAATGTATCAACATTTGCAAGTTTTGTGTCAAGGCTCTAGGTCTATGGAGGAGTCAAGACAGAGTTCTACTCGTTAGTCGCCCGGAATGACTTGGCAGAAACCGGGGAGCAATTGGTGGATCGCTACATTGGTGGGTTGAAGGAGTCCATATAGGAGGTGTTGAACATATTCAACAATTTTTCCATTTTTGAAGAAAGCCAGAGAGCCGCAAATGTAGAATGACAAGAAAGGCATCACCAAATTAGTAGAGCTTGGGGAGAGCAAGTTGGCGGTAGAGATTAAGTGAGAGCATTGCCATCACAGACCACGCAGAGTAGACCACCAATTACAATATTGGTAAGGTGAGTACTCAAGACTTAGCGGGCATATCAAGGACTTGTTGCTTCAAGTGTGGAGAGGTGGGGCACTGAATTGCTTAGTGTTGTAAGGGTGAAAGGCCTGGCAAGGGTCTTCACATCGAGGAACTCCATGGAGAAGATGGCAAGGACATTGAGGAAGGGACTCAAGATGAGTTGGCACCACTAGAAGAGGATGTCATGGCGAGTGATGAAGGACATGTGTTGGTGGTCAGGCGTGCTTGCCTTGTGCCAAGAGAGGAACAAAGGGATGGTTAGCTAAGGAACAAGATCTTCTGGACTACGTGCACCTTTGACGGTAGGGTGTTTTGCATGGTGATAGACTTGAGAAGCTGTAAGAACGTTATCTCCGAAGAGGCTATCGCCAAGTTGGGGTTGAAAACGGAGGTTCATTCGAATCCCCACAAATTGGCATGGCTCAAGAAGGGAAATCAGGTAACTGTTTCCAAATGTTGCTTGGTTAAAATTTCGATTTGGGCTAAGTACAAGGACGAGGTTTGGTATGATGTTATCCCCATAGACGCTTGCCATATATTTTTTGGGCTCCCATGGCAATACAATAGGAGGGCCGTTCATGATGGGAGGAAAAATACTAGTAGCTTCATCTTTGAGGGGACCAAGATCATCTTGTTGCCTAAGAAGGAGGAGGCACCACGAGCTTTAGAAGCTCAACACCCGAGCATACAAGGACGACCCATGTTCGCCAAGGAGGTTGGCGACACCAAGGTCATGTTTGTGTTGATTGGGAAGGAAAGCAAGATCTGTCCAGGGCAGATACTGAGTGATGTTACTGCCTTGTTAAAGGAATACACTGATGTATTCACGGAGGAGTTCGCTGCTACATTGTCGCCATTAAGAGACATCCAGCACTGCATTGATTTGGTGCTGGGTGCTTCATTATCGAATAGGCCCCATTACAGAATGAGTCCATCAGATCATGAGGAGTTGAGATGCCAAGTGGAGGAGCTACTCTCCAGAGGCTTTGTTAGGGAGAGTTTGAGTCCTTATGCAGTACCAGCTCTATTAATGCCAAAGAAGGATAGGAGTTGGCGAATGTGCATTGACAGTAGGGCCATCAACAAGATCATGATACGCTATCGATTCCCTTCCGAGGTTGGATGACTTGCTTGATCAATTGCAAAACTCAAAGGTTTTCGCGAAGCTTGATTTGAAGAGCAGGTACCACCAAATTTGCATATTGCTTGCAGACGAGTGGAAAACTGCCTTCAAGACTAGGGAGGGGCTTTATGAGTGGCTGGTCATGCCATTCGGAATTTCCAACACGCCAAGCACGTTCACAAGGTTTATGAATCAGGTGCTGTGTCCTTTCATTGGGATGTTCGTTGTTGTTTACTTCGATGACATCTTGATTTCTAGCCAGGATCGTGTTGAGCATATCTGGCATCTGGAGGAAGTCCTGAGTACTATGAAAGCATATAGTTATATTTGTCGCCTTGAAAAAGTGTGAGTTTATGAGAGACGAGATGACCTTCCTTGAAATCATTATATCCAAACATGGAATTTCAGTTGATGAAGGGAAGATTACAGCCATACGTGAAGGGCTTCAACCAAGAACAATTAGCAAAGTCTGGAGTTTCCATGGGTTGGTGTCATTCTACAGGCGTTTTTTTCAATATTTCAGCTCCATCATGATGTGTATCACTTACTTCCTGAAGAAGGGTTCCTTCGTTTTCGATGACGTAAGGAAGAAATTGACCACGGCGCCGGTGTTAGCCCTTTCGGATTTCTAGATGACATTTGGGTTACATACGGATGCCTTCAAGACCGGCATTGGTGCTGTGCTTAGTCAAGACGGGAGGCCTATTGCATATTTTAGTGTGAAGCTCGATGGGAGGAGGTTGAATTACTCAACTTACGATCTTGAATTCTATGCGTTGGTAAGAGCATTGAGGCATTGGAAGTCGTACTTAGGCAACCGGGAGTTCATCTTGTATCATAATAATGTGGCCCTTATGTACATCAATAGCTAAGACAAACTCTCAAATCGACACACCAAGTGGGTAGCATCATATAACTCTTCCACTTCAACATCGAACAGAACAACAACAACAACAATCCCAGTGCCTCAAGGAGTCCTGCAAAAGTGGGGTCTTTTGGGGGGGGGGGGGGGGTGTTGATGTATGCAGCCTTCCTCCTTCAAGGTGCTAACCTGAAGAGATGCTGTTTCCGAGGACCCCCAATCCAAGAGACATGTCGTCATTGCATTATGGCAACCTGTGAGCAATAGGGCATCAATGCATAGGAGTAAGCCATAGCATAAAGTGAGTAATACAAAGCACAATGCCCTAGAGGAGACTTTAAATAAAAACCATACCCCTTAAGGCAGCAAAATATGCAAGTAAACAGATAGTAAACAGTATGTAAATAGTAAACAGATAGGCGGATAGGTAGATAGGTGCACCCTGAAGTTAGGCACAATGAACTAGGTAGCGGATGCATTGAGTAGGCGATGTCTCCTCCTTTCTCAGCACAGGGTTACCGTGACTAGATTTGATCAAATGGAGAGACAGTGTCGTGACGATCCTATGTTTGGCAAGATATGGTGGGAAGCACAGTCGGGTTATTGTTAAGATTGAGATTAAATTTTGATCTCAACCCAAGATAAAGAGAGTATGGGATGAGAAAGAAGTGAAGGAGATGAGAAAATAGAGAGAGATATCAAAAAAATATCAATTTGTCATTCATTAAAGTTATAAGGATTACAAGCTAGAACCTCCTATTTATACTACTTACAAGATATGATCTAATACATTGGATCTAGACATCGCAACCAACCGACTTACCAAAATATCTAAGCACAAGAAAATATCTACTACCTAACTTCTAAGCTTATTTGGCGCCAAGGCAACTAACACAACCAATACCCACATTACGCAGCCAGCTGATGCAACTTATTACTAACACTGCTAATTGAATGCAACTAACATGACTAAGCTATTACATTACTCTTAAGCTATACTAACAGCACCTAACAGCAGCAGCATAGTAGCAGGATAGAAACCTCGACACCAACAGCCCATGCTTTGGATTCTTGGGACATAACATTCCCTTCCCCTTAAAAACATTATTGTCCTCAAGAATGGAAGAGAGTTGTAACAATGAAGATCACTTAATGCTTATGAAAAGATAGCTGAAGTAATGAACTTCTTGCTGAAATTCTGCAGCTAGGTAACCATCTAAAGCGACTCCATATGAATGCAGCAGGACACATTAGTACGGTGCTTGCTCTGCACAAGAACTTTGTGTGGATGTGTTGTACCCCTTCTGGTGGTCTACACTGATCAAACCAAGGACCAACAACCAGCCCATGGCACACCTTGTTGCAGTTAATGTAGCTTAACAGCACAATCTTGTTGCTGAAACGAGTAAAAGACCGAGGACGCTGCAGCTGCACCCAAACAGTCTCGGACTTCACCCAACATCTGCTATTCTTGAGCTTCTTTTTATCAAACCTAAGCTGAAGTGTTGTTAACAGGTTCATAAGACTTGTCAAGGCCAAAATTCCCCACTTAATTGTCCCCTTCACGCTATAAAATGCTGCTGTCAGTGAGGAAGCTAAGCTTCCCAATGAATCCATAACTACTTCTGCATAACCTGATGATTGCGTGACAACTCTGAGCGTGTAAGAACTGAAAGTCTCTGCCTCGTTCCTTGCATCACTTGCATAATGCACATAATAGATCCCAAAATGTGAAGAGAGTGCACAAGAAACATATGAAACATTGCTTCTTAACGCAAGATTCTGGCAGCTTCTGAATTATCCCCCAGCAAGATGAATTATCAAGCTTCACAATTGAACTCCAAGGACACAATGTCACCACTTGGACTTCCAAAGTATCACATTTGACTGATCAATGTCTGCCGCTTCCACTTTCCAGATTGTTCAACCTGATTTTAGCTCTTGTTTGGCCACTTTCAGCTTCTTGCCTCCAATTGACACGCTGCAGCTAAAGTGATTCCAACTAACAAACTCTAATCCTTCTTTGATGTAAAACACCCTAGCCCAAGAGACCAATGTAACAATAAAACAGCCTGATACTTCACCAATTCCACAAGTTGTGCTGCAGAGATCAAAAATTAAGCAGCGTATAACCAAGACAAATCATTGTTGCGGATATCACAGATTTCATCTCTATTATGGAAGCTTCTTGCTGCTAACAAGTTAATACATCTTCCCAAGGCCACATAAGCACCAACCACACTCAATCTAAACAACACATTTACTGCTGACAGTGAAGGAATTGTAATTCTCCAAAAATGTTCAGCAGCCTCCAATACTTCCATTGCTTGAATCTTGAGTGTGAACTTGTAAGGTCTGAAAATATTAGCCTTTTCCTCCCAAACTCTTGCATAGACCACACCAACAAAGTTTTCATGAGCCATTGTTGAATGCCAAAGACTCACTGTCATGACCTGAACTCCCAAAACATTCCAATCGACATTGTTAAAGCTGCAGCTCGCCATATCCAGCCTGTTCTCAAGATTTTCCTGGATCTGAAGCTCATCCGGCCACCAAACATGCCTCAAATGATCAAGCTCTGCTTTCTTGTCAACCATCTCAAACATGAGTAACAAATATAACAAGTGGAGACACCAACAGAATTCTTGATCAGCTGTAAACTCCTCCCAATCTAGAGCTGATCCGTTCCACTCTCCCTTGCTGATTTTCACTCTAATTTCAGCTAGAATTATCCTTAATGTTGCACTGATCTTTTCCTTCCAAACATTAAGAGAATATTGAAGCTTGTGCATATAATTTTTCCATTCAGAACAACCACAACAGATCACCCAAAACATGTTCAGATTCTATATCAGATCAGCAAGCTTCAGTCCCTGTGTGTTCTAATTTCCAAATGCCATCATCTTTGTCTTTACTTGGCTTTGTGCACCAGCTGTGTGGTCATACCAGCAGCCCAACATCTCTTCAAACCATCCACAATTCCTCAACCAACTAACGGCAGTTACGACTCCATCAAGGAGAAGCTTTTGTACGAACACAAACAACACCAATTAGGAAACAATTGAGACTTCAATGACACAATCTGAATTTTGTAGCCTGCAACATGTAAAAGCCTTTCCCTCAAAGCTTGCTTTGATGTTAACTTCATCATGTCCCACATCCACTACTATTTCTCCACCATAGCTTGCACTGGCACTGAGTTGTTCATCATCAAACAGCAGCACCAGAGGTTTAGCTTTTCAAACCACTTGTAATTCATCCTTTCTCGGATCAAAGGGACTGCCATCGATTACATCATTTAAAACATCAATTGTACTGATGTTGGTCTGATCAGGAACCTGTCTCCCCACATTACAACCATTGTACACATCCATCAGCTCAATTGCTTACATAGGAACCAAACTTTGTTTGTTGTGAACCTTGAAACGCACTCTCGCAGCCTGATTACTTCGATTCAACATGAAATCAACTCTTTTCAGCTTCACATAGCCTTGAGTATCTTCTTCCGGATCAGGAGGCAACTCGTTATACGAGTGCGCATTCGAATGCACTTTTTCTCCACTCGAAAAAGGAAATAGATCATTCCGATCTTGCCGATCGTCCGGCCGACAGTGCATTTCAGCTGCTCTAAGTTCATCATCATTCACCCAACACAAGAAGCCTTGCAAAGCATCCAAGAAAATGTTGGGTTCAAGCTTCTGGTCCTGAGTTAGCACAACCGCACGCCCAAAAGTGAACTTAAGCATACTCTGATTTGTATTTGATGACACTACAGCAGCAACAATTGATTCCTTAACAGAATGACATTGTTCAGCAGTGAAAGTGCTTCGATTTCGCACACCAGCCTTAATAAAATCAGTATCCTGAGTTAGTTCTTGTTGATCAACAAACATCCCAACTTCTTCCAGTGGATCATCCCGATCTCCTATAACTGAATTGGACTCGATTAAGGCAACCACAGGTTGTCTATTATTCTGTTCTTGCAAATCCAGAAGCTCCTTAGGCTGACACACAACCTCTCGCTTCAATTTCTTCTTTGTAATTTTCTTTGTTTCCAAAAAATCTTTCAATGTCTCATTGAGTTGGCTTCTCTTAGCTTTACTCCTTGCTTTCTTTAACATTCCCTTGACATGAGAGTTGTATTCCACTTCCGAAAACATATCCTGCTGGGACTCAAGATCTTCGAAATACTCTAACTCTAGCAAAGAGTCTTCATAATGAACAACTAGTTCAACCTCACCTTCATCCAATTCGTGTTCATCAATTTCGGCATTACCTTGGTCCAATTCATCTTCAACTACATTAAGTGGCTCCACACTGTGCACCTCAGGCCACTCTTCGAAGACGAAAGCTCTCTAGTATCTGCAACAATTTTTCATGACTGCGTTGTAGGATCTCCTCGAGTTCGGGTGGCAAGGATATTTCGGAGTCTGTTGTAGCTCCCATTTCTCTTGCTTATAGAAACAAAATTTAGCATTTGATTCTGCTAAAGTAATCACTGCAGATTCCAAACCCTAACTGACGAACTTCGACTCAGAGAAAACTTGAACCAGAAACCCTAACTGCGATGTTTCTTGCGTAATCAGACTTACAATTCTTAATTAAGCTCAACGCTAGATCTCAGTCAAGTCCTCAACACAATATTCAAACAATCTTCAAGACCGAAATCAAATTTCACACTTCCGGTTCTCAGTTCGATGTCCGATTCTCATCCAAGCAAATCTCAACTTAATAACATATAATTCTTAAAAATCAACGCAGATTCTGATGAATTCTCACCACTTCTATGCTTATTAACACGAATTATATCACAAATTAGCAACAACACAGCGTTTGATCGAATTGTAACTTGAAGTTCAGAAACTGTTACCTCAACCTCAACTTCTGAATTGTAGAATCTGAATTAACCTCAAATCAGCTTGTTTCTGACCTTCTGATTATGATCAAGTGTAATATTGATCCAATACTCACTTCAGCCTTATTCAGCAACTTGATAAATTCTGATGATCAATAACACACGCTGCTGCTCAACTGAATGTGATCAATGTACTGCAATTAACTCTTAATTCTGATCACATATACGATCAAACCGAACTTGCTCTTCAATCACTGAATTTTGCTGTTTCAACTGGCAACAATGAGATCAACACAAGCTTGAATTCAAGGACTCACAACCAATCATCAATTGAACGTCTTTTAATGTGTTTTTCAACCAACTTTTCTCTGCAATTTACAATAGAATTCAGAATTGAATTCTTAAGCAAATTGCAATGCAATCAAAGGATATTTGATATCAAATCCGTTTGAATTGGAAGCCAAACGAGGCTCTGATACCAATTGTTAAGATCGAGATTAAATCTTGATCTCAACCTAAGTAAAGAGAGTATGGGATGAGAAAGAAGTGAAGGCGATGAGAAAATAGAGAGAGATATCAAAAGATATCAATTTGTCATTCATCAAAGGTATGAGGATTACAAGCTAGAACCTTCTACTTATTCTACTTATAAGATATGATCTAATACATTGGATCTAGACATCGCAACCAACTGACTTACCAAAATATCTAAGCATAAGAAAATATCTACTAACTAACTTCTAAGCTTATTTGGCGCCAAGACAACTAACACAACCAATACCCACATTATGCAGCCAGCTGCTGCAACTTATTACTAACGCTGCTATTGAATGCAACTAACATGACTAAGCTATTACATTATGCTTAAGCTATACTAACAGCACCTAACAGTAGCAGCACAGCAGCAGGACAAAAACCTGGACACCAACAGCCCATGCTTTGGATCCTCGGGACATAACAGTTATGTTCCTGACTACTCCGTTCATGATGGGTTATTGTTCAAAGGAAATCAACTTTGCATCGCAGATTCAAGTTGGAGGCTCAAGATAAAGAGAAACACAATGCGGGCCATGTAAGGCGAGATAAGACATTGCAGCTCATTACTGCCAACTATTTCTTGCCAGTTATACGCAAGGAGGTTTAGAGATATGTCCAATGTTGCCAGGTGTGTCAGGTTTCAAAGGGTAGGGTAACCAACGCTAGTCTTTATTTTCCACTACCGGTTCTGAGTCAGCCGTGGATAGCTGTCATCATGGACTTTGTGTTAGGCTTATCGAGAATTATAGGCGACATTGATGCAATCTTCGTCATCGTGGATCGCGTTTCCAAGATGGCTCACTTCATAGGATGTTCATAAGGCTCTTGACACCATACATGTGGCAGGTTTATACTTCCTGGAGGTCTACAAACTACATAGGTTGCTGGCTAGCATTGTTTTTGATAGGGAAGTCAGGTTTGTTTACTACTTCTGGAAGACGTTATGGAGGATAGCGAACACATCTCTCACCTTTAGCACCATCCACCATCCTCAAACGGATGGACAAACTAAAGTTCACTAACTGATCATTGAGAAACCTTCTACAATGCCTCATTTCTGATAACGCCCAGTGATGGGAGATGAAGCTGCACCAGGCTGAGTTCCTCTACAATAGCTCCATCAATAGGAGTACGGGGTTCGCTCCATTCAAGGTCGATTATGGCTTTACTCCACGTTAACTTGGCACCTATTTTGAATTTGACGCGTCTTCACAGGAAAGCGGAGGACTTTATCTCTTCCCTTAAGGACATCCACGAGCACATCAGAGCTCGATTGCTGGAAGCTGCCGCCAAGTATAAGACGGTAAGTGACAGGAAACGCGGAGCAGTTCAATTCAAGGTAGGCGACAAAGTTAAGGCCATCTTGACACGAGAGTGCTTTCCAGCATGGGAGTATAACAAGTTCACATCTCGCAAGATTGGGCCATTAGCGGTACTGGAGAAGATCAATGACAAAGCCTACCCACTACAGCTTCGACCTGTATTGAGGACTTCTGACGTATTCAACATCAAGCACCTCGTTCCGTACTTCAGTAACATCATTGTTGCTGATCCTATGGTGAATTCAAGGGTGAATTCTCTCCAACCCGGGAGGATGATGCAGCCCCTACGTAGCTAGTGGGTATGGGACGTGGACACAGCTGATGGATAGAATTTGAGTTTGACTGAGATTTAAGTTTTAGGGTAAACTACATAAAACCCCCTTAATTTTTGCTTCAATAACAGAAAACCCCCTCTCATAAATAAAATCACTCACTAAACTTTTTTCATTTTGGCCCCAAATAACTTTTTTTTTGACCATTTTGCCCCTTAATATAAAATGGTTAAGTATTTGATTTTAGTTTTAGGTAGGAGTTTTATATTTTAAAGAAAAGTAAGAATTCTTTTTTATATTTTTAAAAAGGGAGATTTTCTATTTTTATAAAAATTATTATTTTAATTAACATATTTGTGACATTATAATATTAATAAAAAATATTAAATTTTTCTCATAATATTTTTTATAAAAATTTTAAAATTTTTTTTGTCTTCTCAACTTATAATAATATTACTATAATTAATTAAAATAATTTTATTTTTATAAATATTGAAAATCTTCTTAATTGTTTTGCTAAAAATATAAAATTTCTAATTTTGTCTAATAATATAAAACCTCCTTCTAAAAATAATATTAAACATTAGGAACAAAATGGTCAAAAATAAATTGCATGGTTAAGTGATAAATTTTTAAAAGTGAGGGGGTTTTGTGAGTGCTTTTATTTATGAGGGGGGGGGGGGGGTTTCTGTTATTAAAGCAAAAGATGGGACCTTTTTAGTAATTTATCCTAAGTTTTATTTTCAGATTTAAATTTTGTAATTAGCTTTTAGAATTCTACTCTTAGTCAAATGGCTCCTCTATATATACTAGAGGAAATTTAGGGTTCTTGGCTTTTAAATTTCAGATTTTAATTTCTCTATTTTAGAGCCTCTTTTCTCGGGTTGTGAGAATTGAGCTTATTTTTCTCTTGATTTTTATCAGTAATTAATAAAATGAAAGGGAAAGCTGTTGAATCTTTTCCGTTTTCCTAATTCCCACTTTATGCGTTGTATCACCTGCTTTTTCAATGACAGGGGGTAGTGTGTATAGCACACTTCACTGCTTTGGATTTAGGAATGTAACTCTACAAACTTATAGTAAAAACACGATTAAAAAGTAAAATACAATGATATATACATATGGTAAACCATGCTCGGTTTAATGATGGGACTGTAGGTCTTAGATAATCAACATGACGTTGGGTGAAGCGTTGGACCAGAAACATAATCTTTTATGCATCTCGTCAGCATTATATTTGACCTTTTATTTCTACATATTATTTGCTAGGCTCTTACTACGGTCATGGGAGGATGAGATCTTCATACGGTCATCAAGAGATGTGATGCAAATCGGTCTAGAGATCCGACCTTTAGCCTCGAACCTTGAACCTCAAACCTCTGGTGTTGGGATAGATAGGGTCCCTCTAACCCATTGATCGTGCCCAACAATGCTGTATTGAGACGAATTGGTTAAAACTCGTTGATTTTGCGAATACCCGAATAATATCCTAAAGAAGAGCTATGTAGTTTTATTGAACTCTTTCAAAATAAAATCTCAAAGTTTAACTCAAACATAAAATTCACCGCCATTAATCAAAAGCTTCCTAAAATAGGCACTTCCCTACTATTATTTCAAATTAAAATCTAAACACAATTATATTCTAATTCTAACTAAGTCTAATATAATCTTACTATAACTCAAAAACTCTAAATCTAATTACATAATTTAGTAAAGGAAACCTAATTAAAATATTAAACAAAATACATAATGCTAATTAAACTAGAAATCATAATGAAATCCTTAATCCGTGTAGTTGGATCTAGGTCCTCAACGCCCTTGGGTCGAACTTCTCCCTTTGTCGGCTCGATTGGCTATTATCGTTCCTATTTGCATCATTCTCGCCTGCTTGAACAATATTTGTCCTTGAATTCGGCCGCTTAGACTTGAAGGTGGTTGGCGATGGCAACGGAGAAAATCCAAGGGATCTAATCTGGGTGCTGGTACAAATCCTCAATGTGGGCTTGTATTAGTTGGTACTCGTGATGGGTCTGAGTGGATTTTTTTGGTGGAGCTAATGTTGCCGGTTTTCGATGGGACAATGGTGTCATGTGGATGATAGTCAAGGTAGGTGTTGGTTGGATTACCGAGATGGTGGGGATAGGATCTCAATATCCTCATGTATCTCCTCATCATAGATGGGCTCATCATTATAGATGGGCTTATCAAAGATTGCTAGAAAAGAAAAGTCATGCATGGGTTCATCATATGTTTCGATTGGCAGGAGAAACAAACTAGATGGACTAGGTTAGGTTGTTGATTCATGGGTGGTGGGTAAGGTTGATGGAATTGGTGGGCAGACTGTGAAAGTTGGTGGTGGTGTGGAAGGTGTCTTGTTTTATGAGTCGAAAAAGGCTGTGGTGCTGGTGGCGTTAGGGTTCAGTATGTAGTGAATCGATGACTCAGTGTTTTTGATGATGGTCGAGGTGGTGCGGTCTTGGAGCACGATCGACGGTGATGTAGCAAGTCGGACACTTCCATTGCCAAGCCTATCGTCTTTTCCATCAATCGCTCTTCCCTCTCCTCAAGCCACTTGAACCTCTCATCCACCATGAATCTAAGATGCATCACCCGCCTTCTTGGTGGCATGACTTGGGAACATGCCTTCATTTTGATACCAACTGATGCAAATCAATTGGCTCTTATCTCCAATTGATGCAAATCAGTTTAAAAAATCTGACTAGCAGCCTCGAACCTCAATGTTGAATGGTGGGAAAGATAGGGTCCCTCTAACCTGTTGATTGTACCCAACAATACCGGATTAAGAGGGATTGGCAAATACTTGTTGATTCTTTGAATATCCGAGCAATAATCTAAAGAAAAGTTATGTAATTTAATTGAACTCTTTCAAAATAAAATTACAAAGATCAACTCAAAATATAAAACTCATAATAATTCAATAATCAAAAGCTTCATGAAATAACAACTAATAGTCTATTTATAGGTACTTCCCTACTACTATTTCTAACTGAGCATAATATGATCTTACTATAACTCAAAAACTCTAAATCTAATTACATAATTTAGTAAAGAAAACCTAAATAAAACCCTAGTTAAATTAAACTAAATATGTAATACTAATTAAATTATAAAATCCTAATGGAATCCTTTAATTTGTGTATCTAGGTCCTTAATGCCCACGGGTCGAATTTCTCCCTTTCTTGTCTCGATCGGGTTATTATCGTTCCTATTTGCATCAAAATGGTGGAACTAATTAAAAAATAAAAGGAGGTTATGGAACTCACTGGTCATTGGCCCACGCAACTAAGGATTGCATTGGGATGAAACAAGTAGGCGACTATGGTGGTCAAGGTCGACAAGTAGAGGGGACACCAAGGCTCATGGATTTCAGCCTTGGACAAGGTGATCATGGGGCGTCTATTAAGGGGAAGGGGATGCACCCTAAGAGATGCGAAAGAAACAACACTTAAGGAGTCAGATGTCTTAATATGCGAGGGTTTGTGTGTTGCATTAGCTACCAAGCGAGTATAAGGGTCACTTGTTTGGTTAGAGGGGATCATTGTTATGACTGTTAGTAGCTTAATTCATTAGTTAGTGTTTTGGCGGAAGCTGTGGTTATGTTAGTTAAGGCAAGTCAAGTTGTTTTGTGCTTTAGTCCATATTGGCGACTGATTGATAGTATGTTGGTGGCGGTCTTGTCCTAGTTCATTGTTCTTAGCATTGATTATAAGTAGGGTGGTTCTTATTGTAATTGATCATTGATGAATGAATATACTTCTATTTCTCTTCTTAACCCTAATTTCTCTCTATTTCTCATCCCCTTTCACTTCTCTTCTCATCTAAACTCTATTCTATCTTAGGTTATGAATCAAGATTGTTCTTGATTCATAACAATTGGTATTTGAGCTTTATTTTTTGATTGACATCTAATTTTGTGATCTAATTGCATTAGATCATTGATACTGTGTTAAGTGTGCAAGAAGTTGATCAATTGTGCTGCATTGTTATTGCTTGAGCTGTGTTGCTGCGTTATCATTGAGTCTAGTTGTTGATTGATTTAAATTGAGCTAAATTGTTTAGATCTTGCAGCTTGATCAGTTTTAGTTGGATTGAGATAGCTTGTGTACGAGAGGATTTCGAATTGAACTATAGCTGGATTGTATTTGTCCAGGTTGCTTAAGTTTGTGCATGTACAAAAGTTTTAGCTGCTGATTGGGACTTGATGCAGGGTCGATAATGTAATCTGAAGGAAAAAGATCCTTTTCGAGCTTATGTTTCAATGCTACAACATAAGAAGCATGGAACGCAGTAGAAATATGTGCTAGCAGAGAATTTTACTTCATTACTACAGCCTTTCCTACCAGCCAATGTGATTGCTTCAGAACTACAAGTGATGAACATAGAAGTTTTTAACATGGTAAGAAATCTAGTACAACTGAGGTCCCTTGATCCGGGAAAGGAGGAGCTTAATGTTGCCTTAGGAGTTGATCAAGTACATGATCAATATAATAGGCAAGGCTGTAATGATAACGTATCAATGCAAATGGAAGAGCTTCTGAATGTTGTGGCTAAATACTTGCAAGTGCACATTGAAGTTTTAAGCCTTAGATGGTTGAAATTGCAGTTGATTTTACAGCCTAAATTGGAGATGAAGTCGGTAATTAATCTTAGTCGTAAGAAGTGCTTTGCAAGCAGGATATTAAGAGCTTTGAAGCCAATCTTGGTCTATGATGGGAGACCTCCTGATTTTCTACATCTCAAGACAAACAAGATGGTTCTTGAAAAGCTTTGTATGTTCAAGAATAAGAAGTTGAAGCAGCCCAAAGTGGTGTTAATGTCGATTGATAGGCTTGGAGCTTGTTCATGGATCAAAAGAACAATGAAATTAGCAAGGAAGAGATTGAACTCAACAAAATCAGTGAGGAATAAGGCTGTTACTGCAGTAGAGCAAGCAAACTCAGCCAATAGGCTTCAATCAAAGAGAATTGGAGCTAACTGTTAGTTTCAACAAAGATAATCAAGAACTTAAATTTGGCTTGAATTGTCAATTCCAGCTGAGTTTGTGTCTTTGAAAGCTGTATCAGCAAGGCAACTTGGATAGGTGCTAGATGCATGTGTGAGCTAAGTTGAGAGTATAGGACATCTTCCAAGGGTCCAAGCTAATGTTAGGCCTCCAAAATTCTCTTGGTTTAAGATCCAGCAGCTCTTGAATGATTTGGATACAGCAGTTCACTCTTCTTGCAAGCCACAAACACCTTGAAAAAGATTTTCGAAGGAACGCTACTAGTGGACAGATTGATAATAACCAATAGGTTGATTTTGATCAGCAGCTAAGGATGAGTTTAAGAGCATTCTAAGCTGATAGTATTAATCAGCAGCTCCGTAAAGAAAGTATGCACGTATCAGCCATGGATGTTACGAAATTTAGACCTGCTGTGTTGCTCAAGTTGAATCAGGGACAAATGCTTTTCGAAGGGAAACTTGTGCTGGATGTTAAGGTAATCTGGAAGGCAGAAAAGATGTTTCAAATACTTGAAGTCCCTCCTCATTGGAATCAGCCTAGCTTGATTAAATCAACTAAATGCAAGAAGAAAAGGGGAGTGCATTTTGGTACTACAGGTCTTATAAGGAATTTGAAATTATTTTGCTGCAGATTGAGTGAAGGATATTGGATGACTTTGAGAATTCAACACATGAGTGAACTTCGCTGGAGCATTACTATGGCCCTTGAGAACCTGTCTTGGTGTGCTGGATTTCACATATTTCAGGCCAAAGATCCAATTTTTCAAGAATATCCTTGGGGTTTATGCACTGGAAGGCGAAGTGGATGTGAAGCTGGCATCTTGTTTGCCTTTAAAACTTAGAAGCAATGCCAAAGAACGATACAAGAATTGACATTGGAGATTTGGGAAGGACATGGTAAGGGAAGAAGCAAGGTTGCTGCAGAGGAAAGAACTCAAGGTTGGGCAACAAAATGTGGGGTCTGTTATGTCATTACAGGAGCAGTGGAGAAATATTTGAAGTGGAGAATGAAGATTGGTACTCCCATGCCTTCTGGAGTTAAATCCTTGGTTCCTGGAGTTGAATGGGAATTCATGCTTGATGCAAGATGCAAGATCCACTTTCCTTAGTTTCATTCTTGCGGCCAAGAATTATTTCAAGGGGAGGGAATTGTTATGATCGTTAGTAGCTTAATTCATTGGTTAGTGCTTTCGCTGGAGCGGCAGTTATGTTAGTTGAGGCAAGTGAAGTTGTTTTATGCTTTTGTCCATATTGGCAGCTGATTGGTAGTAAGTCGGTGGAGCTCTTATCCTAGTTCATTGTATCTAGTTCTTAGCATTGGTTATAGGTAGGGAGGTTCTTATTACAATTGATCATTGATGAATGAATATACTTCTATTTCTCTTCTCAACCCTCATTTCTCTTTATTTCTCATCTCCTTTCGCTTCTGTTCTTATCTAAACTCTATTCTATCTTAGGTTATGAATCAAGATTGTTCTTGATTCATAACAATCATGTAGTGTGGGTAACCTGGGGGGAGGGGCATTACTAAAGAAAAGTTATTTATAGGCATTTATTGGCTCAAAAGCATCAAAAATTTTAAGTCTATTGCATATTTGCCTGTGCTTTTAAAATAGTCGGGAATAGTGCCAGTAAAGCATTTAACTTAAAAAAAAACCCAAAACATCAACCCAAATCTCGAGCCCCTTTTCCTTCTCCCATTCCCTTGCTGCGTCATTCGTCTCTCTCTCTCCCCCTTAATTTGATTTCTTATTCTCGCTCTCGATCTCTCTCTTGCTCTCGATCTCTCACTCTTTCTTTCAATCTCTCTCTTGTGCTTGGTCTCTCGCTCCCACGAGTGTTAATAGTACTCAGGCTTCTGTATTTTATAGGATTTTGGGTTTAGGGACGGCCAATCTAGTCACGAGTAGCACTTGGAATTGTCCCCTTTTTTTGTAGTGGGGAAGGGATTCCAAGTGGAAGTCATGACCAAGCCACAAGGGATACATTTGGCATGGAAAGGCCTAACATAAGTGTAGTAGATGTGGTAACAACATGATTTGGTTGGATGCTTAGCAGACTGCGGTATTGGACCTTGCCATGGGTAATAATTGTTGGTAGGAAGAGTCATGGTTGGGCTCTTGGAGACTGCAAACCTATGGACAAGAGAAGTAGCCAACGAATATAGGGAAAACATAGATGTAGATAGAGCCACTGTGTAAGGCACGAGGTTTTGTTGAGTAACTCACAAGATTTGACTAGGAATTAATCTGTTTTTTTTTTTTTTCTTTTTCGTAAGTCGCTAAGGGAATTAATCCCTAATACATGCCACGTGAAGATTGATGCGGATATAGACTTACTAAGTTTAGATAAGCATACCTTCAATAGTGTTGAGCTTAGCATAGAAACATGCACTTGACCAATAATGGGCTAAGTTGTGGCTCGCAATAGGCATGTGGTATGGGTAGCATTCTTTTCCAAGTTGTGATGGTTAACATAGTCAAGTGGCTTTTAAAAGGACTTGAAACGGAGATTGGTTTTCCAAAATAGAAGAGGTGAGTCATGTTTAAGATGAATTCGACAATGTGCTTATTGATCATGTTTGAGTTATGTTTGAGGTTGGGTTTATTAGGATGAGTTGAGCTCAAGCACTAGCTAAACGCTTGACATGATATTTCCCGCGAGACAAACAAACCATTAGAAGGACCCTTGGAGTAACCACAAGGGACCCATCCGACGCTTAAGTTAGTACCAATCTCACAAAATAATAATAAAGGTTGGTAATAAATAAGCATAATAAGGAAGAATTTACAAATTAACAGGATTAGGTAGGAATATCAAGATATTTGATAGTGGCCCTTAAAAGGAACATGATGAAAGGGGCTAATATAAGTTTGGCCTAGAGTTCTCTAAAGGCTTTAATAAACTAGCGAGATGAGGGATTGGCTAGTTAAACCCGTTATGGGCCAGTAGGAGAGTAGATTAGCCCGAGCCTTATTTAATGATAAGAAAAGCAAGCATAAAATACTTAGCTTGAGACGAGCAGGAAACTTGATCGATCATTGCTCCGGGAAGGAAGAGAGAGGCGTGGGGGAGAGAGGGATCCTTAGGGAAAGAGATTCATAGGGATAAAAATATGATGGGAGAGCTCTTTTTGTAAATAAGAGAACCCGCGTTCTCCCCATGATCCTCCCCCTCTTTTGTTCATAGCTTAATGATCCTTCCATAGGCAAAAAGAAAAGTAGAATGAATTGGCAAGGAGGGGCATATGTCTTTGTTGGGATGACAAGTACTTCTACTTATGCTTAGGGAGTGGCAAGTGTCCCTGTTAATACTTGGAGAGCAAGCATAAGGCTTCTAGCAAGTACATGGATTTTAGCATGTACATTGCTTCTGATAAATATAAGGCTTCTAGTAAGTAAAAGGCTTTTGGCAAGTACATCGCTTCTGGTAAGTGTTGCTAGTACAGGGCTTGTGGTAAACACAGGGTTTCCGGTAAATACAATGCTTCTGGCTTAGGACAAGTATAGATTTTGATCAGTAAGAAGGGGTGAATTAACCACCATAAAGAAGCTCCTAAGAAGATCTATATGTAGCAGGGTTTTTATACTTTAATAAAACATTCTGTTAAAAGCCCTCATACGATAAGCACCCTATTGGGATTCGTAGTAAATTATACGCCTTGATAAGTTTCATATGCCTTATCACACACCCAGTTAGGCTCTTCCTTGTTGGCCTACGAGTTTGGAATTCGAGTAACCAACAACTACCGAACGTCAGAACAGAGCTTTAATGCCTATATTACTTAGATAAATGTTGTACATTAGTAAGCTGTATTACAAGCTGGCTTATGACTATACTCCTTGACAAAACTTGGAATGACCGATGTTTACAAAAGGAGTATGGGGGCCATTATGCCATAGATATGGATCATCAGCTTGCTTCTGTAGAAGTTAGAATAAGTATATACCAAACCTAAATCTGGGACATGTGTTAAAAGAGGGGCATTAATGACCTTATAATAGATAGGTTGAAGGATAAAAAAACTTGCTATGATATCGATCTCCTCGAGGGCTTTATTTTGGTGAGTAATTCTCCCTACAACCCCTTATAAATCAAAAGTGTTACTTGTTTTAAGCTAGATACCCTGTACTTACCAGAAGCCCTGTACCGACTACACTTACTAGAAGTCATATACTTTTAAGAAGTTTTGCATTTACTAGAAGCCTTGTACCAGCTACACTTACTAGAAGCTTTGTACTTGCTAGAAGCCCTGTACTTACCAAAAACCTTGTATTTACGAGAAGCTTTGTACTTACTAGAAGCCCTGTATTGACTATACTTACCAGAAACAATGTATTTTCTAGAAGCCCTGTACTTACCAGAAACCTTATACCTACAAGAAGCCTTGTATTTACCCAAAGCCTTGTACTTGCCAGAAGCCGTTTTATTGCTAGAATCCTCGTGCTTCCTTTCCAAGTATTAGTAGGGACACTTGTCATCCCCCTAGCATAAGTATAAATACTTGTCCCCCAAAGAAGATAACACGTGCCCCTTCTTGCCAATTCATCCTTTTTGCCTATAAAAAAGATCTTTAAGCCCATGAATGGGGCAGGGAGAAGGGGGAGAAATGATCTCTCCCATCATATATTTCTCCCTACGAAACGCTCTCTATGGAGCCCTCTCTCCCCCATGGCTGTCTTCTCTTTTTTGGAGAAATGATCAATCAAGTTCCCTGCTCATCTTATGCTAACAATTTTATGCTTATTTTTCTTGTAATTAAGTAGGGCTGTACTAATCCTATTGGCCCACACGGGGTTTAACTTGCCAAGTCTGCATCTCGCTAGCTTATTAAAGTCTTGATAGTGTTCTAAGCCAATCTTATATTAGTCCTTTTAACATATTCTCTTGAGGGGCCTCTATCAAGTATCTTGATATATCTACCTGATCTTGCTAGTTTCTTGATTCTTCATTATCATGCTTATTTATTACCCGTCTTTATTATTTTTTGTGAGATTGGTACTAACTTGAACATCATAAGGGTCCCCTGTGGGACTTCACGGGCCCCTCCAACCACTGTTTGTCTTGCAGGGAATATCAACTCAGATGTGTAGTAGAGTCTGAATTTAGCTTATCCTAACAAATTCCACATCAAAAATAATTCAAATATGGCTAATAAATATTGCAAAATTTATCTTAAAGAAGTCAATTGAAGATAAAACTGGTAGTGAATAGTACACCCATCCAGAGTTCCCATGCAACATGCCTGCTAGCAAGAAACAACACGGTGCAAATAATTTCCACTATAAGACAATGTTTGCACTTCTGTAACATTATTGTGTCGTTGGATATGAGAATATGACATGCAATAATGAATCCCATTATCGCAATTATTATACTTATGGCTATTTTAAAAATTGAAAAATCTGAATTTTATTTTCGGTGAGCTTTTCCACGAGTGTTTTAAAATATTTCGAACATGAAGATGCTCGGATTTGACATGTAGTGGATAAATGCCTTTGTGAAAAACATTAAAAGTAAACATAGGTCATGGGTAGTGGAGACTACTAAACATTACTACGAGAAAACAATAACAGAAATGCTATTATATATTAAATGAATAAAATGGTACATGAGAGAGCTCTATTTATAGCATACAAAGTAAGACAAAGACAAGAGAACCCATAGGCTCTTAAATTGATAATAGGGGTAGAATAGAAAATACATAGAAACCCTAGAGGACTTGCCTAATAGTGTTCCTCTAATAGGTCCTCTCAGTTTGAGCGGGGAGCATGAACGTGAAGATTGCTTTTGTGATAGAGGAAAGGTTCCGGTGCAAGCCTTTTGGTAAAGATGTCAGCAATTTGCTTTGTCATTGGAGTGTAGTGCACTTGAAGATCCCCATTGAGAACCTTTTCTCGAACGTAGTGGAAATCAATGTTGACATGTTTGTACGGTCATTTGAGATGGAGTAGGAAGCAGTCACATTGTCACAATATATAATGATAGGTCTAGTGTGGTGGTGCCCGATGTCGCGCATGATGTAACGAATCCAGTCACTTTTAGCAACAGCTTGTCCAACAGCCCGGGGTACTCAGACTCAGTAGAGGATTTGGTGACACTGGCCTATTTTTTGGCACTCAATGAGATGAGATTTGGACCACGGAAGAGGGTGTAACTAGTGGTGGAGCGGCGAGTGTTTGGACATCCTCCCTAATGCATCCGCATAAACAATGACTGAGGTACATGAGCCACATAGGATGGGCAGACCATGGTTTGAGGTGCTTTTGAGATACCTGAGGATCCTTTTTACAGCCTACCAATGACTAGACCTAGGAGCATGCATGAACTAAGAGACAAGATTAATAGCATAGCATATATCAGGTTGTGTCATGTTGAGATATTGGATGGCACCTACAACACCACGGTATTTCGTGGGGTTGGTGAGAAGCTCCCCTTCGGTTAGGGAAAGATGGGAGCGGGCGGGTCGGGAATTTTTGATTGGTTTGGCCTCATGCATATTGTGTTTAGTGAGTAAATTAACATTGTATTTATGTTGGGAGAGAAAAAGTCCATGTGGGGTTCGTTTGGCCTCTATTCCTATGAAGTAGTGAAGGGGACTGAGGTCCTTCATTACAAATTTTTGTGAGAGATGGTGTATAAGGCTGTCTATGGAGTGGGGGTTGGAGCTTGTGATGATTATGTCGTCAACATACAGTAAAAGACAGATAATGTCACAAAAATTGTGAAACAGGAAAAGGGATGGGTCAGCACAACAATGTTTAAAACCAAGATTACAAAGAAAACTAAAACGCTAGAACCAGGCCCGAGGTGCTTGCTTGAGCCCATATAGAGCTTTTCGCAACCGACATACATGGTTCGGGAATTTTGGGTGTATAAACTCATAAGGTTGACGCATATAAATCACTTCCTTGAGTGATCCATGTAGGAAAGGAATTTTTGACATCAAGTTGGCGAATTGGCCAATCTCTTGTGATTTCAAGAGAAAGTATAAAGCGAATGGTGGAAGGTCTTACAACAGGACTAAAAGTTTCCTTGAAGTCAATACCCTCACATTGGTGAAAGCCTTGAGCCACAAGGTGAGCATTAAAACAATCAACTGAACCATCCGCCGTATATTTTACCTTGTATTTCCAAGTGCTACCTACAAGGTTTATGTGTTGGTCAAAAGGTACAAGGTCCCATGTACTATTTTGGAGAAGGGCATTAACCTCATTAGCTATTGCCTCTTGCCATTGAGAATTCTTTATAGCTTGAGAATAACATGTGGGTTCCTGTATTACAGTAATGGAGGAAAGTGAGAGTAGATATCTGGTCTTTTGAATTCCATCTTTTAAACATGTTTGTATGGGATGTATGTTATGGACAGAGCATGGGGATCTGTTGGGTCTACCACAGCAGACGAGTTCGTAACAGGTAGGGGAGGTAGAGATTAGAGTTGCTATGGGACATTAGTCTCCTGATTTTTAGATCTAGGTGGAGAAGGAGGATCAGGAATGGGTGAGGCTTGAAGGACTATCGGTGGGAATAGGTTAGCCAAGACTGACATGAAGTCCCCAGCCGTGGCTAGGCCGTAGTACGGTGGTGATGGTGCCACCATGATAGGCAGTTTTGGTGTTGGTGCAACCAATGTGATGTTGGTAGGTGAATGGCCGTAGGTGCGGCGGGGGGGGGGGGGGGGGGGGGGGGGGGGAGGGGGGGGGGTGCGCGGTAGGTAGCCCTGTGGGTTGTCCTATGCCACCACCAGCGCAGTAGTGGAGAGGGGAGAACAACTGTGGTGTTGCCAGAGGGTTGCTGTAGTAGACCCGTTGGTGATGCAGGAGGGTGCTGTAGCAGGTCGGGGTTGCTGGTGTGTGGCGGTGCTGGGAAAAGCGGTAGGGAAATAGGTAAGTCAACCATTGAGATAGGGCTGCCGAGTATATGGGGGAGTCGGTTTAACTATGTCAGGGTAGGGGAACTTGGTTTCATCAAATTTTACATCGCGATCTATGTAAAATTTACCAGTTTTTGGTCAAGACAACGATATCCTTTGTATCTAGCAGTATATCCTAAGAAAATACATGGGATAGATCTAGGGGCGAGCTTGTGTGGGGCACATGGTGTAAGGTTGGGATAGCAAAGACATCCAAAAATATGGAACCTAGAATAGTCAAGGACTTTGTTAAAAAGTTTTTCGTAAGGAGAGGAATTGTAAATGACCGGGGTTGGAATTCTGTTAATTAAGAAATAGGCGATACAGGCTGCATCATCCTAAAAATTGTAAGGTAGCTGGGATTTGAGTAGCGAAGCACGCGTTGTTTCAATGATGTGCGGATGCTTTCGTTCCGCCACCACATTTTGTTGTAGGGTATCAGGACACGAAAGACGGAAGTGTATACCATGTTGTTTGCGTAAATCATTCATTCTTTTATGGTCAAATTCACGATCACCATCACTTCAAAAAATTTTGATTTTGGTTGAAAATTGGTTTTCAACAAGCAGTTGAAAAGTTTCAAAAATCGTATAAACTTCAGATTTGGAGGGCATGGGATAAATCCAAGTAAAGCGAGTAAAGTCATCAACAAAGGCAACATAATATTTATTGCATGAAGTTGATGAAATTGGTGATTGCCATACATCCGGATGAATTAAGTGAAGCGAAGTAGTAAATGAATGTAAAATACATTGAAAAGGTAAACGGTGGGACTTGCCCAAACATCATAATTGACAAAGTCCAGAAAAAACGGGAACGGGGTATGAGTTGACGTTTGCATAAAACTATTGGGAAAAAGGTAACTTTTGTTGAAAAATAAACTCTGACACCGATCATTGGGTTCACAATTGTGAACTATAGTCAGAACAAGGGTACCTATTAGAGCAATTAAAGTAGGCGACTCTTCTCTCTACCTAAGTCCTCGGCCGGAGAGCCACGCTTCGTGACACCTCACGTGCGGGAGTTCCCAGGAATAGGTTTATCTTTATAAACCCTTTGCTCTAATACCAGTTATTGGGATGAATATAAAAAATTCTCCCTAAAGTTAAAAAATTTTATTCGGCGGAAGGGTTTAGAATTCACAATTCTAAACCTTGGGTTGATTTGAAATTCATAATTTTAAATCTACAGATTTAAATTTATAATTTAAATCTATAGATCGAAATACTCAAATTAGATCTACAGATCGAAATACTCAAATTAGATCTACAGATCGAAATACTCAAATTAGTTCTACAGATCTAAATTCTTAATTTAGATCTACAGGTCTTTTACTGTAATTAATTCATAAAAATACATAAACTTAAACAGGCATAATAATGAGTATTGTAAATAAATAGAAAAGCGAACCTAAAAGAAGACGGAAAAAAGAAGATACATGGAATTGCTCTAATAATATAGAATACCAAGAAAATAAAGATCCCGCGATCTTCTACGCAATGACCTCAAATTGCCTAGAGGGTGGGCTCCGAAAAATATTAAACTTTGAGGAAAGAAAAATTTCAAAAGAAATTTCTCGCTCACTAGGTCTTCAAAAGTCAATACTTTCAGAAACCTTTTTTTCAATTCTATTTGAATGTCAAACCTCTAGCCTAGGTACCTTTATTTATAGTAGGTTACCGGAGCGAAAAATTACAAAATTTTCATTGTGGGATTCACTTGTTAAACTAAGAAAAATTGAACAAAATGCGTCATTTAGATGTAAAGCCCAAACAAAATGCTGCGTTTCACTGACGTACAAAACACGCATCTTTTCCCTTTATATCAGGTGCTACGTGGTGGGCCGTGATTGGCCCGCCCATACGCAGTCGGAGTCACGCGTTGGTTCATCCGTTTGCGTGCACCTGTGCTACGATTTCCTCTTTCCTCCTTTTTTTTTTCTTTTTTTCTTTGTTTCCCACATGTAAAAATTCATCTTATAAATTTTAATTTTCAAAATTATTTTAATTTACAATTTTCAACTTTATTCATCTCATGAATAATATTTGGCAAAATTAAATTTAGTCATCTTATAAATAAATTAATTAATCTCATGAATTCTTTAATATTTTTTCAATAGCAATAAATATAGAGGCTTGCACAGGGACATCAAGAACAATTTAAATCTAGCTCCAAATGGGTTAAATTAATCATCTCATTAAATAATTTAATTACTATTTAATGAGACTTAGTTCCACTAAATAAATCTCTCTGCATTTCAGACTTAAACCATTTATTCGATATTTTCCTAATAAACTATATTGATGACAACAACCCCGCCACTAGATGTCCATGACAAAGAATAAATATAACTACTACCATTATTCTTCTCACAGCTTCTCCATTAGTTACTGACTCGCTCTTCGCTGAATAATTCATTTATACTTGAACATATTCATAGTATAAATTTCAAATATCAAACACTTGGAATACTTTGGCTAAAGTTTTTGAACTATGCAAACACTTGCAAATCAACTAAGGAGACATCTGTATCTCAAAAGAGACTGTAGATTCCCTATTGAATACCTAATCCTTGTCACAGTTAACGTTGCTACCCTGGGTACGTGGGAATTCAGTCGTGCATTTAGGCTTTACTTATAGTAATGCTCCATGCACAAGTCCTGAATACTCTGAGGATTTAGAGTCGTCGTTCAAATAGTACAACATGAATCACTTATCTCCGATAGTAGTCTAGAAACAAGTAATCCACATGGTCCGACTCAGTGTGTCAATCTTATTAAACACACTAACATAGCACTTTTGGATCACCATCCACATGACCAAGACAAGCCATCTAAAGTGTCACTTTATAGTCTTAGCATGCAAGTGGTCCAAACTTGTCTTCGACTATGAGTTTTTCAAACAACAATCCATACCATTTGTTCTACGTCTATTTGCAGGTTAATCTCATAAACCAGTTAGAACAAACATATAATTGTAGTTTGAGGACTACACCCATCTCATGAATGTTTCCAAAAGGAAAATCGCATGCAGTATAAAGCTCGCTTACACAACTTTAACAAGGAAACAATTGGAACTTTAATTTTATTCCTTAGTAAAATAATATTAACATAATAAATCTGAATTTTTGGACACTATTCCTAACAATCTCTCACTTATTCTAAATCTAATTTATGACAAGCTTTATACCCATCGCTTTTGTGTATGAACCAAAAGTCTACCAGGTCAATTATTCCATTTAAACCAACATGCCCTCTATGCAGCTTTTGAAGCTACAACGTATTTAGCCTCTATGGTAAAGTCAGCAATAAAATACTGCTTGACATTCCTCCCACTAGTGGCTCCTTCTCCAAGGGTAAAGTCATGCTCGGACGTCGAACGTCTTGCATATATATTTGACTGGAAGTCTTAAAACAATATATCCTACTGGAACTAACTTGTCACTTTGAAAGATCAGCATATATTCTCTAGTCCTTCTTAAGTACTAGAGAAAATGCTTTATTGCCACCTAGTGCATCGGACACGAGTTAGACTGACACCTGCTTACTATACCACAGCATAGCAAATATTTGGTCTCTTGGACATCATGGCATACATGAGGCTCCCATTGCCCAAGCATATGGAATATTCCTCAACTGTTCCTCCTTTTGAGGTGCCATAGAACACTGCTCTCAAGAGAAAAAGGGACTCCACGCCTGAAAAGTAAAAAAACCTTTCTTAGAGTCCTCCATGCAATACCTTGACTACATTTTGTCAATATAAATGGCTAGAGAAAGACCCAACATCCTACTCTTTCGACCCTGCAGAAGCTTAATCCTAAGAGTAGAGCTGGCTTCTCCTATGTCCTTCATATTGAGCTATCATGACAACCAAGTCTTTACAGCTAATGACACCCCACATCATTCCAGATGAGTAGTGTATTGTTGACATACAATACCAAGAAAGTCACTACTTTCTCTTAATATTATTTATACATGCATGTTTGTTCAACCAATTGCTCAAGGCTATAAGACTTAATTGCTTCATTGTGGCTAAAAGGACCAGATTCACTGCCACGGTTAACCATTAAAAGTTCCCGCTATGAACCTGTTAGGTGCCCTGACAATCCTCCCACCATACCTAAGCTCTCATGTACCTGGAACATATTTGTTCCTATTAGTAGGTGCATCTTAAGCATCCACTATGTCTTGAGTTGTGTTTAGCCATTAAGAATTAGTGTCATTTTCTTTTAATTCTTATAATACTATTTTGTTTTTTTTTTTTGTTTTTTTTTGTAGTTTACTTATAAAATCCTTCTCTAAGTATTTTGCATTGTATTTAGAAAAATTTTTTTAATCAAAAACTACAGAAAAGACCGTCCTTGTTCCTTTTATTTGCAACGCCATTCTGCTGCGGTGTACCCAGAGCAGAAAGCTGAGATCTTATCTCATTTGGAGTTAGGAAATCCAGAAATTCACTCAAAAAATATTCATCGCCTCGATTTGATCGAAGCGACTTAATTTGTTTACCTGATAGCTTTTAAACTTCAACTTTCTACTCTTTGAATTTTTTAAAATGTCTGACTTATGTCCTATTAGGTCAACATGTCCATGCCTTGAGTAATCATCACTAATGTGATTAAGTACTCATACCCACATATTGCCTGAACATATATTGGTCCACATACATCTATGTGAACCAGCTCAAGCAAATCACCAACCTTGTGGCCTTTACTCTTAAAGACACACTTGGTCATCTCTTTTTCTATGCAGGATTCGCAGATTGATAATCACCTGACCTCCAAGGCCACTATCAGTCCATCTTTTACCCGTCTTTGGATCCTGTTTGAATTAGTGTGACCTAAATGTTGGTACCATGTATAGGCAATATCCCTTTCAAAGTGTTTTCTTTTAGGAGATAGAACAAGTGAGCTTGTGTTAGATTCTTTTAAACAAATATGAGAGTTTTGATTAATAAACAACATGAATAAACCATTTATACAAGTATATTTTCCAAATTTATTTCTTTTATTAAAAGGCTCATAATCAAAATCAGCTGAATAACAATTATTCATAGAAAGAGATACAGAGATCAAATTCCTATGCAGATCAGCTGGTCGGCCCCTAGGGCACTATTCGCCTTGGGAGTGGTCCGGCCATCAAGCTACTTTTTTTTATTTTTGGAGGAGAGTAGCTACAATTAAACAATATTTTAAAATCAAAAACTCTCGCACTAAAGAATAAGCTAACATCTCCTACATTTAAGACCACTACTCTTGTACTGTCCTTAACCATCAGGTACAGCTCCCCATCATGAAACCTTTTGGTTAGCCTGAGCCCCTGTAACATATTACAGACATGGTCAGTTGAATCTAAGTCCACCCACTAGGAACCTGGTGGACTCTCAACTGCGCATCACTCAACTAAGTGAGATATCAACATATCTTCACCAGATGGCTTAGTAGTCTTTATAAGGAGAGAAGCTAAGTACTTAGTGTAATTTTTCATTTAGTGGCTAGTCTTCCAGTAAAGGAAAATAGTTTCCTTTTGCCGACTTCTTTATGGACTTCGTTGCTATAATAGCAACCTTGCCCTTTCCTTTCTTTCCAGTAGGTCCTCTGTGAGTAATAACTAAGTCCAACTTGGTTTTTCTAGGCAAAGTAATTTGGTCTAATGACTTCATTATGCATTAGTAATAAAGTGAAGTTCACCAGTCATATCCATTTCAAAATACTATAAATACAAATATTCGTGTAACTGTCTAACCAGAGTCATGAATAATGCAATGATATCTATTCTTTCAATTTAGCATTCACAATAAGTCAGATATCCACCAAACTGTACTATCATGCATACAATGATGACCCAAACACAACACTCCTTACTCCCTGGCAGAGGGGTCCCACGAAGTTAGTTTGGACGAGAACTATTCTCAATTAACATGTTTTCTTGTAACTCTTACTAAACATGACCAATTCAACACTTTACTTTAGTCTCTAACATAACACCATAGAGCTCCTCGGGGAGGCTAATGCATCACGCTAGTCAAGTGTAAGTCATTACCTAAACCTCCATACAAATACACGTAATACTCTACGGTAGCGTGGCTGCATCACTTCTTTGCACTTTGGTTTATCCCAACAAAAGTCTAACCCTGTAATCTACTAACCAACATTCTTCGCAGGGAGGTCTATTGATCAACTATACTGCTAGACCGGTAATGGAGACCGTGAGGCTACAACAATTGAAACCTCGCTCCCACTTGATTTTTTTTAAATTGGTGGTTTTTAATTAACCTGCATTTACAACCACAATTATCTCCTAACCCCCTTTAAAATCTTATTCTAAAATTAACCAAAATTAATTAGTTTATTTATTTAAAACATTATCATTTTATAATATAGATTATCTCATAATCTAACTTTAGAATCTCATTCTGAATTTAATCAATAGAATTAATTAATTAATTTTAATTTAAAAAGGTACTGTAATGTTATTTAGATTATCTAATAATCTACTTTTAGAATCCCATTCCAAAACCAAATCAATTAATAGAAATTAATTTTTGATTTGAAATAATTTCGTAATTTAGATTATCTCATAGCCTAATTTTAGAATCTCATTTTTAACTAATTAATTAATAAAAATTAATTTTATCTAAAAACAGTAGTGGTTTAGAACTAAGACTATCCCATAGTCTTATTTAGAATCTCATTCTAAAATTAAACAGGCTGAGGCTATCCAAGAGTCATGTTTAGAATCTTATTCTAAAATTAAATAAGCTTAATAAAATTTAACTTTTATTTTAAAATAATAATGATTTAGACTATCTCATAGTCTAATTTAGTGGATGTGTGGACACACAACTAAGGATAGGATCAGAAACGACATCATAAGAGGCAAATTAGGCGTAGCCTCCATTGAAGATAAATTAAGGGAGCAACGTCTGAGGTGGCTCGGACATGTCAGAAGGAGACCGGACAAAGCTCCATTCAGGAGATGCGAACAACCCCTTACTACTCTAGGCAGAAGAGGCAGAGGCAGACCAAAGAAGAGATGGCTAGAGACGATCCGACAAGACCTCAGCCACCTAAACCTTCGGGAGGAGATGGCCTTAGTTAGGGCCCAATGGAGGGCTACCATAGGGGTTTTAGATGTTCCGGCTGGAGTAGGGTAGTCTTTGTCTCTACCTTATCTACTTCCTTTCTCACTCTTTTTCTTTATCCCTTCTACCTCTATTTCTATCCTCTATCTTTATCATCTTCTTTATCTTTATCATTTTCTCTATATCCTTTTCTTTATCCTTTACTTTATATTCTTATGCTTCTCCTGTTGCCAGGTCTTTGGCTGATTGGTGCAGACTATCTTTTTAGGCTGGGGGTCCTCGGAAACAGCCTCTCTTCAGGATAGCTCCCTGAAGGGAGAAGGCTGCGTACACCTACCCTCCCCAGACCCTGCTTTTGTGGGAGCCCTTGGAGGCACTGGGTCTGTTGTTGTTGTTTGTTCATAGTCTATTTTAGAATCTTATTCTAAAACAATTTAAAATCACTTTTATTTAAAATACCACTAATTTTTAACTTAGATTGTCTCATAATCTAATTTAGAATCTCATTCTAAAAAGTAATTAATTAATAAAATAATTAATTTGTAATTATCTTGTAAATCAATACTGACCCGTCCCTGAAATTAAATAAATAAAATAAAATTTTTTTGCTGATGTCAGCGTCACATCAGCGCTAATGTGGACATAATTTTATTTTATTTTTAAATATTTACTTTTAAAATTAATTGAATCTAATCTCATTAGATCAAATTTATTCGATTTCGTAAATCATATCAAACATGCATATTCTCATTATACAAATAACATAATCACAAGTTTATAAATTGATATGTCCGAATTAATGATTAATTCATTAACGATTTAAACAATTTAAATCGTTGCCTTAAACAGTCTAATTGACTATTAATTCTTTAACAACTTAAACAATTTAAGTCATTACTTTAAATAACTTAGTTAAATATTAATTCTTTTAACAGATTTGAACAATTTAAATCATTACAGTAAAAGAAATAATTTAATTAACAATTTATTCTTTAATGATTTAAACAATGTAAATCACTAATTTAAAGAACCTTTCCTTCTTAATAAAATCTCTATTTTATTAAATTGCAGATATAATTATTTTGATCTTATTAGACCTTATTTATGTATATTGTGAATGTAATCAGAGATTGGCTCTGATACTAATTGTTGGGAAAAGGTAACTTTTGTTGAAAAATAAACTATGATACTGATAATTGGATTCACAATTCTGAACCATGGTCCCAACGAGGGGTACCTATTAGAGCACTTGAAGTAGGAGACTCTTCTCTCTACCTAAGTCCCTGGTCGGAGAGTCACGCTTCATGACACCTCACGTGCGAAAGTTCCCAAGAATAGGTTTATCTCTATGAACTCTTTGCCCTAATACTAGTTGTTGGGACGAATTTCAAAAATTCTCCCTATAGTTTGTAAAGTTTATGCAAGAGAAGGGTTTAGAATTCATAATTCTAAACCTAGGGTTGATTTAGAATTCCAAATTTTAAATGAACATATTTAAAATTTTTAATTTTAAATCTACAGATTTAAATTCATAATTATAATCTATAAATCTAAATTTTCTATTTAGATCTATAGGCCTTTTACTCTAATACATTTATAACAATACATAAACTTAAACTGGCATAATAATGAATACTGTAAATAAATATAAAAGTGAAACTAATAGAAGAAACGAAGAAGAAGATAAATGGAATTGCTCAAATAATAAAGAATACCAAGAAAATCGAGATCTCGCGATCTTCTATACAATGACCTTAAATTGGCCGGAAGATAGGCTCCGAAAATATTAAACTTTGAGAAAAGAAAAATTTCAAAAGAAATTTCTCTCTTCCACAAGGTCTTCGAAAGTCAATACTCTTAGAAACCTTTCTTTAGTTCTAATTTAATGCCGATCCTTTAGAATAGGTACTTCTATTTATAGTAAGTTACCGGAGCGAAAAATAATCAAATTTTCGATGTGGTATTCGCTTGTTAAACGTAGAAAAATTAAACAAAAAGCGTTGTTTAGATGTAAAAGCCAAACGAAGCGCTGCGTTTCAATTACGTACAAGTACGCGTCTTTTCCCTTTATACCTGGTGCCACGTGGCGGGCCGTGATTGGCCTGCCCATACGCACGCAGAGTCGCACCTGGTTCGTCCATTTGCGTGCGCCTGTGCTGCGATTTCCTCTTTCCTTGTTTTTTTTTTTGCTTTGTTTCCTACATGTAAGAATTCATCCTATGAATTTTAATTTTCAAAATTATTTTATTTTACAATTTTCAACTTTATTCATCTCATGAATAATGTTTGGCAAAATTAAATTTACTCATTTTATGAATTCTTTAATATTTTTTCGATGGTAATAAATACAGAGGCTTGCGCAGGGACCCCAGGGACAATTTAAATCTAGCTCCAAATGAGTTAAATTAATCATCTCATTAACTAATTTAATTACCATTTAATAAGACTTAATTCCACTAAATAATTCTCCCTACACGCCAAACTTAAACCATTTATTCGATATTTTCCTAATAGACTATATTGATGACAACAACCCCTCCACTAGATGTCCATGACAAAGAATAAATATAACTACTACCATTATCCTTATCATAGCTTCTCCATTAGTTACTGACTTGCCGTTCACTGAATAATTCACTTATACTTGAACATATTCATAGTATAAATTCCAATTGTCAAACACTTAGAATATTTTGGCCAAAGTTTCTGAACTATTCAAACACTTGCGAATCAACTATGGGGACATCTATATCTCATAAGAGACTGTAGATTTCTTATTGAATACCTGATCCTTGTCACACTTGAGGCCGTTACCTAGTGTACATGGAAATTCAGTCGTGCATTTAGACCTTACTTATAGTACACCAAAGTAACTAGATGCACAAGTCCGGAATACTCCCAGGATTTAAGTCGTCATTTAAATAGTACAACATAAATCATTTATCTCCAATAGTAGTCTAGAAACAAATAATCCACATGGTCCAACTCAGTTTGTCAATCTTATTAAACACACTAACATGAAACTTTTGGATCCCTATCCGCATGACCAAGATACGTTGTCTAAAGTGTCACGTTAGAGATTTAGCATATAAGTGGTCCAAGCTTGTCTCCGGCTACGAGTCTTTCAAACAACAATCCATACCATTTGTTCCAAGTTTATCTATGGGTTAATCTCATAAATCACTTAGAACAAACATGTAAATTATATTTTGAGGACTGCACCCATCTCATGGATGTTTCCAAAAGGAAAATCACATGTTGTATAAATGCTTGCTTGCGCAAATTTAATAAGGAAATGACTGGAACTTCAATTTTGTTCTTTAATAAAATAATATTGACATAATAAATCTAGATTTTAGGACACTATTCCTAACAAAAACATCCATGGCAGGATGATCTAAATGGCCAATAGCACAATGCTAAAGATCACCATTTTGGATTTGCGCAACCAAGCTGAGTGTCTGAGGCGAGAAGCTATACAGTGGTTCGTTACTGCGAACTCGAAGTAGTGGGGAGCCCATAGCCTTGTCCTTTATGCAAAAAAAAATTGAGTCAAATTCAACATAGCAATTATTATCTTGACAAAGACGTTTAACAGAGAGGAGATTGTGTGCTAATTTAGGAGCCACCATGATATTATTAAGCTGTAACCGTTTGGTTTAAGTTTTGATGGTAGATGAACCGATATCCGAAGTTGGAGTCAACAGAGTCCAAGCACCAGCTATACTCCTGAGTGTCGCCAAGTGTCATAGCGAACAAAGGAAGGAGCGAGGTCTGGAAAAGAGTGCTAATCTGCGAGGGCATGAGATAGCACTATGACCAGTATGAGTGCAGATCTGATAGAACTGAGGGCAGTGCCTAAGATGTCGGGCATGGGACTTGGTGTTGGTATCTTTTGCGGCAGTGGCGCAACTGGGGGTGGGGCAATCCATGTTGACCCAATGCTTGCTGTTGATTTTTTCCACCAGAGTAATCCCCTCGGTTGCCACGGAGGCCATGGTTGCTACCCTTGTTACCTCAACCACGACCACCCCGGCCAGGGCTGGAGCCTTGGTTATTGGTATTTGCAGCCATAAGAGTGTGAGTTTGTTCCCGGGGGGGGGGGGGGGGAGGATACCTCATTGATAGTGATTTTGTGCCCCTTCTTCATTAAGGAGCGCGGTCTTAAGTCGTTCAAAGTCAGGTGTGGAAGAGATATTGTTGGGAAAAAACTTAAATTTTGTTGGAAAAATAAACTCTAATGCTGACTATTGGGTTCACAGTTCTCAACTATGGTAACAACAATAGGCATCTATTAGAGCACTTAGAGTAGGAGACTCTTCTCTCTACCTAAGCCCCCGATCGGAGTGTTATGCTTCGTGACACCTCACGTGCGAGAGTTCTCGGGAATAGGTTTGTCTCTATAAACCATTTGTCCTAATACCGATTATTGGGATGAATTTAAAAAATTCTCTCTAACGTTTATGCGGTGCAACAGGTTTAGAATTCATAACTCTAAGCCTAAGATCGATTAAAAATTCTTAATTTTAAATCTACTGACTTAAATTCATAATTTAAATCAACAAATCTAAATTCTTAATTTAGATATATAGGCCTTTTACTCTAACACATTCATAACAATACGTAAATTTAAATAGGTATAATAACGAAAATAGAAAAGCGAAAAACTAAAAGAAGAAGGAAAGAAGAATATACCTGGAATTACTCCAATAATAACGAATACCAAGAAAATCAAGACCCCACGATCTTCTATGCAATGACCTCGAACTGCTCGGAGGGTGGGCTCCAAAAAATATTAAACCGAGGAAAGAAAATTTTCGACGAAAAATTTTCTCTCAAATTGGGTCTTCGAAACAATTCCAGAAACCCAAAATAATTTGTTTGAATTGAATACCAAACCTCTAGAATAGGTACCTCTATTTATAGGAGTATACCGGAGTAAAAAAAATTCAATTAATTTGATGTGGGATTTGCAGTTAACAAGCAAAACGTTGCGTATCGTTCAAAAACGAAATAAAACGGCGCGTTTAATTGCCAGGAAAAAGCACGTTTATTTTTAAATTAAATATGCGTGACACATGGCAAGCTTAGATTGGCTTGCTCCCGTGCATGCGGATAGCCATTCTGGACGTCCCAGAGCACAACATGTGTTGCGCGGTGGTTCGTCCGATTTTAAACAAGCGGATCCCCGTGCTGTTTTTTTTTTTTCTTTGTTTCCCACATGTAAAAATTTATCTTATGAATTTTAATTTTCAAAACTTATTTTATTTTACAATTTTCAATTTTATTCATCTCATGAATAATATTTGGCAAAATTAATTTACCCATCTCATGGATAAATTAATAAACCAAGGAGGGCACCAACACGCCGTCAGTAGATCCCATTAGAACTCCGAAGTTA
The DNA here is from genome assembly GCA_018398585.1 of Simmondsia chinensis. NCBI lineage: Eukaryota > Viridiplantae > Streptophyta > Magnoliopsida > Caryophyllales > Simmondsiaceae > Simmondsia > Simmondsia chinensis. The sequence continues at coordinate 12,357,754 of JAGTTD010000013.1, forward strand.
AGCGTGTTTGGGTGAGAGTAGTACTAAGATGGGTGACATCCTGGGAAGTCCTAACCCTCAGGTTGGGGGCACTGGTAAACGGCCTCTCTTCAGGTTGACACCCTGAAGAGGGAACGTTGCGTACATCTGCCTCCCCAGACCCTGCGTAGGCGGAAGCCCTTGAGGCACTGGCTATATACCTTTATGGATAAATAATTCATCTCATGAATTCTTTAATATTTTTTCAACGGCAATAAATACAGAGGCTTGCACAGGGACCTCAAGGACAATTTAAATCTAGCTCCAAATGGGTTAAATTAAGCATCTCATGAAATAAATTAATTACCATTCAATGAGACTTAATTCTACTAAATAAATCTCACTACACTCAAGACTTAAATTATTTATTCAATATCTCCCTAATAGACTATATTGATGACAACAACCGCTCCACTAGATGTCCATGACAAAGGATAAATATAACCACTACCATTATCCTTCTCACAGCTTCTCCATTAGTTGCCGACTTGCCCTTCATTGAATAATTCATTTATCCATGAACATATTCACAGTATAAAATCCAAATGTCAAACACTTGGAATACTTTGGCCAAAGTTTCCGAACTATTAAAATATTTGCGAATCAACTAAGGGGACATTTGTATCTCATAAGAGACTGTAGATTCCCTATTGAATACCTGATCCTTGTCACACTTCACGCCGCTACCCAGTGTATATGGGATTTCAGTTATTCGTTTAGACCTTAATTGTAGTGCACCAAATAACTAGCGCTCCATGCACAAGTCTAGAATACCCTCAGGATTTAGAGTCGTCGTTCAAATAGTATAACATGAGTCATTCAGCTCTGATAGAACTCTAGAAATAAGTGATCCACAAGGTCCAACTCAGTGTGCCAATCTTATTAAATACACTGACATAACACTTTCAGATCTCCATTCACATGACTAAGACAAGTCATCTAAAATGTCACGTTATAGCCTTAACGTACAAGTGGTTCAAACTTGTCTTTGACTACGAGTCTTTCGAACAACAATCCATACTATTTGTTTCAAGTTTATCTGTGGCTTAGTCTCATAAAAAACTTAGAACAAACATGTAAATTATAGTCTAAGGATTACACCCATCTCATGGATGTTTTTAGAAAGAAAATCTCATGCAGTATAAATGCTCGCTTACACAAATTTAACTAGAAAACGACTGGGACTTCAATCTTATTTATTAATTAAAATAATATATCCATAATAAATCTGGATTTTAGGACACTGTTCCTAACAATCTCCCACTTGTCCTAAATCCAATTTATATAAAGTCCATACTCACCTCTTTTAAGTTTGAACCAAAGGTCTACTGAGCCTAATCCTTAGTGTCCACAATTACTTTATTGTGAAATCAGCAATAAAATATTGCTTGACATTCCCCTCACTAATGGCTCCCACTCCAAGGGTAAGGACATGCTTAGACGTCAAACATCTATCATATATATTTGATTGGAAGTCTTAAAACAATATATCTAACTGGAACCAGCTCGTCACTTTGAAAGATCAGCATCGGATCTCTAGTTCTTCTCAAGAACTAGAGAAATCACTTCACTGCCACCTAGTCCATTGGACCTAGGTTAGACTAACACCTGCTTACTATACCATAGCATAGCAGACATCAAGTCTCGTGCACAACATGGCATACCTGAGGCTCCCACTGCCAAAGCATATGGAATATTCCTCAATTGCTCATCCTCTTGAGGTGTCCTAGAACACTACTCAAAAGAGAGAGGGACTCCATGCTATACCTTAACAATGTCTTGTCAATTTAAGTTGCTAGAGAGAGATCCAACATCCTACTCTTACGACCTTGCAGAAGCTTAATCCTAAAAGTAGAGTTGGCTTCTCCCATGTCTTTCATATTGAGCTTTCTTGACAACCAAACTTTTAAAACTAATGACACCCCTACATCATTCTCGATGAGTAGTATATCATTGACATATAACACTAAAAAAGTCACTACTTTCTCTTAATGTCATTTGTACACGCATGGTTCGAGCAACTAATTGCTCAAAACTATGAGATTTAATTGCTTCATTGTGATTAAAAGGATCGGATTCAATACCAAGGTCAACCACTAAGGCTCCCCTTATGAATCTGTTAGGTGTCTTGACAATCCTCCCACCACACCTCGTGTACCTTGAACATTCTCGTTCCTATTAGTAGCTGCATCTAATGCATCCACTATGTCCTGAGTTGTATCTAGCTGTTTAGAATTAGTGTCATTTTCCTTTAATACTATTTTGTTTTTATTTTTGTGGCTCACTTGCAAAATTCTTTTCTAAGTATTTTGCATGTTCATTTATAAAAGACCTTTTAAATCAAAAAACTGTGGAAAAAACCGTCCTTTTTCCTTTTATGTGCAACACCATTCTGCGGCGGTGTACCCAGGATAGAAAGCTGAGATCTTATTGTTATGATCCGAGAATCCAAAGCATGGGTTGTTGGTGTCCGGGCTGCTGTCTTGCTACTGCGGTACTGCTGCTGCGAGTGTTTGCTGTTGTTAGCCTGTTGCATTTGATGTTTTACTGGTATATGATGATAGTTAGTGTAGGAAAGTTGTATTGGCGTGTTGAGGATGTAACTAGAATAAGTCTTGATATAATTAGTAGCTTAAGCTTGGTTGAGTCTTGTTTTAAGTGAAGTCTGGAGTTTGTTAGGCTGTGGTGGTGAAGGCCGTTTGTTAGTTGAGTAAAATGTGGCGGCTCACTTAAGGTCGGTTAGTCCATGTGTTGGCTAGATTCAATGTATTAGATCATATCATGTAAGTAGTATCAGTAGAGGGCTCTAGCTTGTAATCCATATAACAACTTTGATGAATGAAATTGATATCTTTGATATCACTCTCCACTTCTCATCTCCTTTCCCTTCTTATTTGATCTAAACTCTGAATTCTCTTATCATCTCATACTCTCACTATCCCAACCAAGGTTAAGATTCAAGAGCAATCTTTGAAATCTTAACAATTGGTATCAGAGCCTTGATTTGGCTTCCAAATCAAGCTCTAAATCTAAAAAATTACAAAATTTGATTGATTGTGTTGCAATTAATCAACAAAAATAATTTGATACTGATTTGGTTCAGTTTTATATGATCAAGAATTCAATTATGAATTCTGGTCGTGAAGAGCTTTCTGTATTGCCTTACTGATCAGCAAGGCCTGGGAGTTGCTTTCGGTTGGGATAAAATTGATTGAATTACATTGAGGAAAGTATAATTGATCAGTATTTGTTGATTGCAGTCAACATCAAGGCTGATTCGGATTGAATTCAGTTGAATTGACAAAGCATTAGCTGCTGAGGTTGAGTGGTGAAGCAAAGCAGAAGTTGTTGAAGTTGAGTGCCGAGCTTAATTGTTCTTGATCAATTTCATTGGATCCATTGGAGAAGAAGTTAAGTGAGCTATTGATCAACATTATAATTGATCATAATCAAAAGATCAGAAACAAGCTGCATTGAGGTCAATTCTGATTCTACAATTCAGTAATGAGAATTTGTGTTTGTTGCTGTTTGTGATTAAATTTTGTTGATAAGCATAGAAGTGGTGAGAATTCATCAGAATCTGCGTTGATTCTCAAGAATTATATGTTTTTGAGTGGGGATTTGCTTAGGCGAAAATCTGACATTGAACTGAGCATCGAAAGTGCTGAAATCCGATTTCGTTCTTGAAGATTGCTTTGAATATTGTGTTGAGGACTTTATTGCGATCTAGAATCGAGCTTAATTCAGAGTTGTAAGTCTGAAGATTTAGGAAAACATCGCAGTTAGGGTTAGTTCGAGTCCTCTATGGCGAAAACCTGCATATTAGGGTTTGTAATCCGTGACGATTGTGGAATCGTTAGTAAGCGATTGTTTGTGCAGACGAAGCAGTATAATTTCTTTAAGCAATCATCTGTTGAAGCGTTTCAAATTGAAATTGTTTCTTTGTGAACTGAGTTGGTTCATACCTTTGCGAACAGAGTTTGGTTCGTCTCGAAACGCTGCTTAACATTGCAAATATGGCTGGTTTGGTTGATGATGGCTCTTATCAATTCTTGGCAAGGTATATTTTGGAGGAAATAAAGAAATTACGTGAGAGTTTTTTGGAGCTGACAAAGGACCTAGTGCGTCAGCCAATTGTGGATTGGCAGCGTTCAACTCATCATTTTGCAAACATCAGTCGAGAAGGTGCTGGTGTTCTTGATGCAAATGAGTTTCCGGAGCTAGTGCATAGCATTAGACAACAAGAGTTCAATGTTGAGCAAAAAAGAGTAAGTGGAATCTATTGCCGTTGGAGATGAACTCGACCACGATAATGCCAAAATTGGTGAACACAAGTTAGAGGAATCTGAGTTTGAGCAAGATGATCATTGTGAAGACTCTTTGCTAGAGTTAGAGTATTTTGAAGATGATGCGCTACAGCATGACATGCTTCCGGAATGGGAATACGATTTTCATGTCATGGGAATGATAAAGAAAGTAAAGAGTAAAGTGAAGAGGAACCATCTAAATGAAGCGTTGAAAGATTTTTGGGGTAAAAAGAAGATTGCAAAGCCGAAATTGAAGCAGGAGGTTGTGTTTCAGCTTGGGTTGCTTGATGATCAACAAGAACTAACTCAAGATGCTGATTTTACCGTTGCATATGCTGGTATACAAGGTTCAGATATATATGCTGGTATACAAGGATTGGTTACAGCGGAATCTGTGATTTCAACTGAAAAACTTGATGCTACTGCTGTAATATCATTGAATACTCACCACATCTGCTAAGTATTACTCCATGGCAAGCTGGTATGCAGAATCGAAGCATATTCACTACTGAACAATCTCATTCTACTCGGAAAGTTGATGTTACTGCTGTAGTAACAATGAAAGCGCCAAAAAATGTGTTAAGCACTTCTCCAAGGCTTCTTGATATTCGAAATCAACATTTGATTTGTCCTGGTAGTAATGTAATTGATACATTACAAGGTTCTTGGAGTGGAGAAACGTTGTATTCAAATACACATTCTTATGACGAGTTGCCTCCTGATCCGGGAAATTATGTTCAAACTGATGGGAAGCTAGAAAGAGTCGATTTTCTGCTTAAAAGAATTAATCAAGCTGCGAGAGTGCATTTCAAGGTTCAACAAAGGAGAAGCTTTGTATCTGTACAAGCAATGGAGTTGATGGAGGTGTACAAATGCAGTAAGATGTTGGAGCAGATTTCGGTTCAGACTAAAATCAGTACAATCGATGCTTTAACTGGTGTAATTGGTGTTGGAAGTCCTTTTGATCTAGGGAAGGTAGATCATGTTTGTAACAAGCTGAAACATGAGGTCGAGTTGGAGGAAAGGTTCAAGCAGGCTGCTAAAATCATTTCCCGAGTTCAATTTAGGCCAAGTTTAATTTTTGGAGGAATTTTTAACATGTTACAAGTTCACAAGTTGTGCACTGATTTGAAAATTAGGTTTTTTCAGTCAAGATCCAGTAGTATTGAAGGTCTTGAGGTTATGTTTGATATTGGAAGATCCACTGATGCTTTGGTGAAACCTGGTTTATGCAATTGGACTGGAATGGCAGTGCTGGACAGTAACAAGGCAAGTGTGTTGAGTGTGCATTAATCAAGCTGTGGGCAGAGAACAAGCTCCATTAATGCAACCAAATGTGAGTCCTCTTGAAGTTATGGGGCTTGGTGGTTGGTTTGATTTTGGAATACATGAGCTTTTGGTTGGAAATTCAGCATAGTGGCAGTATGGGATCACATTACAGAATTATGGCTCATTTGTGATTTGCTGTGGTTGTTCTGAATAGAAAAATCATATGCACAAGCTTCAATATCTTCTCAATGTTTGGATGGAAAAGATCAATGCATCATCGAGGATAATTCCAGCTGAAATTGGAGTGAATATCAGCAAGGTAGTTGGGGATAGATCAACTCTTAATTTGAAGAAGTTAACAGATGTTCAAGAGTTCAGTTGGTGTCTCCATTTGTTATGTTTGTTACTCATGCTTGAGGTGGTTGACAAGAAAGCAAAGCTTGATCAATTGAGGCAAATTGGGTGGCTGGAAGAGCTTTGGGTCCAAAGAAATTTGCTGTATAGATTGGAAAGTGTGAGTTGCAGCATTAACAATTTCGATTGGAATGTTTTAGGAGTTCAAGTTATGACATTGTGTCCTTGGCATTCAACAATGGCTTATGAACTCTTAGTTTGTGTGGTCTATGTAAGAGTTTAGGAAGAAAAAGCTGAGACTTCCAGATCTTACAAGTTCACAAACAAGATTCAAGGCATTGAAGTATTAGAAGCTGCTGAAATTCATTGGAGAATTACAATTCCTTCACTGTCAGCAGTAAATGAGTTGTTCAGATTGAGTGTGGTTGGTGGTATTAAGGCTTTGGGAAGACGTAATAACTTGTTCGCATCGAGAAGCTTCCCTATGGAAAGAAATCAAGCTGAAATCTGTTATTATGTGATGCACCGGTTTAGCACTACTGCAATATTGAGCTCTGCAGCATATCATGTGGAATTGGAAAGCAATCAAGAGTTTGTTGAGTATGATCTGAGGTGGTTTAGTAAGTGGATGTGTAAGCAATACAAATTTTGGATAAGATCCAAGATGAAAGAGTTGCAGTTGCATTCTTACGGAATTTCAATATGTTTTTTTACCATGAACGAGAGATGGGGATGTTTGAGCTGCAATTGGAAATTTCTTCAAGGAGATTTTGATCCTTGGTTCTCTTGGTTTGAGTTTGGAATACCTCCAGAGATGTTAAAGGACTTCATATACAGTTTTATGGGGTTAATAACATACAAAATCTGTTGTGCGGCATTCTATAAGCAGAAATTCAGAAGCACTGATAGGTTTTGTGATTCTCAGCAGCAAGATAGAGTTCTGAGCTGTGTTAACTGTGTCACGAGGTGTTGTGGGTGTGTTGTTGATGTTTAGTTTGATCAGTTCATACCTCCTGAAGAGTATTATACATTCAAACACAAACATTGTGTCGAAACAAGCATCATACAATGTGCTCTGCTGCAATTTCAGATTGGGTTGCTTCAAGGTGTCTTTTCAGCTGCAGAACATCAGCAGAAGTTGATCTTTACTGTTACAACTCTCTTCAATTCTTGAGGACAAGAATGTTTTCAAGGGGAAGGGAATGTTATAATCCCAGAATCCAAAGCATGGGTTGTTGGTGTCCGGGTTGCTATCTTGCTGCTGTGGTGCTGCTGCTACGGGTGTTTGCTGTTGTTGGCCTATTGCATTTGATGTTTTGCTGCTATATGATGATAGTTAGTGTAGGAAAGTTGTATTGGCGTGTTGAGGATGTAGCTAGAATAAGTCTTGATATAATTAGTAGCTTAAGCTTGGTTGAGTCATGTATTAAGGGAAGTCTAGAGTTTGTTAGGCTATGGTGGTCAAGGCCGTTGGTTAGTTGAGTAAAATGTGGCGGCTCACTTAAGGTCGGTTAGTCCATGTGTTGGCTAGATTCAACGTATTAGATCATATCATGTAAGTAGTATAAGTAGAGGGCTCTAGCTTGTAATCCATATAACAACTTTGATGAATGAAATTGATATCTTTGATATCTCTCTCTACTTCTCATCTGCTTTCCCTTCTTATCTCATCTAAACTCTAAATTTTCTTCTCATCTCATACTCTCACTATCCCAACCAAGGTTAAGGTTCAAGAGCAATCTTTGAAATCTTAACACTTATGTCATTAGCAGTTTGGAAATCCAAAAACTCACCCAAAAAATATCCACCACCTTGATCTGATCGAAGGGATTTAACTTGTTTACCTAATAATTTTAAAAATTCAACTTTCTATTCTTTGAATTTCTCCAAAAATGTCCGACTTATGTCTTATCAAGTAAACATATCTATACCTTAGTTAATCATCACTAAATGTGATTAAGTACTCATACCCACCTCATACCTGAACATGTATTGGTCCGCATACATCTATGTGAACCAGCTCAAGCAAGCCACCAACCTTGTTGCCTTTACTTTTAACAGACTTGGTCATCTTTGTTTCTATGTAGGATTTGCAGACTTGTAATGATCTCAAGTGCAAAGCCTCTATCGGTTCATCTTTTACCAGTCGTTGGATCCTGCTCGAAGTAGTGTGACCTAAACGTTGGTGCGAGGTGTAGGCATTATCACTTTCAGGGTAGTCTGATGTGTTCTCGAGTTTAATAGTCACATTGTTTGTTATACTAGAGAACGGAAGTATAAGTGGATTATTATTATAATAATTATGGTTTTCAGTTGAGCAAGAGAGGGAGACATGAGTGGCAGGACCCCACCACCAGTTGAGCAAGATGCGGAGGACCATTGGTGCCGGCCATGGCAGCCAAGCCACCAAACATTTTGGTCGGCGTGCAAAGGCTAAAAGAGGGTGAGGGGACCGTGGCTGCAGCCACCGATAGGAGAAAGGGGGGAGAGATATGGGAATGTCCGAGGCAAAATATTGAGAAAATTATGGCCTCGTGGAAGCTAATGGAGTGCCAGGGATGGTGAAGCTGGTCTGTTAGTCCATTAAGGAATAATACCGTGCTTAGGGATCTGATATGAGAGAGATCGGTCCTAGGCCGGGGGCTTGCTGTTGGCCTGTCAACCGACTGGCCGTCGGCAAGGGAGGTGCCGGGATCAACGTTAGCCATGGAAGCCATGAGAGAGGGGGAGGAGGAAAGAGAAGAGGAATTATTAGCGTCCATAAATTAAAGATTAATTTCTTGAAATAAAAATGAGAAAAGAGGGAAGTTAAAGACTTACAAATAGAGATACTAGAAAAATAAAAGGAGCAGGAAAAAACTACAAAAGAGTCGAGTCTCTTAACGAGGCTCTGATACCATATGAGAAAATAATAGGGGAAATGCTATTGTGTACTGAATGAATAAAATGTACATGAGAGGGCTCAATTTATAGAGCATACAAAGTAAAATAAAGACAAGAGAGCCCTAGAGGACTTGCGTAATAGTGTTCCTCTAATAATTACTATGAAACAAGTGCAACAGAATTTCAATACAATAATTAATCTACTCAAAACTTAAGTGCCTAGACTCACCTATGTAATATGAATGACGAGGTGAAAGTGTCTTCGAATAATAAGCTAGAAAATGATTCCTAATACGGAATTTTAATATACATTATGAAGAGCTAAGCATCAAAGTCGTAGATCGAAAGGAAAGTGCGCAGTCACAATCGTGGTCATACAAGGGCTTGATCCATGGAACAGTTAGAGGTTGCTTTTATTGGAAAGGTGAAGCAAGATTCTATGTACAATAGTCCAAAGCCCACAAAAACTGAGCCCCACCATCCTAACAGTTGGCGGATGACTTGGTGAGATGACATCGGTTGGGGAGTTCCCAAGAGAGCGACTGGAAGAGATTGGCGTTGAGTAGGATACTCAGTATTACTTTAGTAGATAATTATTAATTATTTTTTATTTATTCTTATGGCTTTTATTTTACGTGAACAAGCTCCTCTATTTAAGGAAGAGGAGACGTAGGTTTTTGGCTTTTAATTTTAGACTTTCATTATTTTTATGTCTTATTTCTAATTATCGGGTAGTAAGAATTGCACATAGATTTTTCCCCTTTGTTTCTACTTGTTTTAGCAATAGAAATTAAAAGGAACGTTGTGAATCTTTTGTTTCCCTAAATTTCCTGATCTGTGCGGCATTAGTTGGTATCAGAGCTTAACGTTGTAGCTCAGCCTATGCTTGATTCAATTACAAGCGAATCTTGATCAAGCACCTTGAGCTCAGCCACAAAACCCGCTAGTAGGGGGTGGCAAGGAAGACACGGACGAGAGCTTCAACAACCCATTTCCAGAAGTTGAAGCTGAGGATCGATGTGTGATGAGAAATCGGCCAAATACTGGAGGCACCGATTATCTTGATGATCTGAGGTGGGAATTGAGGCTTAAAATTGAAATTGTAGAGTTTAATGGTGGAGGATGCCCAGAAGAGTTTTGGGATTGGCTTTCTGTAGTAGAGGAAGTGCTCGAGTTCAAGGAGGTAGAGGTGCACAAACATGAGCCATTCATTGCTACCCAGTTGAGGGGTAGGTCGCCGCATGGTGGAAGCTGCTAAAACATGCCCGACTTAGGCAGGCTAAGGCGAAGATTGAGAAATGGGAGAAAATGGAGAAGTACACTATTATGATCCAAGAAGCCGAGGCATGAGCTGATGGTGGCTGTGTTGCTGTCCTGCTGCTATGCTGCTGCTGTTATCTGCTGTGTGCTGCGATGGTGGCGGTCTTGCAGCCTTCTGATGATCATTTATTGTAGGGAAGTTGTATTAGCTTGTTGATATGGTAACTAGAATAAGTCTTGATGTAATTAGTTGCATAAGTCTCATGTTAAGTCATGTAATAAGTGAACTCTAGTGGCATGTAGCCTAGGTGGTCATTGGCCGGTCAAGGTTGGCGGCTAATTAGTTAGATGGCGGTTAAGTTGGTTAGGCCATGGGTCCACATGCATTGTATCTCTAGATACTTTTTAGTCTTAAGCCATCCCAAGAGGAAGTAGTATAAGTAGAAGGCTCTAGCTTGTAATCCATAACTAACTTTGATGAATGAATTTGATATATTTTGATATCTCTCTCTACTTCTCATCTCCCTATCACTTCTTATCTCTTCTTAACTCTAAATTCTCTCCTCATCTCATACTCTAACTATTCCAGCCAAGGTTAAGGTCCAAGAGTAATCTTTGAAGCTTAACAATTGGTATCAGAGCTAGGTTTAGCTTCTGAATCAAGCTCAAAATCAAAAAAAATACAAAATCTAATTGATTGTGTTGCATTTAATCAAAAAATACAGTTGATACCGATTTAGTTCAGTTTTACTTGATCAAGAATTCAATTCTGAATTCTGTACGTGAAGACTATTGTGAACTGCATGACCTGGGAGTTGCTTTCGATTGGGATAAATCTGATTGAGTTACATTGAACAAAGTTTAATTGATTAGTATTTATTGATTACATTCAACATCAAAGCTGATTTGGATTGTATTCAGAAGAATTGATCAAGCATTAGCTGCCGAAGTTGAGTGCTGAAGCATAGCATGAGTTGCTGAAGTTGAGTGCTGAGCAAAATTGGTCTTGATCAAACATTCATTGATCGGTTGGAGAAGAAGTTTAAAGTGAGCTATTGGATCAACATTACACTTGATCATAATCAAAATATCAGAAACAAGCTGAATTGAGGTTAATTCAGATTCTACAATTCAGTAACTGAGGTTGAGGTAACGGTTTCTGAACTTCAAGTTACAATTCGATGAGAATTTGTGTTTGTTGCTGGTTTGTGATGAAATTGTGTTGATAAGCATAGAAGTGGTAAGAATTCATCAGAATCTGCGTTGATTCTTAAGAATTATATGTTATTAAGTTGAGATTTGCTTAGGTGAAAATCTGACATTGAGCTGAGCTCCGATAGTGTTGAAATCCGATTTCGTTCTTGAAGATTGCTTTGAGTATTGTGTTGAGGACTTGATTGCGATCTAGAATTGAGTTTAATTCAGAATTGTAAGTCTGAATATTCAGGAAAGCATCACTGTTAGGGTTTGTTCGAAGTTAGGGTTCGTTTTCGCGAATTCTGCTTTAAGGTTTGTAATAAGTGACGATTTTTGAACCGATAGCAAGGAATAGTTTGTATGAACGAAGGAGTAGAACTTCAATAAGCAATCGGTTGTTGACGAGTTGCGAAACAAGTTTCACACTTCTGCGATTTTCGAACTAGTATCCTGCGAACTGAGCTGTTCCAGATCGAAGCATTATTGTTCATTGCAAATATGGCTGGTATGGATGATGATGGTTCTTGTTAATCTGTGATGAGTGATTATTGTGAGAAAATAAAGCAAGAATGGAGGCAAGAACCCGAGGAGTTCTGGAAGAAAAAGAAACAGGAATGGGACGAAATGTTTGCAAACATCAATCGAGATTGTGTTGGTGTTCTTGATGCAAATGAGCCCTCGGAGCTAATGGATAGTGATATACAACAAGAGCTCAATGTTGAGCAAAATGAGGAAGTTGGAGTAGAAGCGGTTGTTGTTGAAGATGAATTCGACCACGACAATGCCGAAATTGATGAACACAAGTTAGAAGAACCTGAGTTTGAGCAAGATGATCATTATGAAGACTCTTTGCTAGAGTTTGATTACCTTGAATATGTTGAGCTACAGCAAGATATGTTTCTGGAATGGGAGTACGATTTATATATCAAGGGAAAGATAAAGAAAGCAAAGAGTAAAGTGAAGAGGAATCATCTTAACGACGCATTGAAAGATTTTTAGGGGAAAAAGAAGTTTACTAAGCAGAAATTGAAGCATGACAAGTTAGTGATTGAGTCATGGTCTCTAAAGGATGATTCTGTTGAAGGGAAGTAATCATGTCGCAAGAGTGCATTTCAAGGTTCAACAAAGGAGAAGCATGGTGTCTATACAAGCAATTGAGTTGTTGGTGGTTAATAAATTCAGTAAAGTGCTGAAACAGAATTCTGTGCAGACCAAAATCAGTACAATCGATGCCTTAACTGATGAAATTGATGTTGGGAGTCCCTTTGATTTGGGAAAGAATGATTTACAAGTGTTTGGAGAAGCTAGGCATCCGATGCTGTTGTTTGATGATGAAGAACTCGGTGTCAGTGCAAGCATTGGTGGAAAAATGGTAGAGGCTGTGGGTCATTGCGAAGTTAACATCAAAGCAAGCTATAAAGACCAGGATTACACAGGTTGCAAGCTGCAAAATTCTCATGACAATGAAGTTTCCATTGTTCTAGAATTAGTGTCACTTCGGTTCCTACAAAAGCGCTTACTTGAAAGGATGGAAATTGTTGCTAGTTGTTTGATGAATTATGGATGGTTTGAAGAGGTGTTGGGCCTCAGGTACGACCTCACAGCTGGTGCACAAAGCCAAGTAAAGAGAAAGATGATAGCATTTGAAAATTGGAACACGCAACGACTGAAGCTTTCTGATCTGATACAGAATCTGAAGGTTTTTGGGGTGGTCTGTTGTGGCTGTTCCGAATGAAAAAATTATATGCACAAGCTTCAATATTTTTTGAATGTTTGGATGGAGGAGTACAACAAGGAAACAAGGTCAATTCTAGCAGAAAGTATTTTACATTTCAGCATTAACAAGCAGGACAAATCTCCTTTGGTTCTGAAATTAATCTTAGTAACTTTGAATTTTCATATGTGTCCTGATTTGATGTACATTCTTAAGCTTATTGACAAGGAAGCAAAGCTTGTTCATTTGAGGCAAATTTGGTGGCTGGAAGAGCTTGGGGTCCAAGGACATCTATTGTACAGATTGCAAATGGTGTGCTGCAGCATTAGCAAGGTCAATTGCAGTGTTTTGGCAGTACATGTTATAACATTGGATCTTTGGCATTCAACAATGGTTTATGAACTCTTAGTTTGTGTGGTCTATGCAAGTGTTTGAGAGGATAAGGCTGAGACTTTCAGACCTTACAAATTCACAATCAAGATTCAAGCAATGGAATTATTGGAGGCTGCTGAACATTCTTGGACAATTACAATTCCTTCACTGTCAGCACTAGATAAGTTGCTCAGATTTAGTGTGGTTGGTGCTATTATGGCTTTGGGAAGATTTAATAACTTGTTCGCATCAAGAAGATTCCTTGTGAACAAGAATCGAGTTGAAATTTGTAATACTCACAGCTATGAGTGGTCTTGGTTCTACATTACTGAATATTTGGGTTCTGCAGCACAACATAAGGAATTGGGAAGCAATCAAGAGTTTGTTGAGCATGGTCTGAGATGGTTTAGTAAGTGGGTGTCTAAGCAATACAAATTTTGGATAAGATCCAAGATAAAAGAGTTGCAGCTGCATCCTTATGGAATTCCAATGTGTTTTGTTGCCATGATCAAGAAATGGGGCTGTTTGAACTACACTTGGGAATGTCTACAAGCTGATTTTGATATTTGGTTCTCTTGGTCTGAATTTGGAAGGCCTCCAGAGTTGCTTAAGGACTTCATATGCAACTTTATGGGTTTATCGACATATAACATTTGTTGTGTAGCACTTCACAAGCTGAATTACAGAATTGTTGCTACGTTTTGTGACTCTGGGCAGCAAGATAGTATTTTGAGCTGTGTTAACTGCATCATGAGGTGTCGTGAATGTGTTGTTGATGTTTGGTTTGATCAGTGCAGACCCCCTGAAGAGTATTATACATTCAAATGCAAACATTGTGTCGAAACAACCATCCTACAAGGTGTCCTGCTGCAATTTCAGATTGAGTGCTTCAGATGTCTTCCAGCTGCATAACTCCAGCCAGAAGTTGATCTTCATTGTTACAACTCTCTTCTATTCTTGAGGACAAGAAAGTTTTCAAGGGGAAGGTAATGTTATGATCCAAGAAGCCGAGGCATGAGCTGATGGTGGCTGTGTTGCTGTCCTGCTGCTATGCTGCTGCTGTTATCTGCTGTGTGCTGTGATGGTGGCTGTCTTGCAGCCTTTTGATGATCATTTAGTGTAGGGAAGTTGTATTAGCTTGTTGATATGGTAACTAGAATAAGTCTTGATGTAATTAGTTGCATAAGTCTCATGTTAAGTCATGTAATAAGTGAACTCTAGTGGCATGTAGCCTAGGTGGTCATTGGCCGGTCAAGGTTGGCGGCTAATTAGTTAGATGGCAGTTAAGTCAGTTAGGCCATGGGTCCACATGCATTGTATCTCTAGATATTTTTTAGTCTTAAGCCATCGCAAGAGGAAGTAGTATAAGTAGATGGCTCTAGCTTGTAATCCATAACTAACTTTGATGAATGAATTTGACATCTTTTGGTATCTCTTTCTACTTTTCATCTCCCTATCACTTCTTATCTCTACTTAACTCTAAATTCTCTCCTCATCTCATACTCTCACTATCCCAACCAAGGTTAAGGTCCAAGAGTAATCTTTGAAGCTTAACATACACGAGGACACCTTCCTACCCCACAATCATGCCAAGGTGATGTATCAACTTCTGCAAAATTTGCGTCAGGGTTCTTAGAGTGTGGTGGAGTACATGGCAGAATTCTACTCTTTAGTCGCTAGGAATGACTTGGAGGAATCAGAGGAGCAAAGTAAAAAGGAGGAGAGGAGAGAGTAGGGTGGATCATTTGTCAAGTCGAGAGAGAGAAAGTAAAGAGAGAAGCTTTGGGAATTCCTATGAGAGAGTGAGCACGTAGGTGGCGCGGGGGATTTTGCCGCGGCACCTAGGCTGCTCGTGAGGGTGCATCTAGCCTTGTACGATTGTGTTTTTGCTTTTTTTTTTATCCTTGTCTCCTCCAGATTCTTGTAAGCTACTCTAATTACCATTTCTATCACGATTAGAGGGTGTAAACACATGTAAGTGAGGGAGCTTGAGTTTCGTTGTTGATTTGCGTAGGACGCATGATTTTTCATTCCAAGTTCTCATCCATACCTCTCCCGGTGGCTCTCCATTCTTTTTGGACGCATCTCCTCGTGGTGGTTGCGGTGGTGGAGTGAGTTTTGATTTTCTTTCTCTCACTTGGGTTCTCCTCTTATCTCTTGCATCGTCGTCCTATTTTGGAGCAACTTCTTGGTATGCTTCTACTAGATTTTCTCTTTGGTCTCTTCAATTGCTGCATTAGATTGTGTTCTCGTACTTTGTTTGCGATTTTGTCCAAGTCGGCATAAGGCTCTATTTCGGTTCTAACAGGGGACATCGGGTTTCCCTTTTGCCGGTTGCTTTTGGGCTACTATTGCTGAGCCCCTTGTTGTTTGAACTTGCTTGGAATTATGCTTGCTCTTTCTTATTGACTATATCACTCCAGCATTTGTTTTGGAGTTTTTCTACATTGCTCTGTTTCATTGGGAAGCATCAGGTTTCTCTTGCTATGGTGGCTGTTGAGGTTGCTTGATTTTTGATAGCATCTTACTATCATTGCACTCTTGGATAGAATCTAGTTGCTCAAACCACTAGCTTACGGTGGTGATTGGGTTTGTTTGGGGGGATTGCTAGGTTCTATGGTTGCTTGGGTGGTGGGGTGGTGGTTTGTTGCGGTGGCTGTGACGTTGCGTGGTGTGGCTGGTGGTGGCGTGTGGGATTGGAGTAGAGGCGTCGGTTGGTGGTGAGGTTTGAGTTTTTAAGTTATTATTACGTTTCTTATTCATTTATGATGTAATAAGGTGCAGTGCTTGTATTGTTTGAATAATGGTCTTGAGGCCAAGAGCGGTTAGGCGGTTAGTCCAGCTGGTGGTCAAGTTTGGCGGCTAGTTTTTGAGTTGGTTATGAGCTTGTCTTAGTCCAATGTATCTAGGTTCCTATAAGATGGATGATCATGTGTAGTTCTTACTCATTCAATGAGATATCAATCAATCTCTTTGAGATTAATCTTCTTTCTCTTATTTAACTCTCTCTATTTTCTCATCGCCTTCACCTCTTTCTCATCCCATAGTCTCTTTATCTTAGGCTAAGATCAAGATTTAATCTCGATTTTAACAATTGGTATCAGAGCGTCATTTGGCTTCCACTTCAAACGGATTTGATATCAAATATACCTTGATCGCATTGCAAATTACTTAGGAATTCAATTCTGAATTCTGAGGTTAAGGCTTGCGGTTATTACAAATTGACATAAAAGGTGTTAAAAACAATATATACAATTGAATCATAGAGATCTATGGATTCAGCCGAGATTGCATTGGTCGGTGGAGTTACCACCAGATCGGCAGCAGCTAAAGCAGCTGCTACATCCACATATGATGATGTTGTTGGCAGCAGTGATACGGCAGGTCGAGATGTGGTCACAAATGCGCAATTGGACAATCAGCTGAAGGCGATGTGTGCTCACATGCTTGCTCAAATTAGGGAATCTAATGCTGAAACAGTTCAGCAAGTGAATCAGCACATCTCACAAATTAACCAGCAGATGGTTGTGAAGTTTGATCAACGGACTCAGCAGGTGGAGCTTATGGTCGCTGATCAGGTCACGCGACAATCACAAGAATTGGAGGAGAAGTTTAACTTGCGGTTTGATCGCGAAATGCAGCAGTTGGAAGTAAAGTTAGCAGAAATTCGAGAGCAATTTAGGAGGCCAAGTCCTCCTATTATGCCGGATCCATTAATACCTGCTAGTGTGTTACAAGCTAATCCATCAGTGAGAGCTGAAGCTTTAAGTCATGATGTTGATGCTGGAGCTCAAGATCGAGTACATGAAGCTGAGATTACTGACAGGTAAGGCCACAGTGAGCATGTGCAATCTCGACCTTCGAACTAGAATGCAGTACCCGAGGGTCGACCTCATGAAATGGAGGATACTTACAGGCCTAGGGGAGTGAATGTGGACCAATTAGGTAGACCACCTGATTGTTGGCAGCAGCAATGATCCGGCTGCAATGAAGAGACTTCTAATAGCAGAAGTAGTGGCCACAGGCAGCCTCATGTGCAGATTGATGCTTTCGAAGGGAAGCAACCTCATTCTTGGCTGAGGAGGTGTGAATGCTACTTCCACTTCTATCACATTGATGAATCAGAGAAGGTACAAATTGTTGCGGTGTATTTGCTGGGTGAACATGAAGTGTGGTTCTATAACTTGATGAGAAGCAATCCTTCCATCTCATGGATTGAGTTTGAGAAGGCTTTGTGTGACCGGTATAGTGATGAGGATGGAAGTGATATTGTGGATAAATTCAATAAGGTGAAGCAAGAGACATCTATGAGGGATTATATGACCAGCAAGAGACATTTGTGAGGGATTATATGACCAGATTTGAGAATCTCTGGGCTAGCATCATAACTGAAATACAGGCCTCAGAGTCTTATTATGTATCAACTTTTATAAGTGGCTTGAAGCCCAAGTTGAAGAACTTGGTTAAAGCCGTTGATCCTACTAATTTGTCCATGGCTTTTGCTAAAGCCAAGCTTTATGAATCAACGATTCTATCTGCAAATGATGTTTCCAGACCTCGTGGCAGCAGCTCCAGACCTCAGCAAGGGTCTGTCAAGTCCAGAAACAACAGAACATATGAAAATCTGCAGCAGAGGATGTGTTATCGATGTAATCAACCTTACCAATTTAGCCACAAATGTGACCCCAAGTTCCTTATGTCTGTTGAAGGGGTTAATGCTGGTGAACTCTTTGATGGCGAAAAGATTGAGGAGGAAGGAGCTGATTCAGATCAGGACCTCGAGGATAGCTTGGAGGATACTGCAGTAGAGATTTCAATGAAAGCTTTAACTGGTAATGGGGCTCATAGCACAATCCGGATCAAAGGGAAGGCTGGTAAAAGGTCTATTATCATTCTCATCGATAGTGGGAGCACTCATAGCTTTGTTGATCCTAAAGGGGTCAAGGAAGTGGGTCATGAAGTGATAAAAAATCACCCTCTTGCTGTTACAGTGGCTGATGGGAAGCCTGTAACCACTCAAAACAAGTGCCAAGGGTTCTCTTAGCTGATGCAGGACCGCAAGTTCAGCTATGACTTTAGAATCCTTCCTTTAGGAGGTTGTGACATGGTGCTCAGGGTCAATTGGATGAGAACTTATAGCCCTGTGTTGTTTGATTATGCAAACCTCACGGTTTCCTTTGAAGTACAACGGTCTAAGGTCACATTGCAAGGGATAGCAGAGCAAGCTCAATTACAAGTAATGAAGGGAAGTAAGTTGAAGAAAGGCATTCAGAGATGTGCATTTCAGTGGGTTTGCCAGCTGTTTGCGATTGCTCCTATTGAAATGATTGGAATTACTAAGCCAGAAGTGCAGGCAGTGATCACAGAATTTGAAGATGTGTTCGATGTGCCCAAGTCTTTACCTCCCAAGAGGAGTTTAGACCATGTAATTCCTCTTAAAGAGGGTGCAGAGCCGGTGAAGCTTAGGCTTTACAGATACCCTCATGCTCAGAGGTCGGAGATTGAGAAGCAAGTTGATGATTTGCTAAAGACCAACTTCATACAGCAAAGCCACAGCCCCTTTGCCTCTCCGGTTATTCTTGTCAAGAAAAAGGATGGCACGGCTGGAATGTGTATTGATTATAGGCAACTCAACTCTATGACTGTTAAGGACAAGTTTCCTATGCCGGTTATAGATGATTTGCTAGATGAGTTGTATGGAGCTCATGTCTTTTCCAAGATGGATCTACGGAAAGGTTACCATCAAATTGGAGTGGGAGAGCACGATGTGTACAAGACAGCATTCCGGACACATCATGGACACTTTGAGTTTGTGGTCATGCCATTTGGCTTGGCAAACGCACTAGCAACAATCCAGGCTCTTAAGAATGATGTCTTCAAAAAATTTCTTATGATATTTGTGTTGGTTTTCTTTGATGACATCTTGATTTACAGTGCATCTTTCGAGGAGCATTTGAAGAATTTGAGGGAAGTGTTTTTGGTCATGCGTGAGCACAAATTGTATGCTAAGTTGGCCAAGTGTTCTTTTGCTCAAACTCATTTGGAATACCTTGGCCATGTGATCTCTTGTGAAGGAGTTGCCACTAATCCCTCAAAGGTCCTAGCCATGAGAGAATGGCCTGTCCCGGTTACCTTGAAACAATTGAGAGGATTTTTGGGTCTAACTGGCTATTACCGCAAGTTTGTAGCCAATTATGGAGCTTTAGCCAAGCCACTAATAGATCTGTAGAGGAAAGACGCTTTCAGATGGTCGGATGAAGCTCAAAAGGCTTTTGATGCTCTTAAGGCTGCAATGTGTAAAGCACCAGTATTAGTAATGCCCGATTTCTCCTCAAGCTTTGTATTGGAGACTGATGCATATGGAAGTGGTGTTGGGGCAGTGTTATCTCAGGGAGGAAGGCCTATAGCGTACCTCAGCCAAGCTTTGAGTGCAAAGCATCAAGCTCTTTCCCCGCATGAGAAGGAGTACCTTGCAATTTTGTTTACGGTGGAAAAATGGAGGCATTGCTTGGATGAGCACCATTTTGTCATCAAGACTGATCATCAGAGTCTTAAGCACTTATTAGAGCAGAAGATTGTCACAAGGATACAAAAAAAAAAGGGTTGATGAAGATGTTGGGGCTGGATTATGACATTGAATACAAGAAAGGGACGGAAGACATGGCCGCAGATGCGCTGTCACGCAGATTTGAGGACTATGAGCAGGGTTCTCTTGGGGCTATTTCAGTGATTTCTCCTGCTTGGATGGAAGAGGTACATCATTCCTATGAGAATGATTCATTTGCACAATAATGTATAGTAGCAGTCAGTATGGATAAGGCATGAAATTTGGCTACTAGAGCAGATGTTTCAGTTACCCGAGAGATTATCAGAATTTAGGGGAAGTTGTACATTGGTATCTCTACTGATCTCAGACGTCAAGTTATTTGTGCTGCTCATGATTCTTCATGGGAGGTCATTCAGGCATGGAGGAAACGTATCAGAGGTTGAAGGTTCACTTCAGTTGGCCAGGAATGAAGAAAGAACTGACTGATTTTGTGTAGAAATGTGGAGTTTGCCAACAAACTAAGCTTGGTGATCATAGATACCAAGGACTCCTCCAACCCTTACCTGTTCCAGAGGGTATATGGCAGCACATAAGCATGTATTTCATTGAGGGACTGCCTAAGTCAGAGGGAAAAGAGGTAATTTGGGTAGTAGTTGATCGGTTTACCAAAACTGGTCATTTCATTGCCTTGGGTAGACCAGTGACTGCTGAGAAGTTAGCTCGTGTGTTCCTTGATAACATCTACAAGTTCCATGGGTTTGCTTAATCCATAATTTCTGATAGGGACAAGCTCTTTACAAGTCGTTTTTGGAAGGAGCTATTTAGTCTCTTGAGAACGACTTTGGCCCTTAGTTCATCATATCACCCCCAAACTGACGGTCAGACCGAAAGGGTCAATCAATGCATTGAGCAATACCTCAGAAGCATGGTGTTTAGCCATCCTAAAGTGTGGGGAAGATGGCTCTCTTTGGCAGAGTTTTGGCATAATACTCATTTCCATGCTTCATTGGGGCATTGTATGGGTATGATCCTCCCACTCAATTGATGTTGCAAGGAGTTGGGACACATGTGGCTTAGGCAACTGAGTTAGTGCAGCAAAGGAAACATCTTATGTAGCAGTTGAAAGATAATCTCAGTCAATCCCAAGCCCGAATGAAGTGGTATGCAGATCGAAGAAGGGTTGACAGAAATTTTGAAGTGGGTGATATGGTATATCTGAAATTACAGCCCTATAGGCAATCTACAGCAGCAATAAGGAAGAATGTCAAGCTTTGCACAAGATTTTTTGGTCCATACAAGGTGTTGGAGAGGATTGGCAAAGTGCCCTACAAGTTGGAGCTTCCACCCGACTCATATATTCACCCTATCTTACATGTTTCACTTCTTAAAAAGTAGGTTAAGGAAGGTCATAACTCTTCTACAGACCCTTCAGAGGTGGGATCCAATGGATCATTGATCCTACAAGCAGCTGCTGTGGTGGAGGTTGTGCAGGAAGCAGCAGATGATCCCACAGGTCAGAAAATTCGTGTGAGCTGGTGCAATTTGGATGAATCATTTACCACTTGGGAAGAGAAACATTTTTTGTTGAGTCAATTTCCTTCTTTTTATTCTTGAGGACAAGAATGCTTTAAAGGGAGGGGATTGTTATGTTTCTTATTCGTTTATGATGTAATAAGGTGCCGTGCTTGTATTGTTTGAATTGTGGTTTTGGCGCCAACAGCGGTTAGGCGGTTAGTCCAGCTGGTGGTCAAGTTTGGCGGCTAGTTTTTGAGTCGGTTATGAGCTTGTCTTAGTCCAATGTATCTAGATTCCTATAAGATGGATGATCATGTGTAATTCTTACTCATTCAATGAAATATCAATCAATCTCTTTGAGATTAACCTTCTTTCTCTCATCTAACTCTCTCTATTTTCTCATCTCCTTCACTTCTTTCTCATCCCATACTCTCTTTATCTTAGTTTAAGATCAAGATTTAATCTCGATCTTAACAGTTATATCAAAAGTTTGTTGGGGTGTGTCCAAGGTTGTTAGGATATTTTCTACTTGAAGATATTTTTCTTTGTGCCCTTTGTCTTAGTTATTAGGCTTATCTTGATGGCCTCGGCTAACGATTATCGGGAGGATGAGTTGTTTGCTGAATGGTTAGTTCACGATTTTTAGGACCAAAGCTCAGAAGAAGATTTTGATTCTTGGTATGACCTTATTAGTAACCCTTTGGTTGGCACTCTCTCCTATGTTCCTCCGAAGATGGTTGATGGGACCATTGTTACAACAATATCTCGTAGTGATGTTGCCCTAGGATTTGCGAAATGAAGCTTTTCTCTAAAAGGTCGTTTCATTGGTGGCCGGGTTGCAGTTTTGAGTTGTACAGCTATTGCCACTTCACTTGGTGATCGATGGGTTTCGAGTGAGTAATCCCCTATAAGATAAGATACTTCTTTTGGTTTTGCTCTTTTGATGACGTTGACAATGTCCTACAAAAAGGTCCTTAGAATTTTAAGGGTCATTACTTCTCTACATTATTAGTCCCCTGATGACTTATCTTCTTAAGATGAACCTTCTTTTCTTCTGATCTGGATCCAAATTCATGGTATCCATGTGCCTTTATAAATGGAAAAGGCCCTTAGCTTGATTGCTAGTGGGATTGGAACTCCTCTTTAAAAGAACAAGACGATGCTTGATGGAACTTCTATTCAATATGCCTGGGTTTGCGTTGAATTTGTGCTACAAAGTTCCCATCAAGTAGGTTGGAAGTTGAATATGATGGCCGTCGCATCCCGATCTTGACCACGTATGAAAGCATTCCTCCGATTTGCACTAAGTGGTTGGCTTTTAGACATTCTTGCCCCGATTCCAACCCTCTTCCTCCTCTCGATATTGTCATTGGTGTGGCTCTCCGTCGGCTCAACCGTAAGCATGTTGGGCCTAGAGATGGTGGCCCGAAAGAGGTACTCATGAGTATTGGGCCTGCATAAACTGTTGGGCCGATACATGAAGAGCTAGAGCATGGTCAAGGCCCACATCATGGGTCAACCTCTCGTCATGGCAATATTTTTGTTCATCTTGGGCTTTCTTATACAAATGGGCTGGATTCTACTACAAAATTTGAGTCCATAACCGTTGCACGGGTCGTTTTGTAAGGCCCGAAAGGTGATGGGCCTCCCGGGCATGTTACTACTGCTAGGGGCATGCTGCCCCCAGCCTCCGTGCCTCACAGGCCCATCCCATATGCAGGTGGCACACGGCCCTGTGCTCTTCCCGGTGCCTCCTAAGCTCATTACCCCTACTGGGGCCGCAACTCCCCCAATGAGTTTGGGCTGGGGAGGTCCACTGTCTCCCAGGCCCACACCGGATGCAGGGGGCGCGCATCCACCAGCTGTTGACATTGCTCTTCTGGGACACTTAGGTTCTCGGTTCGCTTGGACTCCACCCGCTTTGAATGCCGTTTCTTCTCATGGGTTGAGATTGATTAGCATGGCTGCTGTCCTGGGTGGATATCTATATTCGGAACGACTAGTTTCTATATTGAATCTAGAGTTCTTCACTCATTGAGGCCACCAGGGTAATGATGCGAGACCCCCTAATGAGATTGGTTTGACGCTTATTGACCCGACAAGCACTAAACCTCTCCGGCTAACATCGGGCTCTATTCCCTCTATAACTTAGTCCGTGACTTCTCTAGACCAAGCTCGTGGTTGCTTAGTTCCACTGAGACTTTTGAACTTTTTCATCTCTTCGGATCCTATTTATCCGGTGATTGTGGCCCAGACCCCCTCCCTGGGAGCTGTTGAGCCTTCTGAGTGTGCTTTAAATTGTGAGTCAAGTATTTCGAGTGTTGGTCCTTTGGATCGAGATCATTATAGTCTATCAGCCTCATCCTCTTTGCTTGCTCACACTGCTGCAGATTCCATTGACATTGGTTGGACTCCTGCCTCTTCTCGTCATTCAAGGCGGGCTGAGCCAAGATTACTCGTGTAGCTACTAAAGCTGCTTCTGCTGCAATTGGAGGACGATCTCCCCTCCTTTTCTTCTTTTTTCTCTTTTCTTTTTTTTTTCATATTTCTTTATTTTATTTGTAGGAGTTTCTCTCCTTTTGTCAAGATTTCTTTCTTGTATCTCTTTTTTCCTTGAGTTGTTTTCAATGGTAAGAGCTTTGTTTTATCCAGCCTGACAAGTAGGCCTTTTGGACTTATTGGGGGTATGCTCCTGTACTCTTGTACTTCTCTCTTTTTGGCAATAAAAAAAATATAATTCAAAAAGATGACTTACTAAAAAAAAAAAAAAGGGAATTGCAGGAGCAATCAAAAGATAGATATGTTGGAGGATCGAAGCAATCAGTACTGGAGGTGTTGAACATGTTTGACATCTTCTCAGTCTCAGTGACAAGTCAGAGGGCTTTGAAAGTCAAGAAGCAACAGAGGCGATGTCAAATTGGCGGGACTTGTGGCACCCAAAATAGTGGGCATGACCAGGCATGAGTGCTTTCTAACCCATGTATGCATATAAAAGAGGTAGCCGCCAACACTGGTAAACCTGTTAGTCAAGGCTTGACCGATAGCTCAAGAACCTATTGTTTCAAGTGTGGAGAGATAGGAAATTGTGCTGCTGAGTGTTGGAAGGGTGATAAACTAAGCAAGGGTTTGTTCATCGAGGGGCTCCACACTAAATATGATGTGGTGACTGAGGAGGAGGTGGAAGATGAGTTGGTACTAGCAGAGGAGGATGCTGTTGCAGGTGACGAGGGCCACCTACTTGTGATTAGGTGAGTATGCTTTGCACCAAAAGAAGCAGAGGGTGATGGTTGGCTGCAGAATAATATCTTTCAGACGACCTGCACAATTAGCAGAAGAGTGAGCTTCCTGGTGATTGATTTGGGAAGCTATGAGAATGTTATTTCCGAAGAAGCTGTCCAAAATCTGGGCTTCAAGACGGAAGCGCACCCAAACCCTTACAAGTTATCTTGGCTCAAGAACGGAAACTAGGTAATTGTATCAAAGTGATGTTTAGTTAATTTCCTAATTTGTTCGAAGTAACAGGATGGAGTGTGGTGTGACTAAGTCACCATGGATGCATGCCACCTTTTATTCGGGCATCCATGGCAGTTTGATAGAGGTGCTATACATGAAGGGCGGAAGGATTACATATAGTTTTCTCTTTGAGAGAACAAAAATTATTTTGTTACCCAAAAAGGAGGAGACGCCATGGGCACTAGTAGCAGAGAACCCGAACTTACAAGGCAAGACTATGTTCGCCAAGGAGGTTGGCAAGAACAAAGTTGTCTTCCTGTTGATTAGGAAGGAGAGTAAGGGGGAATATGGGGACATCCAACACTAGATCCGAACCTTGCCAGTTGATGAATGGAAGACCACCTTCAGGACATGGGAGGGGTTGTACGAGTGGCTTGTCATGGCAGTCTGGTGGTCTAATATGCTAAGCATATTCATGTAGTTCATGAATCAAGTTCTATATCCATTCACTAGACGATTTGTTATTGTCTACTTTGACGATATCTTGATGTACAGCTAGAACCGAGTTGAGCATTTGGAACATCTTAAGGATTTATTGAGCATCTTGAGGGAGCAACACTTATTCGCCACTTTGAAGAAGTGCAAATTCATGAAGGATCAGGTGACATTCCTTGGGTTTGTTGTATTGGGAACGTATTTCAAAAAATGTTTCCTAAACGATGAGAGAGGGCATAGCGGAAACACAATTTAAAATTTTTAATTTTAAATCTAATGCCCTGATCTAATTAAACTATTTAATTAGATGTAGATCTCACTCTAATAAGCTCATAATATAACAATCAAAACATCGAATAAAACAAGTACAAACATGGTATGTAGAATAAACGAAATAAAAGAAAGAACAAATTAAACATTAAATACTTAATTTAGATATATTTGAATCCAGACTCCAAATTTGTAGATCTTAAATTAGAAGAAGAAACTTCTTGACACCTTGAGATCTTATTTGCAATGATTTCCGTTAGCGCTGGAATATGGACTACAAAATATTTAATTCAAGAAAACTTTATGAACAAAATTTTCCTTTTAATCCTTCCGAAACAAATTTTCAGAAAAATTATACTAAATATTAATTTAGAAAAACTCTCAAACAATTTTAGATTTTTTATCATGGGAGAGAATTTGGTTACAAAACCTAAAACCTTAATTATAAAATCACGACTGAAAACTTCATATTTGTAAACAAATAAAGTGAAATGTGTCGACCCCTGAATGGCTGGCGTAGAGGTACACGAATTGAACTCCACAGGCACCAAGAGAACATGACACATGTTAACTTCCCATTGGCTATCCCATGAGTCAGCGGATCGATGGCATGTGCTGATACCCACCTTGCCACGTGTTGCCTTGTGATTGGGCCTTTGCGTTTCCCGCAGATTACAGGCTGTTTTTATTCATTTTTTCTTTTTTATTGTTTAAATTCTTCGTTTTTTTTTTTTTTTTTGGTAAATCAGTGGTAAATACCATATATGATCCAAAATATATGTACAAGTCTACGAGAGGCATACCCAAAGCCAAGGCCAAAAGGCCTACATAAAATAATCAATCAAAGAAAGAAACAAAGCAAGAAGTATTAACGGTCAACATGACCAAACAAAGAGAACAAGCAAATGAAAGTAATCAAAGATAATGCTAAATCCCCCACTCCTGCAGAAGCTGCGAGTGGCGATGAGCACTGCGAAGCACAGGAGCAGCAATAAGACGGCTGCGGACCAATCCTGTGATCTCCTTAGTGACAACTACAGAAGGCCTGGACTAGGAGCGATGAATCCTCAGGTTACGCTCATACCCGAGGATGTAAACCATCGCAGAGAAACAAAGGCGGGCAATGATCCGATCCACCCTGTGACCACGGAGCCTGGTAGCAGCCCACTGAACCAACTCGGGCCCTTGGAAGCGTGGGCTAGGCAAAAGAGGTGCTAGAGGACACCCTGGATGAAACAGTAGCAGTGTAGCGGCAGGTGAAGAAGAGATGATTATGCGACTCAGCATTTGACCCCCACAATGTGCAAGTAGCCCATACATCCTGAACTCGATGTCTCAGCAGTATGTCAAATGTCCATAGTCGCTTATAGGAGGCAAGCCACAAAATGAAGGAGTGCCGCGGGATGTGAAGCTGGAACCAAAGGAGATGATGGATGGAGTCCTCCTCCCTCCGATTGCGAATCATCTCCAATGCCGATCTAGTGGTGAAAACCCCAGATGGGTCCCTCATCCATCGTATATGTTAGCTTCCCAAAATTAATTTGGAAACCTAACCTTATAGAAGAGAGTTTGAGATGAGAAAAGAAGGGAAGGGGATGAGAAAATAGAGAAACGAGATGAGAAATAGAGAATTCCCTCAGGAATAAGATTTCATTTAATTGGATCATCCAAAATTACACTATTAGCTCTCCATTTATACATGAATTCAGATCAAAACCCTAGCTGGGCAGCAGCCGCAAAATCCCCTGCTTGTAACAAACTCTAACTATTTTTCTCTCTTTGCACAAGCTGTCAACGTGTAGCTGAAATGCCTAAATCCATTTTAACTAGTGCAATTTTAATTGTTGTTACATCATATAGACACTAATCGAAAGTAATACTAAAAATAAAAATGCATTACAAGTAAAATTTATTAATTTGTAACATTCCCTCCCTCTTGAGAATCTTCTTGTCCTCAAGAAGCAAAGCTCGGAAATAGGCTCTTCAAAAAGTTGTAGTCCTCCCATGTTGTAAAATGCTTGTTTAAGTTGCTCTAAGTGACTTGGACTTGGTGGATTTTTCGGTTGTGCAGCTGTAGTACTCGTTCGGCTCGGACAGAGTTTGGTTGCTGTAGTAAGACGCGATTTGCTTAAGCTATGGGCGGCTTTTGCGTAGTATCGGCATTTCTCTTAACCTGTTTTTTAAGGAGGGACACATGAAACACGAGGTGAATGTAAGAATGTGAGGGCAAGTCGAGCTTGTACGCCACATTGCCAATTTTCTCCAGAATTTTGTAAGGACCGAAGTAACGAGCACACAACCTGACGTTGCATCAAACAGCCACAGTTGATTGTCTATAGGGTTGTAGTTTGAGGTAGACCATGTCCCCGACATTATAGTTCTTGTCTACCCTCCTCTTATCCGCATAATGCTTCATACAGGCCCGAGCTTGTTGGAGATTGTCCCTAAGCGATTGCAAGATCTGTCTCCTATGCGGCACAAGCTGTGTTGCTGCTGAATCAGTGAGTTTGGGCTGTCGGATCAGCATAGGAGAAGGTGGAGAGTATCCATACAATGCTCGGAAGGGTGTAGTGCCAATGGTTGTGTGGAAATGTGTGTTGAACCAAAATTCGGCTAAGGAAAGCCAACGGTTCCACTCCTTGGGCTTCAAGAAGACCATGCTCGGGAGATATTGCTCCACACATTGGTTGACTCTTTCGGTTTGCCCATCTTTTTGAGGATGGTAGGAAGAACTAAGAGCCAACGTGGTTCCCATCAGCTTGAACAATTCCCTCCAAAAGTTGCTTGTGAAGATTTTGTCCCGGTTCGACACGATGGATTGGGGCAATCCATGTAGCTTGTAGATGTTGTCGAGGAAGAGCTTTGCCAACTTCTCTGCAGTAACGGGTCGAGTAAGAGCAAGAAAATGACTATATTTGGTGAAGCGATCCACCACGACCCATATGACCTCCTTGCCTTCGGATTTCGGTAGCCCCTCAATGAAATCCATACTAATGTGAACCCAAGCACCGTCCAGAATGGGAAGAGGTTGAAGAAGTCCTTTGTATCGCAGATGTCCCAATTTTTTTTGTTGGCAAACTTCACAAGACTTCACATAGTCGCTTACATCCTTTTTCATGCTCGGCCACTTGAAATAAGCTTTAATTCGTTGATAGGTTCCTTCCACACCCTCGTGACCTCCCCAAGCACCGTCGTGAGAGGCTCGGATGACCTGTTTTCTCAAGTCGGTAGCAGCACCAATATACAGTTTTCCCTGAACACGCAGTAGACCATTCTGCACTGTCGGTTCGCTGTGATCTGCAGCAACTTTCGCGTCGGTCTGGAGAACTGCAGCAGCCACCTTTTCACGAGCAAATGGATCCCCCTCGTAGGAATTGTGTAGCTCTTCGACCCAAGAAGGAATTACCATCGAAATGGCTGAGAATGTGCCTAAAACAGTGTCCTCAAAACGCCTTGACAATGCACCTGCAGCTGCGTTTTCTTTGCCACTTCTATTCTCGATATCGTAATCAAGGCCTAACATTTTCATTAAGCCTTTCTTTTGAATTCTTGACACGATCTTCTGTTCAAGGAGATATTTGAGGCTTTGGTGATCCGTCCGAATGGTGAATTTATGACCCTCCAAATAATGCCTACATTTTTCCACGGCTAAGAGAATTGCGAGGTACTCCTTTTCGTAAGTCAACATCGCCTGATGTTTGGGGCTTAGAGCTTGGCTTAGATATGCGATGGGCCTTCCTCTTTGAGAGAGAACAGCCCCAATACCAGTACCACTTGCATCGGTCTCTAAAATGAAGCTTTCGATGAAATTCGGAATTGTCAAAACCGGTGCTGCACACATAGCGGCTTTGAGAGCTTCAAAAGCGGCCTGAGACTTCTCGTTCCACCCAAACGCATCCTTCTTCAAGAGCTCCGTTAAAGGTTTGCCAATGGAACCATAACCTTTAATGAATTTTCGATAATATCCAGTCAGTCCCAAGAATCCTCGCAATTGCTTCAAGGTGATCGGGGTTGGCCATTCTTGCATTGCTCGGATTTTGTTAGGTTCAGTAGCTACGCCCTCTGATGAGATGATATGACCCAGATATTCAAGCTTCTTTTCAGCAAACGAGCACTTGGACAATTTTGCAAAAAACCGGTGTTGTCTCATCAAGATGAATACTTGTCGAAGGTGTGTGAAGTGAGCTTCATATGTGGGAATGTAGATCAGTATGTCGTCGAAGAATACCAGCACCGACTTCCTTAAATAAGGCTTGAAGATGTCATTCATAGCTGCTTGGAAAGTGGCCGGAGCATTTGTTAGACCGAAAGGCATAACAACAAACTCGAAATGGCCATGATGAGTTTGAAAAGCGGTCTTGTAAATATCTGATTTGAGAACTCGGATCTGATGATATCCTTGCCTTAAGTCCAGCTCGGAAAAGAAGCACGCCCCATGAAGCTCATCAAGCAAGTCATCTATGACCAGTATCGGAAACTTGTCTTTCACGATTAGTGTATTCAAACGGCGGTAATCGATGCACATACGGGCTGTCCCATCCTTCTTCTTTACAAGGATCACGGGTGAAGCAAAAGGACTTTGGCTTGGTCTAATGAAGCTCAACCGAAGCAACTCCTCCACTTGCCTCTCTATCTCGGCTTTTTGGCCATGGGGATACCGATATGGCCTAACTTTGAACGGGTAGGCATTTCCTCGTAAAGGTATGGCGTGGTCCACACTCCTTTGAGGAGGGAGACTCTTAGGCTCTTCAAAGATGTCCCCGAACTCGTCAATTAAGGTCTGGACAACAGGAGGATGAATCGGTTGCTGCATAACCGAGCTCACCATGAATAAGTGCCCGATCCATTGTATTGCCTTCTTTTTAATTCCACCTTGCACATCCTTTGCCTCAATCAATTTGAGCTGAGCTTCCTCGTACATGCCTTGCAAAGACACCTTGGCGCCCTGAACTTCAAAAGCCACGATCATTTTATCTAAATCAAAGACAATCGGGTTGAAGGTCCTCATCCAATCTACTCCGAGCACCATGTCGTAGCCACCCAAGGGAATCACTCGGAAATCGAAGGTGAAATAATGGCCTTGCATAGACCAAGGGAAGGCTATGCACTTGTTTTGTATTGTCAAGGAGTTCCCATCAGCTACCATGACTGCCAAAGGATGAGTTTTCGTCACTTCGTGTTTGACTTTCTTAATCAACTTCGGGTCAACGAAACTGTGAGTGCTTCCACTATCAATGAGGATAATAATGGAGTGTTTTCCAGCCCATCCCTTGATTTTGTTTGTGTTATGAGCCCCACTTCCGGTTAGAGCCTTCATGGAGATCTCGACCTCGTCATCACTTGAGTTGCCTTGTAAATTGCATTCGGTCTCCCCTACTTCAGCATCCGACTCGGTACTGTCAGCTTCATTTTCAGCAGGGACTCGGCTCCCTTTTACATACATAAGTGCTTGTGCTTTGCACCTATGCCCGGGTTGATACGGTTGGTTGCATCGAAAACAAAGTCTGGCTGAAAATCTGTCACTGTTTTTACTGCCGAGACTCTTGTTCTGCTGCACTGGTCTCGGTTTGCTGCTGGTTTGATACTTTCCTTTGTCATATGAAGGGACTTGGGTTGCTTCAATCAATTTTACTTTGTTGTAAGCGCTTGACAAAGTATTAGGACCCATGGCCTTCACCATGTTTTTGATCCTAGGCTTAAGGCCACTCACAAAGCAAGAAACGTAGTATGATTCGGCATCCTCGGGAGCAATGGCCAGAACTGACATCAAATTTTCTCTCAAATTCTCAAATCTAAGCATTTATTCTCTCACACTTGATGTTTGGACCAACTTGTTGAAGTTATCCACAACATCCGTTGATTCTCCTTCACCATACAGTTTACACATCTCTTCTACGAAAAGGCCCCAAGAAAGATGTGGTTTGCTTTTCAACAAACTATAGTATCAAACCTCATGATCACCATGAAGATGGACTGCGGCTAGCTGGAGTTTCTCCTCCTCAGGTATATTATAATATAAAAAGTATCGATCACACCTCCTAAGCCAAGATTCCGGTTGCTTTCCATCAAAAGGGTCGATTTCTACCCTTGGTTGCCTGTAAGAGCCACTCCTACCCCCAGTTGTGTTATCATTGATCAAGGTTCTATGCTAATATGGTTGATCAGGTGGTCTGTCAATATGATCGAACACATCGTCAGCGATATTTTGGTGCATAACAGAATAATATGGCCTATTGCTCTGTTCTGGATTTTTAGCATAGGTTCGGTAATTAGCGGGTCCAGAGGCTCGATCTGATTTTCTATATTAACTTCAGGTTGAATAGGTTGATTTGCAGCTGATCTAATGTTAATTGATGGTCCTACACCAGGTTGCAACATCGGAGATTTACCTCGGTTGTGCATTCCACCATCAAATCTGTCTGCGCTTAATCTGTCTGCATTTGTTGGCTGATCTGCATTTGCTTGCTACTGATCGACCTCAACCGATTGATGTATCTAGCTTGCGGGCTTAAGGATGGCTTCAACACTTGATTCTCTTTGCTTGTCCATCTGCTCTTGCAAATTTTTGAGTCGTTCCTCCAATTTCTGCAGCCGATCATCTTTTTTTTCATCTTTCTCCACCAATATTTTCGGGATTTGTTGAATGCCTTTAGTTTGGCTTCGACTTTCAGCATTTTGTTGTTTAAGTTCAGCAAATTGTTGATCAAACTTGGCTTCCATGTTATTTATTTGATCACGTAGCTCATTTGAGGTATCAAAGATCGAACCGGCACCTCCAGCTCCTGGTCTGGTACGAACTCCATCTGCCATTTTTGCTTTGAATTTTTTTTTAACAGCTTAATTAATATTGATGATTGATAAAACCAGCTCTGATACCATTTGTTAGCTTCCCAAAATTAATTTGGAAACCTAACCTTGTAGAAGAGAGTTTGAGATGAGAAAAGAAGGGAAGGGAATGAGAAAATAGAGAAAGGAGATGAGAAATAGAGAATTCTCTTAGGAATAAGATTTCATTTAATTGGATCATCCAAAATTACACTATAAGCTCTCCATTTATACATGAATTCAGATCAAAACCCTAGCTGGGCAGCAGCAGCAATATCCCCTGCTTGTAACAAACTCTAACTGATTTTTCTCTCTTTGCACAAGCTGTCAACGTGCAGCTGAAATGCCTAAATCCATTTTAACTAGTGCAATTTTAATTGTTGTTACATCATATAGACTCTAATCAAAAGTAATACTAAAAATAAAAATGCATTACAAGTGAAATTTATTAATTCGTAACAGTATACTATTAGCTACCCCCGGTTGGGGCCTAAAGTCAACAGAATCCCAGATAGGAAGCAGCTCATCAATATCCCGTGGGAAACCCCACTGATCATCCTCAATAATATCTGAAACTCGATAACCCAAACAATGACCAGTGGAATGGAGGAGGCAGAAAGTGAACCGCCCCTCAAGACGTCCACACGGTAGCCAGTAATTGGACCACAAAGCAGTGTCCCAGCCCTCACAAATGATATGCCGAAAAGCCCCTGCACAAAGCGATCGAACACCAAGAATGCACCTCCAAGACCATGAAATCGAACTACTCGGCTGAATATCTCATAAACACTTCTCCTGGAGTCGGTTGGCATGAATCCACCGAGGCCAGAGAGAGTCACGATCAGTGAGTAGAACCCCAATATGCTTCATGAGAGAAGCCTGGTTCCACTCATGCAGATGCCGAACCCGGAGACCGCCCTCCCTGCGAGGATAACAGAGATGCTCCCAGGAGACCTTGGCCCCACTAGGGCCCAGAGAAGCGCCCTTCTGGAGAAAGGCTGCAAGAGTTGACTCAATCTTCATGTTTAAATTCCCACATGTATAAAATTCATCTTAAGATATTATTTTTAAAATTAATTTATTCACCTCATCAATAAATAATTCATCTTATGAATTATGTTTAGCAAAATTGATTTACTCATCTCATGAACAAATAATTCATCCGAAGAATTTAATTTAAATATTTTCAAACGGTGCCGAAGTTGAGGCTTGCGGGGGGACTTCGGGGACAATTTAACTCTAGCTCCAAATAAGTCTGATCTGATTATCATCACATGATAACAATTATACCATTTAATAAAGCTTAATTTCACTAAATAAGTTTTACTATACTCTAGAATTAAATATATTGACTCAAGAATTTCCCAAATAATTTTTTTACTACAATTAACCTCTCTATTAGATATCCGTGGGCAAAAACAACTTTATTGTTATTTTTCTCACACGTATCACCGTAATTCCCGACTCGCTCTTCTCAAACAATTCATAATATAGAAAAATTTTCGTATTAAATCCAAAATGTCAAACATGTGGAATACTCTAGCCAAAGATTCTAGAATCTGTTCATGTATTTGCGAATAAATTAAGGGGACATCTTTGGTTGTAGATTCCTTATAAAATATCCGTTGCCGTACAACTTCATGCAATTGTCCAATGACATAAAATCCCGGTTATTCAATTTTAGCCTTATCATTTCGGGCATCAAAACAATTAACATTCCATACACGAGGTCGGACTATTTCTTAGATTTAGAGTTAGCATCTTACATAATTAATTCTTTCTCATAGCATATAAAGAAACAACTAATTCAGGTGGTCTCACTTAGTGTTCCAATGTTATTGAAAAACACCAACAAAATGCTGTTGGATCTCTATCCATTGACTAAATCAAGTCATCAAACGTATCATATTATAGTCCTACTAGAAAAGTTGTCCAAACATATACTGACTACGATCATACTTTGACAACATGTCACTAGTTCAATCGAGGTCTTTCTGTGGTTTAATCTTATTGACCACTTAAACCAAAATCTGACATGTCATATGGGACAACGTCCATCTTATGAAACGTTTTAGAAAATAAATCACACGCATATTTGACTCGTAAAACATAATTAGACAATAAATAAATAAAATAATTTTATTTATTTAAAACTGACTACTTGAGTTTTTCCAGGACACCTATTCTAATAATCTCCCACTTGTCCTTAAACCCAAATAGCCTTGCATTACATAACTATCTCCTATGGATCTGTCAACTCTTTGAATATATACTTGAACTAATATTGATCCGACCCTGTCTCATTCTTTTGGTTACATGCTTTCTTCTACTAGGAACCTTGTGAGTCAACTAGTCTACTCGACAACTCCCTAGCTATCAAGTACCCGACTTCTATAATAAAGTAAACAATACAAGATTGCTTCACTCTTCACCATCTAATTACTCCAAATACAAGGGTACACAGGAATTTGACATGAAAAGTCTAAACTCCCTTTCAAAACAAACGACCCATAATAAACCCAACAACGTTTCTTTTGAATCTTACCAAAGCTTAATCCATAGAACATAGTTGGCTCACATTACGTCTTTTGCTTTTAACTGATTGGATGATGAACCCTTAATAGCTCATAACAATTCTACACTAGTCTCAATGAGTATAATATCATCTATATACAACACTAAGAAAGTTTCTACTTTCTAGTTATGTCGCTTGTACACTAATGGTTCACTAACCATTGACTCAAATCCTTACGACTTGATTAACCACCATGGAATCTACTATTCAATGAACAAGAGGCTTATTTAACTCTACAAATAGACTAGCTCAGTTTGCATACTATAAGCTCTTGACTCTTGGCAACAGATTTGTCTAGTTGTATCATATACATAACCTTTCAAGATAACCATTCACAGAACGTTGTCTTGATTTCCACTTTGCAGTATTCCATCATGAAGAAGCTTATCCTTGTATCCCGCGAACAAATGCCCTCCAAGGGGAGTAGCATATATCAACTATACTATTAGATTGGCAATAGAGACAGTGAGGAATTAACTTCTAATCCTCGCTCCCACTTGAATTTTACAATGGCAGATTTGTCGTTGAAATTTGATTATCTCATAATCAATATTAGAATCTCATTCTAAATTTTACTTAACAATTAAGTAAAGTCCTAATCATATTAGGTTCTTTTAATTATCCAACATATATAATCTAATCTGATTATATATATTATGAGAATTTTTCTTTTCAAATAATTTAACTTTTGAATTATCTAATCTAATTAGACTTATTTGAAAAATTGTTCTCCCACTAGGTGAAATCAATTATCTCACAAATTTATCTACCCTTATAATTTTAGTTCACATCACACATAATATTTAACTTTTTAAATAATACTAAGTATGTGAACAAAATTTAGTAAGTGCTCTATTATCAAACAGTTTCAATAAAAACACTTAGGCCTAAAGGTTGGAGCAATTAAAGATTTTTCTAAACTTTTCTAGAAAAGATTACCACATAATCTTAATTAGGGTCTCATCCTAATCCATTATTTATTTAATCAAATTATTTAAATAAAAAAATAAACTAATTTTTTTAATTAATAAACTTGGGGAGTGCCCAGCTATGCCCTTTGTTTAAATTTTTTTAATTTTTAATATTAATATTTAAATAAATAAATAAATAGGTAGGCGCGATGTTAATCTCATTAGATCGAAAACTGAACATCCAATCCAATTAGATGTTCTTTGTGACGTTGTATATATCTAAATCATTGAATTATTTGAATATCAAATCTCATTAGATTATTTAGAAATATAACCTACTACTTTAATTATAATTTATCCTAATTTAAACAATATAAACATGACGAACAACAATCTTGTTATTAAACTCTTTAATAAATTATAAGGTACTCCTTGTTTTGGATTATTATAAAATATTCAACAATTAAATATCTCATACCTAGGTTCAGAATCTAATCACATTAGACTAATAATCTAAATCGTTCAACTTTTTGACTATCTAATCTCATTGGATCTGATTTACAAATACGCTCCTTGATTGAATCATGAATCATCTAAAATTGTAAACAATTTAAAACTTTAGCAGAAATTCGAACTTGTTATTGACTCTTTTAACAACAATATTCGAGATAGTCTTTTTCCTTCGTTAAAACGCCCAATTTCATATTTTTGTAATTGTATATACCCTAATTTTATCAAACTTGATGTTTTATTGTCAATTACGAATATACTCAAAGTTGGCTCTAATACCAATTGTTGGGGATGTATTTCAAAAACTTTGTCATAAACGACTAGAGCAGGCGCAGCGGAAACACAATTTAAAATTTTTAATTTCAAATCTAATGCTCTGATCTAATTAAACTATTTAATTAGACCTAGATCTTATTCTAATAGGCTCATAATATTACAATAAAAATATCGAATAAAATAAGTATAAACACGGTACGTATAATAAATGAAATAAAGGAAAGAATAAATTAAATATTAGATACATACCTGAAGCGCAAATCCAAAGTCCGAATTTTTCGATCTGAAATTGGAAGAAGAAACTTCTAGACACCTCGAGATCTTCTTTACAATGACCTCTCCTAAAATATTTAATTTAGGAAAAATTTCGGAACAAATTTTTCCTTTTTATCTTTCCAAAAATAATTTTTCAGAAAAATTATGCTAAACATTAATTTAGAAAAACCATAAAACAACTTTAGGTTTTTCGTTGTGGGAGAGAACTATGTTCCAAAACCTAAAACATTAATTATAACAGTTGAAAACCTCATATTTATAAACAAATTAAGTGACACGTGTCAACCCCTTATTGGTCGGGCGTAGAGGCACAAATATTGAGCTCCACAGCAAGGGTGTAAATGATCTGAGCCGCTCGCGAGTAGCTCGTGAGTAGCTCGACAAAAAATCGACTCAAACTCGAATTAACCAAGTTCAAGTATCAAAAGATACTCAATTAATAAACAAGTACGAGTCGAGTAGTGAACTACTCGGCTCGATATTCGATCAAATACTCGACTCGATACTCGATTAAATACTCGACTTGATACTCGATTAAATACCCTATTCGATACTCGAATTGGTACTCGACTCATATGAAGTAGTTCTTGTCTATTATTTTTTTTTGAAATGAATGGCTTGTGACATTAATAGTAAAATGAAAGAAGGAAGATTGAATTCGTTATAAAAAATGACATGCTATGTTTGTGGTGAAGTGAAAGAACTTGTATTTGATTTGCTTGTATTTTTTTTAAAACTTTGGTTTTGATGCGCAGATGCTATTAATTTATCGGTGATTTATGGTTGTATGTGTTAAAATATAGAGTCGGCAATAATTGAGTATAAGTAGTATTCGAGTGTATGAAATAATATTATAATAGAGCTAATTTATTGGACGTTCATATGCACAATAAATAAGAACTTGAGTCGAGTCAAGTAGTCGAATTATTAATCGAGTTCGAGCAAAATTTACTACTCGAATCGAATTGGAGTATGAGTTCGAGTACTCGAGTAGTTAATCAAGTTCGAGTCGAGTACCGAGATATTCAGCTCGACTTGACTCGATTACCCCTACTCCACAGGCACCCAGAGAACATGGCATGTTTCGTCTTCCCATTGGCTATCTCGTGAGTACATGAATCAGTGTCATGTGCTGATCCACACCTTTCCAGGCGTCGCCCAATGATTGGGCCTTAGCATTTCATGAGAATTATAGGCTGTTTTTATGTGTTTTCCTTTTTTGGTTTAAATTTCCACGTGTAAAATTCATTTTATGAATATTATTTTGTAAAAATAATTTATTCATCTCATGAATAAATAATTTATCTTATGAATTATGTTTACCAAAATTAATTTATTCATCTCATGAGCAAATAATTTATCTCATGAATTTAATTTAAATATTTTTAAACAGTGTTCAAGTTGAGACTTGAGGAGGAACCTTGGGGACAATTTAATTCTAGCTGGTCAAATTTGATTATCATCTTATGATAATAATTGATTACTATTTAATAAAACTTAATTCCACTAAATAAGTTTTACTGCACTCTAAAAATAAATATATTCACTAAAGAATTCGCCAAATAATGTTGTTGTATTAACCCCTCTAATAGATATTCGTGAGCAAAAATAACATTAACTACTATCTCTAATTTTTTTTTCACATTTATCATCGTAGTTCCTAACTTGCCCTTCTCGAACAATTCATACTACAGAAACAATTTTCGTATTAATTCCAAATGTTAGAAATGTGGAATATATTAAGTTCTAGATTGAATCTTGAACTTAACCTAAGAATCAATAGAATTTGGGATGAGAAAGAAGTGAAAGAGACGAAAAAATAGAAGAGTTTAGATGAGAGAAAGAAGTTTTAATCACAAGGGTTAATATGTATTTCATTGGATAATCCAACCTTACATCATTGTAGCCCTTTATAGAAGCTAAACACACGGCACAAGCCTCTACAAATCAACCAAGCAATATTCCCGCCAAAACCAACTACCCGGGTACTAACTAACTTTGGCGCCAAAAAATAATTCAAACGATAACGAGACAATTACAACTTATTACATAAGAAAGACGAAATAAAAACATAACAATCTCCTCCCCATAAAACATTCTTGTCCTCGAGAATGAAAAGAAGGAAATTGACTCAACAAAAAACGCCTATCTTCCCATGTGGTGAATGATTCATCCAGATTGCTCCAACTTACACAAATTTTCTGGTCCCTGGCATCTATTCCTGGTGTCTGCTTGCTCACTGCAGATGGCTGTAGTACCAGTGAACCACTAGAGCCTACCTCAGGAGGTTTGGATGACGGCTTATATCCCCTTTTAACCTGCTTTTTCAGAAGCGACACATGAAAAATAGGGTGAATATAAGAGTCGGAAGAAAGTTCCAGCCTATGAGCTACCTTGCCAATCCTTTCTAAGACCTTATAAGGCCCAAAAAACCGAGCACAAAGCTTGACATTCCTTCTTACTGCTGCTGTAGACTGTCGGTATGGCTGTAATTTCAGATATACCAAGTCTCCCACTTCTAAATTTCTGTCCACTCTTTTCCTGTCAGCAAACCATTTCATCCTTGCCTGTGATTGACTGAGGTTGAGCTTTAGTTGTTGTAGAACATGCTTTCTCTACTAGACTATGTCAGCCACTTCATCCATGTGTGTCTCAACCCCTTGCAACCTAAAAGGGGAGGGCGGATCATATCCAAACAAAGCCTTGAAGGGGGATGGGCCTAATGAAGTGTGGAAGTGGGTATTGTACCAAAATTCAGCCAATGCAAGCCATCTTCCCCATACCTTTGGATGGCTAAACACCATGCTCCTGAGGTATTGCTCAATGCATTGGCTAACCCTCTCCATTTGACCATCGGTTTGAGGGTAATATGCTGAACTGAGGGCCAAGGTCGTTCCCAAGAGTCTGAACAATTCTTTCCAGAACCGGCTTGTGAGGAGCTTGTCTCTACCAGATATTATGGACTGTGGTAGGCCATATAGTTCGAAGATGTTGTCCAAGAACACACGAGCTAGCTTCTCTGCAGTTACCGGTCGGGCTAAGGCAATGAAATGTCCAGATTTGGTGAAGCGATCAACAACCACCCAGATTACCTCCTTCCCTTCTGATTTAGGCAACCCTTTGATGAAATCCATGCTTATGTGTTGCCAAACACCCTCAGGAACCGGCAATGGCTGGAGCAAGCCTTGATATCTATGATCACCAAGTTTGGTTTGTTGGCAAACCTCACAACTTTACACAAAGCTAGTTACTTCTTTCTTCAATCCGGGCCAGCAAAAATGAAATTTCAGCCTCTGGTAGGTCCCTTCAATGCCTGAGTGACCTCCCCATGAAGAGTCATGAGCAGCACTGATGACTTGTTGTCTAAGATCAGTAGATTTGCCCACATACAGCTTCCCTTGGATTCTGATCACACCTCGGGTTACAGCAATATCTGTTTCAGCAGCCAGATTGCACGCCTTGCCCATGCTTGCTGCAACAATACATTCTTGTGCAAAGGGATCATTCTCGTACGATTGATGTAACTCTTCCATCTAAGAAGGAGAAATCACGGAAATAGTTTCAAGAGAACCTTGCTCCTGATCCTCAAACTTGCGTGACAGAGCATCTGCGGCCCAGTTTTCTCTTCCTTTTCTGTACTCGATATCATAATTCAGCCCCAACATCTTCATTAGCCCTTTTCTCTGGATTCTCTTGACAATTTTCTGCTCTAATAGGTGTTTAAGACTTTGATGATCAATCTTAATGATGAAATAATGCCCATCCAAGTAGTGCCTCCACTTATCAATCGCAAGCAAGATTGCAAGATACTCTTTCTCATATTTGGAAAGAGCTTGATGTTTTGCACTCAAGGCTTGGCTGAGGTATGCTATAGGCCTCTCTTATTGAGATAACACTGCCCCAATACCACTTCCACTTGCGTCTGTTTCTATAATGAAGCTTGAAGAAAAATCTAGCATGGCTAACACTGGTGCTCTGCACATTGCACTTTTGAGAGCATCGAAGGCATTTTGAGCATCTTCTGACAATTTGAACGAGTTTTTCTTGAGCAAATCTATTACAGGCTTGGCTAAGGATCCATAGTTGGCTACAAACTTGCGGTAGTAGCCAGTTAAACCCAGAAATCCCCTTAATTGCTTCAAGGTGACCGGCACAGCCCTATCCTTCATGGCTTGGACTTTTGAAGGATCGGTTGCAACTCCATCACAAGAGATCACATGTCCCAGATATTCCAGGTGTGTTTGAGCAAAAGAACACTTGCCTAACTTAGCATAAAGTTTTTGTTCACGCATGACTCGAAATACTTCCTTCAGATGCTTCAGATGTTCTTCAAATGATGAACTATAAATGAGGATGTCATCAAAGAAGACCAATACAAATTTCCTAAGGAATTGTTTGAAGACATCATTCATAAGAGCCTGGAATGTTGTTGGAGCGTTGGTCAAGCCAAATGGCATGACCACAAATTCAAAGTGTCCATGATGTGTCCGGAAGGCAGTCTTGTACACATCATGCTCTCCCACTCTGATCTGATGATAACCTTGGCGAAGACCCAACTTGGAAAAGACTCAAGCTCCATGTAACTCATCCAGCAAAATCATCTATAACTGGTATATGAAACTTATCCTTCACAGTCATAGAGTTGAGTTGCCTATAATCAATACACATGCGTGCCGAACCATCTTTCTTCTTGACAAGAATAACCGGAGAGGCAAAAGGACTATGGCTGGCTCGGATGAAATTTGTCTGAAGTGATTCCTCCACTTGCCTTTCTATCTCTCCCTTCTGTGCGTGGGGATATCTATATGGCCTTATCTTCACCGGAGCAGCACCTCTTGGAGAGGTATTTCATGATCCAAACTCCTTCTCGGAGGTAAGGACTTTGGCACCTCAAAGACATCACTGAATTCTGTAACCAGAATCTGCACTTCTGGTTCTGTTATGCTGATCATCTCGGCTGAGGATATGGCAAATAATTGGCCTAACCACTGGTAAGCACAGCTTTGAAGACCCTTCTTCATCTTACTTCCTTTTATTACCTGAAGTTGAGCCTGTTTTGCAATGCCTTTTAATGTAACCTTCCAACCTTGAATTGCAAAAGATACTGTGAGATTGGCATAATCGAACAGCACAGGACTAAAAGCCCTCATCCAATCCACTCCGAGCACCATGTACCACCCTCCCAAGGGCAGGATTCTGAATTCATAATGGAACTTCCGGTCTTGCATCAGCCCAACAAATCCTCTGCACTTGTTCTGGGTCATGACAGTCTTGCCATCTGCCACTGTCACAGCAAGAGGATGAGTTTGTATCACTTCGTGGCCCACCTTCTTGACAACTTTGGGATCAATGAAGCTATAAGTACTTCCACTATCAATGAGAATGATAATGGATCTTTTACCAGCCTTTCCTTTGATCTTCATCGTGCTATGAGCCCCATTACCAGTGAGAGCTTTTACTGAAATTTCTACTGCAGTTTCGTCTGGATCTTCTTCAATCTCTTGATCAGAATCAGTGTTATCATTTGTATTTCCTTCTTCCTCAAAGAGTTCCTCAACCTTAGTACCTTTAGCCGACATAAGGTACATGGGATTACACTTATGGCCAAAGTGATAAGGTTGATTGCATCGATAGCACAGCCTTTGTTGTTGCGAGCCCTTTGATCTGTTGGGCCTGGATTTCCCTTGTTGCAGATGAGAACTACTTCTACGGGACCTAGACACATCACTAAATGCCAATCTGGTGGCCTCATACAGCTTGGCTTTAGCAAAAGCCAGGGATAAATCAATGGGATCTACGGCTTTAACCAAAATTTTCAACTTAGGGTTCAATCCGCTAATGAAGGCAGCTACATAATAAGATTCAGAGGCCTCAATTTCATTCACAATGCTAGCCCTCAGATTTTCAAATCAAGCCATGTAGTCCTTCACAGTCGTCTCTTGCTTAACTTTGTTGAATTTGTCCACTATGTCACTATCATCTTCATCACTATATCGGGCACACAAGGCTCTTGCAAATTCATTCCAAGTAATGAAGGGTCTACTTCTTAACAAGCTATAGAACCATACCTCATGATCCCCAAGCAAATAAACAGCCGCAATTTGAACTTTTTCAGATTCATCAATGTGATAAAAATGGAAGTACCGTTCACACCTCCTTAGCCACAAATGAGGTTGTTTCCCCTCAAATGCATCAATCTGAACTCGCGGTTGCCTGTGGTTCTGAATCCTGGAGTTGGAAGACTCCTCAATACCCCCTGAGTGCTATTGCAACATCTGGTCTGGAGGTCTGTCCAGATTAGTTGGTCGTGGTTCAGAATCAATGTTCTGGTTTGAAGATCGAGGCAGCACCTGCTCATTGTTAAGTTGCCTCTCAGTAACTTTGATCTCAGGGTTTGGATCTTGAATTCTGGTATTAACACCAGAATTCATCATTGACACGGGAGCATTTGATCTTATTCCATCCTGAGGCCCAATCGGTTGATCTACTTGTAAGACACTGGCAGGAATCAAAGGATCTGGAGCAGCAGGAGGCATGGGCCTCATAACCTGTTCTCTAAACTCAGAGAACTTTTCCTCCAACAATTGCCGTTGTTGATCAAATCTCTGATTAAACTTTGCTTCCAGTTCCCATGATTGTTGCAAGAATTGTTTAGCGATTTTAACTTCAACTCGCTGAACCTGGAGATCAACTATTGTCCCAACTTGCTGCGGAATAACTTCATCAACAACTCGCTTGAATTGAGACAGTAATGCCTCAAATCTGCTATCCATTAGCGATACTGTCACAACCTCATCCACATCGGTTGACCTTGCAGCTGCTCTTGCTGCTGCTGATTGGGTGGTGACACCTCCAATCAAAGGAATTTCGTTTGTATCCATTAATTTGTGAATCTAATTTGTGAATCGAAACAAGCTCTAATACCAATTGTTAAGTTCTAGATTGCATCTTGAACTTAACCTAAGAATCAATAGAATTTGGGATGAGAAAGAAATGAAGGAGATGAGAAAACAGAA
This sequence comes from Simmondsia chinensis, assembly GCA_018398585.1. Lineage (NCBI taxonomy): Eukaryota > Viridiplantae > Streptophyta > Magnoliopsida > Caryophyllales > Simmondsiaceae > Simmondsia > Simmondsia chinensis. Next base: position 12,401,797 of record JAGTTD010000013.1, read on the forward strand.
GAGTTTGGATGAGAGAGAGAAGTTTTAATCACAAGGATTAATATGTATTTCATTGGATAATCCAACCTTACATCATTCTAGCTCTTTATAGGAGCTAAACACACGGCACAAGCCTCTACTAATCAACCAAGCAATATTCCCGCCAAAACCAACTACCCGGGCACTAACTAACTTTGGCGCCAAAAAACAATTCAAATGATAACGAGACAATTACAACTTATTATATAAGAAAGACGAAATAAAAACATAACAGAATACTCAAGCCAAATATTCTAGAATCTATTCATATATTTGCGAATCAACTAATGGGACATGTTTCGTTATAGATTCCTAGTAAAATTTTCGTTCCCCCCACACTTCATGCGATTGCCCAACAACATAGGGTTCTGGTTATTCAATTTTAGCCTCCTCATTTCGGGCATTAAAGCAATTAATAATCCGTGCATGAGCTCAGACTACTTTCTGAATTTAGAGTTATCATCTTACAGAATTAATTACTTCTGATAGTAGTTAAAGAAACAACTAATTTAGGTGGTTCTGCTCAGTGTTTCAATATTATTAAAAAACACCAACATAATACTCTTGGATCCCTATCCATATGACTAAAACAAGTCATTAAAAGTATCATATTATAGTCTTGCTAGACAAGTTATCCAAACTTATCACCGACTACGAACATACTTTGACAACATGTCACCAGTTTGATCTAAGTCTTTCTATGGTTCAATCTTAGTGACCACTTAAGCCAAACATGACATGTCATATGGGACAACATCCATCTCATAGAAAGTTTAAGAAAAACAATCACAAGCATGTTTGACTCATAAAACATAATAAGAAAATAAATAAATAAATAAATATTTAAAACTAACAAATTGGGTTTTCTCAAGAGTCTCCCATTTGTCCTTAAACTCAAATAGCCCTGCATTGCATAACTATCCCTTAGGGATCTATCAACTCTTTGACTATAAACTTGAACCAGTACTGATTTGACACTAACTCATTCTTTTTGTTACATGCTTTCATCTACTAGGAACCTTCTGAGTCAACTAGTCTACTCAACAAGTCCCCAGCTGTCAAGTACTCGACTTCCACAATGAAGTAAGCAATACAAGGCTGCTTCACTCTTCACAATCTAATGACTCCCACCACAAGGGTGCACAGGATTTTTGACGTCAAATGCCTAAACTCCTTTTTAAAACAAACGACCCATAATAAACCCAAAAACCTCTCTTTTGAATCTTGCCAAAGCTTAATCCTTAGAACATAGTTGGCTCATCTTAGGTCTTTCGCTTTTACTGATTGGATAATTAACCCTTAATAGCTCATAACAATTCTACACCAGTCTCCGTAAGTAGAATGTCATCTATGTACCACACTTAGAAAGTCTCTACTTTCTAGTTATGTCACTTGTGCACTAATGATTCACTAACCATTGACTTAAATCCCTAGGACTTGATTAACCACCATGGAATCTACTATCTAGTGAACAAAATGCTTATTTAAGTCTATAAATAGACTAGCTCAGTTTGTATAATGTATGCTCTTGACTCTTGGCAACAGATTTGTTTGGTTGTATAATGTACATAAGCTTTCAAGATAGCCATTCAGAGAATGTCATCTTGATTTCCACTTTCCCGTATTCTATCATAAGAAACATAATGGATGAGAGTATTCTTATGGACTTAAGCATAGGATTTGGTGAGAAGGTCCCATCAAAGATGATTCCTTCGTGTAGGTATTAACCCTGCACTATTAGGAGAGGTTTTACCTTCAGAGGTTACCAAAGACGATGCATAGTGATGGCCATATGGCATTATTGCTATAAACCCTGGGATAGTTTTGTCAAACCAATTATTGTGGTTGTGGATGTTTGCGACTTCTTGCAACTACGATGTCGATCTTTGCCCCACTTGCCAGCACATCATCTTTCGTGACCGTCATTCTTGTTGTGGTGTAACGATGGCTGCATCGTATCTTCGATACTATGGTTTTAATGATTGTGTAAAACAATTCAATCACAAACATACGAGTTCGTTATAGTAACCAACGAGTACATGGTTGTCATAGCTAAAGGGAATTAGTATTTAGCGTGAGTTAACTTAATTTCAAGTGAATGAGAGTCAATTTTTTTTTCAATTTAACTAACTTTAAATAGAAAGAATTAAATTTTACACTAATTAAATTAAGCAGTTTAAGGAATAAGTTTAGGTTCACCAATCTCGAATTCGGGCCATGTGACTCATTTCTAATATGACTTTAATATAACCTCTAAATTTGAATTAGCATTAACTTCATGTGTAGGGGTATTAATTTGGCGTATAAGCAGAGCCCATCTAAGGACCTGTTTTATCCAAGATGTTATATGTATTATCTTAATAGTGCTAAGGAATTCTTTTCAACTCCGAACTCAATGTTAGTTCTATTGTAAGACATGCATTCGAGATTAAGTGTAGCTATGGCCCACCATTGCTCATGAAAATAATGGGCTAAGTTGCAAGTACAAGATAACATGCAAATCAGTTGAAAAATAAAAAATAGCAAGAAGCATACAAATGAAAATCCAATCTAAAATTTAAGTAGGCCCTCAAGGTTGGGGAAATTGGGTAATCAAATCATCTTACAACATAGCCTCAACAATTAGGATCTGGATGATTAACCGTCCATCACCATTGAAATAGAAATCTACTTCTTCATAGGAAAATCAAAAACATTGATAGCCCAAAGAGCAACCAATGAGTGGTGTGAATTGGGTTCTTTTGTGATTAATTGGAAACTTAAAGTTTAAAAGCCAATAATTAAAATGAAGTGAAAATATTATGAAACAAATACGTGTGAAATAAATAACAAAGCACCACAATTTTTATAATTGTTCACTTCCAACTAGTCGACTTCCCAAGCAGCTGCTTTTTGTTACTTAAGCCATTCACTAAGCCTGATGTCATTAAAACTTAGGCTTAATATCCTACCTTCTACACTGGATTCTTTTGTTTCATGACCTTATGATCAATCTTTATCCCTGATGTTTTATGAAGCAGGATTTGGGTCAACCTTTGCACGTGCGCCTTTTGTAGAATAGGCTTAAGTTTAACCCTTACACAAGATCCTGTTATAATGCAACCATATGATCAACCTTTACAAGAAAATGAATTAAGCAATCAAAATACCATTCTTAAAAAGTGTTTCACAATTTAATAAGCTTGCCTTAAGATAGGGATATGTCAATTAAACTCAATAATCTTAATCACAGAAAGAAAAAGTAGTGCGCAAAAAAACTTTAGTAGAAACGAATGCGATGAAAACTTTAATAGCTTAAGAGCACAAGAACAACCAATTTTGTCTTCTAGGTTAGATGGGATGAATGAAGCATTCAAGTGCTTTTCAAGGCAAGAGAAGTCCATACTACTTGTTTGCAAGGTTTCAAAATAGGCTTGAACAGAATCAGATTTCAAAAGTATTAATTATTGAGCCATTATAGTCATGTGTGTCGACACATAAGGCTCGTGTATCAGCACATACATCTGTGTGTCAACTCACAAACTCTGTGTGTCGAAACAAAAAAGCCTAGGAGGATTTTTCATTGTTTGTGTGTCGCAACATGGTTTTCCTATGTCAACATTGAACATGCCTCATATGGCTTTTTCGAAGTTTGATCGGTGGGTTTGGTTTGGTTTTCTTTTAAGCTCTTTTCAATTTATAACTTGTTTGATGAAGCATAAGTATCATCATAAGAGATTTGTTTTTATAACCTTAATTAAGCGATGACTCAAATAAATCCAATTCAAAGAAGATAACAATTAAAGAACCAAAATGATTCGAAGTTGTTTTAGTTTCTTTTAAGATATAATAAAAAAAATTTCAAAATATATTGAAGAAAACTTTATATAAGGGCACCTCTAATCGATGTGAGATATTGAACTCCATTGATATATCTCATCCTAAGTCGTAAAAACACAGGACATATTTGATACCAATTACTGTAGTTAATGAAAGCAAACCTACAACCTAGAATCTCCATGCTGTTGGAAAAATGATACAAGCTAAACTTAAGTGTCATAGAAAAATATTATAACCGTGCCTATTTACCTGCCGTTTACCGTTATTAGTCGTTTTGGGTCATTAAAATTGTGACCGTTGGAAATTAAATGACAATATAGCCGTTGAAATTATTACGTCCGTTTATAGCTGTTGGAATTCATTACAGTCGATGAATTAATGCTTGTTACCATTTATAGCCGTTGGAATTCATTACAGCCGATGACTTAATGCTTGTTACCGTTTATAGCCGTTAGAATTCATTGCACCTGCTTTTTATTTAATACTTGTTATCGTTGTCTACACTATATATATGCTATTAACCATAACAACCACAGATATACACACACACTCTCTCTCTCTCTCTCTCTTTCTCTCCCCTAAAATTTTGGCAAGGTTCAAGGCACTCCTACCCGTCAATTAATGAGTGCACGTTAAGAGTCGGATCACGTTAATCCTGGAGGATGGTCGCTGGTTATACTGTGTGCACCAGAGCAGCGGCGAAATCGTCTTTTAAGACAGTGGCCTTTACCATGACGCGATAACATCATTTTTTGTAAGATCTTTCCAATTACTCTCTTTTTCGTTGAATGGTCTAATTACTCGTCGGTATTCTAGCCTCTTCCCCTAGTTTTGGTATTATGTTAAGTACTGTCTTTAGATATTTTGCTGCCTATTTTTACAGCAATTTTACGTGAATGTGTCGAATGTTCCATTAATGTTTTTTATAACAATCTAAAAGACGATTTGAACAAAAAAAATTAACATCAAAAATTGATAATTGGGTCACAGAGACATACCAACAAATACATAAAAAGAGATGGAAAAAAAAATCTTCCCTATTCTCTGTGCCCTCTTGGTGTTTTGTGTGAATTACACTGCTAAATGGAACAAAATCGAACGACCTAGAAATTAAAATATATTAAATTTAAATACACAGTGAATATCCCCTTGGAAGATGGTTGTACTATACGAAGAACTATGGTAATACCGGTGCAATTGTTTTCAATTTTGATTGTACTTTTAGGATTTGTTTTATGATTTCATTCATTAGTATGAACGCGACTCGTCGATTTGAATTGAATAGTGTAGCTGCTGTGGTGAATCCTAGTATCTACGAACCTTGTGTTAATGGTGGGTCTAATAGTTTGGATCAATGGATTAAATAATTTGATGCATAAAATGAATGGTCAAGAGTTTTTTTTTTTTAGTGTGCGCCGTTTGTTCCTCCAAAAAAAAAAAATAATAATAATGATATAAATAAAAATTTGAATTGATGTCAAAATTGACTTGGGCACATGTTTTTAAAGTTTGAGTATGAAAATATTGTCTAAATTAAGTAGACATACCTTTTATTAATCTAAATTCTATCATTTATATTCATGTGATATGTTTGCTAGCATTTATGACAATGTTATCTCAAATGAAAATTTACACTCTGATTTGTAGTTTCATTCTTGCATATGTAGCATGGAAAATGATATACTTAACTGAGTTCCATTGTCTCATGTGGTGCACATATTAAGTTGCATATGTTATTTAGATAAGCTCACATTCATATGCCTTATGCCTCAAGCTAGCGAAATGTGGGGGAGTATAGCCTAGTAAGATAATAATTATAATTTTGCAAGAACTTGTGTGGACTGCATTAGTTTGGACTTCTAAAAGGACAATGTAAATTATATTGGTTTTTATCTAGTTAGGTTGAAGTAATGATACTCCACCCTGACAGAGATACATAAAAGACAATAATCTCATGTGTTTAAGTAATTGTCAACTTGAGTGTAAGATAGAAGAGTGAAATGAGAGCTTGAGGTGGAGGTTTATTTGTGGTTAAACATGATTATTAATATGTTAAATCATGAGGTATGTTGATTCTAGGCTTAGAGAGATTACTAATCATTCACGGAAACCCGCAGACATTCTTAAAGGGTGTAAAACCAATTGGCAGTAGAGTGGGAATTCAAAAATAAATTGAAGGTTAACGACTAAATTAAGGTTAAAACTAGTGATCAAAGGATAGAACCAAAAACATAAAATTAATTTTTGGAATGACTAAGTACTGGATCCGAAAAAGGATATGAGCCCGATATAATGGGTAGGAGGCGGTGGCGGGTACCCGCGGGGTACGCCTTGTTGCCATCCCTGAAAATATTGAAGCATTTGAAAGAACTTGTAGAATCAAGTGCATATATGAACTTTTTACACATGAAAAAAAAAAGTTGAAATGTTTTTCCCAAAAATATATTTAGGAGATGTCAATTGGGGTGGGGTGTTAAGTGAAATTGTAAATTAATTCAATCTGCATGAAGCAGCCTTGCAATTTGCAAACTACCAATTTCAAATCCCGGCCCTCCGAAGTAAGATGTCAAGAGAACTTGGATATTATCTACGAAAATGAGAAAGGAATACGTAAATCGATACTAAATTCAAGAATGGAGTCTTGAACCTAGAATTGGCAACTCTTAGGTTAAGCATGTCTAGCTGCACATCTTGAATCCCTTGTGTTGGTAGAGCATGGTATGTTTGAATTTTAACCATCCGATTAACTTTGTATGTGAGAGTTGTTTTCTTGCATATATTTGAGTGACCTATTGAAATAGTTGATCATTGTAAAGGGCTAATAGGACTTGTGAGTTCTTGGAGATCTATGTGTGATTTTGTGTATTAATCTCCATGTTAATGTGTTTCGTGTATTTCCCATGGCTATGTTTGAAGTCTTGTGAACATGTTGTTACATGTTACTCGAAATGATGAAAATCATACTGTTTTAAGTCTTGAAACATGTCCTTTTCAAGGAGAATGGGCTGCTACATATTGTTTTGGCTATATGTTGCTATCCATATTGTCATATATAGATTGTGGGCTGTAAGATGCTTATGTATATGCTGTTATGGACTTTTACATGCTGGATTTTGCAAGTATTGGAGTAATACTTGTTGTTTATGATGTGCAACTACTGTATGTTGTGTACATACTGCAGATTATGACATTTAGTTTCTGAATGTTGCTGTCTATACTGGTATTTTGCTAGTTTTTAAACTATTTTGCTGAATTTCAGCTTGTGATTGGGAAAAGATGATATGTATGAGTCATATGTTGACTTGTGTTGTAGTTAGAGACTTATTATACCCTTAGGATCATTGTTTCGTGTCTTCTTTTCTAGTTTTTGCGAAAAGGGTAAGGCGAGGGTCATATGTGAACCCTGATAAATCATAGGCTTGGTATTTAGCTTGTGTCTAGATACCTTATTTGGGTTATTGTCATATATTGTATGCTCATGTTGGTCATTTGGATGACATATTATATGACCCTAATGTTGACTTGATAAGGAGAAAAACGTGGCATCTGGTCATAAGCTAAATACGCTAAAGTGATTGATAGCATTATGGTTTGATGAAAAACACGGCATTCATCTTATTATTTCATATGTCAGTGGTAGACCTAATCTACATACATTGATCCAAATGATGAATAATAAAGTGCTCTAGTTAAATTGTTGAGGTACTAGTGAAGTACTATGAATGAGATTTATATTGTAATAGACTCCTTATTGTGTTGGATGTCTGATATCAATGAGAGATATTCTACTAATGACAATTTATTTAGGCTCATTAGTGAGCTATATGTTTTGACACCTCTCTAAAGCCTGCATTGTTTAGTTGTCCTTAAAGATTAAGTTAACAGGTAGAAAAATTGAACGGCTTAGAAATGTAGTGTGAGACATTCCATTGTGGGGGTTGGAAGAGTACTTGAGAGCCTATGAGATATGTTGTTTGATCATAATCTTTTTGATTATTTTGTTTTTGCCAATGTTTGCTAGTTATAGCTAGCTCATTGAAATTGATGATGATGAAAATATTATTTTGGTGATTGTCCAAAGTCAGTGTAAATAGCTTGACGATGCTAGCATTTGGGCTCGAGAGCCTTGCAGAGGCTTGGGTTGCCTTAAGTTGAATTATAAAAGGCACCTTGTGAATTATGGTCTCATGTACCTCTTTTTCTTGAGATCACCAAATATTTGATACAATATTGATAGTACATGGACTACTTTTAATGATAATAATGCATGTACTCTAAGTACGATAAAAATGGGTATATGGTCTTTTGTGACCTAAACTGGTGGTGATTCAATTGATTTGAGATGATAATGTTTCACAATTGTGATGAAATGTAAAAGTGACAAATTGTGGTATATGTCTTTCATGCGAACTATATATACGATATATGTACTATATGTGTACTATGTGAGTACTTAGGGTGGAGATATGATTTTATTGATATGATATTTGCTCCACTATTGTGTTATACTGACTTTTGTTGAAGTTGGCAGGCGATGGAGCTAGTTGTTTAACTGCTCATTGCAGATACCTCAATGTGGGGGTGAGAACAACTCGTGATTGGTGTTGGCAGTGGTCAACTCTCAAGTACCGCTTTATTGCAATACAGTGTGAAATGCCATGTATGATAGTTGAGCTTGATACTTTAACCTAACCCATAGTCCGTGACGGATGGTGTGGACACTGCACACTTGATGGGTTTGGCAAGAGGAGACCTATTCGCCTCAGGCATAAGATCGTAAACGATTTACTCGAAATAAAGTGATCACTAAATTGTGTAAGGTCGGGAAAGAACCTTGTGGATCCATTAATAGACGCTATGTCAAAAAAAATGGTTGCGGAAACATCGAGGGGGACAGGACTAAAGTCTATACATGAATAAACTGTGATGTATCCAACCTGGTCTTAACAGGTTCAATGTGAAAAGTCACAGTTTCATTCAAGGAGTGCACTGTGTTTATGTTGTCCCTCCCTATAGTGTGACAATGCGGAGAAGGGTCCATAGCTATATGTTTGGTGGTGTACGCAAGGCTTGCACTTGATGGACATTGTCCGTATGTTACCAAGTGGTGAGGTTGAGCTTTAGCTCTTAATAGACCCATATCCATATGCTTGGAGGTGTGCGGTAATACACACTTGATGGGATCCACCTATATAGGTGTGGGAGTGTGGCCGCTCCCTATGAAGGATTGAAGACTTGCCTTCTATAGCGTCTAGGAATATCCAGGATGAGCGCATGGCCGATAAAACACGCCAAACCGCTGGAGTTACCGAGATTTAAAGTTTAATATGTGTCCGAGTGGCAGACTATAAACCCCTTGTAAGGTTGAAGACGAAGTCACCTCGCAAGATGTTGGTCCTAAACTTGGGTTACACTAGGTGACGATTCAAGTTACGAGATATCGGCACTGAAAAACTAAACTCCCTTTGCCCAATCTATTCTTCTTTGTTCTCTTCCACTTGTATCCTTTTTGGGGGATTGTTGGAAAAATGATTCAAGCTAAACTTAAGTGTTATGGAAAAATATTCTAACCGTGCCTATTTACCGACCGTTTACCGTTATTAGTCGTTTTGGGTCATTAAAATTCTGACCGTTGGAAATTAAACGACAATATAGTCGTTGAAATTATTACGTTCATTTATAGCTGTTGGAATTCATTACAGTCGATGACTTAATGCTTGTTACTGTTTATAGCTGTTGGAATTCATTACATTCGATGACTTAATGCTTGTTACCATTTATAGCAGTTAGAATTCATTGCACTCATTTTTTATTTAATACTTGTTATTGTTGTCTATGCTATATATATGCTATAAGCTATAACAACCAGAGATATACACACACACTCTCTCTTTCTCGGTTTTTCTCTCCTAAAATTTGGGCAAAGTTCATGGCACACCTACTCAGCAATTAACGAGTGCACGTTAAGAGTCTAATCGCATTAATCCTGGAGGATGGCCGCCGGTTATACTGTGTGCACCGGAGCAGCGGTGAAATCGTCTTTTAGGACAGTGGCCTTTACCATGGCACGATATCATCATTTTTTGTAAGGTCTTTCTAATTACTAATTACTAATTACTCTCTCCTTCGTTGAATGTTCTAATTGCTCGTCGGTATTCTAGCCTCTTCCCCCAGGTTCGGTATTATGTTGAGCACTGTCTTTATATATTTTGCTGCTTATTTTTATAGCAATTTTGCGTGAGTGTGTTAACTACTCCATTAATACTTTTTATAACAAATGCATGGTGGGATAGTGAAGGATAGGCTTCTAGCTCATTGATTGTACCCAAAGATGCCAGATTCAGTGGGTTTGGCGAACTCTCATTGATTTAAAAAATAGTCTAGTAAAACAAAAAGAGAAGTTAAATTGTTTTTTTTTTTTTTGGTTTTTTGTTTTTGTTCTTTTGTTTTTGTATTTTTTATTTTTTGGTTAAGGGGGGTGTTACAAATTTTGTTGAACACTAACAGTAATGGTTACGTAGATCAACTCAAAATTATCAAATAATATCAAATACTCATACAACAACAAGGGTTCATTATTACGCACTAAGGCACCAGATCCCATTAGAACTCCGAAGTTAAGTGTGCTTGGTTAAGAGTAATAGCAGGATGAGTGACATCCTGGGATGTCCTCATGTTGCCAACCCCATAAGGTGGGGTTCACGGAAACTGCTTCTTGGCAGGATTATATCGTGAAACGGTAAGGCTGCGTAGATCCACCCCTCCTAGCCCCCACTTGTGCGGGAGTCCTTGAGGCACTAGGTTTGTTGTTATTGTTATTGTTGTTGTACTCGTACAACAACAACAACAAACCTAGTGTCTCAAGGCTCCTGCATATGCAGGGTTGGAGAAGGGGGGGGGGGGGGGGGGGGGGGGGGGGGGGTTGGATGTTCGCAGGCTTATCCCTTTACGGTGCTACCTTAAAGGGAGGCTGTGTCCTTAGACCTTGAACTTGATAAGTATAAAAACGACGTCACATAGAAAGCATAAAGCAGTAGCAATAAAGCAACATAATGATAGAATAGTAAGCAACCAACGCACAGCTATACCAAATGTAATCAAACAACAATAGCAAATACTCAAATACTCGAAAGCTAAATTGTAACTCATTCTAAGTGCATATTTATAGGCAACTATTCCTGGCCTATTAACTAAGCCGTACTAGAAAATAGTAATAATAAGTATGCGGTTGAAAAACCCTAGAAATTAAATACTAAGTTAAACAAAAACATATAAAAGCTAATTGAGAATAAACAAGACCCAATTTAGTTGTCCTTGCGTGTTGCACCAAACACCAAAACAAACGCAAGGCCAGGTCTTCCTCGTTGTTGCCTAGATGGGCATGCGCAATAGCTCGGCTTAAATGATACGTGCCAGGCGGGCCTCTTGCGCTGCTGGGCCCCAACTCCCAAATTTAACCTAATAAACAAACATCCATTGACGCAGCCCACGAAGTAGCCCCCCTCCCTCGCGTCTCATTTTGTCCTTTTTTGTTCTCGACCTTATTGTTCTTCACTAAGCGATCATCACTATAACTTCGATAGTACATGTGTATTAGATTTGTTTACCTGATGAAACTCCATAATTTAACATTAAAGCTCTTTGGACATTTAGATATGTTGTTCCTATTAGAGATTGCACTGTATATTTTCAATATTCCAACCCCTTTTGAAACCTACTGAGAAGAAAAACATTTATTATTTTTCATCTATTATTCCAGATAGTTTTCATTTTTAGCTTATATGTAAAGATCCTATTTTTTTAGTTCTGGTTATGGTATGCGAGATAGTCATTGGTATCGGAAATGGGTATTGGAGGGGGAAGGGTTGACCACCAATTTTGTTTTCGATAAACAACACCAAAGCGCAATACAATACAGGAGCACTCGCAAGAGCGAGGTCGGAACCAATCGAAAACGACCGGCAAACAAGAAAGCCAAAAAGAAACAAAGAAACAAGAAAAAGGAAAAACCCGGGAACCAGAAAAGGAAAAAACGCAACCGTAAACCAAAGGACCACAGGAGGACAAACCAAAACCCAATCCCAAACAAAAAGAAGCCTACAACGGAAGCTTGGAAGCAAGCTCGGAGAACCCAAATACAACTACTAGGACCACCCGAGAGGACGAAACGTACAGAGCACCACCAACACAACTAAGGCCCCAAGCACTGCACCAGGAAAACAAAAGGCAGAGATCAGCAAAATGACGCTAAGCTTCCAAAACCAAAGGCAGAAAATTGCAGACCCACACCAACACGACCAAAGAACGGCTAAAGCGGCAGAACGACACAACCCAAGACAAAGAGAAAATCCTTCTCCGAATCAGTTCAACGGGTTAGATTTCCTCTTGGACCGTCTCCTCTTCTTCTTTTTCCACAGATCTGGCACTCCTTCACAAATGGATGTCATAAACTTATGGATCTCACTCTCTTAACCATCAAAGTCTAGCCCAAGCCTTTTACCAAGATTCCATTCCCTCGTCGCTCTTTCAAGGCTTCCTGATTGAGGGTTGGTGGTTGTCTAACGAAAGTTAAGAGAAAGCCTGTACCTGCGCGGCCGGGGGGGGGGGAGGGCGGGGGAGGGAGGAGAAGGGGATTGGGATTAGGAGAGAGGGGATTTGAAATTGATGAGGGTAATGGAAGGTCCTGAGTAGATTGGGCCACACTAGAAGGCCCATTAGGAGTTTCACTTTTGTTAGTTCAATTAGCATGGCGATGTTGGCTCAACAGCTGTGCCCCATTCCTTTCCTCAGGAAATTTCCATTATGGTGTAGGGACTCCTTGACCTCATTAAAGTTAAGTTGTACAAAATAATTAATTCCATGTTGATCTTCATACATGCTTGTCCCCTTCTCCTCCAATATGTCCATGATGTGGCTTTATTGTTCCTTTCCACTCTTAAGCCTCGAGCCATGGTCCATCTCCCTGCTTGGCCCCTTACTATCTCAGCCGTCATATTCATCCGTTGGGTCACCCCTGTTGACATGCATCGGATGCGGCACCTGCTCTAGCAAATATGAATTTGTTTGTCATTCTTCCTCGCTTTGGATTTCGGCTACCTTTGACATTGGTATCGGAGAGGTCGTAGACTCGGGGATAATAGAAGAGTCTTTTGTCATCCCAAGAGAATTTGGCTTTTCATTCTCTTCAGTACATCTCTACACCTTTCCTTCACTCTCAGTCACTACGTGGTCACCATCAACTTCAGCTATGGCTGGCTTTTCTAGAGTTGGTGGATTGTTTGATTCCTCCTCCCTCCAGTTAGGCTAGTCCTCAATTACCACAGAGAATTCCTGTTGTTGTATGTAGATTAGTATCTTCTCTTCAATGGGAGGACAATGGTTCGTATCATTTAACACCATGCATATTCGAGAGAATTCCCCTGACCATAGCCATTGTGGATATGGACCAGCTCTCCCCAACACTCAGCGATGAGCTTGATGTTATCCTCCTTCAAGCCTTGGATTGGGAGGCTTGCAACTGATATCCATGTAGAACGCATCTTCCCTGATTGTTTCTCCACCCACAGTTTGGCTTCTGTACACCATGAAAGGATCCAATCCTTCCCTTCCTCCGCAATTCTGTCCCGAGCTTCAAGACTTTGAAAAACCCCTATCATTCTAAACCTCCCTAACTCCTTCACCTCCACCTCATTAACACCTCTGTCCTTTAATCATTGTAATGCTTCTTGTTTAGAAGTGTGAACAAAGGTTTTGTATATCGAGCTTCGACGTAGCCATTCCTTATTCTTGTAAGCTAAGCTCCCATACACCACCGACGAAGGAAAGAAATGTGAGATGGCTGGTTGGATAATGGTGGGCCTAGGGTAAGCCACTATTGTAGGCGAGGCTTGTTAGGGAAATATGCCAAAAGACATGAAAATATTTTTTCACTTATTTTAAAAATATACTAATATGGCTTACTTGGTGGTGGTGGATGTTGGTCCGTATGGGTGGTGCATGTTATGGCTAGGTTTGACGGTGATGAAGTGTCACCTTTTGATTGGTTTGTATTTTGTGTTTTTCATATATGTATAAATATAATATCTCATAAGGCTAATTTTTTTTAGTTTCTCAACCCGATTAAGTATACATCAATGGTTGGAATTAAAACTTATTTACTGAAACTGATTAATTAAAAATTCAAGTACATCATTTTTAATTATTAGTACAATGTTTAAATTAAATAAATAATTCAGTAATCTTAATGATCAATATTCTTTACATTGTTTTAGAGTTTGCATGTCTTTTGTTTTGCGAGATTGTAGGAATTTGTGGTTGTGTGTTTTAGTTTTGTTCAAGCTCCCATATTCCACATAAGAATTATGGTAGTGAGAAAGTTTTTGATGTAGTCACCAACCCACTATTGGCGGACCAACACAGGCAGGACGGCATCACTGTGGCAGGTAGCTCGGCGGGGTAGGCTCCACGGGAGGATCTAGCCGTGTGTTCAAGGTTGGTTGGTTTCATGGCGGGAGGCAGTGGTAAGGAGCTGGCAAATGGAGTAAAGGATAGACATGGGCAACTGTGGGGGCTCATTCTTGGCGGCACCCAGGGTTGACGACATCACAGACGAAGAGTGTCTTAGCGGAACGCAGGATTCAACGCGGGAGCTGGTTAGCCGGGATTGAATTCTTTCCTTATTTTTCACACTGGAATTATTTCCTGTTAACACCTCCACTATATAAAGGTGTTAGATCTAGGGTTTTGTAGTTGTCAAATTTTGAGAATTTTCATTCATACTTGCACCTCATTTTTTGGGTTGTGAGAAATTGAGTATCTTTTACCTCTTTACTTTTATTATCAATTAATTAAATTAAAGGATGGCTATTGAACCTTCCCGTACCCCTATTTTCCCATACACGCACTGCATCAGTTGGTATCAGAGCTCAGAACATTTTCTGAGATGGCTCGTTGACGTCAAAGGAACGCTGCCGTCGAAGACGTTATTGACAGTGATCGCATATTGCATGCCCAGAGGAGGATAGAAAAAGTGGAGGAGAAATTTCGACGAATCGTGCGTTGCTTGATTCAACTGGGGGTGAATCCCGATCTTGCATCGGAAACCAGTCCCCAACGCCCATTAACACCAGGTGCAAGAGGAGAGGAGGTGGATGAAGCCATCCATAATCCATTCTTGGATGAAGAACTACTGGATCTTGGGCCTAGGCGATAACACATCAATACCGACTACATTGATGACCCAGATGATCGAAGGTGGGAGTCTGGCGGGAGAAACCCGGACGAGGTTTGGGACTGGTTGGCGGCATTAGAGGGGATCCTAGAGTTTAAGGGGGTTCTAGAGAAGAAACAGGCGCCACTAGTCGCTGGCCGGTTTTGGGGAAGGGCTGCCTCCTGGTGGCAATAGTTGAAGCACTCGTGGTTTCGACAAACAAAAGGTGAGAATCGAAACATGGGAGAGAATGAAGAAACACCTGAGAAGCACCTTCTTTCCTCACAACCATGCCAAGATCATGTATCAACTCCAGAGCTTACGTTAAGGATCTCGTACCATGGAGGATTACACGGCTGACTTCTACTCCTTGGTCGCCAGAAATGACTTGGAAGAATTGTAGGAATAGATTGCGGACAGGTACATTGATGGGTTAAGAGAGTCAATACAAGAGGTGTTAAACATGTTTGACATATTTACCGTATAACAAGCAAGTCAAAGGGCAATGACCGTGGATAAGCAACAGAGGCGTCGCCACGTTGGTGGCACTTGGAATGTCCAAGAGAGTAGGTGTGACCAGGTACACCTATTAACCAACTCGGGTACACAGGGGAAGCCAATTACCCGTCAGCACTAGGAAAGACTAAGGGAGTAGCTCCCGAACCTGTTGCTTTAAGTGTGGAGAGATAGGGCACCGTGCCGCTGAGTGTCGTAAGGGTGACAGACCAGGCAAGGACCTTTAAATTGAGGGACTCCATAAGGAAGTTGGCGGGACCGTTGAGGAAGAGGCTGATGACAAGTTGGAGCCACAGGACGAGGAAGTTGTTGTAGGGGACGAGGGCCATTTACTTGTGGTGAGGCGAACTTGCTTCGCACCAAGAATAGAGTAGGGAGATGACTGGCGCAGGAGTATCATATTTCAGACTATGTGCAGTGTTAGTGGAAGAGTATTCCTCCTAGTGATTAACTCGGGGAGCTGCGAGAATGTTATCTCCGAGGAGGCTGTGCAAAAACTTAGGTTGAAGACGGAGGACCATCCAAATCTGTATAATTTATCTTGGCTAAAGAAGAGAAACTAGGTAACCTTCTCAAAATGATGTCTGGTTCACTTTTGAATTAGGGAGAAGTACAAGGACGAGGTGTGGTGTGACGTGGTAACTATGGACGCCTGTCATCTACTATTGGGATGACCATGGCAATTTAATTGGGGAGCAACCCGTGATGGATGACAAAACACCTATAGTTTTGTGTTTGAGGAAACACGGATAGTCTTGCTACCCAAGAGGGACGAAGCACCACAACCGGAGGAGGAGAAAGACCTAAAGATGCCGGCTACTACATTATTGGCCAATGACATTGGCGGGAGCAAAGAAGCAAACATACTGGGGAACGTCATATGCCAACCAGAGGAGTGTAAAGAGGTGCTGTGAGTTGTGTTGATGTTAGAGACAAGCTCGCGGAGGAAGAGCCAGATATAAAGAAGAGATCTACCGAGTATGCCCCAACATCAATTGAGCCTAGAAATTATTCTAGAGTATAAGCCCCTAGGGCTCACAGCACCATTGACAGCACAGAGAAATAAGTCATGGCGGAAGCATGTTGGCGACAGGCCCAACATTGTGGTATTTGGGATCTCAAGTCGATTAGGCCTTAGTCCTAATTCAATGTATTGCAAGATATTCTTAATCGACCGACTTAGCTAAAGATTTAACATAAATAAGTGGTTTGTTCTTATACTTAGATTCATTGGATTGAATACATTTGGATTCTTCTTTCTCAACCATAACCTTCACAAATTCTCTACTTCTCAACTCTAATTCTTATTCTTTCCTAGGTTATGATTCAATATTGATCTTGAATCATAACATAGTCTTGAAGACAAATTAATGGCCCTCAAGGTAATGTCTCTATCTCTACACTACCATCAGAATAGTTAGATATTCCTTAATGTCTCCATCTCTGCACTGCCATCAGAATAGCTAGATATTCCTTCTTATAAATGGATAAACCCAGATTCCTTAAACGAAGGGCCTGGCTCAAATAAGCCACATGTCTTCCATTTTATGATAAGACTGCTCCCACACCTTTGCTACATGAATCAATCTCCAAAATGAAAGGAAACTTAAAGTCTGTCATTGCTAGTACAAGGGCTAAACACATCGTAGATTTCAATTGTTCAAATGCTTCTAGAGCTGTTTTTGTCCAAACAAATGTATCTTTCTTGAGTAAATCAGTGAGTGGCTTAGGTACCACACCATACCCAATATGAACTTCTTGTAATATCCAGTCAATCCTAAGAATCCCCTCAGCTGTTTGAGTGAAACATGTGCTAGCCACTCTTTCATCACTTAAACTTTTGATGGATCAATGGCTAATCCCTCACCAGATATGACATGACCCAAATATTCCACTTGAGATTGAGCAAAGGAACACTTGGAGAGCTTAGCAAACAACTTGTGCTAACGCATAGTTTTAAACACTTGTCCAAGGTGTGCAACATGAGAATCCAATGTAGGACTATATACGAAATTGTCATCAAAGAACACTAGAACAAACTTCCTTAGGAAAGCCTCGAAAACTGAGTTCATTAAAGCCTGAAATATAGTTGGAGCATTGGGTTAGCCGAAAGGGCATAACCACGAACTCATAATGTCCATAATGTGTTCTAAAGGCTATCTTATGTATGTCCTATTCTTAATACTCGAGTTTGGTAATAACCCCGTCGCAGATCCAATTTAGAGAAGTAATGTGAGCCATGTAATTCTTCTAATAGATTATCAATAATAGGAATTGGTAACTTATCCTTGATGTGAAGGAGTTCAGCTGCCTATAATCAATACACATCCGAAAAGTCCCATCTTTTTTTTTGACCAATATCACTGGTTAAGCAATTGGGCTATGGCTGTGTTTGATGAAATTTGTTTTCAAAAGCTCCTTCACTTGCCTTTTAATTTCAGTATTTTGGGAATGGGGATACTTGTAAGGCCTAAGGTTCATTGCATTCGTGCCTATCTTAAGTGGAATAGCATGATCCTGAGTCCTCTTTGGAGGGAGAGATATTGGTTGCTCAAAAAGATCCTTATAATCGTGAATGAGCTTGTCAATTAAAGGGCTTGAAGTCACCTGAGCTTCCAATGTATTAGCATTAATAGAACACAATTGGCCAATTCATTGGTAAGTTTCCTTCCTAATTACCCGTTCCAAATGTTTGCTCCTCATTATTTACAACTCGCCTTGCTTAATGATGCCTTGTAACTTGATACTCTGGCCATTCCTCTCAAAAGAAACTATTAACTCAACAAAATCAAACATTATTGGACTAATTGTTTTCAGCCAATCGACCCCCAAAACCATGTCACATCCACCAAACCTCAAGACTCTGAAATCATATTCAAAATTGTGATCCTGCATCTGCCAACCAAACTACTTGCACTTGGTCTGAGTTGGAATACTGTTTCCATTAGCTATGGTTACTTCCAAGGGACTTGTGTTGATCATCTCATGTCCCACAGCCTTTACAATCTTAGGATTTACAAAATTGTGAGTGCTACCACTATCAATTAAGGTCAACCATGACTTGTGATTAACCTCTCCTTTGATCCTGATCGTGTTGTGAAAGCCATTTTCGGTCAAGGCTTTAACTGAAATTTCTATCTCATCATCATCAAACTCTATTAGCAACTCCTTCTCTTGAGCACTACTAGCACCCTAACCCCCTAGGTCCTCCAAAACTCCTTCGAAATATGTTCCAGTAATAGGCATAAGGAATTTAGGATTATACCTATGACCAAGCAAGTATCTTGGATTGCACTTAAAACACAGCCTTTGAGCCCTTTTCTTCTAAAACTCAGTGGTCTATTAGGCCCTGCTGCAGCTGTTTGTAAAGGAGTAACAACCTATCCAACCTTGCTCCTCCGTCCATCAGAAGTTATTAAAACTGTATTGTCAAATAACCGTGCTTTGGAATAGGCTTGTGACAATGTAGAAGGATTTAAAGCTTTGACAAGGTTTTTGATTCAAGGCTTGAGGCCACTGATAAAGCTTGAATGATAATAAGCTTCACTAGCTCCCAGATTTACTGCCAGCATTGTAGGCCTTAGATTCTCAAACCGTGTCATATGCTCTTTAATAGAAGTTTCCTGAGTCAACTTGTTAAAGTTTTCGATCACATCACTTGGATCTCCATCTCCATATCTCTCACAAAGTTCATTCACAAATTCAGGCAAGTGAGGGAAGGATTACTTAAAAACAAACTATAGAACCACACTTCCTGATCTCCTCTTAAGTGAACTGCAGCAAGCTCTACCTTTTCATTCTCAGCCACATGACATAAGTGAAAATGCCTCTCATGTCTCCAAATCCATGATTGAGGTTGCATTCAGTCGCAGGACTTAATTTCTACCTTAGGTTGTTGCAATCCTGAATTTCTATTCACAACCACTCCATCTGAACTCTCTTATGCTATTCTTGTATGCAAAGAGTAATGAGACCTTGCATGCTAACTTGCTGAGGACAGCTCTAGAAGATACAATTTGGTTATTAATTTGCTCTTGCATTCTACGCAACTGTTGTTGAAGTTGTTGC
Source organism: Simmondsia chinensis (assembly GCA_018398585.1). NCBI lineage: Eukaryota > Viridiplantae > Streptophyta > Magnoliopsida > Caryophyllales > Simmondsiaceae > Simmondsia > Simmondsia chinensis. The sequence goes on from JAGTTD010000013.1 coordinate 12,421,427, forward strand.
AGAGATTATTGTTGAGATTGCTGTAAATTCAACATCAGCTCTTGCATTTGCTGCCTTATCATTTTTTGCATCTACTATCCCAATTGATCAAGCTGATCAGCATGAATTGCAAATGCATTCGTACCTCCAACCATTGCAGCAGGTTTCTTCCCCCTAGCCAGATATAATTGAAACAACAATCAATAGCACAAGCAACACAAGCCTTGATACTAATTGTTATGATTCAAGATCAATCTTGAATCACAACTTAGGAGAGAGATGGAATTTGAGATAAGTAGAAGAAAAGAGATGAGAAGTAGAGAGAATTGGGGTTGAGAAAGAGAACCAAGATCTATTTCATTCAATGAATCTTATTACATGAAGTAGCTAGCTATTTATACTAAACTTATCTAAGAACATATACAATGCATTTGCACTATCACTTAACTGACTTACAAACACAGCAGCCAAAACACATTCTTAAAGTCAACTGCCTCTAACCACCCTTCCCGCCTGAACTGTAATTCAAAACTAAAACTAACTTTACACTCTATTGACCTCATTACTTGAAAATCAGCAAAGATCATGACACATACCCATGTTGTTCTTAACTAAGATCGGATTAATAGTTAGGAATTCTTGACTGCATCGAGCTAGAACAACCTGTTCTTCCTGAATATCCCAATTATGTCCCTCCTCGGTGCCTCTTTCCACATACTCCACTCCAACTAAGGGTAGGAGGGATATTGGTTTCACCTTACTTATAATTAGTCCTTTTTTCATTATATGCTAATTTCAGGGAAAATAAAAATTTGGATTCTGCCATTTCACCGATTCATTTCGTATTCCAAAAGAATATTTCACAGAGAGATGACAAGGAATTCCACTAATAACTAATACTCGCTCGCTCTTCCATTTTGAGGCTAAATTTTTTTGCCAATTTCTTGAGTGGAAAAAACTTCTTATATAAATAGGGTGCTTTGGGGATCAATTTAGACACGAAGAAATGCTAAAATCCTTCATCTCCTTTCTTCTCTTCTTGAGTGCATTACTGGAGAGTATACTCTAGTATTAATTTTCGTGCTAACCCCTATAGTTGGAGTGCCAGTTGATCTTGTTTGTATCGGTGTAGGGGCATAAATGACTTAGGGAATTGGTTAACTCCCACAATTTCGTTGGTTTTATTTTTTCTCTCCATTTTTCCTTCATTTTGTCGTTTAACTATCTTTTTTTGGGGTCATCTTGCCTAAGTTCGAGGATTACTGTGTTTAATTTCAGGTCCTTCGATTTTGAGTTCCTCTGTCAGTTGGGTTGATTCTTAACTTACCCATCTTGAGTTAGATCCGTTTGTCTCGAGTGTGTTTTATTGTTACCCATTTACGTTATTTCCAATATCTAAGTCATTCAGCTAAAAATATTAATTAGAACATGGTGATTGTTGGTTTTATTATTTCCAATGTGTTAAAACATGAATTTTAGACCAAAAAAGCTATAAAATATGGCATGATAAAATATAGTTTTTCCTTGGTACAATCGAGGTCTAGTATACCCTCTTGAGTGATTAAGCACTGCTAGGTCAAGCCGTAACATCAAAAAAGAAACCTATAGAATGACTGCTCCAATAGATTAGAATTTTAGTAAACAAAAAGTCTAAGGAAATATGGATAGACAATAGAACGACTAAAAAGTATGTTTGCATTAGATGGTTGTCCTTCACCATGATTGACGATAGCCAATTTTAAACCAAATACATGAATATAAAAACCCTGTGTGCAATTATCCTTAGCAAAGGGATGAAAATATGTGAGAGATTTCAAGTAAACTAACTCATTGAGAAACTGCTTCCATCCTATGATAAATATAAAGCTCAGTTGAAAATAGGATGAAGGGCATGAATGTGTAAGAGTTAGTTTTCCACATTAACCTAGAGGACCATAATCCAAAATAAGAGAAAGAGATGTCCTTTGAGCATTCAACTTTGTTTGCTAACCTAGTTGTTAAGAAGTATAAGAAAAAGTGGCAGGTTGAAGAAGCCATGGAATAGAAGACAATCCATCTGCAAAATGAAGCTCAAGATTAAGTAGAAATTGCTCCATGGGAGGAGGCCCCGGAGCAAGCCTGAAGGTGGCTAAAACCGAGTTAAAGGAGCGTGTCGAACTTGTGGCAAAGATAAGACTTTACCTCTAGAAATTGCAAGAAGGGATTTAGATTGGGAATGCTTAAACAACACATAGAATAGACCTACATCGCTGAGGATGAAGATGTATTTGTTGCCATGATCTTTGAGGTGCATACATTTGGGAACATGGTCGAGTTGATTGTAAATACTGGTACCATGAGGCACATCTAGTGCAATAAGGACTTGATTGAAAGTATGAGAAAGCCTATGTGGGTGAAGGTGTATTCATGGATAATTCCAATTTAGTGTTACTGCTTGAGAAAGCAGAGGTCTTTCTAAAACTCAAATTTTGAAAAATTATGTCTTTGCAAAATGTGTTGCATGTTCTTGACCTGCGTAGAAACTCAGTTTTTGATGCTTTGTGGAACAAAGCATGTTCAAATTGACCTTCGAATTTGATAAATTTATTATCATGAAAAGAACAAATTTTGTTGGGAAAGTATTATGCAATTGGGACCTATTTGTGCTTGATTTTGAGATTGACGTGAATAAGACTGGGTGTACTTCCACTTATATTGTTAAGACTTTAAATGTGTGGCATTTTAGGCTTGGACATGTAATTTTTAATTTGGTTAAAAGACATAAACAAATGTGTCTGATTTCTTATTGTGTGTAACCGAACCTGCAAAATTTGAAATGTGGGTCAAGGCCAAGTATCATAAAAGATCCTTTAACAAATTTGTGAAATAACATGTGGCCTACTCGTACTCGTTTAGAGTGTGTTGGGTGATTGTAACACCATGAGTAGGACTAATAACAAGTATTGTATTATAGTTATTTATGATCACTTGAGAATCACTAAGATGTATCTCTTGAGTTCGAAAGACGAGCCATAATATATGTTCCTCAAGTACAAAGCATAAGTTGAAAACTAAGTAGACTGTAGAATCTAGAGGTTTATGTCTAATAGAGCTGGTGAGTATGATATAACTTTCCTTAAGTGATATTGTGAAGAATATGATATAACTAATGAATTATCGACCCTTATACACCCCAACCGAATGGTATAACCGAAAGAAATAATAGAACCTTTAGGCAACTATGCATGCAAGGCTAACTAGCTCCGATTTACCCTTGAACTTGTGAGAGAACCATTATTAATCACATGTTAGGTGGTTAATAAAGTTCCTTATAAAAGGGTAGGTAAAACACCTTATGAATTAGGGAAACAACATGCGCCTAACCTTCATTATTTGCAAGCATGCTAGTGTCTAGCTTACTTGCGATACCCTAGTCTAAGAAAAGCAAGATAGGTTCTAAAGTTGTATATGTTGCTTTTCTTGGTTATGCTATGAACAATGGTGCATCTAAATTCATGTTAATGAACGACTTGAGTCCTACACTCGGTAAAATAATAAAATCTCGAGATTTTAAATTCTTAGAGCATGTTTTTCCTAAGAAAGCATCTACGCCTATTTCATTGCCTATTCCATACACCCCCTCATCTAGTCATTCACCTCCTAAACTCGAGGTTTAAGAACTTAGAAAAAGTAAAAAGGCTCAAATTGTGGCTAGTTTTGGACTTAGCTTTATGGCTGCATATTTGCCTGAGCATTCTGATCTTGGTGAGCACGTCATTAATGTATTAATGACAAAGGAAGATCCTAAGACATTTGGTGAGGCCATGAAGCCTATAGATGCTCCACTTTGGAGAGAGGCTATTAATGATGAGCTAGATGAGTAATAACATGTGGGTATTAGTGGACCTTCCTTAGGAATGCAAACCCATATGGTGTAAATCAGTGTTAAGAAATAAATTATAACCGATGGTCTATAGAAAAATTTAAGACCAAACTAGTGGCTAAGGGTGACACTCAAAAATAAGGTATTGATTTCTTTGATATATATCCACTTGTAAGTATGATGGTCACAGTAAAAACCACTTTCTTGTTCGGTGACTTTAAGGAGAAATTTATATGGAACAACCAAAGGGGTTTAAGGTTCCAGGAATGCAAACTAAAGTGTGTGAGATTGTGAAGTTCTTGTATGGTTTTAAACAAGCTCTTAAACAATGCCATTGAAGATTTGATTGCAGTTTGGTCATGCATGATTTTGTTATGAACAACAGTGATAATTGTGTCTACTTTAAACATAATTGTAATGGTTATGTGATCATCTATGTTTATGTTGATGACATACTTCTTTGGTATGAATGTGAATGTTGTTACTACCGTGGAGTCTTTCTTGAGTTCATGTTTTGGTATGAAAGATCTAGGTGAGGCTGATGTGGTGCTTAGTGTGAAAATAACTAGATCACTTGAGGTTTGGACTCTAAGTCAATCTCACTACGTGGCAAAAATATTTAAAAAGTCTTGTCTTTTTGATAACACTCTTATTGAGACTATATGATTCTTATATTCGCTTGGAAAGGAACATAGGTGACAATGTATCATTGGTTGGATATGCCAAAATGATTGGAAAGGTAATTTTTTTGGTGAATTGCACTCCTTTGTGATATTGCCTATTGCATTAGTAGATTGAAGGGGGAAGGCTGTGTACATCCACCCCCCAGACCCTGTGTAGGCGGGAGCTCTTGAGGCACTGGGCATGTTCCTTTATTTGTAGATTGAGCCACTATACCCATAATTCGAGTAATGAGCACTAGGGTGCTCTAATTAGACCATTGAGGTACCTTCGAGGTATGTACTATGGATTGGGGTTCACGTTATAAATGATTCTCAGTGGTTTAGAGGGATATTGTCATACTAATTGGATATCTAATAGTAATGAAATTAACACTATAAATGGCCACATATTTATGCTTATTAATAGTGTTGTGTCATGACTTTTGAGGCTAAGCTTCAGGCTCTTAATAATGTCCATATCTAGTTATGGTGGTGTGGGGTTGCACACCTGATTTACACATTTACAGGAATGTGGGGTTGTTAATCATCCTTTGCTAAGAGTGCGGGCACACTCTTTCGAAAGTTCCTAATTACCTAGGTATCGGGTATGTTTGTATTGCAAAGTACACTTCAACGAAAATCACATAATTTGTGCTCTTCACAATGGCCATTCAAGTTCACCTTGGTGGTTGTGAGACATGCATACTTGCAAGGTATTGGTTCAAATCCAAAAGGCATTGGTGCCATCAAGTGTGGGTCTTCTTACTCAATAACGTGTGTCTTCCTTTTGACAAAATTGAATCGTCAGGGAAATTTTTTTGGGGGGGAGGGGGGGGGGGGGGGGGGGGGGGGGGTTTGCTTCAATTTTATTCAAACTCCCTATATGAACACAGAAAATTTGGAGGTCTGAAAACCTCCTCATATACGCCCTTTCACCTTAGACTTAGTAAGTCCTATGGGGCTAGAGGGGGCTTTGTGGGCCATACATGGGTGCATGCTTTGGTCCACTGTTCTAGGCTGGACTGGCTGGTGCATCGGGGTGTGGTTTGATGTGGTCTTTTTTGGACCTAGACTTTTCCTTTCAAGACTATTACTTTTATAGACAATGTGATAGTCGAGAACGTGGGAAAGACCTTTGTTAGCCATTACTCCTTGTTCAAGCTCAAGGTTGTAGGTTCCAGCTCAAGATCTTGATATCTGACTGATCAACCTCCCACTCCTTCAATTCCTACACTTTTTTTAATTGAGGCCAGATTCTTCAATCTTGCATGTCCTTCCATTATTTCCATATTGAGGTAGGACTTTTCACTCACATTCAATGAGTAACAATTCGATTCAAATGGAGAAAGTTCCTCTATCAATAGAATGCTTTAGGGGGTTCCTTTTATACACAAAAATTACTCGCATCCTTCACCTCTTCCCTTCTCTCCTTGAGTTCCTTTGAATTCCTTGTTACTAAGCAAGTTGGGGCATACATTACAACTCATTATTCAAGAGTGCACTCTAGTGTTGGACATTGTTTTAACCTTGAGAGTTGGAATGTTTGACTGCCAATTGATCCCATTTGTACAGCTGCGGGGACATAAACGATGCAGAGCAGTGGTGAACTCCATGGCGTGACAATTTCCTTAGTTTGATCTTTCCGCTTTACTTTTCCTTCATTTTTACATTAAATCGTCTTCTGTTGAGGTTGTCTCGCCTAGGTTCAAGGTCCTTCTATTTGAAGTCCCTTTGTCACTCCCTTCAAATCTTAATTCACCTATCTTGAGTTAGCTTTGTTTACCTCCACTTTATTTTTTTAATACTTATTTGTGTTATTTTCTTGACATGAATCTATTTCTCATTATCATATATATTACAATAATTAATCTAAAAATAAACCAATTATATGTCAATATTTTAAAAAAAATAACCCAACTCTATTTTCTAACCAAAAAATAACCCAACTCTATTTTCTAACCAAAAAAAAACCTAACTCTATTTTCTAACAAAAAAATAACCCAACTCTAACTTTTCACCAAAAAATAACCAAGCTTTAAAATTAATTTAAAAATAACAAAACTCTAAAAATTTGATCTAAAAAATACTGAATTGTGGTACGTGGTATGATGCTCTGACAATATATTTTTTCAACGTATTTTTAGTTTGGCTTGTTCTCTGTTGGGTTGCAAATGAGCCAAGCTAGCTCGTGAACCGGTTTGACTCGGCTCGTTAAGGACTCGGCTTGGGTTCATCTAAGCCCACTTGAGAGCTTGCTCGACTCGTTTAAGGGCGGCTCATTAAATAAACAAGCCAAATCAAATTGAGGCAGACTTGGCCCGAAAAGCTCACAAGTCGACTTGTAAGGCTCACGAGCCGGCTTGCTTATGAGATCATGAACTGGCTCAATTATTGGCTTGCATACCTACATTGTGGAATTGAGTTACATGTATGTATTTGTTGATATATTTTCAAAATGTGTAAGGTCTAATATGTTAAATATTGTTTAATATGTGTATAAGATGTGTTTGAGATTGTCCCGTTACTTGTTTAAGTGTTTAAAGCTTGTTAGAGGTGTGGTTGACACATGGGCAATGTGTATCGACACACAATTCAACAAAACCGTAGGAGAACAGCTGTGTGCCGACACACATGGCCCGTGTGTCGACACACTACCCTTTACAGAAGCGCATGGAGAAAAACTGTGTGTCGACACACAATCCCAACAATCTTACAATAACCTTGTGTGTCGATGTGTTTATCGATACACAGGTCTGTTTTTGCGGTTTGCTGCACAATTTTTTTCCGGTTCATTGTAGCTCTTTTTGCTTGGTTTTTTGGGACATCTTTCTTCATGATATACATATATATTCTCTCAGATTTCATGCTTGATTATTATTTGCATTCAATCTAAAGATTGAGAAAAGGTTTGATGAACAACACTAAGTGGTCTTGTGTTCTTGTGTAATGTTCAAGTGAATGTTTTGTTAAACACATTCAATCTCTCTACATCTCTATCAATCTCTCCCTTTACACATTCTCATTTCATATTAGGTTGTTGTTACATCCCGAGGATATTTCGTATACCAAAATAAACCTTAAGGAAAGTGATTACACAGTCTCAACACCTAAGACCTTTTGGTTACCTGGTTGCAAGTATTTTGTAAGTATTTTTAGATTTGTACTAACAATCTTAAGGTTTAGATTTTGGTTTTGGGATATGGCTTCATCACTTAGGGAACTGACAACCAATTTCATTAAGATGGACCAATTTGATGGCAGGACTTTCCACTGATGGCAGAAGAATCATGACTCTAAATGTGGTGTATGTGTTTAATACACCATTCCCATCCTCCGCTTCTCAGGAGGAGGGGACTTTGGCCGAGCAGAAGGCTAGACTGAAGTGGGAGAATGATGATTACATCTGCAGAGGGCACATACTGAATGGCATGACTAATGCCATGTTTGACATCTACTCGAAAATGCCGACTGCAAATGAACTACAGGACGCTCTTGAGGCACGCTACATGGCCGAGGATGCAATGAGCAAAAAATTCCTAGTTAGTTAATTTGAAAATTACAAAACGGTAGATGACCATCCTGTCATGAAGCAATTCCATGAAATCGACGAATTTTGAATAATTTCAAACAACATAGGATGAACATGAATGATACCATAATTGTTTCATCCTTAATTGACAACTTCCTCCTTCATGGAAAGACGTTAAAAAGAGTCTCAAACATAAGAAGGAAGATATGTCAATGGAGGAATTGGCTAACCACCTGCGCATTAAGGAAGGCTACAGGGTACATGATGACAACAAGCACCGCTCCGGTGATGTTGGGAAAATCAACATCGTAGAAGAAGGCCAGTCAGGCAAAGGAACCAAAAGAACGGGACACTTTCAAAAAAAGAAAACCGACAAGAGGCCAAAAATGGTCTGTTTATAGTGTCAAAAGCCTGGTCACTTACGTAGGGACTATTACTACCTTAAAAATAAGAAAAGGGGCTTGATCATCGCGCCAAAAATTCGAACAATAGGTTCGTGGCAATGATATCGAAAGTCAACCGAGTTGAGAGTGACAACTCTTGGTGGGTTGACTCGGGGGCCACGAGACATTTGTGTAAGGACAAGGGGTTCTTCACGACTTTTGAACCCATGGACAACGGAACCATATTGTTCATGGGCAAAGGGGTGACTATACCGGCTAAAGGGAAGGCAAAAGTTGATTTGCTTTTTACCTTGGGAAAAACCCTTATTTTAACCGATGTATCCGAATGTGAAGAATCTTGTGTCCGGTAGCCTATTAAATCGGTTTAGGTTCAAGTTGGTTTTCGAAGCCGACAAGTTTGTATTGTCGAAAAGAGGGGTCTTTGTTGGCAAAGGTTATATGTGTAATGGAATGTTCAAGATGAACGTTGATAATAAAATTCAAAAGTTTGTTTATATACTTGACTCGTCGTTTTTGTGGCATCAAAGATAAGGTCGTGTGAATTTCCGTAGATTGCATGAAATGGTTAATTCTTCGTTGATACCACACATAGATAAGATTGATGATAAGTGGAAAATGTTCATGTTAACAAAAATAACGAGATTTCTATTTTCCTCGGTGTAAAGAGAGACTAATTTACTTGATCTTATACATAACGATTTATGTGATTGAAGGAATACACTGAGTTTAGATGGAAAGCGATAGTTTATAACATTAATAGATGATTGTTCAAGAATTTGTTTTGTATGTCTCATAAATCACAAAGATGACTCGGTAGATAGATTTAAAGCATATAAAGCAGAAACCAAACTACACTGTGAGACCTTCCTCAAGCGCCTTAGGTCGGACTGCAGTAGGAATACTATGATCTTGAGTATTTCGAAACCATCGGAATTATCCATGAGATAACTACTACGTACACACCACAACAGAATGGTGTGGCTGAGAGGAAAAACAGAGCTAACTGAAATGGTCAACTCAATGTTGTCCTATTGTGGTCTCAGCGATGGGTTTTGGGGTGAGGCGATGTTAATGGCCTGTAATATATTGAATAGAGTTCCAAATAAAAGAAATAAGAAAACCTCGTATGAATTATGGAACAAAAGTTCCCCTAATTTGAATTATCTAAAAGTGTGGGGTTGTAGGGTAGTCGTTAAAGTTACTAAGCCTAAATATAAGAAATTAGGTGAAAGAGGCATTGATTGCATCTTTGTTGGATATGCACTTCACAGTAAGGCATATCGGTTTTATGTAATTGAGTCTAATAATTATATCAATGTAAATACAATAATAGAATCTAGGGATGCCACCTTTGATGAGAATATGTTTATCTCTATCCCTAGACCGAGTGATTATGTGCCGGTTGAGAGTGGCACTAAAGTGTCACATGATGATGTTCATCATGAGAAGAAAAATGTCCCTGGAAGTGCTCTAGAACTCCACATGAGTAAGAGAGCGAGGAAAGAGAAATCTTTCGGTTTGGACTTCTACACATTTTTGGTAGAAGGTTCGAGGAACGATGTGGATCAAGTGGTTCCATATTGTTGCTTCATGGAAGCTGATCCCATGACGTTTAATAAGGCGATGAGGTCTCATGATGCCTCCTTCTGGCCTGAGGCAGTAAATGATGAGATGGATTCCAACATTGATAATAATACCTGGATATTGGTGGATCTTCCACGAGGCAGTAGCCTATTGGATGTAAATGCATCTTCAAAAAGAAGATAAAAGTCGATAGAACAATAGATAAGTTCGAGACCCAATTGGTGGCTAAAGGGTTCACCCAAAAAACATGGGCTGGATTACTTTGACACGTATGCCCCCATGGAAACAATATCAATGATAAGGGTTTTGATAGCCCTTGCCTTAATTTATAAACTAGCGATTCACCTAATGGATGTCAAAACGGAATTCCTAAATAGTGAGCTAGAAGAGGAAGTGTACATGGAACAACCGCAGGGTTTTGTTGTTATTGGCCAAGAGAGAAAAGTATGTAAACTCATACGTTCTCTGTATGGGTTAAAGCAAGCCTCGACGTAGTGGCACCAGAAATTTGATCAAGTTGTTCTTAACAACGGATTCTTTATAAACAAATCAGATAAATATGTCTATTTGCAAGTTTGATAATGGCAAAGAGGTCATTACATGTTTGTATGTCGATGACATGTTGATATTCGATACTGATGTGGATCAAGTGGAGAAAACTAAATAGTTTCTCTTGGAAAACTTTGCTATGAAAGACATGGGTGAGACGAAGGTAATCCTTAGCATGAGGATTGTAAGGAATGGTGATACCATTTCCTTGATGCAGTCTCACTATGTTGAAAATGTGTTGAAAAAGTTCCATTTCATTGATTGTGCACGGATATCCAATCCAATGGATCCTAGTGTGAAACTAGTACCAAATGAGGGAGCTCCAGTGTCACAACTGAAGTATGCACAAGCCATTGGTTGTCTGATGTACGCCATGACAAGCACAAGGCCTGATATCGCCCTTGCTGTTTGAAAGCTGAGTAAATATACCAGCAATCCGAGTAAGATGCACTGGGATGCAGTGCATCGGGTACTAAAGTACCTTAAGAAAACTATGAACGATGGTCTTTCTTATGTAGGGTGTCCAACCATATTAGAGGGGTACTATGATGCTAGTTGGATCACTAATGTGGAAGATCATGCACCCACAAGTAGATCGGTATTTCTGATTTGTGGGGTGCAATTTCTTAGGGTTCCAAGAAACAAATTTGCATCTTTGATTCTACTATGGTGGCGGAGTTTATAGCTCTCGTGTCAGCGGCTAAAGAGGCCAAGTGGTTAAAGGATCTATTGTATGAGATACCTTTGTTACCTAAGCCGATCTCACCGATAGCTATCCATTGTGATAGTCAAGTTACGCTTTCTAGAGCGTACATTGATGTATATAACGGAAAGTCCAGACACATTGGTGTAAGGCTCAGTATAGTGAGACACCTTATTCAAGAAGGTGTTATCACTGTGGACTTCATGAGAACAAGTCAGAATCAAGCAGATCCATTTACAAAAGGCCTGGCTAGAGACTTGGTTCTAAAAACAAGTGAAGGGATGGGGTTGAAACCTATCATTATTAGTCGCCCATGATAGGCCTTCAACTCGAAGCCTAGTATGTTGCTAGGTCTCGGGTTCAATGAGAAAGACTTGTCATCTATATGACTACAAGCACTAAATGAAAATTTTCCATCCCGAGTGTGAATTGCTTGGTACCTACTTCAGAGATTCTAAGAGGATGAACTAGTGCTCTTAATGGACCTGGTATTAAAACTTATTAAATGTCGCATCGCAGGGACATGATCATTGAGGTCTACCTTAGTGTGTGTTGAAGTGCGGCCGCTTCAAAGGGGTGATTTTTGACTAAAGGTTTGGCTTTGAAACACTCACAAAGGGTACAGAACACAAGGCCCCAAATATGTCAATTTGAGAGTTCTAGGGTGTGTACAGGAGTATGCCTTGTGCGTGATTATATAGTCGGTTAGTCAAATGGGTTCTATGGTTCAAACCTTGGTATACCATTTTCGATCCAATTATGGTCTTTTCACTAGCTGGGGGTTCAATCGTGAGGCATTCGTTGATGCACAGTAAAACCCCCTTTAACTGAGATGTTAATTTTGAGATTGATTGTATTTTGAAAATGGTGGAGGAATGTTAATGTATTTCCAAAAATATGTAAAGTATAATATGTTAAATATTGTTTAATATGTGTATAAGATATGTTTGAGATTATCCTGTTACTCGTTTAAGTATTTAAAGCATGTTAGGTGTGTGTCGACTCATGTGCCATGTCTGCTGACACATAATCCAACATAACCGCAGGGGAGCAGCTGTGTGTTGACACACAGCCATTTACAGAGGCGTGCGGAGAAAAACCATGTGTCAACACACATAGCTTCGGCGAACAAATCTGTTTTGGCGGTTTGCTGCTGGGTTTTTTCCCGATTCATTGTGCCACTTTTTGCTTGGTATTTTCGGATGTCTCTCTTCATGGTATAAATATATATTTTCCCAGATTTTATACTTGATTATTACTTGCGTTGAATAAAAGATTGAGAAAAGGTTTGAAGAACTACATTAAGTGGTCTTGTGTTCTTGTGTAATGTTCAAGTGAATGTTTTGTTAAACACATTCAATCTCTCTATATCTTTATTAATATCTCCCTTTACACATCCTCACTTCATATTTGGTTTTTGTTGTATCCTCGAGAATATTTCATATATCAAAATAAACTTTAAGTAAAGTGATTACACGGCCTCGACACCTGAGATCTTTCAGTTACTCGGTTGCAAGTATTTTGTAAATATTTTAGGATTTGTTCAAATAGTATTTTTTATTTTCAATTTTCATACGTGATTTATTTTATCACCCTTTCTGGAAATCCAAGTAACAATAATCATAAAATAAGCCTAATAAATGAGCTTAACAAGCCTGGTCAATGAGTGTAATGAATCGGCAAAATTCAATGAGCCAGCTCGCCAAATAATCAACCCTAAAGGATACAAATACCGAGTTGGTCTCATTTAGTAAACGAGTTGAGCTGAACACAGATATGCGGCTCAGTTAGATAAATGATACGGATACCAAGCTGATTTTATTTAGTTAATGAGCCAAGCCGAGCAAGCTATGGTTTGGCTCAGCTTGGTTACAACCCTAGATTTGTAGTTATATTTCTCTGTTGTTTTGCTTATCCTGTGCCTCGGGATATTATTTTTTTGTAGGATCGTACTCAATTATTGAAAAATATATTTTTAGTTTGGTTAGGTAGAAAAAGAAATCAAGCCAAACAAAAAATACACAAAAGAAAAATATATTGTCAGAGCGTCATACAATATGCCATGTTTAGCCACAAATTCATTATTTTTTAAATTAATTTTACATTTTAATTATTTTTTCGTAGAAAAGTTAGAATTCGTTTTTTTTTTTTTTTGTTTAAAAAATAGAGTTAGGTTATTTTTGATAGAAAAGTTAAGTGTTAGGTTATTTTTTGATATAAAAGTTAGAGTTAAATTTTTCTTGGTTAGAAAATAAAATTGGGTTCTTTTTGACATATTTTCCTATAATTAGATTATTTTTAGCTTAGTTATTATATTTATTACATAAAGATAATAAATGTAATAATTAAGCTAAAAAAAATCTAATTATTGGTCACATGGGAATCAAAATGCGTGTTCCATGTGAACTTTTTTTTTTTTTTTTTTGGTCCAATGATCCATGTGAACTTAATTTTATATTTTTCTAACAAATGCATGATGTGCCTTTTTGTGAAATACACGGCGGTCAATGTCGATGCGCATCCTTCGAGGCAAAAAATGGAAATAAAATAAAGCAGAGGAAATTATCACGTTGCACGTAAAACGAGAGTTTTAGAAAAGACGTCGATCTGAACTTGATCTGTTTACAAATAGTTTGTTCATCATGTGTTTAGAGGTACAAGAGGTCGATTAATTGTATCTTATTTTTATTATAATCAATGTTTTTATAACAAAGCAAAATTTATACGAAGTTTAATTTCTTGTATTTTATTGATAATTATAAGAATGATGTTCTATTATTTTATATTCGGTGACGAACTAATTAGAGGGTTAATTTTTCAAATAATAGGTTAATCTAGGGGGAAAAAAAAAGTATATAGTAGCTAGTATATTTAATAGGATAATATTTGTAGATATCGCTCTTTGAACTATTAATCAAAATTAAAGTAGCTATCAAAATTTTTTGTAAGAATATAATGTATAATGGGTTATAATTGTATATATTAAGCCTATTGGACTTATCATGTATGTACTCTATACAACACAACAACCCAGTGCCTCAAGGCTCCCGCAAAAGCGGGGTCTGGGGGGATAGATATACGCAGCCTTCCCCCTTCTGGGGGAGGCTGTTTCCAAGGACACCCAACCTAAATTGATAAATAATTTAGATAATTGAATTTAAGTATAATTTTTTTAATTTGAAAGTTAATTAGACACAAAATGAAGAGGGTATGATAGGTATAAAGCGGAGCAGGGCGGGGTGGGTACAATCCATACCTATACCAGCCCCATACCTGTGACAAGTACACTCAACTCATACCCGCTACCTGCCTCACTTATACCCATACCCATTCCAAATGGGGCAGCTACCTGTGGATAACGGGTTTTACTCGTACTATTGCCATCCCTAGTGTCTCATTGTGTGGCTAAAAATAATTTTAAGGGTAGGTGTTCTCATTCCTGGTGAGGCGTCATCCCCGATTATGTATTGGCTTGTCTTTAGTGGGACCTTTCTATGTCTATGTAATTTGCCTTCAAGCTTTATATTGCCCAAAAAAGGTCAGCTGCAAGTTAAGCATGGTCTGCTGCGGTGCATTTAAAATATTGAAATCTAGCATCCATATAGAGTTAATGGGTTAAGAGATGAGAACTAGCTCTAAGATGACAAAGCAGGCAATTGACCTAAAGACAGATCACAAGCCATCAAGAATATATACCTCGTAAACAGAGAGCAAGATATGGCTTGAAAATTACGGGTTTCAGCCTTGGAAAGAGCCTCTCCACAGTACGGGTATAAGACCGTGTAAATCTGACTTTCCACATAACCAATTCTAACAGAAGCCTAATTTAGTATTGGAAAGAGCCTCTCCACAGTACTGGTATAAGATTGTGTACATCTAATTTTTCAAATAACCGATTTTAATAGGATTTGTCCAAGCTGACACAGAAATAGCTTTTGGAGTTGCATATATGATTAAGCTTTAATTCATCCAAAAGCAATATAACCTTACGAGAAAATCCCATTCCATCGTTTACTACTAGGTCCCACAACCAAACAATTAGAAAGTCTAGCTTTCAGCCCTATGTTTGCAACAACTTTGAATAAACCACCATGGGATTATTAATTTTGTGCTCATTCATTAGTTTTTGCATGTAAATACATTTATAGATATAGTTCAACCAATAAAATATTTTATTTTATTTTTTACATTGGTAAAGTCTAGGGGAGAGAGAATGTCAGATTCGAACCCGTATCCCCGGGGTGCCGTTGCCACCCCAACCACTAAGACAAATGGGAAACCGGAATAAAATACTACATATATGGATAATGGAGGTTTCTTATTGGTAGCCAAGTGAGACTAGATCAAGGAGATTTCAACCTAGAACCTTTTGTCCCATGACCTCTCTCAACCTTTAGTAGTGTGTTTACCATGGCACCCATCACATAACTTCTAGCTCAGAAACAACTACATAATGGCCTTTATTTGATTTCATAAATTTAACTCCTCCACGTTCTTCAATCATCGATAAGTTTTAACAAAAGCTAAATGGATCACACACAGTTGCACGAAGCAAAAGTAGGAGCAAAAATGGGGGCCAGATCGAGAATTGCATTAATTTTAACCTTTCAAGCATAATATTTTTCAAATAAAGATAATAGTAAGCACCAATCAAGAAAACCGTGTTCTACATGTATAGTCTTTAGAGACTTTAATCGATAATAAAATTCCATCTAAGATAACAGTCTCTTCTTAAGCGATATAATTAGCCACTAAGTCATCAAATAAGGCTAGTGAAATGAGTCAATCTACAGAAGGTATCTTTTGTATCCAAATGATTCAACCACCGTTTGAATCACATTTCTCTCAATTATGAAATCTGTTTCCATCACACACTTGACTTCAAAATGCATAATCGAATTTCTAACCATGATATGTTACCGTTTTAAGATTATCTTGCAACTATGATCGCACTTAGCCAACAAGAGTTATGCCGATTCCAGACTTTCCATTAATCAGGTTTTAACTAATAAAGGCTGCAATCATGTCGCATTGCTAATTTCAATATTTTGAGCAAGCAATCAAATGATAACAAAAAGATAGTTATGTTCCAGATTTGGGATCGCTGTTTGCAATTACATCCAAAACACATATGCAGTGTATTTCATTTACTAACGCACATTTAAAATACATGTTTACATGTTAAAACCTATCAAAAGAGTACTGAAATTAATGATTAGACAACTTCCATTGGAAAATTTGAAAGGTAAAGCTTAAGAATACGAAGTCCTCGTAAAAATAACTAATGCAGCGAGCATCCCATGGCTTGGCCTTGGGGGGACCGGAAGGAGAAGGAAAGGTGCAAACTGGAGGCACTTGGCTTAAGCCAAGGAGTCTGCATGGAATAAGCGAGCTGGAAAGTAACCCATCCTGACTTGGCTCTACCATTCTTGGCGTGACCAATACTTGGCGCCACCCCTGGTCAGACACGGTTGAAGGTTTGCGTGATTCACGGCTTGATTCTAGGAGCCGGTTTCGATTCTTTCCGTTCATTTGATATCTTTCCCTTGTTTAGATTATCTCTTTAATTATCTTATTTTGAATTTGAATTTGAATTGAATTAAAATCTGTTATCTATATAAAGGGAGGTCAGGCTAGTTTAGAGAGGGACTTGAATTTGATTAAATTGTTATTTTCTATTCTGGAGATTTAGAATCCTTAATGTGTGAGCGAGCTAATTCTACCCCTCTTTATTTATTTTATTATCAGTTTTAATAAAATACAAAGGGAAGGCCATTTAACCTTCCCATACCCCCTTTTATCCCATCACGCGCTGCATCAATAACCCAATACAACCACCAACTAGTTAAGTCAAGCCTGCAGCCACTGATTTCGGGTACATCAAGCTCATGCTACGTTGCGCAAGCTCAAAGATAAGCTAAGACCGATGCTCAAAATGGCAATTACAGTTAAAAGAACCTAAGCTTTCTATACTTCACTATAAAAGTTCTTTCTGGCTCTTAGAGAGTTCATGCCAAAGGGGAAGTTCCGAGAACAACAAATTTAATTTAACAGTATAATGAACAATTTTCATGCGTCGGTCATTAGATGAATGTCCTAATCACTAAACCACACATGAATTATATTTGTATTCTTTTCTTCCCTTAAACAATTGAAGAGTGAGATGCTGTGAATATAAACCAATTCATTTCCCAAAAAATCGTAAATAGAAGAACTGAATACAAAGAACAAAGAACTCTGGGACACTAACCTTGAACAACGTGTCCAGTGAATCTTTCATGAATCTCTTGAATTAAAGAAATAATACTTTTTTCCCAAACGTAGTGAATTTTGGAAGCCCTAGGGTTTTTGCAATTGGATTGGGTAATCAAGAATCAATTTGATGCTTGACTGAGACAATATCATCCCTGTATGTACTCTATACTCTGTGTAAACATTATAAGTATACAAGATGGCTCCTATTCAAGGGTTACCAATTATTCCACATTTACATTCTTTTATGGTATGAGAGCAAATCCTAGCTCTCTCGTAAAAATAAGGCAAACCCTAGCCGTTTCTTCTTTTTCTCCAACCCTAGCGACCGGCACCGTTCCTCTCTAACCACCGAGCAGTCGCCGACACCGCCCTCAACTCTTTCTCTCTCATGGCCGACACAACCTCCTCCGCCACCACTACACCTGACGTAGTCCCGCTTCCTCCCACCGGTGGCCCTATACTTCCCACACTGTTTAGCATCTCAAACATTCGACATCAAATTTCTTCCACACTAAATCCGAATGATCCATCCATATATCTAGTCTGGCGTCATTCTTTTCTTTTTGTTGTAGAGGTTATACTGTGGATGATCACCTTGATGTCACTCCCTCTCAACCTGCTACATCAAATCCCCACTATCGTTGTTGAAGACAAATTGATAATCATCTTATTTCCTGGATACTTGGTACTACTTCACTCGACCTTGCTAGTGTTGTATGTGGTAATGATGATGATGTAACTGCTGCATCACTTTGGGGGTCTATCCCTCACTTTTTTATTAATTTTGCACAGTCACGCGTGTTGTAATTTAAGCATGAATTAACCAACATTAAGAAAATCAATCTCTCTATGTTAGCTTATCTCACGAAGATGAAATCTTTGGCTGATAATCTCAAGTCTGTCAATGCCTCTGTCACTAATGTTGATATAGTTCTAGTTGCTGTGGATGGTCTTTTTGATGAAAAGGATTTCAGTGCTGTTTGTACATCTCTTACGTCATGTGCTCCCTTCCCATTCTTTATCGAGGCCCGTTCTATGTTGATGAATGAGGAATCTCGTCTTAAGAATGCCAATGCAGGTACTTCATCTGTTCTTCTAGTAGCCAATGCCTCGGGTGCACACACAGCTCCTCAGCCGGTCATGGCCACACCAGCCGTACCAGCCCCATCGCAATCGTAAACCCTCGATCAGCAGGCAGATTTTCCTGCTCAACAACAGCAGTTCGGTTTTGGAAATCAGTATAGTAAAGGACGTGGTAACGGTCATGGTCGTGGAGGTCGTGGTAATGGCCGTGGTCGTGGTAGAAACGGTCGTGATTATGGAAATCAGTGGATGCCAAATATGTGTGGACCGAATTTTAGGGAGATGCCGTACATGCTGTTTATCCCACAGTTCACCATGCAATATCAGCCTCCTCAATTTGTTTATGCTCCCTCAAGTGGTAACGTTTCTAATCCACAATTTCATCCTGCAAATAATGTTTATACCACTGGCTATAGTTTCTACCTAGGGTTTGATGCGAGTTAGATCTCTTTACAATATTACTCCACCCCTACTCTTGGCCCTTCTTTGGTCATGGATAGCGGGGCATCCTCCCACATGACAAATAATCTAGGTATTTAACGTCCTTTTCTCCATATATTGGGTCTGATAAAATTTTAGTTAGTAATGGTGCTTGTCTTTCTGTTGTTGGTATTGGGTCTTGTTTCAGTTCTACTCGTACGGGTCGCTTTGCTTTAAACAGAGTTCTATTTCTTCTTAGCCTATACAAAAATTTACTTTCTGTTCGTTAATTTTGTTCAGATAACAATTGTCTTCTCAAATTTGACTGTTTTGATTTTTCTGTCAAGGATCCTAAACTGAAGTCAACTATCATCTTCTGTGTCAGTTTGGGATCTCTTTTTACAGTACCAGTATCACATACCATCATTACATTGTTTGTCTCTTCACGAGTCTCGTCTTCTCTTTGACATTGTCGCTTAGGCCATCGTGGAGAGCCAGTTTTGTCATCATTAGTCAAGAAAAATTTATTTCCTATTCCAGTCCTTTAGAATTGAGCTTTTTGTCATGCTTGCCAACTAGGCAAGCATAGTCGTTTACCTTTTCAGAAGTCTGTTTCTAGTACTACGTGTCCTTTTGACATTGTTCACTCTGATGTATGGACATCACTTGTTTTTAGTTTCAGTGCTTATAAATATTATTTGTTATTTTTTGATGATTATTCTCATTTTATGTGGATTTACCCTCTATTTCTTCAATCCCGTGCGCTTATCTTAAATTAATTTGGTGTGGAAATCAAATAGTTTTAGTGTGACAATGGGACTGAATATATTGATCGTGATTTTAATGGACTTTTTATAAAACGGGGTATCCTTAGTAGGGTCTCGTACCCTCATACATCCCAACAAATTGGGAAAGTTGAACGTATACACAGAACTATTGTAATATGATGTGCTCTCTCCTTTTTCAAGCTTGTATGCCTCTAGAGAATTGGGTTGATGTTGTTTTTGCTGCTACTCATATTATCAACTTATTACCCTCTACTGCTATTAAGAAAAAAGATCCCATATCGACGCTTACATAAATAAAAGGTTGATTATGATCACCTTTGTGTTTTTTGGGAGTGTCTGCTATCCTAATTTGACTACTAGTGCTCCACATAAACTTGCACCGAGGTCTTCTTTACGTGTTTTTCTGGTCTATCCACCGAACCATACGGGGTACAAATGCTTAGATCTTTCTACTAATAGAATCACTATTTCGAGACATGTTGTGTTTGATGAAACAGATTTTCCTTTCACTCGGTTGGGTACCTTTTCTCAAGAAACGATGACTCGTCTCCATCAGGTGTTTTCATCACCTCTTGCTTCTTCCCTTTTTGCTGGCACAGCCCTTGTTCCGTCCCCCGTAACACCACCACTGTGGGACGCCTTGCCATAGGTCACCACATCGATGCCCAGTCCGCTACATACTCCAGCCGAGCCCGATGTATCACGGGTCACCACACCAGTGCCCGGTTCGTCCCATGTTCCAGAGATGACCGATGCACCATGCCTGCCTTGGGATGCTTCCCCATCTTTTCATCCTATGGTCACATGTTCCAAAGCTGGTATTGTGAAAGCCCTTCTTAAACCTTCTATGCTTGCTCACACTATGCTACCCGAGGTTCCTTTCTCCTATAAGCAGGCTCTTATGGGCCACAATTAAAAGAACGCTGTGCGTGATGAAAATAATGCCCTTATTCGTAATTACACATGGGATCTTGTTCCTTCACCTGCTCATGGTAACATTATTGGCACTAAATGGGTTTTTCGCATTAAGCAAACTTCTACAGGTGAAGTTGAATGATATAAAGCTCGGTTGGTTGCACAAGGTTTTACACAAAGGTATGGTGTCGACTATGGTGAAACCTTTTGTCCTATTGTTAAGCGAGCTACAGATCACACGGTTCTAGCACTCGCTACTTCTCATCAATGGCCTATTTATCAACTTAATGTTAAAAATGCCTTTTTGAATGGTTGTCTTAATGAAGAGGTTTATAAGAAGCAACCTCTAGGTTTCATTAATTCTCAATTTCCTAATCATGTGTGCAAGTTAAACAAGTCTTTTTATGGTGTTAAGTAGGCACCCTGAGCGTGGTACAATCGCTTCACTTCTTTTCTATGCACGCTTGGCTCCACCGGTTGTAAGTCTAATTCTTCACTATTTATTTTACGTCGTGGCGGTGACATGGCTATAGTATTGGTTTAAGTGGATGATATCATTCTTACTGCATCTTCTACTATGCTTCTTCAAGCTCTACTTCGCTCCCTACGTTTTGAATTCGATATGACTGATTTGGGCCAGCTTAATTATATTCTTGGAATCTCGGTTTCACACTCTTCAGATGGCCTCTTCTTATCTCAGTCCAAGTAATTCTCACGATTTGCTTGATAAGATGAACATGCTCTCTTGCAAGCCTGTAGCTATACCTACATATTCCAAGTCTAAACTTTCAATAGATGATGGCGATCTCATGCCTGATCCTACCTTATATAGATCTACAGTTGGTGCTCTTTAATTAGTATCTTACTTTCACTCGCCCCGATATCTCTTATGTTGTGTAACAAGTATGTTTGTTTATGCATGATCCGTGTTTACCTCATTGGATGGAAGTAAACGCATTCTCAGATATATTAAGGGCACCATTCACTGTAGCTTAACCATTTCCCCTTCTCTTGTGGATCAACTTGCGGCATACTTTGATGCAGACTGGGTTGAATGTCTTGATACTCATCGATCTACATCTGGTTTTTGTGTTTTTCTGGGAGGTAACATTATTTCCTTGTCTTCTAAACGTCAGCCTACAGTTTCCCGCTCCAGCGCCGAGGCCGAGTATAGGGTGGTTTCAAATACTGTCTCTGAGTGTTGTTGGCTTCACTCTCTTCTTGGTGAGCTCGGTTTTCTTCTTCCACATGATACTTTACTTTATTATGATAATGTCTCGGCTATGTATTTGTCCACTAATCCTATGCAGCACAGTCGCACCAAGCATATTGAGATCAATATTCATTTCATTCTAGAGCGTGTCCACATGAGTCTTGTTTGGGTTCTCCACATCCCTTCGTCACAACAGATAGGTGATATATTTACCAAGAATTTGCCGCAGCAACTCTTTCTTCTATTGAGACACAACTTTTGCATTTGTTTATTTCCCACTTCGGTTGAGGCGGGATGTTAGAGTATAATATATGGTGGGTAATAATTGTATATATTAGGCCCATTGGGCTTATCATGTATGTAGTGTATACTCTGTGTAAACATTATAAATATACAAGAGGGATCCTATTCTAGGGGTACCAATTATTCCACATAATATATACAATTATAACCCACTATACATTATATTCTAACACTTTTAATTTCATCTAAAACATCATTTGAACTATTGGTTAAAATCAATGTGACCCCCAAACTTTAAAGTTCATCAAAGGCACCGCTTGAATTATTGATGAAGATTAATATAACCACCTCAATTTCTAATTAATATCAAAGATACCCCAAACGATTGAATAAAATTAACTTTAAAATTTATCAAATACAACCGAAACTATTATTAGAAAAAAAAGTATGTTACGTACCCTAACTTTTGGTAATCTATTTTTTATGTGCTCCAATATTTTAAAATATTTTAAGTTATACTAAAATTTCATATATTGTTTTCTAATATTCTGCATAACTCCATTAGTATTATTTTAAATTATGCTGGCGTGACCCATTAAATAAATAGGAAAAGTACCTTAAACATAATTTAACTATTATTTATATTTAAATTATTTAAAATATAAAATATTTTAAAAATTTTTAAATATTAAAAATATGAAACTCCATAAAGCTGCCGATAAATAATTTTAAAATTTTAAAAATAATTTTTATTTAAAATTTTTTTTTAAATTTGTTAAAATTTAAAACTATTTAAATATAAAGATATTTTTTCCCTTAGTTATATTGTTGTCTAAGTGCCATGCTAGCTTAATTTAATGGAAATCCACTGAAGTTATGAGGATGATACTTGCAAACAAGAGTTAAAATTTTTAGTTATCGTTAAAATATTTTAAAACTTTAGGACACTTAATGTTATCAAATCTCAAAATATATACCCAAACCAATTTTTCTTTGAGTTTTTTACTTATCTCGGATATCTTTGATAAAATTTTTGAGGTATGGGGATCAATTTGATTTTGCTTAATTGTTAGAGGGTGTCTTTGAATAAAATTAAAAAGTTGGAAGGTCATATTGATCTTGACCAATGGTTTATGGGGTGTGTTTGATAAAATTAAAAGTTCCGATATCACATTATTTTTAACCAATAATTCAAAAAATCTCTATAAACATCATCCAATTTAATACATAGAGTACATATTAGAAAAATATCTTAAGTAATGAGTGAGCAACCCTAAACACTTATTCAACTCAATTACGTGATGGGTAACACACAGGTGATC
Source organism: Simmondsia chinensis (assembly GCA_018398585.1). Lineage (NCBI taxonomy): Eukaryota > Viridiplantae > Streptophyta > Magnoliopsida > Caryophyllales > Simmondsiaceae > Simmondsia > Simmondsia chinensis. The sequence continues at coordinate 12,444,938 of JAGTTD010000013.1, forward strand.
GGTTAATTGTGCAAATGACGTTTTTTTTCTTAAATGAAAAGTTCGAACCCAATAAATGACAGTCAAAATGCCGATTACCAAGTCAATTATGTGCGCGCCCGTGTTCATTAACTCCTAAAAAGGTGGATGATATGCCTCGATGTGCATTATATTTTACAAGTTTTTATAATTACATTCATACAATATTTTCAGCTATTACATGTGTAATATTGCAGAATTTATGTGCATTTAAACTTGGAACTCAGTAAAGCAAGGACATCTTGAAAAACGGTGGAAAACAGGCTTAAAGTGACAAGCTTGGAGACCATGTTGAGAAATCCGACCATGTGTGGAAAAGAAGTACCCATTGGATCAAAATTTGGTCGAAAATAGTCTTTCATTGGGCACAGGGATCGATCAACCATACATTTACACAATCGACTAAGCTTAAAACGAGCAAAAGTTTAAAAGAAGGGTTTTTTTTTTTTTTTTTTTTTGTGCCAGATGACGAGCTAGAACTTCAATTAATAATCAATGAGAGAACAAATACAAGGAAAAAACAAAGAAAAATCAACTAGACGCTACCACTCACACCACCTAACTATTGAGCTTTATAGAGGAAAACAAAACGATTCCAAACTTGACCTATTATAAGTGTAACTAGAACCTGATCATTCCTCACTTTATCACTAAACAACCTACAATTACGCTCGTCCTAAATAGAATATACCATTGTCGCCAAAACTAAACGGAGAATTCTACTAACCCATCTTTTATTCTTAACTCGAGACACAAACCAATCAATTACTTCCCTGAAATTCGAGACAAAAGGTATACCAAAACGACCCACTGTAGATTTCCAAACAAACATCGAAAAAGGACACTCAAAGAAAATATGACCAATAGACTCAATATCAAACTTACATAGAACACATAGACTCAGAAGGGCCCAGCCTCATCAAATCCACCAGTCATCTGTGCACCAAGCTTCGTTTATCAGTCTCCATACAAAAAGAAGAGTATTTAAAACCCAAAGATATCAAATTCTAATGCCAATAGCACAAGAATCTCGTAGATCACTTTGAGAGTCTCGTTTTAATGTGTAATTTGACCCACAACTTCTTATGGATCAAAAGTTACGTAGGTTTTAAGTTGAGTGCGCAAACTATCAAAAAGGCATAAAATCGATTGACATTTCAGCCCTTCCCTGCTGCGTGCCCTGGGGCACATCGTAGGTATAAATAGAAGGAGAAGAGTTTTTGCTTGATACTGTTGGTTTTTTTTTTTCCACCTCTTCTTCTTCTTCCCCAAGCCGGTACGAGATGTAAGAGTTCTCAAACACTGAAGCACAAGTGGTTGGAGTCCCGGAGGATCAAAGCAAGAGTCAACATCAACATCAATCGTGGGATTCATCGTTCATGAGTTTTTCTTCACTTTTTTTTTTTTTTTAAATAATAGATTTTATGATGTGTAAACCTCCCATGGAGAAGTAGACTTGTGGTTCAGGGGTAAAGGACGGGTAGCCATCCGGATTTTAGATTTATATTTTATTGTCGACAATGATTTATGTTATGTTATTTTGGCATCCCTGTGGGGAGTTAGTTATTTTGATTGGTTTTCTGTGGATGCACTTGTAGCCATTTTTAGATTCCCAATTTATTCGCGTTCCATCTAAGTGCTCGTGCCCTACACTTTAACATAAGAGGTTTTCAAGCGTGGTTAGGATTGACGTTGTATCAAACACTGAACACAATATTTTATATTAGTTAAAATTGAATTAGGAGTGAGAAAGGAATTAAATAGTGCTATTGAGATAACCTATGCTATACCTAAAGTGATAAGATAGGTTATGTCAATAGACTAGGTCATTATCGTAAGCCTTCATTTAGGTGTTAATCCAAGCTTAGTGCTTGTAGCCCAAATCCTCTAAATCATTGTCATAGTAAAGTATAATAATGGGATTGAAGTTAAGCTACTCCAAATTTATTCCTTGAACTTGACACATTAATTTTCCATCTTAATTGCTTTAGTTTCATTAATGTTTGCCACTCGTGAATAACCGAATACGACTTTACATCGATTCCTTGCGGAGACGACACCCCGTATACCTACCACAGCAACATGACTTGCTCGTACATAGTTTTAAATACTTTTTAAAACTGCATCCATGCATATATATATATATGATGATGTTCTTATAAGAGGGCGACAGTGTGAGAGGGACGAATCCTAACCGTCTATTGTAGTGGATGGCCAAAATTTATTGGACATTAAAAAAATAACAATTTACCGCCAAAATTCGTTGAGTATTAAAAAAATAAAAACTATTTCCCTCCCTTATCCCTTCTTTCTTTCTGCTTCGTAAAGGGGTATGGGCCATAAATATATGTATACATTTAATATTCATTAAATCTTGGCCGTTACTCTAAGGGAGGGTCAGGATTCGCCCCTCTTCTGCTATAACCCTCTTATAAGAATGCCACTTTTATATATATATATATATCCCAAATTTTAGAGGTCTTCTTCTCTTGGATAATTAGAGACAAAGTCGTAATACAACACGGATAACTCATACAAATGAGACATGGGTCAACCCATATAAAAGGGGATCAAAAAGGGACAAAAAAAGACAACATCCCAATACCCAAAAACATAATTACAAGATAATTACAAGCAAAACCAACAAGTGCTAACTGGTTACACCACTACTAGAGAATTAGAGATCTTCTAATTATAGAGTTCTTGATTTTGCATAATATATATAGGGTTATTTATATTTTAGTACCCTATATTTTTAGAAATAATAAAAAAGAGTCTAACCTTTTTAAATTAATAAAAAAGTCCATAAATTTTGGTGTTTTTAAAAAAAAGGCCACTCTTTAGCGTTGTGGCATCACTTTCACTCAATAGAGCTGACATGACAACTGTTTTTTTACTCAATGCTAAGTAAACTAAAAAAAGTACTCTTCAGTATCCTTATTCTTACTTTATAAGCAATGTTGTATTATGTCGAAACTATCTACTTTCGTTTAGTTTGTTTAAAAACAGAAAACAATATTAAAAAGTATTAAACTGCAGCATAAAGAATTTTTTGGTAGTTAACTTTTAAATAATAAGAGAAAAGTATTAAACACCTATATAGGAATTAATTTGGAGTTTTATAATAAAAACAAAATATATATGATCATAAAATCTACTTTAAAAAAACTTACTATATTTTACGTATTTTAATTAGGGTTGTTTACGTAAAATGTTCTTGCACTTTGTCTAATGCGCCAAAATAACCCATTTATTTTTAATTCCAACAACTTAATTCTCATACAAATTAATAACAAATTTTTATTGTTGTTTGAGCACAATAAATGTGCACACAATACAAACCGACACTTAAACCTAATTAAACTCGCTCGTGATCCAACCGTTAAATTTTTTTTAAGCATCTTCACATTGATTTTACAGAAGGACAAAATTGATTGGGCTAAATTAATTTTAACTTAGAACCACAAGTAAAATTAAGCTAAATTAATTGAGCCATTGATCACAAAATAAAAAAAAGAGCCTAATTAAATTGGTCATACTTTAAAATTAACATCAAAGTGGAGAAAGTTTTTTTATCGGTTGAGTCACAAAGCTTCTAATATGATCAAACGATTGAAAATATGTTATCAACTTGTACAAGGACTAAGTTGATAATATTAAATGCAAAATGACTACATTGACAGATTGGACGAAGTGCAAAAATATTTTACGTAAATAAAGATAATTTAAAAATCGTGCGCGTGCACACACACACACACACGCACACATACATGCACGCACGCACGCACACGCACATGCACACGCACACGCACACGCACACACGCACGCACGCACACGCACCACACACGCGTGCGTGCACACATACACACACACATTCTCCTCCATTGCATAGGTTCAAATCAATTCCTATATGGGTATTCAGTTCCAAATTAATTCTCATATGGATGTTTAATGACTTTCTTTTACCATTAAAGAGTTAAATACCAAAAATATTATTTGGGGTATTGTTCAATGCTTTTTATGTATTTTGTCCTTGAAAAATATAGTTGTTGAAGAGTATTTTTGTCATTTTACCGTAGCACTAATAAAATGATACTTGTAATGCCAAATCTATTGAAGGAAAATGGCATCATCATGCTTGAGAGAGACCTTTTTTTATTAATATAACAAAAACTCAATGGCATTTTTAATAGCTCAAAGAGGTTGTGGTCCTTATAAGAGGACTATTTAAATAATGCATATACACATATTGTTGAAAAATTCATACAATCAACACAAGTGAAAGAGTGATCAACAAAACAATGAAACCTCAATACACTAATATTTACGTGAAAACCCTCTCTCAACTAGAGGGAAAAAACAGGGGACCCAAATGGGTGCCTCAGTCCGCAATAAAATTAAGGATTATATTCTCTAATTATAACCCCCAACCCCATAAAATCATCAATCCTCATCATTACTGTGACTATTACATAATAAATCACCAACTCTCTCAAAGTGTAAATGCAGCATGGCGAATCACCAAGCCTCTCAAAGTGTAGCTTCTGTATGGCAAGTCACCAATCCTTTCACAACGTAGTTTTGGATAGAGGAAGCTACAAACCCTCATCAATATGTCTCTATCAAGATACCTCTCAACATCAATCTCTGGCACTCTTTTACAGAACTGCTCCAATCCTTAACATTTGTACTCTCTCTCTCTCTCTCTCTCTCTCTCTCTCTCTCTCTCTATCTTTCGTCTCCATCTTTAACTTTAAACCCTATTTATACTGAGTTACCTAAATCTAATTTGATTCAAAATATTAAATCAAATCAAATCAAATTAAGCTTATTTAGGTAACCTAAATATAAATTATATCTCACTGTTATGATTTACGCCTAATTGTCTATTAATTCAATTGTGGGTTTTGGCAGGGAAACGTAGTTGGATTAAGGAAAGTTGGGCTGTTAGTTGATAGTTAAGTGGCTAGGCTTTCTTGTCAGTAAAAAAAGGGTAGTTTCCTTAATTGGCATATAAAAGAAATATCTTGATTGCAGTATTATTCTATTCTCTCTTCTTGTTCATTCTCATCTCAATCTCATAGTTTCTTCATCTTATGATCTTGTATCATAACATATTGGTATTAGAGCACTTTCTTGGAACCTATGAAAAATTTCTCAAGCTGGCTAATGGGAAGAAATTCGCAGCAACGTCAATAGGAAATCACTAACAAATGGGCCAATTTCAGCAGCAACTTGAAGAATTGGTAACTATAATTGGAAACTTACATCAGTCACAGGAGAAATTGCAGTAGTAGCTGTTAGGAATTCAAGAGAATGTGAATTATAAGGAAATTTAGAAAAATACTTCTACAATATAATCTAATGTGAGGCCACCCAAACCCTTGCTTCCTTTCCCCAAGCTTCAGAAGTAGGTTCGCAAAGTGATTCAACATGGATAACCACCCTTTACTAGAAAACCAAAAGTTGAGATATATTCCTTCGATGGAGAGCATCCTGAATCTTAGCCATGCAGATATGAGAGGTTATTTTAGTTCTATGGGGCACTTGAAAATAAAAAGGTGGAATGGCTCTGGATGTATCTCCAAGGAGACCATGATATTTGGTTTCATAGCTTGATAACAAGCAAGCCTGATCTGTCATGGAGGGAATTTGTGGAGGAGCTCTGTGACAGATATGAAGCTTAGGGATGTGGTTGATCAATTTGAAAAACTGACAAAAAATTGGGTATGTCAAGGAATACATGACACGGTTTGAGCATCTTAAATCCTAGATGATGGTAGCGAATCCAGGGGCAGGAGAGGGCTACTATGCTTCCAGTTTTATCAGTAGGCTCAAGCCTAAAATTGAGAACTTGGTGAAAGTATTGAACCCACAATCATTATCCACAGCTTACTCTAAGCCAAGCTCTTCGAATCTACACTTGAAGTGTTAGGAGAAGGCAGTTCTAAGAGCAAATTGTCAGCAGTTCAGTTTAGTAGTTTGGGCAATTCAGCTGCCACTACATATGAGGGTAAATCCTCTTATGCCAAACCCTTGAGAATAGAGGCTCATAATCTTTTATTTAAATGCAATCAGAAGTACTTCTTCGAGCATAAATGCAACCCAAAACACCTGATTTCATTTTCTGGAATTGAGATGAAGGGTGTTAATGAGGACAACACTACATTAGAGTCCTTAAGTGAGGTCTTAGCTGAGGCAGCTGAGGATGAGGTTGAGATTTCATTCCATGGTCTCAATGGTGGAGGGACACAATATTATACGCATCAGAGGAATGACCAAACAATATCCTCTCTTAATTCTTACAGATAGTGGGAGTACCCACAATTTCTTGGATCATAAGGTTGCCAAGAGAATTGGCCATGAGTTAGTGCAAGCTTTGGCCTTATCTGCCATTGTGGTTGATGAAAACACTATGCTAATGCAGACTAAATGCAGGAAATTCAGTTGGAAAGTGTAGGGACACCGATTTGTCTATGATTTCAGAGCATTGAAGTTGGGTGGATGGGATTTGATGCTTGGTGTAGATTGGATGAAGACCATTAGTCCCATAACTTTTGATTTCACTAGTCTGCCCATGTCTTTTGAGAGTTTGGGTAGTACAATTAAGCCTCAAGGAGTGATGGAACAGGTTCCTGGAAGGCTATAAGTCGCGGAGCTCTTGCTGGAGTCCTAAGGAAGGGGAATTATCAATGGATTGGCCAACTTCATTCCATCAATGCTAAGACTTTGAAGCTCCCAGTAGTCTTTGACCATCTTTTACTTAGATTGCTTCAGGATTACAAGGATATATTTTAAGCTACCTACCTGCCTTCCCCCTAAAATAAGTTTGGACCATGCAATTCTTCTCAAACCACTCTTCCTTTATAAACCTCATACCATATAAATACCCACATGCTCAAAAGACTGAACTGGAAAAACAAATCGATGAACTATTAAAGATTAACTTCTTAAGACCTAGCCATAACCCGTTTGCTTCACTAGTTATACTTGTTAAAAAGATAGACGGAACCTCAGGAATGTGCATTGATTATAGACATCTTAATGCACTAACAATCCAAGCTAAATTTCTAATTCCCATTATTGATGATCTCTTGATAAGCTCTTTAGTTATTAAGTGTACTCTAAATTTGATTTAAGCCAAGGTTACCACAAAATCAATGTTAAAGAAAGTGATATTCCGAAAACCGCCTTCAGAACTCACCATGGGCATTTTGAATTTGTGGTTTTGCCCTTTGGCTTAACCAATGCCCCAGCTACTTTCCAAGCGCTCATAAACTCAATCTTCAAGCCCTACTTGAGGAAGTTTGTTCTTGTTTTCTTTGATGATATCCTAGTATATAGCCTATCAATGTCATCACACCTAATCCATTTTAGACTTGTTTTTAATACCATGACAGCTGATAAATTGTTTGCCAAGTTATCAAAATGCTCCTTTGCCCAAACTCAAATAGGACACTTGGGTCATGTTGTGCCCAAGGAAGGGGTAGCTATTGACCCATCAAAAGTGCTAGCTATGAAAGAGTAGCCAGTACCCTCTACACTCAAAGCCTTAAGGGGTTTCTTGGAATTGATAGGATAATGAAGGAAATTTATTTGTGGCTATGGAATTATAGCCAAGCCATTGACTGAGTTGTTAAAGAAAGATGGTTTTCATTGGTCTACTATAGCCTAAGGTTCATTTGGCAGGTTGAAATTAGCTCTATGTGCAACTCCAATTCTAGCAGTACCAAACATTGCTGAGCCATTTGTACTAGATATTGATGCATGCCATAAAGGAGTGGGAGTTGTTCTAATGCAATGCAATAGACCAATTGCTTACCTTAGTCAAGCCCTCAGTACAAGACATCAAGAGTTGGCAATCTATGAGAAGGAATATTTGACCACTCTTATTGCAGTTTAGAAATGGAGACGTTATTTGGAAGGGCATCATTTTTTATAAGGACAGACCATGAAAGTTTAAAATACCTTTAAGAGCAATCGATTTTCACTAGAGTGTAGAAAAAGAGGTTAATGAAGGTGAATGGGTTTGATTATTCAATTCAATGCAGAAATGGAAGGGAGAATGTGGTGGCTGATGCTTTGCCAAGAAGGGATGATGAGTGTTCCAAGGCTTAGTTACAGGCCAAATCAGTTGTTAAGACTTCATGAAGGAAAAATATATATGATTCTTATAGTAGAGATTCTAGTACTGAAAACTAGGTGCAAGCACTAGCTGTCAATGCTTCATTTGTTACAAATGTCACACTCTGTAGTGGTTTTTTGAAAGTTAATGGCAAGATCTACATTGGTAGTAGCACTAATCTTAAGCATTAATTGTTTATAGCATTCCATTCTTTTTTTTTTTTTTTTTTTTTGGGAAGGGGGGGGGGGGGGGGGGGGGGGGGGGATTCTTGGATTTTGGGAACATATAAAAGGATGAAGCAGTGGTTAATGGAGCAACATGAAGCAAAATGTGATTGAATGGGTTCAAAGTTACGACGTTTGTCAAAAAAACAGGAGTGAGCACTGTCCTTACCCTAGATTGCTACAAGCCTTACTCATCCCTGATTTGGGTTGTGGTTGACAGTTACAAAACACATACATTTCTTTGCCTTGGCTCATCCAATTACTACCTTACAATGAGCAAATTTTTTCATTGATTCCAACTATAAGCTCCATGCCCTACCTTAATCAATAGTATCTGAGAAGGATATGTTGTTTAAGAGTGTGTTTTGGCAAGAACATTTTAAGACTCCTTGGCTCTTCTCTCAACCTCAGTTCACCTTGTCATCCACAGTCCGATGATTAAATCGAACACTGGAATCGGTGTTTAGAACAGTGTTTTAGGTGTATGACTTTCCAACATCCTAATCAATGGCATAGGTAGCTTGCCTTGGTTGAATTTTGGTACTATACCAACTTTCACACTTCATTGAACACTACTCTTTTTTGTTTTTTTTTTGGGCACTTTATGGATAACTTCCTCCGGTGCTAATACTTCAAAGAGAAAGTTGTTCACTTATTCCAGAAGTTCGGGACATCATGCACACCGAAGCTAGCATTAGAAGGCAGCTTAAAAATAAATTAGTAGAAGCCCAATCCACAATGAAGCTCTATATAGATAAACATAGGTAAGATAGGGAACTACAGGTGAGAGATTTGCTTTATCTCAAATTATAGCCCTATAATCAGTCCTTAGTGGCAGTACGAAGCAATGTTAAGGTGTCAACTAGATATTATGGTCCTCATACAGTCCCGCAAAAGATTGGATCAGTTGTTCATCGTTTGCCTCTCCCTCCAAGAACCTATGTTCATCTAATGTTTCATATTTCAACATTAAAGAAGAAGATTGGTAAGGATGTGGTTCCCTTGTTATAGCCTCCCTTGACATTGGTTCCCCAGTTACAGCCTCCCCTGACATCAACTCAAGCACAAGTTCTAGCTGAGCTTGTGGCCATTTAGCAAGATGAATTGTTCCAAGAGACAATAAGGTTATGACACAAGTATTAGTGCAACGGTCAAATTTGAGTAAGGATGAGGCTACTTGGGATGATTATCACTTCCTTCAGAACCAATTCACTAATTTTGATTCTTGAGTCAAGAATCATCTCGTTCGAGAGGGTATTGTCATGATTTAGGCCTAATTGTCTATTAATTTAATTGTGCGTTTTGGCATGAGAAGTTGTTTGATTTAGAAATGGAAAATTGGGTTGTTAGTTGGTAGTTAGGTGGTTAGGCTTTCTTGTACAGTATAAAGGAGTAGTTTGTAGTCCTTAATTGGCAAGTGAAGAAATATCTTGATTGGAATATAATACTCTTCTCTCATTCTTCTTTTTCATTCTCATCTCAATCTCATGCTTTCTTCTTGTTATATGTAGTGTCATAACACTCACCCAAATCATATCCTAATAATATTAATCATTTTTAATTTTGATATAATTTATATCCTAACGCACACACACAGATATATATATATATATATATGGGAGTAAATTATAAACATTAGAGCTAAATAATGGAAATCTAGGTCATTATTTCTAATAAGAAGTGTGAAAGTAATTTTGAAGCATAGGCCTTTGACATAGATCTAATGATCACCATATACTTCTCTCGTCTCTTACCATTTATAAGAGTCATATACATACGAACAAAAAAATAATGACGGACATATATTTTCAAAGGTGCAGACTGTAACAACTAATGCTATATATAAGAAACAACAGTTCAAAAAATACAACTAATTTGAAGACAGATAATGACCATTTGTCTCTCTAAGTGTTTTAAATGTACATTGATGTCTATTAAGAATAAGAACTCCAGGTATAAGTAAAAATGTCAATCCCCACATGGAAGGTGTAGAAAAGAAGACCATTTATAAACCTAGTAGGTTATTCCAACTAATGTCAATTTATTTTAGAATGGAATCCTACTTAGGCTTATATGTGAATCTTATGTGTGCCTACTCCGTGGGTTCGGCCTAAAGACCGGGTGAAAATTCAACAATGTCTATGCATAAGAGATAAAATTCTAGTTGTCAATTACATTAAATTAGCTCTTCAAACAAGAAATAGTATTAGATTAATTGTCATTTTGGTTTTGTTAAGCATTGGCGCACATGCATGGCAGAAAATTCCTTTCCACGAAGGAGACAGCTTGGAAAACGACAGTGCATGAGAAACGCTGTAGTATTATATGTCAAAATTGCTAAATATACAAAAACTATACAGAAATGTATAGAAATATTAAAATATGCGCTGTCCTATAAAATTTTAACCTAATTGCCAACTAAAAGTTTTAACGTATTCCGGTAATTTTTATATTCTTTTTCTTGTTTTTTGGTCAAATTATGCCCTTTTTCAGCACCCCCATTAATTGGGAGTCTCATATTGACGCCTTTCCATTCCGACTTTTTTAACAATTTGATACTCTTGTTAAAAAAAAAATTTAGCAATTTAGCACTTTTAGAAAAATATTAAATAAAATGATATAATTTACTGTTTACTTATCGTTGCACGCAACGACATACATAATTTTTTAAATTTAAGTAATTCTTAAATTAAATTAAATTAATTTTTTATTTTATAAATTGAATCACTAAATACATATACCTTTTAAATTAAAGGTATATGTTTATTATTATTTGAATTATTAATAATGAAGATATAAATGAGGGACATATTTAAATAAGAAGATTGTGGTAACCTAGGATAAAAAAGGAATTGAGATAAGAAGTAGAAGAAAAGAGATGACAAATAGCGACAATTAGGGATGAGAAGAGAATCAATTTCAATATCAATCAATGAATCTAATTACAAGAACAATCTAACTATTTATACTCAATGCTTAGTCAAGTCAGTTGGACTAAAAATATCTAACCGAACAATGAACTTAGACCAATTTAACCGACTTAACTAAATAAGCCGCCAAAAGCTAAGCTTCTAAGCCTTCCCGCCAAACCTCTTATTCAAATATTTACAATGAAAGCAACTACTCAAGACTCTAAGTTTCCAAATCATGACAATACTCCCTCCTTTAGGGCATTCTTAACTCAAGAATGAAAAGAGGGAAACTGGCTTTGGATGAACCTCAAATCGTCCCAAGTAGCATCGTCAGGGTCCAAATTAGCCCATTGGTCTTTCTACCTTGCTACTGAACCACACTAGAATCCAGGACTACTGTAGGTTCTTTCACAATCTCACCACTTACTGCTGCTTCTAGATGTTGCTTCTGGAGAGGCTGCTGAGCAAACTTTGCCCTCTGCAACGTGCTTCTTCAGAAGAGATACATAGAAGAAAGAATCAAGAGGTAACTCCAGCTTGTAAGTAATACTTCCCAGCTTTTCTAGCACTTTATAAGGCCCAAAGCAGTGAGCACTCAACTTAACATTCCTGCACATTGCCATAGTCGATTGCCTACAAGGCTGCAGCTTCAAATACACCAAATCTCTAACCTGGAAGGACTTATCGGCACGCTTCCTAGCAGCAAAAAATTTCATTCTTGATTGAGTCAGTTGCAAATTGCCCTTCAATTGCTGCACCAATTGCTTCCTTGGAACTAACAACTCATTAACTTCACTCACAGAAGAAATAGTCACTTGTAGCAACATTGAAGATGGAGGATCATAGCCATAGAGTGCTTTGAAGGATGTTGTTCCCAAAGCTGAATGAGCATGTGTGTTGGGTCAGGTCAATAAAAGTTAAGTTAAAGTAATTATATTTTAACTAAGTCTGGAACTTTTAGACGTGTCCAAAGAGATTAAGTTCATTAGATTGGATCTGAATGGATCTACAAGTATATAAAGTCAAGTGGACAAGAAGGAAGAGACCTTCAAGGCTAGATTGATAGCAGTGGAATAATGCCCTATAGGAAGGAATTGTCTTTGACGAGACCTTCTAGCCAGATGCTATGCTTAAGTCCGTGTTGATGCGTCTCATATTTACGCATCTTTTAATTAATAGTTTAAGTACTTTGTACCCAATTAATTATAGTTCTACACTCATTTTGGCAATTTTTATGTTTAGCAGGTTTGAAATTAAAGTTTCAGAAATTGTCAAATTTTGGTGCAAATAAGTCAAATTCGATGCGTAAACAGTTAAATCAAGCCAATCGAGATTCGAGACAAGAATGTAAAAGCTTTACCCGAACCGCTATAGTACCCTAGCCGGCACTGTTCAGCGTCACCCACCTGCAGCCCAAACGCAGCCCTGTCATTGGCCCAAAACTCAGCTGGCCCAACCGACCCACACCTTCATCGTCATCATCGCCGGCCCTATTCAACCTCCGCACCAGATAACCGGCCCACTAGCACTATTCCGGCCCTCATACCCGAACGCAACGCGGGCCCTGTTCAGCACCGGTCCAGCTCCGGCCCACCAACAGCCACACCTGGATGTCCTCGGCCCGGCCCAACAGCACCGAATTAGGGCACACTTCAATTTAAAAAGAAGAGGAGGATCTTTGGTAGTGGCTGCTCGGTTTGGGGGACCACCCCTATTTTCTTTCTCTTTCTCTTTCCCTCAACTTTCTCTCTCTCTCTCTCTTTCAGATTCTTTTTTATTTTTAATTTTCTTTCTTTTTTCGTCAAATTGGAACGAGAGCGAAACTAGTGTGAAGACCGACATGAGTTCATTCACCTCCTCCTTCACCGGATCATCCTTGATGGAGAGCTAGCTTGCTCTCTGGGGTTAGATGAAATCTTAGCCTTTACTTTTGTTTACTATTAATTCGGGTTAATTTGATTGTTTACATGAATTGCTAGGTTGAGATAAATACTTTAAAATATTATATTTTTATTATTTATTCAATTGATATGATTATTGAGTTTGTAACCTTTAATTGTTGTTTTTGATATTTATAAATTAATTCTTTGTGCTTGTAGCCTTAGGATTAATTAATCAAGTAATAGTATTAACCGAATTATTAATTAAAGCCTATCTTCCCTATGCTTTAGTTAGATAGGGTCAATACATGATAACTAACAATACGTTAGGTAGAGCCTATTTTCCTTATGCTTTAGTTAGATAGGGTCAATACGCAATACTAACGACATTACCTTAGTAGGTTGAAGCTTGTAGCCTAAACCACTACCCGTGTAACAATCAATAATCCCAATTTAAGAGTTAACGAAAAAATAATTGGCTAACGATGGATTCGAAACCCTAGGTTCCAATTTAATACACCTTTTTGATTAGAAGTAGATTACTTTAGTTTAATTGTTGCTTCCTTAGGTTAAGTAATACAAAAACCTCTCAATTTTATTCAAATCAATTTAAGTCACGGAGTAAAATTTACGCGCTCTTGGTCCCTGTGGTTCGACACCCTCTCGCCCTACACTTCAATTTAGGTGTGTTTAATAGATAAGGTTTTATATTAAATTTTGATAGACGTAGAAAAATACATCAGTAAGGCTGCTCTTATACATTTTATCTCATTATGATGAGGTATGGGAATGGAAATCAAGATGATATTCTTTGAATGATCATCTTGAAAAAGTTATGCATATGATATAACCAAACAAGATTGTTGCCAAGAGTAAGGAGCATATAGTATGCAAACTAAGGAAGTCTATTTGTAGACTTAAATAAGCATCTTGCTTATTGATTAATAGATTCGATGATGGTTAATCAAGTCCTAAGGATTTGCGTCAATTGTTAGTGAACCATTAGTGTATTAGTGACATATAAAAGACATAGAGACTTTCTTAGTGTTGTATATGGATGATATTCTACTCATTAAAAATGGCATAAAATTGTTATGAGCTGTTTAAAGTTTTGTTTTTTCAGTTATCTTAAAAGTGAAAGACTTAACATGAACGAACTATGTTGTTAGGGTTAAGCTTTGGCAAGATTCTAAAGAAAGGATGTTGAGTTCATCATGGGTCGTTTGTTTTAAAAGGGAGTTTAGACGTTTGCTCCCGTTGCTAGAAAATAAGCTATTAGACACTTATGTGCCTTTGTTTCATTCAAAAATTTTGAAACTTATCAAATTAATGTGAAAAGTGCATGTTTAAATGTTTTATTAGAAAAGAAGTTTATGTTAAAAAATTACTCAATTTTTTGGATTGCAAATTTTTCAATCATGTTGATAAACTCAAAAGGCACTTTATGGATTGAAACAAGCTTCTAAAGCTTGGTATGAAAGATTGAGTTCTTTATAGTGCAACATAAACTTTCAAGAGAAGATTGAAACCACACTTTTTATCAAACACTCTAGAAATGGCATTCCCATTGCGCAAATATTTATTGAAAATATAGTTTTTAGTGCTACTAACCCCTCTATTTGTGAAGAATTTACAAATCTTATGAGTAGAGAATATGAAATGAGCATGATGGGAAAAATCAACTACTTTCTTGGATTGCAATTCACACAAGGCAAGGAAGAAATTTTCATCAACCAAGCCAAGAAAATCAAGGAAATGCCTAAGAAGTTTGGCATAGAAAAATCAAAAACAATTGCAACCCCAACGAGCTTAATACTCAAGCGTCAAAAAGCTAAATAAAGGTATGATTCGATCCCTGGTTTACCATTCCACGAATATACTTGATATCTTGTTTAATGTGTATGTACGTGGTTGATTTTATACATGTCTAAAAAGAATCACAATAATGTTCTATGAAAAGAATTTTTTCGCTGCCTAGTTGGTGCTTAGACTTGTTCTATCCAAGTGCAATTTCCTAGATCTAGTTCGATATAATGATGTGAATTTTATTTGTTTCAAAGTAGACTAAAAATCGAATCGTAGAACTTATCAATTTATTAGTCATGCGTTAGTGCGGTGGTTCAAAAAAAAAGGAGCATTGCCTCATCCTCCATAAATGTCAAAGACATTACTTGTACAAGTCATTGTACTAAAATATCTTGGTTAATGCATGAATTTGATGCTTAAGGCATTCATATTGATCATATGCTCTTATGGTCTTATTATGTGTAATAATGCTAGTATAATATGTTTAACCAAACCTCTGGCTCAACATTTTAAGAACCAATCATATAGACGTAGACATCATATCATTTGTGATCATGTGCTTAATGAAGACGTTGTAAAATTTGTGCCCACAAATGATCAAAAACTAGATTATTTTATTAGGCCTCTATGTGGAAAACATTGGTGATACTAAACGAAGGATTAACATGGTGAAATATATTACTTGTGTACGTTAATTTCGTATGCATAGTTATGTTGAAAATGCTATAAGAGATTTAAAATGGTGGCATACAATTGTCCATATATTCTTATCCAATCTAATGGATATTAGTGCTTGGAAACCATTTTTTTATAGGAAACACAAAATTAAGTTACCTTCAATCTCTCCAATGTCTATTTAACTTGAATATTCTCTCAGATTCTTGTTCATAATTTCGATTAAAGTTATATGTTATAGGAATTGCAAAAATTCAAGTTTAAAAATCTTAGTTTGAGAAAAATTATTCATGTTCACCTTATTGAGGCACATAGAAGTATTTAAAAAAAGGGGTGAAACATTAGATTTAGAAAAAGTAGGTGAAACTGTCTTTAACATATCGACGGGGTCAGACGCGCTTGAGGCCTCAGGAATGTTAGGACCAGCCCTGTATATCGAGCTACTTACGTAAACATGACTTTTAGATTTTTGTAGATGACCAAGAGGGAGAGAGATTGGTGCTATTTATGTCAATTTAAACATTGGACAAATCTTTCGTGTTTTAAATGCTTGCCATATCATGAAGGGAGAGAAATATCAAACACATTACATCGAATTGATTTATTATCTTTTTGTTGATGACCAAGAGGGAGAGAAATTGATGTTTAGTTGATTCACGTTAAGTTGTGTAATGTTATAAAAATAATGCTATGAGTAAGTTTTCAAACATCCAACTCCTAGAATGCATCAAGTATGATATGAAGTTTGTGTTTCATTGAGAAATGTTAAAAATGATTATGATGTTAACCCATTGAATGTATGACTCTTACAATGCATCAACATAGGGGGAGGCAAGTGAGCTCGAACTTTTAATATGTTGACTTGATACAAAGTGAGAATGTGTTATTTGAGTAGTTAATAATTTTTTGGTGAATTATATCCTTCGACATTCATTTTTCTAAGAGAAAACACTAAATATTTGTCATCATCAAAAAGCAAGAGATTGTTGGCCCTAAAGCTATTTATTCGTAATTCTGATGATAACAATCATTTAGTGAGTAATTGTGTTTGAATTATTCTAATCTTAGGAGAAATCAAGGGTGATCATGTTGATACCAAGTTTTCTAAGACGATGAATCAAAAAGAAAAGAGATTAAAGTTGCAGACAAGATTCATCCACCTTGAAGAGGACGAGATTCAAGTCGAAACACCTCAAGTAATTTATTTTTATTTTTTAGGACTTATGATCGGGATATATCAATTCAGTCCAAATCTCAATATTAATATGTGATGCTTTAACAAAAATGTCATTGAAACAATTTTCAAATTTTATTTTAAAAGTATTCAAGTCAAAATTCAAACCAATCTAGTTTGTCAATGAAAATATTTTTCAAGATTAGTATTTTGAAAAGCATGGTCAAATCAAATTTTAAATGGTGATTATTTAGCTTGATTCATTCAATCAATCATGAACAAAGCAAACAAGGAAATTAATTAAAAAATTAAGCTAATATGTTGTTCAATTAATCAACCAATTTACTTAGTTAATACGGTAAATCATCCCATCAATCAAGGTAATTGATAAAAAAAATATTTAAATCCACCCAGGCATATCGAGTGTCGACACATAGAAGGTATGTGTCGCCACATAGACTTATAGTAGCCACTCGCTGCTTCTATGTATCAACACGCAGATTAGAAAAAGCTTCAAAAAACTACTTTTGACTTGATTTTTTCTAACATTTTTAACATCTCCTAGGCTCTCATTTGCTAATAAATAGGCTTCAATACTTTGGTTTTAAATCATCCAACACTTTCTAACCATTCTTTGATAAAAGGCTTTTACTTTCTTGCGCTTTAATGGTTTTACTTCAAGTTTTGTTTAAAGTTTTTCTTGAGCATCACTAGTTCTCTTTACTGTTGATCATTGAGCTTAATTAGCATATCCTTAGCTTCGGCTAAGCTTAATCTATTGTCAATTCACTCTTGAAAGAATGAAGAGTCTCATTGCTTTAATTCTTCCATTTCTTTATTTCAATTATTTGTTGTAATGGTTGGATTCTAAGCCAACGATTACAAAAGGATAAGTTATAAAGGTTGGGTCTTGAGCCTATGTACAAAATGACCAATTGTAAAGGTTGGACCCTAAGCCTATTTTTAAAAAGGATCATCAAGCTTAGTCAAAGGCTTAAGTGACGAAGAATAGTCACCCGGAAAGTGGACTAGCTTCCGATTTGGAAGTGAACCACTATAAAAATCTTTTTGTATTGATTTTATTATTTATCTTTTTTATTTCATATTCATTGTCTAACATTCAATTTAATTATTGGTTTATAAAGTTTAATTTTTTACTTATCATGAAAAAACCTAATTCACCCCCTCTTAGGTTGCTCTTTGGGCCTTCATAACTGTTAAGTCAATTGAAATGACCCCTTTGGATTTAGTAAGAGCTTTAGAAAAGCCATAGATTGCAACATTCAAAGTAATTAGATCATCTCGAGATTTACCAAAGACCCCCAATATATATGCTGGAAGAACATTGATGGCCGCGCCATTATCCACCAAGACACTGTTCACCAAAACGCCATCTAACTTGGCCTTGATGTATAGGGGCTTGATATGTTTATTTGCGATATTAGGCCCATCAAACATCATCTTCATTATGTCAGTTGATTCATTAGGCAATTTGAATGTTGGGGTATTAAATTTCAAAAACAAGACGTCAGGGTTATCTTTGGTGGCTACTGCTTCAGCCCCAAGCTCCACTCCAGGGTCCTCGTCTCATGCTATAATGTCTCCCTCGTGACTTTCTTAAGTGTCAGTTGCCATGAACTCCAAGGGAAAGAGCAACACAATTCTAAAATCAGCTTTTTCTAGGAGCATTCCAAACGGTATCTAGATCCCCTAGTATGTTCCCTTTTTCGAGCTGACAAGCATGGGTGCATCCTAATCTTGGTGATGAGGACTACCAGTCATTACCATATCCGACTCTAAAGGCTGGTTCTCTAGATCAACCCCTAGGGTTTGAGACTCCTCCATTTGTTAGGGGAAGTCGTCCTCGTGGAATCATTCTATATATCAGACCATATGGGATTAACAAGGCCTAAAAGTTCCACTAAGTTGATGCTGAGCAGGTCGTACTCCTCCTCATCCTCAGTTGCTCCCTAAGCATGGGAATTCTTGGCAAGGTGACCCGACTAGGACTCTCGCCCTTCAGAGGATGAGAGGTTATCCCTATCTCAAACTTCTTATGTGTTAACCCTTTACTAATTGTAGTAAAAGGCCAGGACTCAAGTGTTGAACCCCCAAGATCCATATGCTCAATTTGCTTTCCCTTGCGGACTCTAGCTTCCTCTTGATAGTGCCTTGTAAAGTAACTATTGAGCAGAGTCTGCCGTTAAGTAGCCTGCTTCCACAGCTGCCTCCTCTTTTGAATTCCGGTAAGGCTCGAGGGACTGACCTCCCCTGTTTGCTCTATTTTGTATCAAGTGATGTGTGTGTGATTGCCATGAATGCGAAAACAAAACAAACCTGCAAAAGGGACTCACCGCTACGAGGGAGTGACCCTAATTACGAACCGTATGTTTTTGACCTCAACCACTCGCGGTTTTCGAAGGAAAGGTTGTGATACGTTCACGTATCTGATTTCAGTTATACCATAAGTTTTGCTTATGCTCTAGGTAAGAAGGCTTTGTTAAATACTTTTGTGGATTTTTTATGTGTTTTCAAGCTAGAAAATTAAAGGATATGGATCTAACTCAAGGTGCAGTTATAGTGACGGAGCTGAGCCCATTGACACCTTTCCTTATACACTTAAAAGTAAAATATCGGGATGGAGACAAATCCAAGAGCTCAGCAGTTCATTTACACGAATGAGTTTTGGTCTAACAAGATTAAGAGGGAGCAACCTGTATTCAAGTTACGGGATTAGGACCAATACAATCAAGGGACAAAGCCTTGACCATCAAAGCCCTAATAAATGGCGCAAACCTCACCTGTCTTGTCGAGCAGTGACAATAGTGGTAAGACCGATACAATTAAGGGACAAAGCCTTAGCCATCAAAGCGTTAAACTAAAGCCTCAAATCTCAATTTGTTGATTTGTGGGAATGGATTAAAACTAGAAAGTCATACCTGAAGCCCGAGAACAGTATTACTATGGAGGTAGGTACAACAAACATCTAAGTTATGCTATGCCTATCTAAGTTACTCCACTCCTAGGAAAGAGCACAAGTGTTCTATAAACAAAACATGAAGAAGTTTTGTATTATGTGTATGTGTACTACTTTGAACTGACGCAGAGTCCTTTATTTATAGAAAGGGAAAATACCTGCTGCTCCTATTTTTTGGCAACTTCACCCACGTCTAGCCACTAAGCTCCTCTTTTACGGGTGTTCATTTTTCATGAATGTGTTTTGAGCATTGGGGGGAAACCCTTGATGCTCATGACCGGTTTTTTCAATAGAAGTTCCCTTTAGAAGCCGCACGTTCTCATGAATTAATCTTAAGGCCCAAGCAATTGAAATTACACTCCAAGTAACTTCCTCGAGCTTGGAATCTACCATTCTTGCAGCTTTCCCAGTAGCCCTTCGAGCTTAGGACCATTTCACCATTCAGCCATCTCAAGCCTTTAGTGGCTGATACCCTTGTCAATGGTAATGACTAGCTCTCCTTGAGGAGGACTTTAGGTGAAGACCACATGGCACCTTACCCAAATTTGGCATCGTCCATACCCAAATAAATTAGGGCGTAAATAGAAGCCCCCCCTTTTAGCCGTTGGTAAACTTGAATTTATGACCGGTAAAATCTAATTGATGTGAACCCTAATGATGACAGGGACCCCTCGAGAGAACATATATTTCACTTTGCTCCTTTTTTCACGTGTCTATAAGTATAACAGTTAGGGTTTTGAAGCTTTCCATTTTCTACTATGTTCTCTCTTTGTTGTTATGAACTGCACAGGCAAAGGAATCTCACACGCAATCCCTTGCCTTCATTCTTGAATCGCTAAATTCTTGATCTAATCTGGTCTTCATTGTTTGACTTCCTTTCAATCTGATAATGGTGCAACTCTCATTTGCCATTTCTGCTCTCCGTCCTTAGGTGGACAGCCATGTTGAGCAACTGACCCGATTTCTTCAATCTAATCTTTCAATCATCTCTGACGTTGTTCAAAGCCTTATTGATCTCAATATTATCGAGGAGGATCTTTCTTGGCTATCAGAGAATTATCCCTTATCAATCTTCCTTTCTTGTGCCTTAGGGCCAATTTGCACTCAACCCCATGACGTCCCAAGTATTAAGGGAGTGTTTCCTGGCACTGACAAATCTCCTCTCCTTCGTGAAGTGTCTTCAGGCCATTCTTGGGGAGCTAGACACATTTGCAAGGAAGCAGCGCCCTTTAAAGGAAATACTTTCTTGACCAAGCAATATCCTAAATGGGTAGATGATCTAATGGCACTCGTGGATAGAAATGGAACTGTCTCCGTATCTATGATGCCATTAGGCTTTCAATCATTGCTGTCATATATGATTTTCTCGTTGTAACGACATTAATTGTTGTCGGAACACCTTCTATAAATTTTTGTTCTTCCTGATGTGTTTTTAGGAATCACTCTAGAGGACATAGTGGCCCTAACAGGCCTTTCATCCGGGGAAGAAGAGTTGCCCCTTGATACTTTCGTTTCATCAGAGGCTGAAGCCTTTGCCTCCTCCTTCTTTGACACGAACCTACTTGGAGGTTATGAGTCTTTTGTTAAAAAATTTATAACAGAAGCTCATAGTTTTAGGCAGGATTCTAGAGAGGAGGAGGTATGCTTCTGCTTGTTTTAGTTGAATAATTTATTCTTAGCAAACTCTTCTAACTTAGTTCTCAAGTTCCTGAAGACTATGGCCATCAACTAGCCTTTAGTATTGACCTTCTATGCTTTAGACCATTGTCTTTTGCTTAGGTGCCTGGGTGCCTCGAGACATCATAGCACAAAACTATGTTGTCCATGTAGGTGGTCGCCTGTGGCTAGTCCAACTATGGGCGTAAGTCTATTTCCCTGAGTTGTGTCCTAGAGGCCCTTATGAACCCACAGGAAAGTGGGTACCTTATTTTTTTGCGTACTTTGCTATAGTGAGGTCCAACTTCTTTCGGGATGAATTTTGTGCAATGCCTTGAGGCTTTGATATCTCCTCAAGAAAGGTGAGGGACTCAATGGACTCCTTTCAAGAGAAGGAACCTTAGTCATAAATGGTTCTAGAAACTAGACCTTCATAATAAAGTCGTGACAAACATCAACCCCCAAACCTAGAAAGCAATCTTGTGACCCCAAGATTTCTTCTTCCATTACCAGACTCATCCTGTTGTTAAGACGTATGGGCCTAGGTAGTTTTCCAGACAATTTGGTATTGTCCAAGATGTACCTTTTCCAAGTCTAAGGACCAAGAACTCTTGGTGTGCCAAGAGGGCTTTTCTTCCACCTGCTCAGCTTCCGAAGCTTCGTACTCTGAATTAAGAGATTAGATCTCTTTATGAGTATCCTATGGATTGTAGGTACACTCCATGTGCCGTGCCATTCTTTTTAGCTTAATACCAAGCCTATTAGTCCTCCTTGGAGGCGAGAGGTGCAAAGCAACACCGTTACTTCTCTACTTGAGTTTGCAGGTTCTAGCTCTAGGAGAAGTCAGCCAGCCATCCCCAAGCCTACTCCGCAGGAGATACAATCAGGTTGTTAGCCACTTTGAAGTATGGCTCAATTACTAGTGTCTTAAACAAGATCTAATCACTGTTCTCTTACCTTTATAGTAGCTGTCCAAGTAACTCCTAAGAGTGCCAGGAACAGGAGCTTCACTCAGATGCTACTTCGGGAGTGTTCCCTAGGAACCTCCTCACCAGCCACTAGGGTTGGTTGTTCTTAGAAGAAGATGAAGAATGTTGCTCCACCAAGTTTCCCAGCTTTAGTTTAGGGAGAAGCGGAAGAAGAAGATGAAATACCCATCTCACAATTAGTGAGAAAAGAAGGACCAATGAAGGCCCAAAGAGCAATATAAGGGGGAGGAGTGGGAGTAAATTAGATTCTTTCGTGATAAAATGAAAATTTGAACTTTAAGAACCAATAACTAAATTGAAAGCTATGCAGTGACTATAAAAACTAAAAAATAAACGCAAGAAGAAAAACAATGCACAAGAATTTTTATAATGGTTCAATTCCGACTCAGAAGCTTGTCCACTCTTAAAGTGACTACACTTCCTCACTTGATTCTGTAACTAAGCTTGATGATCCTTTTTTAAACTAGGCTCATGATCCAACCTTTATAACTAGTCTTTGTATATGTGGGTTCATGATCTAACCTTTACAACTGACCCTTTTGTAACCGTGGGCTTAGGATCCAACCTTTACAATAGAATGAAATAAAATAATGAAAGAACTAATGCACAGAAATTCTTGACTCTTTCAAGAGTGAATTGATAATAGACTAAGCTTAGCCAAAGCTAAGGATATTCCAATTAAGCTCAGTGATCAACAATAAAGAGAACTAGTAATGCTCAAGAAAAAACTTCAAGAAAAAGAAACATATTAAAACATTAAAGCGCAAGCAAAACTCAAGAACTTTTGACAAATAAAAGCTTGAGAAATTGGATTATTTTGTCGAAGAATTCGAACCCTATTTATGGGCCAAGATGACATAGGAGCTGTTGGGAATGTTGTGAACAAACTTGGAAAGAAATTAGATTTAAAATGTAGCCGTTAAAATTGTTGCAATGCTGTGTATCAACACACACGGGTTGTGTGACCACAAACAGCCTCTATGTGTCCACACGCAGAGGCAACGGATGGCTACGTGTACGTTTGTGTGTCAACACAAGTGTTCTGCGTGTCGACACTCAGCATACCAAAGTGGATTTGATAAATTTTAACCATTTAGCTTGATTGGTTGATTGATTGATTACCATATGAGCTTAATTTCTGAATTAATTTCCATGATTTTGCTCAATCATTTGAAAGATTTATTGATTCAATCAAGCTAATAAATCACCCTATTAAAATTTGATCTTGTTAGATTTGAACATGCTTTTCATAATACAAATCTTGGAAAATATTTTTATTGTAAAACTTGATTGCCTGAACTTGAGTATTTTCAAATAACATTTGAAAATCAAATTTCAAAATATTTCAAAAATATTTTTGTTAGAACATCACGTATCAATATTGAGATTTGACTCAATTGATATATCCCCATCCTAAGTCTTATGAAATAAAAATAAACAACTTGAAGCTCCTAGATTCAAATCTTGTTCTCTTGATTTGGGACGAATCTTTTCTTCACCTTTGATCTCTTTTCTTCTTGATTCATTGTCTTGGAAAGCTTGATATTAGCATGATTAATCTTGATTTTTTCTAACTTTGTTATGAGTCACTTTCATACATGATTAAAATAATTAATTAAAGCGACTCACTAAATGATTGTTATCATAAAAAATACAATGTAAATGGCTTTTAGAGCCAACAATCACCCCTTTTTGATTATGACAAATATTCGATGTTTTCTTTTAAAAATGTGAAAGTTGAAGTATAGAACTCTGTTAGGAATAGTATCCTAAAATATAGATTTATTTTGGATATATTATTTTAATTAATAATTAAAATTGAAGTCCCCGTCGTTTCCGAGATAAATTTGAGTAAGCGAGCATTTAAACTGTATGTGATTTTCTTTTGGGAGACATCGATGAGATGGGTGTAGTTCTTAGACTGCAATTTACATGCTTATTCTACGTGGTTTATGAGACTAAGCCATAGATAGACTTGGAACAAATGGTATGGATTGTTGTTGAAAAGGCTTGTAGTTGAAGACAAGTTTGGACCACTTGCATGCTAAGACTATAACGTGACACGTCAGATGACTTGTCTTAGTTATGTGGATGGAGATACAAAAGTTTTGGGTTCGTATGTTTAATAAGTTTGACACATTGAGTTGGATCATGTGAGTTACTTATTTCTAGACTATTATCGGAGATGAGTGATTCACGTTATACTGATCGAAAAACGAGTCTAAATTCTGAGGGTATTCTGGACTTGTGCATGGAGCGTTAGTTACTTTGGTGTACTATAAGTACGGTTAGTTACTTTGGTGTACTATAAGTACGGCCTAAACGCATGACTGAATTCCCATGTAAACTGGGTAGCGGCGTGAAGTGTGACAAGGATCAAGAATTCAATAGGGAATCTACTGTCACTTATGAGATACAAATGTCCCTTCAGTTGATTCGCAAATATTCAAATAGTTCGAAAACTTTGGCCAAAGCATTCCAAGTGTTTGACATTTGGTATTTATAATATGAATATGTTCAAATATAAATGAATTATTCAATAAAGGGCGAGTCAGTAAATAATGGAGAAGTTGTGAGAAGAATAATAGTAGTAGTTATGCTTTTTCTTTGTCATGGACATCTAGTGGAGGAGTTGTTGTCATCAATACAGTCTTTTAGGGAGATATCGAATAAATGGTTTAAGTCTATAGTGCAGTAAGATTTATTTAGTAGAATTAAGTCCCAATAAATGGTAATTAATTTATTTCACAAGATGATTAATTTATCCCATTTGGAGATAGATTTGAATTGTCCCCGAGGTCCCTTCGCAAGCATTTGTATTTATTGTTATCGAAAAAATGTTAAAGAATTCATGAAATGAATTATTTATCCATGAGACGGGTAAATTAATTTTGCTAAACGTTATTTATGAGATGAATAAAAATAAAAAATTATGAATAAAATAATTTTTTAAAATTAAAATTCATAAGTTGAATTTACATGTGGGAAACAAAGAAAAAGCAAAAAAAAAAAAAAAAAAAAAAGGAAGCAAAAAATCGCATAGGACTGCAATTCATGTATAAACGCAGCAGCCACGGAGGCTGCCTAAGGCATACATCCGCGCCTTTGGGAGCGGACGAATCATCACATGCCACATGGCACGCATTTAGAGGCAAGAGCATGTATGTGCTGGGCAATGAAACGCAGCGTTTTAGTTGCTTTTTAAATGATATGACGCATTTGGTTTAAACTAGGACATCCCACATCGAAAAATCAAGGCTGTCTCGCTCCGGCAGCCTACTATAAATAGAGGTACCTATTCCAATGGTTTGGCATTCAATTGAAACAAATTTGTTTAAGTTTCTGAAATTGTTTAAGAGACCTAATTGGAGAGAAAAATTTCCTTTAATATTTTTCGGAGCCCATCCTCTGGGCAGCTTAAGCTCATTGAGTAGAAGATCAGGGGGTCTCAATTCTCTTGGTATTCTTTATTATTAAAGCAATTCCAAGTGTATTCTTCTTTTGGTTTTGCTTTTCTATTTATTTACAACGTTCGTTATTATGCCTGTTTAAGCTTATGTATTGTTATGAATATATAAAATTAAACGGCTTGTAGATCTAAATTAAAAATTTTATTATGTAGATTTAAATTATGAGTTTAAATCAGTAGATTTAAAATTTAAAATTTTAAATCAACCCGAGGTTAGAATTATGAATTCTAAACCCCTTCTGCCGCGTAAACTTTAGGGAGAATTTTTGAAATTTGTCCCAACAACTGGTATTAGGGCAATGGGTTAATAGTGATAAACCTATTTCCGGAAAGTCTCGCACGCGAGGTGTCACGAAGCATGACTCTCCGACCTTTGGGTTTAGGAAGAGAGAAGAGTCTCTTACTTTAAGTGCTCTAATAGGTAGCACTTGTTGTGACCATAGTTGAAAAATTGTGAACCCTATGATCGGTATCAAAGTTTATTTTTCCAACAAAAGTTACCTTTTTCCAAACAATTAGTATCGGAGTCAGTTTCTAATTACATTCATAATATACATGCATAAGTATAACAAGATCGAAATAAACCGATTTGCGATTTAATAAAATAGAGATTTTATTGAGACGGAATGTTTGTTTAATTGGGCATTGATAATAATCATATTGCTTAAGTTAATGATTTAAATTGTTTAAGTTGTTAATAAATTAATTGTTAATTAAGATTATATAAGGTAATGATTTGAATTGTTTAAATCGTTAATTAATTAACAGTTAATTTGATCATTTAAAGGTAACAACTTAAATTGTTTAAATCGTTAATGAATTAACTGTCAATTCGAAACAACCTATAAAATTTTGATCATGTTGTTCGTATAATGAGATTATACGTTCTCAAACATGACTTACGAAATCGGATAAAGTTAATCTAATAAGATTATATTCATTTAATTTTATGAAATCGGATAAAATTGATCTAATGAGATTAGATTGAATTATTCTTTAAAAATATTTAATTTAAAAGAGGGGGCTGCCGTCAGACTAATGTCAGCCTTGACGTCAGCCTGACGTCGGATTAAAAAAAAAAAAAAAGAAACATTTTTTTGTTATTATTTTATTTTTTGGGACGTGTAGACGTCAATACTGATTCACATAATAATTATAAAGTAATTATTTTATTAATTAATTTTCTTTTATATTGAGATTCTAAATTAGATTATAAGACAATCTATGTTGTGAATTTGTAGAATTTTAAATAAAAGTTATGTGAAATTATTTTAAAAATAAGATTCTAAAATAGTCTATAAGATAGTCTAAGCTTGTTTAATTTTTAGAATAAGATCCTAAAATAGACTATAAGATTGTCTAAAGCTTGTTTAATTTTGGAATGAGATTCTAAAAAATAGACTATGAGATAGTTTAAGCATAAAATCGCTACTGATTTTAAATAAAATTATTTTTAATTTAATTTTGGAATTAAATTTTAAAAAGTGGATTATGTGATAATCTAAATTAGATGTTGGTATTATTTTAATTTAAATTAATTAATTAATTTTATTGATTGATTTTAGAATGAGATTCTAATGCAAGATAATGAGATTATCAGTGTGGTAAAATAGTAATATTTTTGAATAAATTAATTAATTTTGTTTAATTTTAGAATGAGATTCTAAAGGGGATTATGAGATAATCCAGGTTGGAAATGCAAGTTAATTAAAAACCACTGGTTATAAAAGTCAAGTGAGAGCGAGGTTTTAATTATTGTTAACTCACGGTCTCCATTACCGGTCTAGCAATATAGTAGATCGATAGACCTCCCTACGAAGAAAGTCGGTTTGCAGATTACAGGGTTAGATTTCTATCAGGATGAACCGAAGTTAAAGAAATGATGCGACCATGCTATTGTAGAGTATTACGTGTATTTGTATAGAGGTTTTTCGCCTGGAGTTCGCTCCCAGAAATGTGGTTTAGACTTGACTAGCATGATGCATTAACCTCCTCGAGGAGCGCTATTGTGTCATGTTAGAGACTAAGATAAAGTGGTAAATTAATCATGTTTAATAAGAGTTACAAGAAAACAGGTTATTTGATAATAGTTCTCACTTGAACTAGCTTCGTGCCACCCCACTGCCAGGGAGTAAGGAGTGGCGTGTTTGGGTCATCATTGTATGCATGATAGTATAGTTTGGTGAATATCTGACTTATTGTGTATGCTAAATTGAAAGAATATATATCATTGCATTATACATGACTCTTGTTAAACAGTTACACAAATGTTTATATTTACAGTATTTTTTATATGGATACGGCTGGTGAACTTCACTTGATTTCGAATACATAATGTACTCACTGGACCAAATCACTTTGCCTTGAAAAATAAGTTAGACTTATTCGTTACTCACAAGGGACCTAATAGAAAGAAAGGAAAGGGAAAGGTTGCTATTGTAGCAACTAAGTCCATAAGGAAGTTAGCAAAAGAAAAGTGTTTCTTTTGCGAGAAAACTAGGCCCCTGGAGAAGAAACTACACTAAGTACGTAGTTACTCTTCCTGTAAAGATTGTTAAGCCATCTAGTGGAGATATGTTAATATCTCACTTAGTTGAGTCATGCGCAGTTGAGAGTCCAGCAGGTTCCTGGTGGGTGGACTCAAGTTCAACTGACCATATCTATAATAAATTACAAGAGCTCAGGCTAGGCTAAAGGCTACAAAATGGATGTTGTACTTGATGGTTAGGTACAGTACAATAATAGTGGTCTTAAGTGTAGGAGATGTTAGCTTAGATTTTAGTGATAGAGTTTTGTTTTAAATGATTGATTGTCTAAACCTTCGCTATACAGGAATTTAATTATTGTGTTTCGGTTAATGGATAATTGTTATTCAGTTGATTTTGGTAATGAAAATTTTAATATGAGAAATAAATTGTTTATTTGCACATGTAGATAAATAAATTATTTATTCATGTTATTCCCTTATCAAAACTCTGGTAATTGTTTAAATGAATCTAACATAAGTTCACTTATTCAATCTTCTAAAAGAAAACACCTTGAAGTGATAATGCCTACACCTCGCGCCAATGTTTAGGTCACACCAATTCGAACAGGATCCAAAGACTAGTAAAAGATGGACTGATAGAGGCTTTGGACTCGAGGTCATTATCAGTCTGCAAATCCTGCATAGAAAGAAAGATGACCAAGTCCGTCTTGAAGAGTAAAGGCAACAAGGTTGGTGACTTGCTTGAGCTTGTTCGCATAGATGTATGTGGACCAATGCATGTTCAGGCAAAGTGTGGGCATGGGTACTTAACCACATTTAGTGATGATTACTCAAGGCATGGATATGTTTACCTGATGAGACATAAGTCGGACTTTTTTGGAGAAATTCAAAGAGTAGAAAATTGAATTTTAAGAGCTATTAGGTAAACAAGTAAAGTCACTTCGATCAGATCGAGATAGTGAATATTTTTCAGGTGAGTCTTTAGATTTCTTAACTGCAAATGAGATAAGATCTCAGCTTTCTGCTTTGGGTACACCGTAGTAGATTGTTGTTGCAGATAAAAGGAACAAAGACAGTCTTTTCTACAGTTCTTATGATCAAAAGGGTTTTTATAAATGAACAAGAAAAATACTCAGGGAAGGATTTTGCAAGTAAACTACAAAAGAAAAAAATACAAAATATTATTATAAGAATTAAAAGAAAATGACACTAATTCTGAACAGTTAGATACAACTCAAGACATAGTGGACGCATTAGATTCATCTACTGATAGGAACGAGAATGTTTAAGGTACACGAGAGCTTAGATGTGGTGGTAGGATTGTCAGGGCACCTGACAAGTTCATAGCGGGAGCCTTAATGGTTGACCATGGCATTTAATCTGATCCTTTCTAGCCACTATGAAGAAATTAAGTCTTACAGTTTTGACCAATTGGTTGCTCGAACCATGCATGTACAAATGACATTAAGAGAAAGTTGTGACTTTCTTAGTGTAATATGTCAATGATATACTACTTATTGAGAATAAAGTAAGGGTGTCATTAGCTGTAAAGATTTGATTGTCAAGAAAGCTCAATATGAAGGACATCGGAGAAGCCAACTCTGCTCTTAGGATTAAGCTTCTGCAAGGTCGTAAGAGTAGGATGTTGGGTCTCTCTCTAGCCCTTTAAGTTAACAAGACGTTGTCAAGGTATAGCATGGAGCCCCTCTCTCTTTTAAGTGGTGTTCTAGGACCCCTCCAAAGGAGGAGCAATTAAGGAATATTCCATATGCTTTGGCAATGGAAGGCCTCAGGTATGCACGAGACCTGATGTCTGCTATGTTGGGGTATAGTAAGTAGGTGTCAGTCTAGCCCAGGTCCAATGGACTAAGTGGGGGTGAAGCCTTGAGAAGAACTAGAAATTATATGCTGATCTTTCAAAGTGACGAGCTGGTTCTAGTTGGCTATACTGATTTAAGACTTCATGTCAGATTAAAATGATAGACGTTCAACGTCTAAGCATGCCTTTACCCTTGGAGTGGAAGCCATTAGTGAGAGAAATGTCAAGTAGTATTGTATTGCTGACTTCATAATAGAGTAATTGAGCTCACTAAGGATTAGGCTCAGTAAACCTTTGGTTCAAACTTAAAAGGGGTGAGTATGGATTTCGTCATAAATTGGATTTAAAACAAGTGGGAGATTGTTAGGAACAGTGTCTTGAAATTCAGATTTATTCTGGATATTTTATTTTAAATAATAAATAAAACTGAAGTCCCAGTCGTTTCCTAGTTAAGTTTGTGCAAGCGAGCATCTGTACTGCATGTGATTGTCTTTTGGGAGACATCCATAGGATGGGTGTAGTCCTCAGACTGCAATTTACATATTTGTTCTAAGTGGTTTATGAGACTAAGCCACAGATAGACTTGGAACTGCTATGGATTGTTGTTTAAAAAGCTCATAGTTGAAGGCAAGTTTGGACTACTTGCATGCTAAGACTATAATTTCACACTTTAGATGACTTGTCTTGGTCATGTGGATGGAGATCCAAAAGTTTCGGGTTGGTGTGCTTAATACGTTTGACATGCTGAGTTGGAACATGTGGGTTACATATTTCTAGACTACAAACGGAGATAAGTGATTCATGTTGTGCTGTTTAAATGATTACTCTAAATCCTAAGGGTATTCTGGACTTGTACATGGAGCATTAGTTACTTTGTTGTATTGTAAGTAAGGTCAAAACACATGATTGAATTCCCATGTACATTGGATAGCGGCGCGAAGTGTGACAAGGATTAGGTATTCAATAGGGAATCTACGGTCTCTTACTGAGATATAGATGTCCCCTTAGTTGATTTGCAAATATTTAAATAGTTCAGAAACTTTCGCAAAGTATTCCAAGTGTTTGACATTTAGAATTTATACTATGAATATATTCAAGTATAACTAAATTTTTCAGTAAAGAGCAAGTCTGTAACTAATGGAAAAGCTGTGAGAAGAATAATGATAGTAGTCATACTTATTATTTGTCATGAACATTTAGTGGCAGGGTTGTTGTCATCACTACAGTCTATTAGAGAGATATCGAATAAATAGTTTAAGTCTAGAGTACAGTGAGGTTTATTTAGTGGAATTAAGTCTCATTATATAGTAATTAAATTATTTTACGGTATAATTAATTTAACTCATTTGGAGCTAGATTTAAATTGTCCCTGAGGTCCCTACGTAAGCCTCTATATTTATTGCCATCGAAAAAATATTAAAGAATTTATAAGATGAATTATTTATCCATGAGATAGGTAAATTAATTTAGCCAAGCGCTATTCATGAGATGAATAAAAATTAAAAATTATAGAAAAATAATTTTTTAAAATTAAAATTCATAAGTTGAATTTTTACATGTGGGATACAAAGAAAAAGCAAAAAAAAAAAAGGAAACAAAAAATCGCATAGGACCACGTCCGTGTATAAACGCAGCAGCCATGTGCGAATGTTCCCTAAGGATTCATCCATGCCTTTAGGGGTGGTCAAATCATTGCGCGCCACGTGGCACACGGTGAGAGGCAAGAGCACGCATGTGCTAGGCAATGAAACACAGCGTTTTAGTTGCTTTTTAAACGATACAACGCATTTTACTTTAAAATGGGAATCCCAAATCGAAAAATCTTGGTTTTCTCGTTCCCGTAGCCTAGTATAAATGGAGGTACCTATTCCAAGGGTTTGGCATTTAATTGAAACAAATTTTTTAGGTTTCTAAAATTATTTCAGAGACCTAATTGGAGAGAAAATTTTCCTTTAAAATTTTTCTTTCCTTGTTTAATATTTTTTGGAGTCCACCGTCCGAGCAGCTCAAGGTCATTGCGTAGAAGGTCACAGGGTCACAATTCTCTTGGTACTCTTTAATATTGGAGCAATTCTAGGTATGTTCTTCTTTCCTTCTTTTTTTTAGTTTTACTTTGCTTTTTATTTACAACATTCATTATTATGCCTATTTAAGCTTATGTACTGTTATGAATGTATTAAAGTAAAAGGCCTGCATATCTAAATTAAGAATTTTGTTCTGTAGATTTAAATTATGAGTTTAAATCTGTAGATTTAAAATTAGGAATTTTAAATCAACCCTATATTTAGAATTATGAATTCTAAGCCCCTCCCTCTACGTAAACTTTAGGGAGAATTTTTGAAATTCATCCCAACCAGTATTAGGGCAAAGGGTTTATAATGATAAATCTATTCTCGGGAACTCTCGCACGTGAAGTACTATGAAGCGTGACTCTCTGACCGGGGGCTTAGGTAGAGAGAAGAGTCTCCTACTTTAGGTGCTTTAATAGGTACCACTAGTTGTGACTACAGTTGAAAATTTGTGAGCCCAACGATCAGTATCATAGTTTTTTTTTCTGACAAAAGTTACCTTTTTCCCAACAAATTCACCATAAAAGCATTCACTTATCAAATCGTACACAAAACCATAAACTCATGGAGCAATTTATATCATAATTGAGGTTCAAACTCAATTGCTCCTCTAAGTTGATACATTTTAGGAAATACACATTTAATAGCTTAACATCAACAACAATGCTTAAAGAAACCAAATAAACACCAACATCATAGCATGAACACCAATTTCATGACATGGTTGAAATTCAAATATTGATGTAGTGTAGGAGTTAAATATTCAATAATCAAGCAAACACCAGCTTATCTCCCACTTTGTTATCAACAAAAGGAGAATAAATCAATTTGATGCACCATGTTTGTTATTTCTCTCCTTTTCATGATATATGTCAAGCATTTCTGTAGGGAATAATTTGTACAATGTTAGAAGCAATATAAACAATACAACCAAGTGAAAAGAATTACATTGGCATTTTTCTCCCCCTATCAATAGACAATACTAGAAATAGAGAGAATAATACACATTAAAAGTCAAAACATAAAGGCAGCCTTTGAAAATGTAGCTTGATATGTTAAGGACAGTTTCACCTCTTATTTTTATATAATGTTTCACCTTTTTTTTAACTAATATTTTCGTATGCCTCAATAAAGTGAAAATGAATAATATTTCACAAAGAAAATTTTTAAATTCGCTTTCAGTTTTGCAATTCCCGTAATGTATTTATGACTTTCAAGTTAAACAAACATCGGATAGATTTTGTTCAAATTAGAGATCGAAGGTAACTCAATTTTAGTGTTTTCTTTAAAAACAGTTTCCAAGCACTAATATTCATTAGATTAGATAAGAATACTTGGATAATTGTCTGCCGTTGTGTAAAATCTTTGATAGTCATTTTCAATATAGCCATGCATATGAAATTAATGCACATAATTAATGATATTTCAGCATGTCAATCCTTCTTTTAGTGTCACCAAATAATTCCATATAGAGGCATAATAAAAGTTTCCAATTAGTGATTGTTTGTGGGGACAAATTTTATGACGATATCTTATTTAAGCATACGATCACGAATGACATGATGTCTACCTATATATGATTGGTTCTGAAACGTTAAGATAAAGTTTTGGTTAAGCATATTGTTCTAGCATTATCACACATAATAGGAGCCTGATAGATATGAATGTCTTAATCATCAAATTCATGCATGAACTAAGATATTTGAGCATAATGACTTTCACAAGTAATGTAGTTGACCTTGACCATGGATGAGGAAACGTTCCTTTTTACTTTTTTCTTTTCTTTTTTTTTTGTCTTTTTTTTTTTTGGGTTTTTTTTGTAAACCATGACACTAAAGCATGACCAATAAATAGACAAGTTGCGCAATTTGATTTCTATTCTACGTTATAAAAAGTAAAATCCGCATCATTATATCATAGATTTAAGAAATCACACTTAGGATAGAACAAGCCTAAGAACCAACTAGGCATCGGAAAAATTCTATTCAAGGCACAAGATTATGATTCTTTTGGACCTGCATGAAATCAACCAAATACACACACATTAAACAAGATATTAAGTCTACTAGTCTTAAGGTAGAGAAGGGATCAAATCATACCTCTATTTAGCTTTTTGTTCCACCTTTTTACCTTTTTTTATTCATGTATAACTTAAGTGTGGAGCACATTGGGGTTGCAATTTCTTTTAAAATTTTCCATGTCAAGCTTCTTAAGATCTTCTTGATGTACTTGACTTGTTTGATGAAAATCCCTTCATTGCTTTTCTTCATTTACAAATTCTTCACAACAAGATGGATCATAGTAGCAGCAAGCAATCTATCATGAACATAAATTTGCACAATGAGAGCATCATTCTAGAGTGTTTGAGAAAGAGTGTTGTGTCAATCTTCCGTCTTGAAAATCCATTTTGCACTAGGAAAGAGTTTCAAATCTAACAAGGGGTGCAAAGTTTTCTTCATAGTCCATACCTTCTTCTTGGTTATAGCTTTTAGCTACTATCCTTTCCTTGTTTCTTACCATATTAAGAGGGATCAATGATGATTTTGATTATTGGGTGATCTTTCAAGAGTTTCAAATCACATCTACCAAATCTTCCTCATTGGATTCTACATTTTCATCTTTCGATTCATCCATTTGAGGTTTGAGTTTATCCTTTTCTTACTCCTTCAATGAGGGTGTGATGTTTATTGGTTTCATCATATATCATCATCATCACAAGGAAGTCTAGAGGACAAGACATTAGTTATATCAAAAACCAAATCTATAGACTCTCCTATAACCTTTGTCATTTTATTATAAACTTTATATGCTTTGCTAGTTAGAGATTATCTAATAAAAATGCCTTCATCTACTTGTGGATCAAATTTACCAATATTTGTTCTACCATTGTCTTGAATGAAGCATGTACATCCAAAAGGTTTGATATGTGCAATATTTGGATTTCTTTCTTTGTAAAGTTCATAGGGTGTGGTGTGTTTTTTTTCTTTTTTTTTTTTTAGAATGTAGCAAGTGGTG
Organism: Simmondsia chinensis; assembly: GCA_018398585.1. Classification (NCBI taxonomy): domain Eukaryota; kingdom Viridiplantae; phylum Streptophyta; class Magnoliopsida; order Caryophyllales; family Simmondsiaceae; genus Simmondsia; species Simmondsia chinensis. Next base: position 12,480,234 of record JAGTTD010000013.1, read on the forward strand.
TTAATGACTTCAGCCCAAAATGAATTTGGCAAATTCCGCTCATAAAGCATGGTTTTTTTTTTTTTTCATTTGTTCAACGGTTCTATATATATTTTTCTTAACCATTCCAATTTGATGAGAAAACGTAGGAGTCGAAAAAGTCTAGTAAATTCTGAAGTAATCACAATAATTTTCAAAATTGTGGTTTCAAATTGCTGTCCATGATCAGTTCTAACTGAAATAATTTTCAAATCATTTTCATTTTGCACCTTTTTGCAAAACTTTTCAAAATTTTCAAATGCTTCCCTCTTCTGAGAAGGGAATAGGACCAAGTAAATCAAGTGTAGTCATCAACAATTACAAGTTCATATCGCTTTCCACTAAGGTTTAAATGACGAAACAAGTCTACAGGTAAGCGTTTAAAATGCCTTGATTTTGAAGCTACATTATTGGGTTTGAATGAAGGTCTAGTTTTTTTTTTTTTTTGCCATATTGACATGCATTAAAAATATAATCTTTTTCAAATTTTAGCTTTGGTAATACTCTAACAAGATCATTTTTTGAAAGTTTTGAAATGAAGTCTATACTAGCATGCCCGAATCTTCTATGCCAAATCGAAGGATCATTTTCATCCAAAACGCGAAAGCCCTTTAATGAATCTACACGAACAAGATCAATAATATAGACGTTTCCACATCCTAATTGATCAAGTTGTAATTCATTCATTTGAGCATGTGCTGCTACATATTTAGATGACTTAAGATTTCACACAATAAACTCTACCATATAATTGACTATTGTTACGAATATTACGCATAAGAACATCAACAAGTAAAGCATCATATATGCAAGGAGGAGTTAGGGACAACATTACCGATATAAAGAATTTTTCTTTTCTTGCTGTCAACAAAAGTGCCATATACTTTCCTCAGTTCGATAAAAGTGGACTTCGATTTATCTCAGGTTATATGACTTGTGAAACCACTATCCAAGAATCACTTTCAATAATTACTCTCAATCTACAAGTGTACCTACACAATTTAACGAACTTTTTGTGCCTAAATTTTCTTGGGTCCTTCATTGTTAGTTTGCACATTTGGTGGATGAGATCACTTTGGAACCCAAATCATCTTAATTTTTCTCAAATTCTTTTTAAATGGACATTGATGCACAATATGCCCATGATTACCACAATAATGACATCTATAGAGATTAACGGGGGTGAGAAGGCTTTGACAAAAAAGTATATTCAATTATTTCTTTTGATAATTTTCATTACAGCCCATTCCATCTTTATTGTAAGTGGGTCTTTGAGAAGATAGCATTTGTTTTTCAAGTGTGTTTCCCCCCTTAAGAAGCTTACTTGAAAATTTTGAGAGTTCTTCCACTTATTCTTTTAAAGACACATTCTCTTTAGGCAATAATTCATCTTCCCTGGATTCCTTAGTTTTACTTTCACTTGAAGGGAGCTTTTCTTCAAAGAATTAGTTTTCATTAATCAACATTTCAACTTGATCATTTAACGACTCTATTTTTGTTTTCAAAGATTCATTTTCATATAAGTGAAGCTTTTCCTCTAAGGACTATTTGTCGTTCATTTTCTTTAAATATTCTTTTGCAAGTTCATGCAATTAAACTTGTTTTAACTCTTTTTCTCGACCCCTTTTTTTATAGACTCTTTATGAAACTGTGGTGTCATTTTTTCAATTTCTTATATTTCTCATATAATTCATGAAAGCCAACAACAAATTTATCACAGGATAGATCGATTATGTCACCTTCTTCAATGCTCTCATCTTCAATTGCCGTGAGACATGAATTCACTTAGTCCTCTTTACTTGTATTAAGAGATTCTTCATCTGACTTTCTTTCAAATGTGGCTTCAAGTTTGTCCAAAATCTCCTTTGCGGTCTTGCAACATTGAACACGATGAAGCACGGTGGGAGTAATAGCATATAATAATTGGAAACGAGCTTTAGCATTTTTTTTCAAGCTTGGTTGTATCATATTGGACAAGCTCATTTTCAAATTTATTAACAATTGTATTTCTTTTATTTGTTGAAGGAACAAAATCACCATTTTTAGTGATTAGCCACAAGTCGATATTAATAGATGTAATAAAAAGTCTCATCTTAAGTTTTCAATAGGGGAAATTTTCCCCATAAAAAAGAGGAAGCTTGTTGGTTGATTGACCCTCAGCCAAGAAAGGAGCGAATGTTGCCATTTGAATCACTCTAAGGTTGTTAAACCAAAAAAAAAAAAAAGAGTACTAGCTCTGATATCAATTGAAGGTCCAAAGCGCAACCTAAGAGAGGGATGAATTAGGTTATTTCGTGATAAAATGAAAACTTGAACTTTAAGAACCAACAACAAAACTAAAAGGTAAATCACAAACATAAACAAATAAAGGCAAGAAGAAAAACAATGTACAAAGATTTTTATAGTGGTTCACTTCGAACCCAAAAGCTAGTCCACTCCTCAAGTGACTCCTCTTCATCACTTGAGCCTTTAACTAAGTTTGATGATCCTTTATAAAACTAGGCTACGGATCTAACGTTTATGATTAGCCCTTTTACATGTAGGATCAAGACACAACCTTTACAACCGACCCTTTTTTAACCATAGGCTCATGATCCAACTGTTACAATAAAATGAATCAAAACAACGAAAGAATTAAAGCACGAAAATTGTTCACTCTTTCAAGAGCCAATTGAGAATCGATCAAGCTCTGCCATAGCTAAGGATATGCCAATTGAGCTCAATGATCAGTAATAAAGAGAACTAGTGATGCTCAAGAAGAACTTCAAGAAAAACAAAAGATTAAAACATTAAATTGCAAGTAGAACTCAAGAGCTTTTGATGAATAAAAGATTGAAGAATTGGATTATTTCAAAAAGTTTAAGCTCTATTTATAGACCAAGATGACATAGAAGCCGTTGGGAAAAGTTTAAACAAAAGTAGTAAGAAATTGTATTTAAAATATAGTCAGTAGAGTTATAGCAGTGTTGTGTGTTAACACACAGGAGTTGTGCGTCGACACACAACCTCAATATTCCAACACACAGAGGCTTTAGATGGCTACTATACATTTGTGTGTCGACACATACCTCATGTGTGTCAACACTCAGCATGCCCAGGCGGATTTGAACCATTTTGACCATTTAGCATGATTGATTAATTGATTATCATATTAGCTTAATTTTTGAATTGATTTCCATGATTTTGCTCATTCATTTGAAAGATTGATTGATTCAATCAAGGTAATAAATTGCCCTATTAAAATTTGATCTTGTAAGATTTGAGCATACTTTTTATAATACCAATCATGAAAAATATTTTTATTGACGAACTGGATGGCTTGACTTGAGTATTTTGAAATAACGGTTGAAAATCATATTTCAAAACCATTTTTGTTATAGCACCATATATCAATATTGAGATTTGACTCAATTGATATATCCCAATCCTAGTCTTATAAAATAAAAATAAATAACTTAAAGCCCATGGACTCGGATCTTGTTCTCTTAATTTGGAATGAATCTTTTCTTCAACTTTGATCTATTTTCCTCTTATTCCATCATCTTGGAAAGCTTCATATCAACATGATTAATCTTCATTTTTCCTAGCTTTTTTATGCGTCACCTTCAAACAAGATTAGAACAATTAATTACAATGATTCACTAAATGATTCTTGTCATCTAAATAACAATAAACGACCTTTAAGGCCAATAACCAGGCTTCATGCAGTAGAGGTATTGGTCTTTCTTAATTGGTATTCTCATTTATCTCTTGCCAAAGAAGCTTTTAACATGGCTTTCAATAGCCATAGGAAGAGCCTACTCAATATAGCGTGGAGATCCATATTCTCCATCTAAAGAGACTACTTCAGAGCCTCCTCAGGATACCGAACCTATGCAATCAGGTGCTGGAGAAGAAGGAGACATCGCTACTTCAATTTTGGAGCCAATTATCAGTTACCCTCCTGAAGAAATTTCTTCCCCAGCTACCTTACATCAGGGCCTTGTCCAAGGTCTTTCCTCCTTCCTAGGACTGAATCTCCATTGAAGACATCTTTGAAGTTAGAGCTCTATCTGACTTTTCCATCCATTGTTGTTTTAAACCATACTTGGTTCGAACATGTGAATATGTCTCCAATAGATTCTCTTTGGAGAAGGCACATCAACGGCTGAAGAGCCAGTAATAACTCCATTGGTTAAGGCACTTGCTAAAGCTCCAATTATAGATGCATCACTAGCAGCTCCCATGGCAGCCCTTCTAGTAGCGTCACCTTCCTTGCCTTAAAATGAGGCCTCAGAAGTAAAGGCATTCCTTTTTAACCTTGGTTGTTTTTTACTGTCAAAACTCTACCTAATCCTGTTGATTTTTTCATATTACTCATCCCAAAGCCATTCCCTCACCAAAGATAGGGGAATATCTTCTCGGTTAGAGAAGTTTGGAGCGAGTGGTAGGCTGGCCTTTCAGGAACTTGACCATGAATCTCCAAAACTCCAGTGGCTGAGGGAAATTTGTCATGAATTGTCTTTGGTTTGTATTCAATTAGATGCTTGTATTAGTTGTATTGGCTTAAATTAACTGTGCAATGCTTTTAGTATCATGTTTTCGAGGGAAGGTCGGTTTAAGTGGTTGGAGAGCAAGATATTTTGTTGTTTTGCCCCCTTTAGCTTTGAAAGGTATAAGTGGCTTGGTTCATCATTTGTATTCTATATCCAATGAAATAAAAATATCTTCTTCCTTTCATCGCATTTATCTCTCTGTTTCTTATCTCTATCTAAATTCTTTCTCATCTCACATTCACTCTCTTATGTTATGATTCAAGATTGATCACGAGTCATAAAGATTGGTATCAAAGCTTGTGTTTAGCTTGCTAGTTGCTTCAATCAAACTGGCTAAAGGTAAGAAAATTGCTGTAATGACTGGAGGTGCAAATGCTGGATCAAATCAAGCAGAGCAATTTGATCAATTGGAACAACAAATGCAAGATTTGATGCAGCAATAAATGCAGGATCTGATGATGACGTTACAACAATCTCAACAGCAGTTCCAACAGCAATTGTTTGGAATGCAAGAACAGATTAACCGGCAAGTAGCACCGGTAGGAGCAGGTATACTTCCTACTGGAGGCAAACCTCCTGATCCTCTATATCCAAAGCCGGCTGAAGATCATGCCAAACGAATGCAGGTGGCCAAAGGTGGAAACGGATGCCTTTGATGGAGTACAACCTCAATCTTGGATAGGGGGGGGTGTGACAGGTACTTTTGTTTTTTATGCTATTCCTGGTGTTCAAAAGGTGGAATTGGCTGCAGTCTACTTGCAAGAAGATCAAGAAGTTTGGTTTCATAGCTTGATGTTGAGCAATTCAACAACATCTTGGCAAGACTTTTGGGATGAATTGTATGTAAGGTATGGGGATGAAGATTCAGAAAAAGTAGTTGACAAGTTCAATATGGTAGCTCAAGTGAGTAGTGTTAAGGATTATATGACTTGATTTGAAAACCTGAAATTAAGGATGATGTCCATGAATCCAGGAGCAAGTGAAGCTTATTACATGTCAAGCTTCATTAGTGGTCTTAAACCTAAGATCAAGAATTTGGTAAAGGCACTTAATCCTCCTACATTGTCTAAAGCATACTCCAAGGCCAGACTGTTTGAAACCATAGTCTTAGCAGCACCTGAAATTGGACAGAAAGACAAGATAGTCTTGCCCTTACAGCAAGTTGCACCAAGTGCAGCTCAAACCCTCAGTCTAGAGGAAAAGAAAGCTTAGAGGTGATGTTTTAAGTGTAACTGAAGATATCTTTTTGGCCACAAATGCAATCCTAAGCTAATTGTAGTGACTGGTGATGATTCAGATGAGAATCAAGAGGAGGTAACTAATCAAGGTATTCAAGTGGAGGAATTGCAAAAAGTATAAGAAGAAGATGAGGATGAGATTTCAGTTCAAGCACTGACAGGTAATGGGACACACAACACAATCCAAATCAAAGAAGAGGCAAAGAACAAGTCCTTATTGATACTAATCGAGAGTGGGAGTACTCTGTTATGATTCCTATAGATTGAGTATATGAAAGATTGTACTTAGAATAAGTAATGATGTAATAAGTGGCAGTATAAGCCAATGATGTGTGTAAGTAGGCTGGTACGATAGTTAAGCTTTGTTAGTTGGTGGTGCCAAAGTCGGTTAGAGGGTCATTAGTGGCGGTTAAGGCCTTGTCCTTTACATTGTATCTAGAGCTAGCATAAGTAGCTTGCTCAAGTGTAATATTGAATGATTCAATGCAAAACACAAGTTATCTTCTGAGATATTTCTCTCATTCTCATCTAACTTTCTCTAGTATTGGAATCATGACTTTTTTGCTCTGATACTAATTATTATGATCAAGATATAATCTCAAATCATAACCTTGGGAAGGATAGAATCCAAGAGAGTTTAGATGAGAAGAGAAGTGAATTAAGATGAGAAAATAAAGAGAAAGTTAGATGAGAAAGAGTTTAATATCAAAAAATATTATTTGCATTTGATTGAATGGTTTAATATTACACTTGAGCAAGGTACTTATACTAGCTCTAGATACAATATAAAGGACAAGACCTTAACCTCCACTAATGACCCTCTAACTGACTTTTGTGCCAACACCAACTAATAAAGCTTAACTATTATACCAACCTACTTACACACATCATTGGCTTATACGACCACTAATTATATCATGACTTATTCCAGTTATAATCTTTCATATACCCAATCTATAGGAATCATAACATACTCATAGTTTCTTGGATCCCAAGATAGCTAAGATTATTGGTCATGAACTCATAAGAACAAGTCCCTTAGCAGGGACAGTAGCGGATAGAAATTCAATGTTAACTCAAATGAAGAGCAAGCAGTTTCAATGGAATATGCAGGGCCATCAGTTCTCTTATGACTTTAGGGTACTGAAATTATGAGGTTGTGACATGGTTTTGGGTGCGGATTGGATGAAAACAATCAGCCCAATTGTGTTTGATTTTGCTCAATTGATAGTGTCCTTTGAAAGGGAAGGAGTTCCAGTCCTGTTGCAAGGAATTGTTAACAAAAGAAAATTGCAAATTATGAGTTGCAAAAGGCCGGAAGGAGTGATTAGGAGAAGTGATATTCAGTGGGTTGGTCAATTCTTTTCACTTTGTGCAGAACCGCTAGAGGCTAAGGTGAATTCTAACCCTTCAATCAATAGGTTGCTGCATGACTTTAAAGATATATTTGAGCAATCAACTTCTTTGCCCCCAAAATGGCTCTTAGACCATACTATTCTACTCAAAGTAAACTCTAATGCAATCAATCTAAGGCCAACTAAATACCTCCATTCACAAAAGAATGAGATTGAAAGACAAGTGGAGGAGCTATTTAAAAATCATTTCATCACGCGTAGTCACAGTCCCTTTGCCTCCCCAATAATTTTGGTCAAGAAAAAGGATGAAGCATCTCAAATGTGTATTGACTATAGACAATTGAATTTCCTCACCATTAAAGACAAGTTCCCAACTCCCATAATCGATGATCTACTAGATGAGCTCCATGGTGCTGTTTATTTCTCAAAGTTAGACTTGAGGCAAGGTTATCATCAAATTCATGTAGTAGAGAAAGATATATACAAAACAGCCTTTAGAATACATCATGGAAACTTTGAGTTTGAGGTTATGCCATTTTGTTTATCAAATGCTCCTATCACTTTCCAAGCCGTGATGAACTCCACCTTTATGCCATTCTTGAGAAAAAAAATTCATGTCTTCTTGATGACATATAAGTCTATAGCCCTACATTGAAAGCCCATTTGTCCCATCTATTTTAAGTCTTCAATATCATGCACAAACACAACCTCTTTGCCAAACTCTCTAAGTGTTTCTTTGGCTTAACTGAAGTAGAATACTTGGGTAATGTAATTTCTTATGAAGGGGCTGCAACTGATGCATCTAAAGTTCAAGCTATGAAAGATTGGCGAGTCCCCACTTCCCTCACGCAATTGAGAGGGTTCTTAGGCCTCACAGGCTATTACAGAAAATTCATCCAAGGTATGGAGTGATTGCTAAGCCCTTAAATGATCTTCTTAGGAAGGATTCATTTGTTTGGTCACCAATAGCTCAAGAAGCTTTTGAGAACTTGAAGTTGGCAATGCGTACAACCCCAATTTTGAGAGTGCCTGACTTTAGTGATTTCTTTGTTATAGAGACCGATGCTTGAAGTAGAGGAGTAGGAGCATTGTTACCTCAAGCCTTGAGTCCAATACACATAAGCTTGTCAATTTATGAGGAGTACCTAGATATTTTGATAGCAGTGCAGAAGCGGAGATAGTATCTTAAGAGCCATCACTTTGTGATCAAAACAGACCATTAGAGTCTACAGTATCTTTTGGAGCAAAAGATTACTAACAGGGTGCTGCGCAAGGGGTTGATGAAGATGTTGGGATTGGATTATTCCATTGATTATCGAAAGGGGAAGGAAAACACTGCTGCTGATGCTCTCTCAAGGAGACAGGAAGGGAGTAATTTAGCATCTTTTTCAGTTATGTCAGCCGTTAGCCTTATTGGATGGGTGAAGTGTATAAGTCTTATGCAAAACACTAGTTTGCTCAAGAGATCATAACGGCTTTGAGCGTTTAGAAGCAATCAACAGAGGTAGCTGCAACTGATGTTACCTTGACCAATGGCATTATTAGAGTTAAAGACAAGGTTTACATTAGGATAGCCATAGATTTGAGCAAACAAGTCATCATGGCATTCCATTCGTCAGCTTTGGAAGGACATTCTGGCATTGAAGGGACGTATCAAAGAAGTAAGCACCACTTTCATTGGCATGGAATGAAGAAGGAAGTAATAGATTGTGTGCAAACTTATGATGTATGACAGTGTACGAAGAGTGATCATGTTCCATATCTAGGCCTACGTCAACCTCTTCCCATTCCAGAAGGTGCATGGTAGCACATAACTATGGATTTCATTGAGGTGCTGCGCAAGTCTTGGGGAAAAGAGATCATTTGGGTGGTGGCACATCATTTTACAAAGTACGAGAATTTCGTTGCTCTAAATCACCCTATATGTGCTGAAAAACTTGCAAAGGTGTTCTTAGATAGCATTCAAATGCTTCATGGTCTTCCACAACCCATATTATCTAATCGTGACAAGCTGTTCTTAAGAAATTTTTGGCAAGAATTGTTCAAGCTTTTGGGATCAACTCTTGCTTGGAGTTCTTCTTATCATCCTCAAACGGATGGTCAGACTGAGAGGGTGAACCAATTTTTAGAGTAATATTTATGTAGTATGTCATTTCATAACCCCAGTAGTACAGGTGGTTGTCATTACCAGAATTTTGGTAAAAAACTCATGCTCATTCATCCTTAGGCACTACTCCTTTCAAAGCTTTATATGGGTATGATCCTCCTTTTCCAATTATGTCACAAAATGAGACAATCAATGTAACTGAAGTTAGGGACATCTTGCAACAAAGGAGATAGCTACGGTAGCGGCTGAAGAACAATCTTCAACTATCTCAAGCTCGGATGAAATTCTTTGTGGATAGATGGAGAATTGATTGATCCTTTGAAGTTAAATATATGGTGCACCTAAAATTCCAGCCTTACGGTCAATCTTCTATGGTAATATGTAGGAATGTGAAGCTAAGTGCTCATTGTTTTGGTCCCTGCAAGTTTTTGCAGAAGCTTGGGTCATTGGCTTATCACTTGGATCTCCCTCCGGATGATGCTACGTACCTAGTTTTTCATGTATCTCTATTAAAGAAACACATTACTGCTGATGTAGAATGTTTAGCTCCTCCTCCTATTGCATCATCTAATGGCTTAGTTCTTCAAGATTCGTTGGCAATTTTTGATTCCTTAATGATTCAGTAGCAAGACAAGAAGGTCACCCAAGTTTTGATTCAATGGGCCAGCCTCCAGAAGTCTGATGCAACTTGGGACGATCTTAAGTTCATTAAGAGTCAATTCCTTATGTTTTATTCTTGAGACAAGAATATTTTCTCGGGGGGGAGGGGGGGAGTATTGTCATGAATTGTCTTGGTTTATATTCAATTCGATGCTTGTATTAGTTTTATTGGCTAAAATTGACTGTGTAATGCTTTTTGTATCCTATTTTGGAGAGAAGGTCAGTTTAAGTGGTTAGAGAGCTAGATATTTTGGTGTTTTTCCGCCTTTAGCTTTGAAAGGTATAAGTAGCTTGGTTTATCATTTGTATTTTTCATCTAATGAAATAAAAATATCTTCTTCCTCTCATCTCAATTCTCTGCTTGTTTCACATATCTATCTCATCTCACATTTTCTTTCCTAGATTATGATTCAAGATTGATCTTGAATCATAACAAAATTATGCACTTCCCTATTCTGAACCTGGCTGATGGAGTCATTTTCAAAGACGCGATGTCCTTAGTGAGATTTTTGAAAGAAGATTAGAAGATGGCTCTTACCATTTATAGAGAACTTGACCTCGCACTCCTAGTTCATGGACTTGAGTGGGCCCCGAGGCAACCTCCATTACTTAAGGGGGGTACAAAAACTTATGCCCCCTATCTCGATGATAGGTGACGACGGCACTGTGAGATTGGGATCCCTCGTGGTTAGAGAGAAACACAAATTGGGAGGCACAGCAGCTCTAAGAGGCACGTTATCTTTTCTATGGCTAGACTACAAGTGTATAACACTTGTGTTAGCTATAGTTGGCTTTTTTTTTTTTTGGTAAGTCGGCGAAATATATAGATGAAAGAAAAATATTATAACTACAAGGGACATACCCCAAGACACAGCCGAAGCCTACAACGATGAAGCAACGTCAAAGCACAGTTCAACAATGTCCATCAAAAAAAAAAAAAAAACAACCAAAGTTAAAAGACTAAGGAATAAAGAAGAGCTAATCTTCAAACCCCTATTGCCAGAGCAAGGAGGCATGCGTGAGCTCCTCTAAATGAAGGGGCAGCATGTAAGAGGCTCCTAACAAAATCCGTAATCTCCTCTCGCACAGTTGCAACTGATCTGGAATGATAGCGCTGCACCAGTAGGTTGTGCTCGTACCCAAGAATATAAACGATTGCTGAGAGGTAGAGTTGAGCAATGACGCTGCCAATATCTCGCCCCTTGAGATGCCGAGCAGCGCAAGTAATGAGATCGTCCCAAGTATGGGTAGGCCATGCAATAGATGTACTCGAAATGATGGAGCTCCAGACCAAAGCAGAAAAGGCACAAGCGAAGAAGAGGTGCTCATTAGTCTCATCACCAAGGCCGTAGAGAACATAATCACCCAGAACTCGTGGTGCGCCAAAGCGCAGAAGCCGGTCCGAGTCCAAAGTTGCTTCCTAGAAGCGAGCCATAGAAGAACGGAGTACCTTGAAATATGAATTTGAAACCGCAAAAGGTGATGAAATAGTGTCCTCCTCTCTCCTACTTTGTAATTTCTCCTAAGCGAAATTTGTGGTGAATTTCCCCGAAGGGTCACCCAACCACCGAATGGAATCCGGCACACCAGCCCGAGGGCTGAAGTCAATCATTTCTCAAATGGGGCGGAGCTCCGAGCAACCCTGTGGAAGCCTTCACTAATCACCCTTAATAGCAGCTATGACTCGAGAATCCGATCGAAGCCCAGAAGAAGTGAGGAGACGAGTAGGGAAGCGCTCCACAAGACGGCCACACGGCAGCCAAAAATCAGTCCATAGGGCAGTGTCAAGGCCATCACCTATGATGTGATAAATCATACCAGAGTAAAGACAGCGGACTGACGAAATCTGATGCCAACACCATGAAGCTGAACTCGTCGCCCGAATAGTCTAGAAACTCTTCCCTCGAAGCAGGTTTAGATGAACCTAGTGTGGCCAGAGCGAAGAACTGTCAGCAAGAAGAAATCAGATGTGCTTCATAATCGAAGCCTGGTTCCACTCAGCAAGATGGCAAAGCCTTAAACTTCCCTCACGTGTAGGATAGCACAAATATCTCCAAGCTACCTTCGCTCCCCCCGGGGATAGGAAAGAACCTCACCAAAGAAACGATGCTAAGGTCGACTCAATCTTCTTGATCATTTCCTTCATAAGCATGAGAACCGATGATAAGTAGACCTGAATAGCAAAGAGAACAGATCGGATGAGCTGTAGGCGGAAAGCGTATGATAGAGAATGAGAGGTCCAAAGTCGAATACGAGAGATGATGCGATCAAGAAGCTATCTGCAGTCAACATACCGCAGCCGAGAAGTAATGAGGGGTACTCCCAGATGTCGAACCAAGCACTTCCCAATACTAAATCTCATAACACCTAGTATATCTCTTTGAGTCCTAGATTTAACTCCTGCCAGGAAAACTGAACTCTTTGCTGCATTTGAGGAGGGACCCGAGGGAATAGCAAAGCGATCCAAGGCCTCACGAACAATAGTGACACTGTCTAAATCAACCCGACAAAAAATCATCAGATCATCAGCCAAGCATAAATGCGTCAACCCGGTGTGACAGCAGCCTAGATGACAGCGAAATCACGGATCATCGATAGCACGGCAAAGTAAACCCCGGAGACCCTACATAGCGATAACAAACAAATAAGGAGAGAGCGGGTCACCCTGACGAATGCCTTGACTAGAGTGGAAGAAGCCCTCAAGTTCGCCATTGATGGCGACAGAAAAGCGGGCTGTAGAAAGGCACTCTCATACCTAACCAACCAGAGGCTCAGGAATCCCCATACTCATCATACCGGCAAGAATGAAATCCCAGCGGACTGTGCCAAAAGCTTTATGGATATCAACCTTCAGAGCACAACGAGGCGAGATCTGAAGGTGATAACCACGCATCAACTCCTACGTCAAAAGGATACTATCGGATATCTGACGGCCCCGGACAAAAGCTATCTGGGCATCATCAATCAGCCCAATAAGGACACCCATCGGCCTTTTTGCAGGGATTTTAGTGATGCACTTATAGATCTCATTGCAATAGGGGATAGGGCAGAAATCGCCAAAATTGGAGGGAGACTCCAATTTAGGCATGAGGAAGATCATGGTGGTGCTCAGGGCGCCCACCATGGGCCCTAAAACAAAGAAAGACTGCACAGCTCTAATAACTGCTCCTCCCACCACCTTCCAAGCCCTCTTAAAGAAGAGGGAAGTGTCACCATCAAGCCTCGGGGCCCTATCGTTACCAATAGAGAAGAGAGCATCACGTACCTCAACCACAGAGATCGGGGAGGTCAGTGGGCAAGCCTAATCCTTAGAAATGCATGCCTCAAAAAGATCACAGACATTCTCAGTCAACGGACCACTAGACTCAATAAGCAACTCCTCGAAAAAAACAACCCCAGTATGAGAGATCAATTACGGATCATACGTCCGCGCATCATCTGGACGAACAATAGACAAAATCTGGTTCCTGGCCTACCGATGGAGGACAGACCGATGGAAGAACTGAGTGCTCTGATCTCCGAGTGAAAGCTGTTGAATACGCGACATCTAATGGTAGAATGCCTCCCCATCCCCACATAAGTGTTGATACTCGTGGAATAGTCGGTGCTCCTCTAGTCGAAGGTAAGAACTCTAAGGGTCCTCATGAAAGGCTTTCTGGCCCATCAGAGTGAGATGATACATCGGAGTGCTCTCAACACAAGTGTCCCATACTCATCTAATGGTGGGAAGGATGTCCTCGTGGTTGGCCTAAAAGCTTAAGAACATGAAAGGAAGTCACTTGGCCCGACGTTTCCCAAGCCCTCTCATAACAATAGCGCTATGATCCGAAATAAGATGCCGAGCGAGAATCTTGACAGATGCAATGGGCAAGTCCCGAGGCTAACCCTCATTGATACGGCACCAATCAAGCCGCTTAAGGATCAAATGATCAACCTCAGCCTCGTTGGACCATGTAAAATGAAGCCTCGAAGAAGGGATAGGCGTACACTCAGCCTCAGTAAAACACTCCCAAAAGTCATCCATATGCCCAGGCCATCGCTCTTAGCCACCACATGTATAAGAGGTACTAAGGATGGCATTGAAATCCTTGTGAAGGATCCAAGGCTCACCCCAAAGACTCGAGCTAGTACTCCGAATATAGTCCCATAAAGCCCGACGAGGTCCTGGCTCGTTACAGCCATAAATAAATGTAGCAAGAAAGCTCACAGCCCTAGAAAGATTAGAGATACGACAAGTAAGGAACAAATCACCTCCCCGAATGAACTCGACTCTATATACACCGGGGTCCCAAACAACTATGATGCGACACTAAGAGGGGTAGACCCCACTAAAAAGAAAGCTCCATCTATCGGCAGATCGAGCAATCACTGTCTCAACATCAGAAGGTTTTGTTCTGGTCTCAACCAAACCAATGACATATGACCGATTAGAGGATATCCAATCGCGAACAACACGAGAAGAGTCGGGGTTATTGAGCCCCCTAATGTTCCAACATCCAACCACCATGATGAAACAAATCAGGGGACAACAAGGCCCGTACGCTTGGCCGCACGAGTAAGCAGCTTCCTCGGGGCCTCCACGGTAACCTCAATACACTGGGAAGTGGAGGTACCCGACAAACTCTCAAACTGGTTCGACAAGTCAAGGCTCGACACGCTAGCCGGCTGGTTCAAGGTATATAAGATAGGGGTAGTGACCCCAAGAATGTCATCTTGGGAGGCCTCCACCTCAAAGGAAATGCCAGCTGTCTCCGAATCACAAACGTCATGAAGATGAGAGGAAATGGGTAAAAAATCAGCAAGAGTCCGCGGTGAAAGAGAAACAGATCTAGAATTAGAAAGAACACTATGACTACTAACACCGTCGTCCCTGACATCTGGGTCAACTGCCCCTCTCGGCCCATAATCACTGACCCAGCATGGCTCGAGGAGCCCAACCGAACCCCAATCCCCTCCACGTCCTGCATCAACTACAAGAGAGCCAAAAATGATTGCGGATCAAGATCCTCTAGAGGAAAGCCTCCAAAACGGGCCCATTTCTTCTAGAGGGAGAGAGAGTACTAGAAGAAAGCCCCTTCAAATTGGGCCCATCCGCCCTAGGATGAGAAAAAACGTGCTCATGAGATGGGTCACAAGAAGGAAGCCCCTCCAAAACGGGCCCATTCCCCCTAGTGGAAATAACGGGAGACGCTTGAGAGCAAAGCCCCTCAAAAGCGAGCCCATTTCCCCTAGTACAGGTAGAAAATGGCTCATGAGAGGAAAGTCCCTCCAAAACCGGCCCATTTCCTCTAGAAAAAGACAACCCCGAAGGGCAAGAGAGGCATGGCTCAGCAGACGAGGGTGTGGCTCAGGGACAGGCCTAGGGATGGACAAGTGCGGCCCACGAGTACACAGCCCATTATGAGGCCCAACGGACCCCCCACCCCTTGTGCTCCTCCTTGACCCATTACTTAGTCTAAGACCAACACTCTCCTCAATTCTACCATCCGCTAGCCCATCAACCCATGGCCCATCAAATGTACTCACCTCAATTCCACCATCCTCAAGCCTAAGGTGTGACCCATTACAATTGGGTCTAGAAGTGGGCTCACGCCCCACAACCCCTTCAATAGCACTTCTTAGCCTAATAGAGGAAAGCCTCACCAAGTTGGGCCCATTTTCTCTTCGGCTAGTGGGAAGTGGTCCATTATTCACCATAACACCATTTCCTTCAACCCCCTTGCGCCGCCATTGCTGCCGCGGAGATTTTTTTCCCTCAACACCTTAAGCTACTCGGGGAGGATGGTGGCGCTGTTCGGGATGTGACAAGAGTGACCAAAGACCTGACCCTTACGGAACACTTTTGGCATACCCTCGAATTTGACTATCATCGAATAATTCGACTATTATAGTCGACCAAGAGTCACTTCGGGGGGTCAGTCCAAGTATCTAGTTGAACACATACACGAGCATAGCTAACCATAGTACCCTCCAATGTCAGTTGGTCCATGAAAAGGGGGTGGCCTACACTACAAGTTATTGAAATTAATGAATCGCCGGCCAAAAGGAGGCCAAGAGGCCATGTAATTCGATCCAATAGTAATCTGGGGGAGGTCATATGAGGGAGCAAAGTTGGGTTGCCAATGCTTAAGGAAGATATAGTGCCCATTAAGGTTCCAAGGTCCACCCCTTAGAATCAAATCCGACTCAGCTATTGATTTGAATCGGAAGTAGTAAACCACTTTATCCACAATTACGCACTCAAGTCCTTTCGACCTCCAAAGCATCCTACCTATGGCGACATACAGAGAGTAAGCAACACGGTTCCCAATAAAGCGGCCAACATGACATCAACCCCATTTTTCTAAACTTGGGGCTACATCGACATCAGTGATGGTAGTAACTACCTCTCCATTCACTAGCCTCGAGGGAACGAATTGAAGTGTGCCACCCGGAGGTAATGACTTAGCCACGGTGACCCAAGGTCGGGTTATTTCACCCGAATCTACCATGGGGCCAGCAAAACAAAGCAAGAAAATCAAGCAACTAATCAAGAATTGAAACAAACTTGCAACAAACTTATAAAAAACTCAAACCTCCAAACAAACTTACACCTTTAACCACCACATACACCCTCAACAATGGCAGCAAGGAAAAGAGAAAGCAACACCAAGCAAGATCAAGAAGCAACTCAAGCAATCATCATGAACCCAAAATAATATGGCTCTATTTATAGCAAAACAGAGGCCCAAAAAAGCAAGTTCACAATGATACAACCCAAGAACGACTCAATCAGCCATAGCAAGAACAAAGAAGCAAGTAGAGGTTGAGGATGTGCACCAAAAGTTGCTCCACAATTTAAGAAACCTAAATGATATTCAATAGAGAGAGAAGACCCCGAAGAGAGAGAAAGGGAGTTCCATATCCATCATCCGTCCGAGACACAAGGGAAACCACAAAGATTGAAGCCGTCAAGAAGATGAAAGATGAAATCAGATGTCCTACGCCATCATCAACACCAAACTCAAAACGCCCTCACTCACATGTGTTTCCGCCCTCAAAAACAGCTATTGGATTGAAGCCCCGAGGATCCCACCAAATAGAAGAGATCATGAGGATTCTAAAACTGACACCAGAACCACCATACGAGGTCACATGCCACCTAGCCAGCCCATGCGCCACCTGCAAAAATCAGTAGTTGAGAGAATCTAACCATCAGTAACATCTAACAGCTAATCAATCAACTAATAGCTAATTGGTAACAGCTAATACTTAAGCATTCTAGTTGGGTTTTCGGCTCTCTCAAGAACCATATAGTCAGCCTGAGTAATTGGTAACCTTGAGCTCAAGGGTGCCTTGCGGGGATAACCAGCTGGCACTGATGGAGGATCCACAGGCCTGAGTTGCTTGATATACTCCCTAATGGCCTGGACCAAGCCATTAAGACTCCCTGGTTGTCTGACCAAGATAGGTTCTACATTGACCACTGTCTGCCTAGCCACGTCCTTAGTAATAAGGGTAACAGTAGAAGACAAGGTCGAGTTCATGTCTACCAAGTCTCTGTCAATTTCTTTGAGAATCCTTTCATTCATAGAGGTTCCAATATCATTAATCATTGCTCTCATGGTGGTAGAGTTTTCATGCTGGGCCACTAGAATGCTCTCTATTTCAGCATGTTGTCTCTTGAAGGCTTCGCTCATTATTTGTTGGACTCTTTGGCCCACAATATTTAACGACATTTTAGAATGATCGTGAAACTCTTGCGAGAATGGCCATCGAGCCCAATACGTTCATCTTCTGGGATGCCATCATGACCACCACTATCGTTGCCATGGTTATAAAATTGTTCATCCCTATGAGAGGTGGGACTTCGCTCAAGAGGATGCTCAAGCAGTTATCCAATAGGGGCTAGTCCTTCTGGCTCCTCATGCTCCAAGGCACTAAACCTCCTAGTTCTGACCATTGGAGAATGGCCGACAATTACGTTCTGGTAATCCACGATGGGCTAAAGACAATGAAGTCTTGTTTCAAGCCTCCCATTGTGGTTGCCAAAAGGTGTTTTTACTCTATTTTGTTTCAAGTGATGTGTTTGTGGTCACGGTAAATATGAAAATAAAATAAACCTACAAAAAGAACTCAACGCAACTAGGGAGTGAGCCTTATTATGAATCGCATGTCTTTTACCTCAACCGCTCACCATTTTTAAAGAAGAGGTTATGCTATGTTGGCATATCAAATTTTCGCTACACCATGAGTTTTAATTACTCTTCAATAAAGAAGACTTGCTAAATATTTTTGTCGATTTTTATCTGTTTTTATGATAGAAAATCGAAGGATATAGACCTAACACAAGTGGCAGTTATAACAAAGAAATAAGGCCCACAAACATCTTTCATTGTACACTTAAAAGTTAGGAACTAGGGTGGAGACAAACCCAAGAGCTTAGAAGTCCACTTACAAGCTCGAGTCAATCAGGTTTTTATGCCTGTCACTCTTGACTTATAATAACACGTCTGATAACATTTAGATGGAGTAAACCATATACAGCTCACTAGATTAGGACCAGCAGAATCAAGGGATAAAGCCTTGGCCGTCAAATCCCTAATCAATAGTGCAAAATTAAGTTCATCTGACTTATCAAGCAGTGAATGCAGCGTTAAGACCAAAGCAATCAAAGGACAAAGTGTTGGCTAGCAAAGCCTTAAACTAAAACCTAAAATCTCAACTTGTCAATTCGTGGGAATTGATTAAATCCAGAAAGTCATGCCTGAAGCCCGCAAACTGTGTTACTATGGAGGTTAGTGTAATAAAGATCTAAGTTATGCTACACCTAGCTAAGTTATGATACTGCTAGGAAAGAGCATAAGTGTGCAATAAAGAAAACGTGAAGAAGTTTTCTATTGAGTGTATGTGTATGCCTTTGGACTAACATAGAGTCCGTTATTTACAAAGAAAGAAAACATCGGCTCGATTTGAAACAGCATTTGCATCACCAGCCATATTAGCTTGTTTCCTACCCTTGGCCAGTTTGATCGAATGCTAATTTAGCGTGATCAATGGCAATTATGCGAGCTCTCATACCAATTGTTATGATTTAAGATCAATCTTGGATTATAACCTTAGAAAGAGAGTATGAAACAAGGAAGAATTGAGATAGAGATGAGAAATAGAGAGAACTGAGAGGAGAAATATGATATTTTCTATTCATTGAATGAAGATTACAAGGTAAAAGAAAAGTACTTATACTAAGCGAAGACTAAGGTGGTGTTACAAACCAGGAATCCGAGGCATGAGTTTAAATTGGCAAAAAGGCGAGAAAGCTTGTTATTGATTAAAATGCTGTTAAAATCTGTTAAAATCTGCTGCTGTTGTTCTGCTTACTACTTGCTGCTGCTGCACTGCTGGGCCATTACTGCTGATCTGTTATTGCTGCCGCTAATTGCTACTATTTCTCTGTTTTGGCACCAACAATAATAATACATATGAATACTAATTAGTTAGAATATATTTTAGATTGTTCTTAGTGGTTTTAGGCTTGTTAGATTGTTATAATTAAGTGAATGATGTAATGGTTCAAATCATGCAATGAAAAGTATCAACACAAGTCTCATTTGAGATTAATTCTCTCTCTCATCTCATTCTCTCTATTTTCTCATCTCCTTTCCCTTCTTATCTCATCTAAAATCTATATTCTTTCTTATCTCATACTCTTTCTATCCCAACCAAGGTTGAGGTTCAAGATCAAATCTTCGAAACCTTAACAATTGGTATCAGAGCCTTGATTTGGCTTCCGAATCAAGCTCATATCCATAAAAATACAAAATCTGATTGATTGCATTGCAATTAATCAATAAAAATAATTGTGATACAAATTTAGTTCAGATTTTGTGATCAGACTCAAATTCTGAATTTTGACAGTGTGAATTGGCGGTTACTGCATTTGGTGACCTGCAGGCCTGGGATTGCGCTTTTGGTTGGGATTATAATTGAGTGAATTACATTGAACAAAGATTAATTGATCAGTGCTTGTTGAGTACATTCAACATCCAAGCTGATTCAGGTTTAATGCAGTTGGATCGATCTGACATTAGCTGTTGAGTTTTGGTGCCCAAGCAAAATAACAGTTGCTGAAGTTTTATGCTAAGCTAAGTCGATCGTCGCCTGAATCGGCTCAGAAGAAGTTAAAGTGATGCAAATTGATCTACATTACACTTGAACATCATCAAAAGATCAAAAACCAGCTGTATCGAGGTTTAATCAGGTTCTGCAATTCAGAAGTGAAAGATCGAGGTAATGCTTTGTGATCTTCAAGTTGCAATTCATTGAGAATTCGTGTTTGCTGTTGGATGATGTCGAATTTGTGTTGTTGAGCTTACAAGTGGTGAGAATTCATCAGAATCTACGGTGATCTTTGAGAATTATGTGTTATTGAGTCGAGATTTTGCTTAGGCAAAAATTTGTCAGCAGAGGCGAAAGTCTGACAGTGAATAGGAGGAGCGAGGTGTTGAAATCCGACCTCGTTTGTTAAGATTGCTTGAGTGTTGTGTTGAGTACTTGCTTTTGAGCCAGGATCGAGCTTAAATCAGAAGTGGAAGTCGAATTACTCGACTAAACGTTCCTGTCAGAAGTCGCTCGAGGTTAGGGCTTGTTCGAAGTTCTGTTCGAAGTTTATCAGTTAGGGTTTTTAATCATTTACGATCGTGGAACCGTTAGCAAGTGATTGTTTGTGCGAACGAAGTAGTAGAACTTCATTAAGCAATCAATTGTTGAAGAGTTGCGAAACAAGTTTTACATTTGTGCGATTTTCGAACTTTCTTCCGCGAGCTGAGCTTATTCCAGTTTGAACTTTTGCTGTTCATTACAAACATGATCGAAGGTGTGAATGCATCATCCGATCACTATAAGGAATTGAATGACAAGCTTGAACAATTGATTGCTAAGCTGGATCAACAAAATGCGAGGTCTGTTATAAAGTTTGAACAGCAAAATGATAGCATTCAGCAAATGTTGAAGAAGCTTTTGGGTAAGGATGTGAACAAGGAAGATCGGGTGCAACAAATTGAGCCTTCTAGCCAGATAGATCCACGTACGGAAGTGGTTCTACCGCAAGAGTTCGTTGTTGAGCAAAAAGAGGAGGTACAATCTGTTGTTGTTGAAGATGAACTCGACCCTGAAAATGCCGAAATTGAAGAACACAAGCTAGAAGAACCTGAGTTTGAACAAGATGTCTCTTATGAAGACTCTATGCGAGAGTTACAGTCTATTAACGATGTTGAGGAACAATATGACGTTCATCTGGATTGGGAATATGATTCACATGTCCGAGGAATGATTAAGAAAGCAAAGAGTAAGTCGAACAGAAATCGTCTAAGTGAAGCATTGGGAGATGTTGTGGGTAAAAAGAAGTTATCCAAGCCAAAATTGAAGCGTTTGGTTGTGTCTCAGCCTATGATGCTTGATGATCAACAAGAACGAAATCAAGACGCTGATCTTACCGATGTATATGCTAGTATACAAGGAATGGTGACTGCAAAATCTTTAAGTACATCTGATAAGCTTGATGCTACTGCTGTTATTTCACTAGATACATTGTCAAATGAGTTAAGTGTTACTCTATGGCGAGTTGGTATGCAGAATCAGAATTTGAGCCCTGCTGTCGAGCCGATTTTGGATCAAAATTGTAGCAACTTCGCCGCTGAATGATTACATTCTATTGGTAAATCAGCTGCTACTACTGTGGTACTATCGGATACCGAACAAGGTGTGCTTTTGAGGGGAGTATCGGTGTGTTCAAATACCCATTCATATGACGAGTTACCTCCTGATCCGGGAGAAGATTTTCAAGTTTATATGAAGCCGAAAAGGTTTGATTCTCTGTTGAAAAGAACTAATCAAGCTGCGAGAGTGCGTTTCAAAGTCCAACGAAGGAGAAGCAATGTGGTTGAACAAGTAATTGAGTTGTTAGATGTGTATAACTGCTGTAACATGCTGAAACCGATTTCAGATCAGTCCAGAAGCTATCCAGCAGATGTTTTAACTGATGTGTTGGGTGTTGGAAGCTTCCTTGATCTGGGAAAGAATGAATTACAAGTATTTGGAGGAGCTACACATCCGGTGCTACTGTTTGGTGTTGAAGAGTGCGATGTCAGTGCAAGCATTAGTGTAGAATTGGTTGAGACTGTGGGTCATTATGAAGATAACATCAATTTAAGTATTGAAGACAGGAAGTATACATTTTACAAGCTATATGATTCATGTGACAATGAAGTGTCCATTGTTCCGGAATTGGTGTTGTTTTGGTTCATACAAAAGCACTTACTTGAAAGGATGATAATTGTTGTTAGTGATTTGAAGAATTGTGGATGGTTAAAGGAGGTGTTTGGCCTCGGGTATAACGTCACAGCTGGAGTGCAAAGCCAAGTTAAGCCAAAGGCACTTGAAAATTGGGATACACTGTAACTGGATGGTGATGTTCTAGTGCAGAACCGGGTTGTGCTTTGGGTGACCTATTGTGGTTGTTCCGAATGGGAAAATAGTATGTACAAGCTTCAATACTTTCTCAACGTATGGGAGAAGGAGTATAACAAGGGAACAAGATTATTTCTAGCTGAAAATAATTTACATTTCAGAAGCCAAGATCAAGACAGATTTTCCCTTGCACTGAAATTAATCGCAGATGTTCAGTTGTGTCATTGGTGGCCTGATTTGAAGCTCATCTTTCAGTCTGATAATGGAAATTCGATTGTGACCCATGAGTATTTGATTTGGTGGAGCAAAGGCCCAGATATTCAAGCCCATGTCACAAGAGCTCAGTTGATCAAGGTGGGACAGCATGAATTCAGATTAGTTGTTGTTATGGCTAGGAGGATTACAATTCCTTCTTTGTCAGCAGTGAATGAGTTGTCCAAATGGAGAGTGATTGGTGCAATTATGGGTTTGGGAAGTTGTCATCACTTGTTTGCATCAAGAAGTTTCAATATGGACAAAAATCGTGCTAAAATCTGTAAAATCTGCAGCAGCTATGAGTGGTCTGGCTCAAGCACTGCTGAATTCTGGAGCTCTGCAGCAAACCAACATGTGAATTTGAGAAGCAATCAAAGATTTAATGGGCATGTCATGAGTTGGGTTAGTAGGCGGTGGTGTGAGCTGAAAAAGTTGAACACCTTTGTGACAGAACACGTTAAACCAGCAAGGAATCAAGTTCCAATAGCTAATATGCAGTTTCGGCATGCCGATCGGCAAGTTCGGAATGAAATAATTCTCTTTTGGAGCTGTTTGAACTGCAGTTGGGAGTGTTTACAAGCAGAATTTAATATTTGTTTCTCTTGGTTGGAATTTGGAAGGCCTCCCGAGATGTTAAAGGACTTCGTATGCAGCTTTATTGGGCTAAAGATACACAAAAATAGTTGTGCAGCCTTCCATAAGCAGAAATACAGAAACATGAATGCATTTTGTGACTCTCAACAGCAAGGAGTTGTGAGCTGTATTAACTGGATTATGAGGTGTCGTGAAATAGTTGTTGATGTTTGGTTTGATCGGTGTAGACCTCTAGAAGAGTATTACGTACTCAAACGCAGACATTGCAGCGAGATAAACAACATCCAAGGTGCTCTGCAGAATTCAGCAAAACTTCATCCCTTCAGTTATAATTTCATATGCAATTATAGTTCTCCATTATTACGATTATCTTCTATTCTTGAGGACAATAATGTTTTCAAGGGGAAGGGAATGTTACAAACCGGGAATCCAAGGCATGAGTTTAAATTGGCAAAAAGGCGGGAAAGCTGGTTATTGATTAAAATGTTGTTAAAATCTGTTAAAATCTGCTGCTGCTGTTCTGCTTACTACTTGCTGCTGCTGCACTACTGGGCCGTTGTTGCTGATCTGTTACTGCTGCTGTTAATTGCTGCTATTTTTTTGTTTTGGCACTAACAATAATAATGCATACAAATACTAATTAGTTAGAATATATTCTAGATTATTCTTAGTGGTTTTGGGCTTGTTAGATTGTTATAAATAAGTGAAGGATGTAATGGTTCAAATCATTCAATGAAAAGTATCAACACAAGTCTTATTTGAGATTAATTCTCTCTCTCATCTCATTCTCTCTATTTTCTCATCTCCTTTCCCTTCTTATCTGATCTAAACTCTATGTTCTTTCTAATCTCATACTCTTTTTATCCCAACCAAGGTTGAGGTTCAAGATCAAATCTTCGAAATCTTAACAGGTGGCAAACAAGAAATATATCTAACTAATACAATCTCAACTTATTTAACTATCTTTCCCACCAAAATTCGAACTAGCTCCTGAGTACATTATTCAATTAGAACTAACATTGAATACTACAGTTCACAATCATAATAAACCCCAACTTTTGGACTGCCTCCTCAGAAATAATGTTCTCACATCTACTTGAATCAATGACCAGTCGGCACAACCTTTTCGCCAATAGTATACGTCATATGGAAGATGTTATTTTGCAGCCAACCATCTCCCTCTGCTTCCTTAGGCACGAAGTAGGCTCGCTTGACCACTAGCTGGAGACCTTCATCTCCCACTACGACTTCTTCGTCATCTGGTACCAACTCATCCTGAACCTCTTCCTCCACTACCACGCCATCCTCAGCATGGAGATCTTTGATGTAAAACCCCTTGCCAGGTCGATCACCCTTCCGACACTCGGCGGCACGGTGTCCCATCTCTCCACACTTGAAACAACGGATCCTTGAGCTACTCGCCAAGCCCTGGGTACTCGGTTTGCCCGGGTTGGTAATCGTACCTGATCACGCCCACTGTTTTTGGAGTTCCAAGTGGTGCCATCTTGACATCCCTTATGTTTCTTCTTGACGTCCAAAGCCCTCTAGCTTGATTTCGAGATCGAAAAGATGTTAAACATGTTTAACACATCTTGTATTGACTCCTTCAATCTGCCATCATACCTATCCGCCAATTGTTCCCCCGATTTCGCCATAATTCCTAGCAACTACGGAGCATAATTCCGCTGTGTATTCCTCCTCTGACTAAGAAACTTGACGCAAGCTCTGAAGGTGTTGCTGCATCACCCTGGCTTAATTGAGGGGAAGGAAGGAGTTCTGCATGATCTTCTTCATCTTTTTACATGTCTCAATCTTGGATTAACCCTGTGTAAGCTGGGCATGTTTCAGCTGCTACACTAGGCAGCGATCCTACCCCTCAACCGCCTAGCAACCAAAGGTGCCTGCTTGTGCTCTGGACTTTTTAAACTCGAGCACTTCCTCTACCACAGCTAGTCAATTTTAGAATTTCTCAGGTTGTCTCCCAACGGCAAACTCTGGAATTTCAATCCGAAGCTTGGATTCCCACCTCTGATCCTCCAAGCAATCTGATGCTTCATTATTCGGTCATGTTCTTGTCGCATTCTGCCCTTAAAATTCAACTTCCGGGAACAGATTGTTAAAGCTCTCATCCGTTTTTCATCCTCTTTGCCCACCTCCGGTGGATATTAAGGTTGAGCCGTAGGTGTTTGGTTGGGATTCACAACTCAATTCGCAATAATTTCTCCTCCGTATCCTCTAGTCTCTTCTCGAACTGTCATTGTTGATCTCGCTCATAAACGTCATCAACAACGGCGTACATTTATTGCCCCTGGACCATCTTAGAAAACATTCTGAGCTCTGAAACTAATTGATGCAGCACAAACAAGAAGATATTGGGATTGGAAGGTTCAGCAGTCTTCCTTTAGATTCCTATCGCTAAAATAATTAAGAAAACAAAGGGAAATAGTCTCATCTTGGTTCTCACGACCAAGTAACAAGAGAAAACCCTAAAAACAAATATAAAATCTATGAAATTGAATGTTTAAAACCCTAGACTTCCTCTTCCTTAAATAGAGTAGCTAATTGACTTAGAATAAAAGACTAAAAAAATAAAAGAGATAAATACAAATATAAATAATAAAATCAACTTATCTGAACTAAGTTTCCTGCTTGACGTTAATCTCCTCAAGCTTGTTCACCCCTGCCATGCGACTCACCATATTGCAAAGCCTCCCCATCTCGTCAAGTACTATCCACTAAAATGCCCGCCAATTGTTAAAGTGTGGCTGCATCATATACATAACTTGTGCTAATTCAAATATCAAAAGTAAGTTACAAATGAAATATTGCTTTATAACTAATACTTGAAAGCCCTCTAATAATAGTGCATATGTGTTAGAGAGAATGATTTTTGGCTTTACATATATTATAAAATAATAAAAAAGGAGAGCGAGGCTGCTCTCTACAGCAAATTTTCTAGCGATAAGGTGAAACAAGGGTTTCAATTGCTATCAGTGATGGCTCGGGGAAGGGGAAGGGGAAGGCCTACCCGGGGCCGTGGGGGAACTTTGATGGTGATGGGAGGAAGAAGTGGAGGTCAATCACGGACTGTGAGAGCTGGGAGTGGGCCGGCGACGCGAGTAGAATGGAACTCCCTATTTTTGACATTTGCTTGGGTTTTGCAGAACAGGGGCACAATGAGGAAGAAGAAGCTAGTGGTACACAGAGGGTTATCTTGGGCCGAGCAGAAGGGGGACAACAGAGGAAGGAATGGCTTCACCAAGCACATTACGGGGGCAGACCAAGTAGCAGATGTTGAGAATCAGGAGCAGGGAACGAATAGGGAGGTTTTAGTGATCGGGAAAAATGCAATGGGTCTGGTTTCTATACAAGGGCATGGGAATCAGGAGCAGGAGACGAATCAGGAGTAGCCACCGTCACAGCAGGCTCCGGTGCTTGGAGGAAATTATTTCGAAACAATAGAGCTCCTGGACAAGGACTGCAGTTGCAACAAATATCTCAGGGCATATCAAAGAGCCGTGTGCAGATCAATGACATGGAAATTACTGAGGGTGTGGATTATTGGAGCCGTGCACTACTGGGATACCTAGTTGGTGTCTCTTTATCATACTCAGTTATTAGTAATACGGTGCTGGACTTGTGGCCAACTGTGGCAGAACCGAAAGTGCTACTATATGATGATGGCTGGGTCTTCTTTATGTTTAACTCCGAGGAGAATTGTGATACAGTTATGGAGGGAGGGCCCGCACATGATCCGTCAGTTGCATTAGTTCTGAAACGGTGGACTCCGAAGTTTCAATTTGCTGCTGAGGACTTTTGTAGTGTTCCAATTTGGGTAAACCTTCCTAGCTTCCCTTGCACCTGTGGACTACGGATGTATTGAGCAAAATTGGTAGTTGTATTGGTACCCCATTATATGCACATAATATGACAGCCACTAGTCAAAGAGTCTCTTATGCTCGACTATTAATAGAAGTTTATATCGCTGAGGTGGTAAACAATATGATTGAAATTGATCTTCCTGGATATGTTTGTGTAGATCAAATAGTTTTGTACAAGTGGCTGCCGAAGTGGTGTAAAATTGCAAAAAGTTAGGTCATGGTGACAAAGATTGGCCAAAGATTAAGAAGGTGTGAAGACCGAGAGCTCAACCAGTAACTATACAAGAGAC
Organism: Simmondsia chinensis; assembly: GCA_018398585.1. NCBI lineage: Eukaryota > Viridiplantae > Streptophyta > Magnoliopsida > Caryophyllales > Simmondsiaceae > Simmondsia > Simmondsia chinensis. The sequence goes on from JAGTTD010000013.1 coordinate 12,507,614, forward strand.
TGATGTAAATGTGCAAGATGAAATGCATGACCAGAATCACATGTAGATTGAGGAGTGGTGTGATATTAGTTGCTTTTTGATTGTAAACTGAGATATATAGGTGGAATTGGGGTGTGATTAGTTGCTTTGGGCTATGTTGGGTTGTTTTGGGTATATGGATATTGACGTACATGGTATAATTTTGGTGTGTATATATATATATATATATATATATATATATATATAATTCTTATTAGAATGTGAGAGGGGTGAATCTTAGCCGTCCATTGTAATGGAAAGCTAAGATTAACCCGTATTTTAGAAATTAAAAAAAAAAATTATCCATCCTACCTCCCCCTATCCTCCATCCCTCCCCCCACTACCCATTGCCATGAAACCCCCGCCCCCCTCTTGGCCACCACTGCCGGCCCCCGGCCACTGCCAACCCCGCCGCCGGTCACGGCTACAAATCACCGTTGGCCTTTGGCACCGATCACCCACTTGCCACCACCGCTCCTCATTTGTTTCTCTCTTCCGATACCCTTTCTTGGGGGTGAAGGGATATGGGGGAGGGAGAAAGGGGTATCAGAAGAGGGTAAAAAAAGGAGAGGCCGTAGACGGGTAGTGGGGCGGTGGGCGGTGGGCGGTGGGCGGCGGGGGTGAAGGATTAGGGGTTGATAGAAAGGGGTATCGGAAGATAGAGGAAAAGAAGGGACGGCAGTGGCTAGTAGCATCGATCAGTGGGTGGCAGCAGCGGGAGGGGGAGGCGGCGGTGGTTGGTAGCAGCAGGTGGTGGGGTGAGAGAGAGAGAAAGGAAGAGTTAGGGGGGTAGGGAGAGAGAGTGAATGGATAAATATTTTTTTTTAATTTATAAAATAGGGGCTAATCTTGGCTTTCCATTCCAATGGACGGCCAAGATTCGCCCCTATTTTATAAATTAAAAAAAAAATTTATCCATCCTACCTTCCCTCCCTCCCCCCACTACCCATTGCCCCGAAACCCTCCCCCCCCCCCCCCCCCAACTCTCGGCCACCACTGCCAGCCCCGGGCCACCGCCAGGCATGGCTACCAATCAGCCTTGACCTTTGGCACCGATCACCACCATCGCTCACCGCCGCCGCCGCCGCCGCCACCCGTCCTTTGTTTCTCTCTTCCAATACCCTTTTTTGGGGGTGAAGGGATATGGGGGAGGGAGAAAGGAGTATCGGAAGAGAGAAAAAGAGGAGAGGCCATAGACGGGCGGTGGCGGCGATGGGCAGCAGGGGTGAAGGATTATGGTGGCGTCGATCGGTGGGTGGCAGCAGTGGGAGGGGGAGGTGGCGGTGGTTGGTGGCAGCAGGTGGTGGAGTGAGAGAGAGAGAAAGGAAGGGTTAGGGGGGCAGGAAGAGAGAGGAAATGGATAAATTTTTTTTAATTTATAAAATAGCGGCTAATTTTAGCCGTCCATTACAATGGACGACCAAGATTTGCCCCCCTCACCCTTCCACTTTCTTATAAAAATTATGCCATATATATATATATAATGGGGTTGAAGATTTTAAATGAATAATTTATGTTCAACTTAATTTCGAGAAAATGTCATAGTTATAAGATTAGCAAAATGTTGAAAAGAATCTAACACCATCAGTTATTGTAAAGATAATATTATCAAAAAAATACAATTCATAATTATAGAATATACATTAAAATTCTAACATGATTATAATTAAGTAATTTTAAAAATAATGTTATTAGTTAAATAAAAAAGAAACCTTATCATTTAAATACCATAAGGTTTAACCATTCAGTACCTAGATAACCTGATGTTTCAATATATATAATGAGGTAACTGGACATTAGAAATTTCCATCACTTAGGTACAGAATGTTGCAATTTGATGAAATTTTTTTTTTTTTGCATTAGACTAGTTTTATTAAAAGATTCTAATGTAATGATTGACTGCAATAATGTGTATTCTATAAGTCATGTCAATGTCTTCAATAAAAATTTAACGAATTGCGATAAAAATTTCACTGTTGCATGTAAATTACTTATATATTGCTAAAATCATGTGTAATATTAACATTTTTTAGTAAAAAAAATCATCAAGTTCCAATGAATGTACTTATATTTTATCGGAATCATGATTCGCTTAAGCATTTTTCTACAAAAATCTTTCAAATTTGGAAGAAGGGTAACTGATTGATAAAACTTTGAAACTTTAAGGTATGTAAGTTTTAAAACTTTGGAATTTCAAGGTACCCTGTCGTATAGTGAAACATTAGGATACCTAAATGATAAATAGTCAAACTTCAAGGGACCTAAGTGCTAATTTCTTTACAAAAAGTAAATGTGTACATTATTGTAAATATTTAAGAATATTCACCAATATAAAATATGAACATATAATATAAACTTTAAAGATTTAGTACAATAAGATGATTGCATAAATAATGTATAACAAACATGGGAAATCCATTAGTAGAATGATGATCAACATATAAAAATATACTTCAAAACTTCTTTAGTTGATTAAATACTAAATGTTAAAATTCATGGTAAAACCTTCCTGATATGATAGTTGTGCATCGAATAGGAGTGGCTAGTTTTAACATAATTGGAAGTAGTGTGATATGAGTGAGAAGTGTTTAGATTATATGCATTATGACTCAAATCCAGTATTAATTCTTTAACAAGTGTGACTCAATTTCATATAAATGCAATCCAATATCTATATGTTGCCAAATCGCGTCAAAGAAACTAAAAACTTTTGACTTGTAATCTAACATGCTCACTTTAATCTTCGATGACATACTCGCATGTAATCGATCATAAGTTACTAATAGCATGCAATTCTTGATTAGGCCACTATAAAAGAAATTTGAAGGTGAATTGGCTAAGTATATATTTGACTTAGTTGTGATATAGCTCAAACTTAGTTCATATTCCAGTTGGCTAATTTTTTTGCCCGCTACTAAAAGTGTTGAGCGACAATACACCTATTCAAATATAGAAAAATGATACTTCTTTATTTAAATTAATTTAATATCTATTCATGTTCAGCATAAGACCAAAGCCCTCCTAAGATCCGAGAGCCTCAAAGTAACATTCTTGCTACCTCTTGGAAGAGAACTCGAGAAGTAGAACTACTTCCAGAGGATCCATCCAAAGAGGCCCCTTCGAAGGAATTGAAAGAAGGGGCAATTCCTCTCACAAACTTGTCAAGAAGAAAAAGAAATTCATTAGGACCCAACAAAAGGTATTGACTCTTACCGTTTGATTTTCCTCTTACAATTGTCTTTGTTGGTATATTCCACTACCGACTTCTGGTATGTAAATGCAAGATTAATTGCCAACTTGAGGTCCTTCTCACATCATCCAAATTGCCGATGCCCCTACTAGGGGCCATCCTCAAGCCAATGAAACAACTTGAATAACCCAGCTCGCCAAGCCTTAAATTAATGGCGCTAGCTTACTTCAATGAAGGGCATGAGAATAAAGATTGTTCTAGAAGTAGTTACCTTTTGGTACACCGTGCCGGAACCTATTGTATATGCTTGGAAGAAACAAAAATACAGTTATGTGTACACCTATAAGAAAAAAACAATAAAAACACAAGTGTAGTCTAAAGAAAATACTTACGTGCTTTTGTATGATGATGGTGGGGCCCCTTGCTAAGCCTCAAGTGTCCTTTCCTTATTGCCTAAAGAATTAAAAAGTTGCATCTTTTTTTTTCCAATAATCAGCGACAAAGTCACGGTACAAAGCAAGCCACTTAACTAAGCGAGAACTGAGTCCACTCGTTAAAGAACGAGGCCACAAAAGACAACAAAAAAGTAGGAAGACAATCCAAAATAGGCAAAACACGAGCCATAAACACGACTCCTCGAGACATCGAAAACCTGATCAACCTGACAGCAGGAAACTAGACCAAACGACACACTGAAAATATTGAAGCATGGGACTTAGAGAAGGTGAATCAAAGCCATTGCCATAATTCAGATCAATCTCAACTGGAGTCACCTTGCTGGGCACCTAGTGATCAGTATCAGACCATCACAGCGTTCTATGGATCAAAGCACTCACCATAGGCGGGTTGAAGCCATCAAAATTCAAACCTAGTCTTTTTTCTATTTTTATTACTTGACCAGCCTCCTCGATTTTACTAGCATCAAATAACATTGTCACCCCGATTCGGAATATTCCTCTTTTTCTTTTTACCATGGGCCTTAACTGGTTTTTGCGCCCTTCTCTCGGGTGACATGTTCTTTAAGAAATCTTGTAGCTCCCGCTTCTCTTTCTCTTTTCATCTTGTGCTTGAGAGCTCGCCTACGTCTTTTTGATGTCTGCATCTTTTCCTTCTTCCTTCGAGATGTACTAGTCTCCTCCATAAGCGGCACCGGGACATGGTGCTTCTCAAGTATACTATCCTTTGTATGCTGGTGTCGTCTGAGCATGATGTTGTACTGTTTTGGCATTATCATTCTTAAACCATGGTAGAAGAAGAGGGAGATGTTAATTTTCTCGAACATCCTGAAGAGGTATTCGAGCAGTAGGCTAGGGCAAAAAAAGAGGCAGCGGGGCGTGTGAGCCAGAGCATCCCAAGGCCCAACTCCTGAAGTATTGGCCGTCAATATGAATAGATACCTTGTCCAACGTATGCCCTAAGACACTCCCATCTCCATCCGCTGACCTAGAAGGATGAGTTTCAGAATCCTCAGAGTCATCTAGGACATTCGTCACCTGCTCGAGAAGAGGTTGAACCTGTGGGGAACGCCGTGCCAGTGTAGTGCAGTAACTGTCTTGCTGTGACATTCGTGGTCAAGAGGCCTGCTCCCTTGCCAATCTAGCTGAGGCTGCGAGGGAAACAACTGTGGGCGAGTAGTCTGAAATCAAAACTAAATTGCCCTCTTTGGCCAGAACTAAATGGAATCCTCCATTCAACTGAATTTGAATCATTTGGTGAATGCATGTTGTATAGTAGGTTGTCAATTAGGATTATGGCAACGTGAACACATCTCATGGCTAACATCCTCGAATCCACCCTGGCGAACCTTTCCCATATTTTCGTAATGTTAGTAAAGCAGTCATTTGACCAATATTGGTTAGACAGTCCATAAATCTCAATCTACACCCTTCTATTATGGGAGCCAAGGATCTCGCTGGAGTATTTATACACTTCTTTGAATTTCCAAAGTAGGGTCTCTTTGCACGGGCGGAGGTAAGATTCCAGGGTTCCATTAGAGTCGCAAACCAGGATAAAAGTGGTGTTGCCTAACTGTCTAGGGGTTAATCCATACAAGTTGTTCTTCATGATAAATGTGAGGATATCATCCAGACTAACCTCATCAGTCGAGTGAGCAATTATTGATCGATTGAGCCAGCCCTCCACAATCTTATTGATGTTGGGCACCACAATCCTCAGAATGTTTGTATTCACGGCATCCCCTATCCTACTAGTTGGAATATTCCCCTGATCATGATTACCTCCATTGTCTCTGGACTGCTGAAAAACCCTTGATTGAGGCTGATTTTGGTAGGATGAAGAAGTTGGTCTTTTGCATGGGTTAGCCCATTGAACTTTTAGCTTAACACCCACCACCCATCTTCCATTCATGGATGCAATTTCCCATGCAGCTTCACTCGAGTCATGAAATCGAACAAAGCCATAAGAACATCTAGACTTCGACCTTTTTTTTCACAGTAACAAAAGTGTCATAGATTGTCCCGAATTCTCAAAAAACGGCCTTAAGCCATGAATTTGTCATCCTTTCTGGTAAGCCATCAACAAGGATGGACACCGTCTCACTAGCTATTGGCATTTCAAAATTGATTTTGCAGATGGAATTGGGGAGAGAGGACCGCGGTGGTGGAGATTGACTAGAGTGGGGAGATGGTGGTTGTTGAAGTTAGGTTGTGGTGGTGATGGAGCCTATGCCGGTGGTGGGAGACGGGTAGGTGGAGAGAGAACGGCTGGATAGAGAGAGAAACGGAATGGAGAGGAGAGAAGTGTTTAGATGAAGGGAGGGCTGTGGTTTGCGGTGGCATTGGCGATGGTTGTCTGGTGAATGGGATGGTGGTTGTCGGGTTGGCGGTGGTGGAGGGAGAAGGTGCGGTTAGCTTATATCCTTGGAGACAGTGGTGGAGAAATGGAGAGATGACGAAGTGGTTAGAGAAGATGAAGCAGGGTCCCGGTGGTCTATGTTACCGGTGACGATGGAGGGAGACAGAGTGGTCGGAGAAGACGAAGCAGGGGCTGCTATTGATGAAGGTCCCTCTAATGGACGGGAGTAAAAGTTGTACGACACGAGCTAGGGTGTGGCGGTGATTCCGTTGATGCAGCGCCGAAGCCGGGAAGTTGGCTGACGCGCCCTCACGTGCCGAATCTGGGCGGCGCGAGGGTTAAAATGTTACCTTTGGGTGTGTGGGTTAAGTTGCTTCCTTGCTTAGTCATAATTTCTTTTCGAGTTTTGCACTAATACTCCCATGATTTGCTTGGCCTTATTTTTGGCATTTGAAACACATGCTCGAGGTCAAAAATCCATCACTCACGCTCACCCAATTTTCTTTAATCATCCTTGAGGCTTACCTTTCACAGGCGCACATCTGATAACTTCCTTGAAAAAAGGGCCACCTTCATTGCAATGCTTCTAGTGACTACCTCGCGCTCGAACGTGATATCGCAGTAATTACTTTGAGCATCTTTTTTTAAGGGATCAGTTAATGCACTACATTAGTGAGAACAATATCGCTCCCAACCCTTGTATTTGCTGGGAACCTCAACATTCATTCCACATGACAGGTACATGTCTCTTTAAACCAAATGGCATTGTTTTCATTTCCTCAACTTTGTGAGGTCAACTCTAATCCATTTGGAATGGATAGATCTTGAGTATTATCTAACCCCATGCACGCCCTATAATTTGCGTTCAAATGACATAGGCATGTAGAGTATTGAAGAGAAAGTATTGAAAATGTTGTGTTGATGATCCTTTGTTTTGTAAATGAATGAAGATCAAATCATAAGATAAAATCTTTCTCAATTTTCATGTGACAAAATCAAATTCGATTAAGTCCTCTAAAAAGCAAAGCACTTGTTTAAGATCCCTAATTCGTTAAGTGTCCATTTAACAATTAAATATATTGTCAGATTAATGTGTCATAATTTGAAATATAACGGATCTATGATATATTACTAACACATATGTAAATATATAATAAAAGATCTACATATTATCAAGTATTATAATATAATGTGGATTATTTAATGTGGGATCAAGCAGGCTTAGACCTATCGGTTACCAAAAATGGGCCAACTACTCAAATTTATTTGGACACCCATACCCTAGGCACCAGCTCTTGATGGCATCCTCCAAATTCTATTAACTCATCAAGCAAGTGTTATCCAAGGTAAATTGTTCTCTTTTGGTTATCAACGAAATCAAAGGTAATCAACAACACAAGGCACAAGTGTTTACGCTTCTTACCCATTTTTAAGCGTGTGTTTTCTTTCAAGGGGTTTGTCTAATAGTGCTTTTAGGAAATCAACATCTTTTTCTTTGTTATTTTGGTTGATCTAATATGTCTTTTTGTTTGTCTTTCACACGCATTGGCTTTGAAGTGAGGAGTGTGAATTGCCTTGCTATTCGTGATTTCTTGATTTTTTTTTTTATAAGAAAAATTTGGTTTGATCTAGGCGTTGTTATACTTGAGGGTAGTCATTAATTGGGGTGGAGCAATTGTCATGATTCTAGGATTTAGGATGCATTAATAATTCAATGGTTGTAATAGATTAGCATAAGTCAATTAGTTAGTTGTTTGGGTCAATTGTGGCTGCTGCTAATGGATTGGCGGTTAAGGCTTAGTGTCCATATGCATTGTCTCTTGTTTTAGTGAAGCTAATATAAGTAGGATGATCTCTCTTGTAATCCATATTGATGAATGGTAATTGTTTCTATTCTTCTTCTCTCAACCCTATCTCTCTCTACTTCTCTTCTCAATTCTCTAATTCTCATCTATCACTCATCTAATTCTCATCTAATTCTTCTATTTCCTCATCTGAATTCAATCTATTTCAACTTAAAACTCTTAAAAACCTAGTTTATGATTCAAGTTTAGCTTGAAGCATAATATTAGTATCAGAGCTTGTGTTTAGCTATCGATTGAGTTGAATTATATTCAACTTGATTGTGATAACCAGATCGAGCTTTGGTTGATATCAAGCTTATGATTAAGTTGCAATTGATTAAGGATATTATGCTTAAGATTAAGTTCAGAACGAATTGATCAGCATTGACATTAAACTGAAATCAAATTGTATTTGAACTGATTGCGTAGATTTACACTGGACAAAATTTTTTTTGCTACTAATTGGATTGACTTGAGCAGGATTTATCTACTTGAGTCCTTGATTCAGCTTGAATGAGCATCACATTATATTAGATTGAAAATTGATCAAGATCCAGTGCAACAAAATCTTGATCTTAGCTGCCAAGTTGATGCAATATAGCTGAATTCAGCTCAAGATTCTATTAAGGAGAATTGAGTTAAGGACCTAAGGTTTATCCAGCGGCAAAACAATTCGAGGATTTGGTGATATAGCAGCACCGATCCTGCTGGAACTTGTGTTCGGATCAAAGTTGATTAAGTATTAGGTCCTTGTTCAAACCATGCTACATTGGACTTGAGTTTTGCTGGCTGAGATTGAAATTAATTGAGGAAATTCAGTTCACAAGTTCAGTTACAAGCTCTGGCTCAAGGCTTCCTAAATATTAGCTGGATTTGTATTGGATTCAACTGGTTTAATACCTTAACTTCCTGAAATCTTTATTTAGTAACTAAAGTGATTAGCAGTGGACTCAAGTGCATTGTGACAAAGCAAAATTGATCTTGCTAAACTTGTATTTAGCAGAGCTGAAACTTGTTGATCTCTTGCATCAATTTGACCTATGAATTGAGGAAACGAACACTAGATATGGCTAGATGTGTCACTACTCGATCCCAAGCAGCATCTTATGCAGAGATAGCTGTTGGAAACACATCCAATCCTGTTGCTAATGTTGAAGGATCTATGGCTCATCTTCTTAAGCACATGACAAGGCTGCACCAACAATAACATCAGTAACTACATCAGCAAATCCAAGACTTATTGTTAGCATTTGAACAAAGACTTCAAGCCTGACAAGAGCAACTTGAAGAGAGGGGATGGCAAGCTTGAAGAGAAGAAGATGTTGAACCTGTGGAACTCGGGATGCTCGGTTCAAGGCGGTGACTTGAAGGCGCAGTCCCTGATGAAGGTCTTCTTCAAGGATCCAGCTAAGGTTTGGATCTCTAGGCTATTCTTCACTCTTCCTTGTTCAATTATGGTTTTCTGTTATTCTTTATCGATTTATTGCTTTAATCTTTATTGTTTTTGGTTTAGCCATGATGCTCGCCTGTGGTTGTAACCCTAAATTTCTGATAGTGCATTTGACTCCATTGAGGATGGAGACCCGTGGACTAGGACCTTGTTTTGAGGTACCGAACCACGTATATCGTGTGTTCTTCGTTGTTTTTCACATTTTCTGGTTTTATTTGCACTTGGTTTTGATTGTCGCTTTCAATTGCTCAGTACTTGGACAAGATCCGATTTTTGAATTGAGTTCGGGCCAGATTTTAGGGCCCGAATTCACAACAAGTGGTATCAGAGCTTTGGCTTGGGGTCCATTTGCACTATGAGCACAAAAACACGACCAAAACAGAACCAGAATTAGGTTTTAAGTTTGATTGTCTTATTTTTCAGATATGGTATTTTCTTGAAATGAAAATGTTTATAGAAATGGGTTTTGAAGTGTTTTTTTTCCTTTTTGTTGATATTTTTGGAAATTTTTGAGCTTAAAATTTTTGAATGGTACTTAAAGAACGATTTTTTTGAGATGATCAATGGGCTTTTCGATTATCGAACAAATCTTAGTGTTATTTTTCGAATATTGCAGTGTTTGTGTAGTATAATAAAAGTCTTTAAAAAGAAGAACATTTGTGCAATATGAAAAAAAAAAAAAAAGGAAATGGTTTAAATCACTATTAGTTAGACTTAGGTTTACAATATGAACCTAGGGTTGTTTAGGTGTTGGATGCTTGGTTTTTTTGACTGATATTGAAGACTTCTACTGCCTGTTTTGGATTTAAATGGGTGGTGGCGGTGTTTAGGAGTAGATATTTTTTGAAAGATGGTTATAGGATAAATATCATAGTTTTAGAACATTGGATATCCCTAAATGGTTGAGAAAACTTGCTTTTCTCTTGGAACCTTAGAAGTGTCTAAGTGGTTAGGACCTTCTTGAAGTCTTTGCTTGTCTCTAGTCGAGTTTGACTAGTTTCTGAGGTGGGTCATTTTGTTTGAGCGTCGGACCGTGTCTAAAGCCCTTATTTGTCTCCTACATGGTGGTTGAGACAAGTTTAAGTGTCTTGGTTTTGGGCACTACTTTAAGTGATCTAGGTAGCTTGAATTTCTCGTTGTTTTTTAAATATCCTGTGGTTTCCTCTTTGTGGAAAAGATGTTTAGGCTAGAGACTAACAGATTGTCTTAAAGTGAGAAACTCTAGGTGTATCTGATGGTGGAGCGGTTCATTGTCAATCGCTTCTTCGATCTCGTGTATGGTCGATTGAGAATCTAGTGTAGATTCTATTTTGTAGGAGCAATTTCGGAGTTAAAATGCTTGAGGCTGACTCGGATGGTGGATGGAGGAGAATCCTTGGTTTAGATTCTGGTTTGGTGTTATTTCGAACACCCTAGCATGGTTCTGGCGCTTCTGGTTTGTGGCTGATTATGCTATTCAGACATTGAATTGTATGCATCTTTTTAATTTTGCTGTGTGATTGTTATGGTTAATACTTGTTTAATGCTTGAGGTTGATTGTGAACTTGTTAGAATGGAGCCTTAAACCTTAGAATTGGCCAACTCTTAGGTTTAGGCATGTTTAGCTGCACAATCTTAGGCTCGGTGTGTGGGTAGAGCATTGAATGTTTGAGTGTTTTAACCATGAGATTAGACCTTGTATGTGAGAATTGGTTTCTTGCATGTTTGAATAACATAAGTGGAATAGTTGATCCTTGTAAAGGGCTTATAGGACTTGTGAATTCTTGTGAAAAATCTATGTGTGGTTTTGTGTATTAGTCTCCATATTGATGTGTTTCATGTATTTTTCTTGGCTATGTTTGAAGCAAGTTGAATATTTGGTACATGTTGTTTCAAATGATGATGGCATATTGTTTTAGAGATAAAACAGGGCTTTTATATGCTGTTATGGACTGTTCATGCTGAATTTGCAATGTTTTTGCTGAATTTCAGCTTGTAGTTGAGAAAAATGTGATATGTCTGAGTCATGTGGACCCGGTGTTCCCTTGGGAGACTATTATGCCCTTAGGATCATTGTTTCATGCCCTTTTTTCTAGTTTTTGGAAAAGGGTAAAATATAGGTCTTATGTAAATCTTAGACTAACCATGGGCTTGGTATTTAGCTTATGTTTAGACACCTTGTTTGGGTAATGGTCATTAAGTTGTATGCTCATGATGGGTCGTTGTGGATGTTGTTTATCGTGGAGTCTTGTGATGCAATATATGAGATGATGTGGCTAATTTAAATTCTTGGCAAATTGCATGTTTAGCTTAGATTTCATGTTTATGTTGTGGTGCACTTGATTACCAAGATTATGTGTTTGATTCCTAAGCCCATGTTATGTTTTGTGAGCATATTTGGTTTATTGGCATGTGACTGGTTTTTCGAAAGGAGTGTGTTGCCCTAATCAATGCTTGTGTGTCAAGGTTTTGTGTCAAGATAACTGGAACCAGTTGTGGTTATTTTCGGAATGGTCTCTATTTTTGAAGGAGCGTTGTGAGCTAATTTCATGAGACCATGGAGAAAATTGTTGGATTATGGACCCATGAAAATCACACATCCACTATAGAATGTAATTGAATTTTGCAAGTTCATCAGTAATAATAGAGTTGAGCGTCCTAACTAAAACAAAGTTAAAATTGTCTGAGAATTTTTATTTGGAAAATTAGGATGTGGTTTGCTAGTTTTGGCCATTCGCCTTGTTTAGGCTCGTTGGAGGCAAACATGAACGATTATATTCTAATTTGGAGGATAGAAATTATAGATAATTTTGTTATATTTTGTAATTAAGTTTTAAAATTGGGAATTTGTTTAAAATGGGTATTAAAATTTGAAAAATATCATGTTTTTTTTTGGTTAAATAATACTTAGGTAGTTTTATATATCCGTTGGGTATTACCCGTTACGCGGTTTCTCGTGCCTAGCCACCTATCCCTGTTGTTGGATCGTGCTACATGTCTTGATCAGCTGCCGTTGGATTTTGCCTTACTTTTCTATATAAAACCCTTCTTCTAGGGTTTGTTTTCGAGATATGTATTAGACGGGCAGTGAAAGAGCAAAAGATAAATAGAGACCCATTTGGGATCTCTGAAATGGTGAAAACCCATCTTTGGGGGTTCTCTCTGGAGAAATAATGCAGAAAAGAGAGAGAGAGCGCACGCATGGAGGAGAGAAAAAGTGAGGAGAGAGAAAGCTTGAAGAGAGGGGACGGTGAGCTTGAAAAGAAGAAGATGATGAACCGATTGCATATTCTTCGTTGTTTTTTGCATTTTCTAGTTTTATTTCCTCTTGTTTTCAATTGTGGGGTTTCGGTTGCTCAGTACTTGGACAAGATCCAAGTTTCAAGTTGAGCTCGGGTCTTTTTTAGGGCATGAATTCACAACAATTCCAGAACTACATTTGATAACACGAATAGGGATTGAAATTTAGAAATTTCGTAGTGGGTTAGGCACCCATTTGTATGATGTGATTTTCTCATCTAGTTGAGAGAAGGCATCACATAGATTCGGTATGTTATTTTCCATGTTGCTTAACGCTTATATTTATGGTTACTATGTTATTTTCTAATAAATGGTCTCATAGGAAGGTGGAAAGCCTTGTCGAGGAGTGGAAAGCACATGGCGAAGACAAACACCGGTCAGGAAGTTGTTTTACGATAATGGGCTTTCAGGCGGAGATTGGTAGCCTTGGCTGATGGAACTCCATTGTGGTTCACGATAACAAAGAGGACCGGTGGTGTTGGGTGGGCACATGCGTTGGCCGAGGAGTTGAGCTCCAATAAGCATGGAGCAAGATGGTCCAAGTGGTTGTGGTCGGTGGTGGCTTCCCGATTGGAGATGATCTAGTGGTTTGACATAATGCAAGAAATTGAACTAGGAAAAAGACAGTTGTTGCAATAGCGGCTGCACAACTTGTGGTTGTTCGCAGTATAGACAGAGGAAGTTGAGCAGTTGGTGGCAAGAGCGATGTGCCTTCGGTAGAGCATTTGCAGTGATAAAGGGTTGTTTGTGGGTGCAATAAAGGTTAATTTTAAAGTAAGGGGGTTTGGTTAAGTATCTTTTAACATAAAATTAATTTTCTAAATGAAGAAAAAGAAAATAGAAAAATTTTTAAATGAACAAAATGAAAAAATGGAAAGTTAAATAATGGAAGAAGATCGGTATCGGAAAGGAAATTGGTAAAGAAAGTAAAAAATATTTATGTTTCTTTGCCAAATAAGTTTGAAGTTCGAATTTCAATTTAGGTTTAGTTTTTTGTTGCAAGTAGATTAGTTGGGTTTAAGGAGTGG